>CM077159.1:81542885-82142885 GCA_039583875.1 Platanthera guangdongensis
AATTGTAGACACCTTTGTTTTGGGCTGAGGTTGGTGGAGACCATTGCTAGAGTCTGGAAGCCCTTGAAGAGATGAATTGTGTTGTAACTCATATTCGTGGAGAAGATCCGCTATAGCACAAGAGCGTTATGAGAAGTATGTTAATCGACGAAGGGTCGATCTGGACTTCGCCGTTGGGGACTTGGTTTTTTGAAAGTCTCTCCAATGTTTGGTATTAAAAGGTTTGGAAGGAGCTACAAGTTAGACCCCCGATATGTGAGACCTTTTCAGATTCTTGAGAGCATCAGAGTGTCAGCTTATAGACTCAATTTACATGCTACATTCCCTGGTGTCCTTGATATGTTCCATGTGAGCCAGTTGTAGAAGTGTGTTCATAGTGATCGTCAAATCCTTGACTCAGTGCCCAGATTCAGCCCAACCTTTCGTATGTGGAGGATCCTATCCGTGTTTTGGAATCTCAAGATCGAGTGTTGCGGAGAAAGACCATTCCCATGGTCAAGGTTCTTTGAAGAAAGCAAGACGTCAAGAGCGCGATGTGGGAATTGGAGTCGGCGATGAGGGAATCTCATCCGCACCTCTTCCCTTAGTTTCTGGTATGTCTCCATGCTTTTGGATGTATTTGATCTTCTTGTTTTGGTTTGGTTTTGGAGTTGTGTTAAGTTTTTGGATGAAACTTTTTTTTAGGGGGAGTGACTGTAACGCCCCCGACTTTTTGATAATTATTTTATTTGGTAATGACATATTTATGACGTCAGTGCATTACGTTCTTTACGTCATGTTGACGACGCTGCACATTAGTGTGTTTCACGTCCGTTGGGTCTGTTTGACCAGATTTGGGGGGTTTTTAATGAGATTGAATGTTTTCTTGTTGGAAGAATTAAATTGTGACATGTATGCTTATAGTAAGCATTTGATGTTAGTGTCTCAAGAATGGTGCGTTGGATTCTTGTGTTATCCTCGCTGCTAAATTCATAGAGTAGGCATTTTATCCCGAATAATAGCTAAATCGATTTTCTGCTTTTGCCCTTCTGTTCTCGAGAAGCCCGTCCCTACCCTCGAGAAGCTTCATATATAGTACTCGGGATCTGTCCTTTGTTCTCGAGAAGTCATGTCTTGTTGTTCCCGAGAAATTCTTCTACCTGTTCTCGAGAAGTCTGCTCTATTACCCAAGAAGTCCTTCAGTTCTCGCGAAGCCTTCTTTAGTTCCCGAGAACTCTTCTTCCTCAGTACTCGAGAAGTCTCTCTTTATTCTTGAAAGAACTTTATCTTTACTCGAGATGGATCTTTAGCTCTCGACATACTGCCTTCTACCTGAAAAATGATTCCCTCTGTTATTCTCGAGATATCCATGACTCCTTCTCGAGAATTCCGATTCAGCAAACTTCGGTCTATTTTCGTAAGTATTTAACTATTAAAGAGGAATATTATTTTAATACTACATTTATTATATATATATATATACCTACTCATCTTTCTTCCCCTCCTTCATTTAAGCCGTAATCCTTCCTTCACGTAAATTCCGAACTAGAGTGTCACAAGCGAGAGAGAAAACGTCATTTCCATGGAGTTTTCGGTGGTTGCCAACAGTGCTCCGATGCTCAAAATCTTCAACTGAGTATAGATCGGGAAAGTTCTCAACGAGAGTAACGTCATCGTGGTAAAGTTTTCCCTATTCTTGAGTTTTTCTCGTTAGGATTTTTTAGCCCTAGCTTCTATTTCGGCCATTTCATTCAGATGTCGACTTTCCCGTACTTCTTTAGTATCGATCTATACCGAGGTGGTATTTGGAGGTCTACTCCGGCAAAACCAAGGCAAGTAGTGGTTTGTTTTTCAAAATTCGAAAAGGACCAGCTAGACTATTCGCCAACTTTCTTACGGTGCCCGAAGGCATCCGTTCATGGATGAGACACACCAAGATTAAATCGCCAACGTTAAAGTGAGATGCTCCCTTATGGAAGTTAGCATGAGATTGATAAGATGCATATTGTGTGGTTAGCACTTCATTAATGTGCTTATGTAAATTGTGAAAATGCGAAGCAAATTCTTGTGTAAATTGACTTGACTTATAAGATGAAGGTAATAGATTTAAGTCAAGGGGCACTGGTGCTTTATATCCGTGTACGATTTCATTAAGTGATAAACTTGTGGACCTATTTTTCGAAATGTTGTAAGCTAACTAAGCATGGGGAAGGATTAGATCCCACATATCCTTGTGGTCAACCACAAGACAATGAAGTAAAACTATCCGAACTTCTGTTTACCAATTCCGTTTTCCATCCGCCTGTGGACGATAGGCCGACGAAAATAATAATTTGGTGCCCATAATCTTCCAAAGGGTCTTCCAAAAATAACTAGTATACTTCATGTCCCTATCAATTACTATTTGCTTGGGAACGCCCCATTGTGCAACAACTTCCTTAAAATTTAATTTCCGATATATGACGCATCGTCGGTCTTATTTCCAGTGATAAAATAAGCCATCTTGGAGAACTGATCTACTACAACCAGGATGGAATCGTGGTGTCTAATAGTGATGGGGAGACCCAAAATGAAATCCATACTAACCTCTTCCCATGGAATGTAAGGAATTCGAGAGAGGGGTATAAAGTACCATATTGTTTTATTACCCTTTGCTATTGGCATGCGCAACAACTTCCCAGAATTTTATTAACCGCTGACTTAAGGTTGGCCATTGAAACTTGTCTTCCACTGACACAATGGTCTTGTCACGACCAAAATGACCACATAAACCTCCGCTATGTAATTCCCAAACGATGAAATGGCGTAGGAAAGAACGAGGAATACATAGCTTCGAATGCTTAAATAAATAACCGTCCTGAATATAATAGACTGAAATGGTAGTGGGAGAGTTGTTTTGCATGGATAAATAGATCTCCTTGAAATCTGGGCAACGAATATACTCATCCTTAATCCTATCGAACCCAATCACTTTCACTTCTAACATAGACAATAATAACGTGACACGACTAGGAGTGTCTGGCACATAATTTAGAGTTCCCTTAAGATGTTTTATTATAATGGTGTACTCCTGATGATAGGAGACCAATTTATCATTCCTGGAGCTAATCTTATTTTGTGAATTGATAAATATCAATGCCTCGTGCTCCCTTATGAGTTAGCATGAGAATTGGATGCATATATTGCGTACTCCGCTTGCACATAATGATCTTTGTATTCAGATTGTGAAAATGAGAAAAATTCTTGTGCAAATTAACTTGAAGTTATAAGATGGAGGGAACAAATTTAAGTTAAGGGCACTGGTGCTGTTATAAGTCGTGCACGATTTCATTAGGTGATGTGACTAGTGGACCTATTTTCGAATATTGTACGCTAACTAAGCATGGGGAAGGTTAGATCACACGTATCCTTGTGGTCATCCACTAGCAATGAAGTAACTACCCAAACTTTTGTTTACCACTTCCATTTGTCCATCCGTCTGTGGATGGTAGGCCGATGAAAATAATAATTTTGTGCCCTTAATCTTCCAAATGGCCTTCCAAAAATAACTAGTATACTTCACGTCCCTATCAGTTACTATCTGCTTGGGAACGCCCCATTGCAACGACTTCCTTAAAATATATTTCATAATATGTGACGCATCGTCGGTCTTATTTCAAGCAATAAAATAAGCCATCTTGGAGAACCGATCTACTACAACCAGGATGGATCGTGGTGTCTAATAGTGATGGGGAGACCCAAAATGAAATCCATACTAACTTCTTCCCTTGGAATGGAAGGAATCGAGAGAGGGGTATAAAGTCCCGCATTTGTTTTATTACCCTTTGCTAATTGGCACGCGCACAACTTCCCACAATTTTATTAACCATTGGTTAAGGCCTGGCTAATGAAACTTGTCTCCCACTAACGCAATGGTCTTGTAACGACTAAAATGACCACCTAAACCTCCGCTATATAATTCCCAAATTATGAAATGGTGCAGGGAATGAGGAATACATAGCTTCGAATGCTTAAATAAATAACTGTCCTGAATATAATAGGCTGAAATGGTAGTGGAGAGTCATTTTGCATGGATAAAATCTCCTTGAAATTCGGGAAAAGAATGTACTCATCCTTAATCCTATCAAACCCATCACTTTCACTTCTAACATAGACAATAATAACGAGACACGACTAGGAGCAGCTGGCCCACACAATATAGAGTTCCTTAAGAAGTTTTATTTATAATGGTGTACTCCTGAAGATAGGAGACCAATTTATCATTCCTGGGGATAATCTTATTTTGTTAATTGATAAATATCAATGCCTCGTGATCGGATAGGTTAACAAACTCCTTAGGGTGTAATAATGTCGTTAATGTTGGAGGCTCCGAATAACCACATAAAATTCCATATCATAATTAGAATAATTTAGTTTCAGCCACGCGAGCTTCTCACTAAAGTACTCAATTGGATGACCATCCTGACTCAATGCACGCGAAATACCAACTCCCAGACGCCATCACAGGGACAATTCAAAAACCTTATTAAAATTGGGCTATCGCAAAAGAGGAGCTTCCGACATTCGTTATTTAACTATTTCAAACGCTCTAGTGGCCGATTTGGTCCATGTAAAATCACCCTTCTTCATGCACTCCATGATCAGTGCCATGATACTACTAAAATCTTGAATATAATCGGCGGTAAAAAGTAGCGAGGCCATGAAAACTCCGAACATCCCATATGTTGTGGGTTCCGCTAATCGTTAATGGCTTGGACCCTCTTAGGATCAACATGTATGCCCTCTGAACTCACAAAATATCCAAGGAACTCCACAGAAGGAACATTGAACGAGCATTTTTTAAGATTAACAAATAATTGTTCCTTTCGCAACATGGTAAGTACTATCCTCAAGTGAGTCTCATGATCGTTCGGAGAGGCGCTAAAGATAAGATATCATCAAAAATATATAACAACGAATTTTACAAGGAAAGTCTTGAACACTAGAGTCAACAACCTCGAAAATATACTCGGGCCATTCGTGAGCCCTTCCCCTAGCACCAACCACTCATAAAGTCTGTCTTTTGACTTGAAAGCCGTCTTCCACTCATATCCCTCCATAATACTTATTTGGTGGTAACCACTCTTAAGATACAATTTAGAGAAAGTCGTGGCCCCTGCTAACATGTCCAACAAGTCATCCAAGCGAGGGATGGGAAACCTGTATTTGACAGTTATTTTATTAATGGACCTATATTCCACACACATTCTCCATGAACCGTCTTTCTTAGGGACCAATAAGGCAGTTACGGTACAAGGACTCTTGCTATGATGGATGAACCCCTTACTTAGTGAATCAGAAATTAATTTTTGCAATTCGAGGTGTGCGGAGGGGTTAAGTCGATAATGGGGAAGGTTGGGCAAGAGGGACCTGGAATGAAAACAATCTCCTGTTGAATATCTTTCATGGGGGGTAACTCGGATGTTAAATCATCTTGGTAACATCCTTAAACTCTTCTAAGAGCTTATTTAGTGCTAGTGGTAAGTTCTCAAAGGGGAACTATCTTTATTGACTTGTAAGCATACTAATGCATATATGACACCATCCATAAAGGTATCATGCCAAACTCCTTACCAATCAGTCTTAATGTTTTCTTCTCTACTGGCATAATCGTGTCCGTAGAAGGGACCCAAGGATCCTTAGGCGGAGTTGATGCAGGCCCACACGTTGACACCGTAAAGACGACAAACTAATCACGATTGCCTCTCAACGATCTAATTCTACACTCGCAAAAATCTCAACGCAGTGCACACGCTATGCAATTATATCAATTAGATGCTAACGTACAGGTACCCAAACTGTTTAGGATCGAATAAAGGCTATAGGCCAATATTCTTTCTGGCAAAAAGGACCCTCCCAGTCCGATCGAGCGGAGGTTGTACAATAAGAGATCTACCAAAATTACGTTCTGAAACAATAGATCTCTCCCAACAAAAAGTAAACGAGGTTCGCTAATCCTCTCGAAAAATAAATCAATCAAGATAGACACAAAATCGATCGAAAAAAACCATGATTATTCTAAAGCTATCAAGATTCAACGCTAAAGTTTTCCACCATGGGAAAGATCTTGGAAAAGAAACACACGAAGGTAGAAGTTGTTGTTACCCAATCAGAGTGGATGATTCTGATTTCACTAACTTGGATTGCTCTACAATAGCTCCACTGGATCACGCCGGATGGAGAGAAAACTCATCCTCCTTCGTCGCTTCATGTCGGAGTTGGAATCCACAAGGGGGGATCTTTGCCTTGGCCGAATTTCACCCAAAAGGAAAGAGGTTGGTCAGTTTTGGTAGGGATGAGGGTGGTTAGATTTGTGTAGAGGAATGTTGGCTAGGTTTTGAAATGGTGGAGTCTAGAGGGTGGAGGAGGAGAGGCCGAGAGAGAGGAAGTGGGAGATGAGGTCGGCTAGAAGAGGCTGAGAAGAACTTGGATGAATTTTGAAAAGGAGGGCGATAAAGATCTCAAGGAGGATTTAAGGGATTCAAATTCTTATCATTCATTATTCTATCAAATCCTTCATAACCATGGCTATATATAGCCTACACCACTCCATGTCCTCCATTCAAAATTCAAAATGAAACTATGATGGTTATATGTACCCATCATGAAATAAAAACAATATAAAAATTAAATGCATGAAATTAAACACTCTTGATGGTTATTGGCACCCATCATACAAGAAATGAAATAAAAACTTAAAACAAAAATTGCTAAAATAATAATTGATAGAATATAAATTATATAATTATTTAATTTATAATTATATATTTTATTTAATGGCGGCGACAGTCATCGAGCAAATCATGTAGCTGCGGCGGCGTTGGCGAAGAAACGTCGTGGTAGATTTTCATCTTCGAGCTTGCGACAACGATCATCCTAATCCACGAACTCTCTATGATGGTGATCAACGCTAGCATCAGCATCGTCTCCATCAATCCTCCCTCGCTCAAAAGTACTCATCACTGATGCGTTGTTCTGAAAGTACCGGCATAAGAGAGCATCATCCAAAAGAGCCACCTCTGATTGGAGACCGATTGAGAGAGCTATCCAGAAACAAGCTCACCCCAAACCCATTAGAAAATGTGGTAGAACTAAACAGACAGGCAGATAATTCAAGTGGTGGAGAAACATATGGCGTTAAATCAGAAACATTAAAAACAGGGGAAATACCCCCAATCAGTTGTTAACTTCAAAAGATATGCATTTTCTCCTAATTTCTTTAATATCCGAAAAGATCCAGCTCGCCAATTTGCCAACTTTTTTATAGTGCCTGAAGGCATCCGTTCAGGGATGAGACGCACCAAAACAAAATTGCCAACCTTAAAGTAAGACGCTCTTTTATGTAACTTAACATGAAATTGATAAGATGTATATTTTATGGTTAGCGCTTCACTAATGTGCTTATATAAATAATGAGCATGAGGGGCAAAATCTTGTGCTAATTGACTTGCGCTATAATATGGCGGTAACGAAATCAAGTCAAATTCCACTAGTGTTTTATATCCTTGCACGATCTCATTAGGCGATAAACTAGCATGTGAGTAATAAGACGCAACTTGATTGAGTAATTTTTTAAAAGTGCGCCTAAGTATCTTACTACCGTGAGGAGTGAACCCATATGCTACATGTCTTAACCCAAATACGAAGGATAAGGGGGTTAAGTTAGGTGGCACAGGAGCCTGATAATCAAAGATGATTTTAATGGGCTCCAAATTCGTAGTTTTAATTTTATATTTAATATACTCACGATTGGCATGAAGATATGCCAAGGAGTAACACTCATCATGAACAATAGAGTTGGACGCTTTTGGATGTGAAAGGATGAGCGAGCGATACAACTCTATGGACACAACTATAGTCACTAACGTATGGACATGAGGGTCATAAAAAGGTGGTGGGCAAATGCGTGCAACCGGGTATGGTATATAAGTATTTCTAGGGGACACTACATCCAGAGGCACAATAGCCAAATAGACAGAAACAATCACAGTCGAGGACAGAACCGTAGACGTACATGCAGGAAAACGAACAGTCAAATGTGACACGTAGATAGATCTACAGGATGCGTTGTACAGTCTAAAAACTTGTGCGCTCAACTTAGTAATATTTATACGCTGAGACAACGCCAATGTAGGAACTAATAAAGTGGGCGTAACACAAAAACTCAGACTAGGACTACCGATTCCACGTCTTAAAAAGTCCAATGATGTGGGAAAATAATCTGGAGGAAGGGTCCGCAAAATCAAACCCAGGATAAAATCTGAATCATTATAAGTTTCACCCAACGGTGATAACATCAAGGAACTCTCATCCGAGTGTATAACACAAGAATCATCCGAAAGTACCCTTTCTTCAAATGGTAACTCATCCACAATAGTAATAGGGCAATCCTCACTCTCAGACTCCTCAGATAACTCAGATACAATCTCAGTGGGTGCAATCGTAAACTCTATCACTATGGGGATCATATCTTGGAGAGGGCACTCAATACTAGGGTGGTCAGACAAAACACTAGAAGTGCAAATAATAGGTAACAGAATACTCTCATAGATCGGAATGTAATCATCTCATACATCGTCTTCTAAATCACTTGGGATTCCCTCACTGTCAGAATCATCAGACTCATCGGACACTAGCGTACATGACATAATACTCTCACCTAGCTGGTCATCTTTAGGATTAAGAGATACTATATCCATATAAGAATCCTCAGAGTTATCAGTCACATCTCAAGGGGCCTAGACGTCAAGGCTAAAGGAGACAAAGCTCTAGTAGTAAAATCTTTTGAGTCCAAGACATATGACCTATTAGTAATGGTTTACCTAAAGGTGGGTGGTGGTCCTAAGACGAACTTTCCCTTCTGAAACGAGCGAGTCTTATTCTTATGAACGTTGTGCTTCTAAATATCCAATGCAGCATTAAAAGTGGTGTTTAGGTCTGTGTGACCATAACACAGTAATTTACCCGGGATGTCGGGGTTTAACCCATTACAAAATCTAGAGTGGGTGAGCTCTGACATCTCCTATACACCACACCTAACCATCATATCCTTAAAAAGACTCATATACTCAGAGACCGACTTATTCCTTGTTTAAGGGTTGCCAAATATCAAACATCTGGATTCGATTGTTAGTAGGGACGTACTGGTCAGTCAGCATGGTCTTCAAGTTTGCTCAACCAATGATTAATTCACCGTTCTCGGCTCTAAGACATCGTTCCTCATTAAACCAGAATATCTTAGCTCTACCTAACAACTTCTTTCTCGCCACTCGCACCTTATCCGTGTTAGTCGATTTGTACCACTCAAAGTAGCACTCTATTTTCATAACCCAATCTAGGAAAACTCGGGGTTCTCCCAATCCATCGTACGATGGGGGTTTGACACGGATGACCCTAGTAATATCAAACTCATTCGGTGCTCGCGAGATATGTTCATTATTATTGTTATTGTTAATGTTATAGTTATTATTTCCTTCTGCACGTTGGTTGGCGGGTTGATTACGGGGAGCCGTGAGATTTAATCTCGGTCATGGAGCTCCTCCCTAAAAGTCGTCAACTGTTTAGTGAAATCCTGGTGGAGTTCCTCAATTGCTTTGGGACCGTGACCCTCATCCCGCTCGTCCGCCATATGGGAAGAAGACGGGGTATACTCCGTACCTAATCTAGTGCACATGTAGTGAATAAAATACTCTAACCCAAATAATTTTGTAAAGATAGATTTATTCCCGCTTAATGAGTAAGGTAATAAAATATATATTTTTTATTTTCTTACTGAAAATAAATAATAAATTATTAAAAAAAGTTTTAGATTTTTTTGCTGAAAAATAAAAAATTTAGGCTGCTATTGGCAGAGCAGGAGAAAATTTTTTTGTATTTTTTTGACAAATAAATAGTGCTGGACAACTGTGTGTCGGCATACTAAATAAAAGGGGGAGGGTGTCGATTAGAAAATTGTCGTGAACCTCTCTCTGATACCAAATTGATGCAGGCCCACACTTTGAGACCATAAAGTCGACGAACTAAGCATGACTGCCTCTCAACGATCTAATTCTACACTCGCACAAAATCTCAACGCAGTGCACATGCTATGCAATTATATCAATTAGATGCTAACGTACGGGTAGCCAAACCGTTTAAGATCGAATAAAGACTATAAGACAAAATTATTTTCGTCAAAAAGTACCCACCCGGTCCGATCGAGCCGAGGTTGTACCAAAAGAGATCTACCAAAAGTTACGATCCGTAAATGGTAGATCTCTCCCAACAAAATGTAAACGAGGTTCGCCAATCCTCTAGAAAAATAAATCAATCAAGATAGACAAAAAATCGATCGAAGAAAACCAAGATTATTTTAAAGCTCTCAAGTTTCAACGCTAAAGTTTTCCACCACAGGAAAGGTCTAGGAAAAGAAACACACGAAGGTAGAAGTTTTCGTTTCCCAATCCGAGTCGATGGTTTTGATTTCACTAACTTGGATCGCTCTTCAACGGCTCCGCCGGAGTCACGCCGGATGGTGAGAAAACTCATCCGCCTTCGTCGCTTTACATCGGAGTTGGAATCCACAAGGGGGGATCTTTGCCTTGGCCTAATTTCACCCAAAAGGAAAGAGGTTGGTCGGTTTTGGTAGGGATAAGGGTGGTCGGATTTGTGTAGAGGAATGGTGGCCGGGTTTTGAAATGGAGGAGGCTAGAGGGTGGAGCAGGAGAGGCCGAGAGAGATGAAGGGGGAGAGGAGGTCGGCTAGAAGAAGCGGAGAAGACCTTGGTCGAATTTTGAAAAAGAGGGGGAAAAAGATCTCAAGGAGGATTTTAGGGATTCAATTTCTTAGCATTCATTATTGTATCAAATCCTTCATAACCCTGACTATATATAGCCTACACCACTCCATCTCTTCCATTCAAAATTCAAAATGAAACTATGAAGGTTATATGCACCTATCATGAAATAAAAACAATACAAAAATTAAATGCATGAAATTAAACACT
The DNA here is from genome assembly GCA_039583875.1 of Platanthera guangdongensis. NCBI lineage: Eukaryota > Viridiplantae > Streptophyta > Magnoliopsida > Asparagales > Orchidaceae > Platanthera > Platanthera guangdongensis. The sequence continues at coordinate 81,553,888 of CM077159.1, forward strand.
CTTGATGGTTATTGGCACACCCATCTTACCTGAAATGAAATAAAAACTTAAAATAAAAATTGCTAAAATAATAATTGATACAATATAAATTATATAATTATTTAATTTATAATTATATATTTTATTAAATGGCGGCGGCAGTCGTCGAGAAAAACATGTAGCGGCGTTGGTGTTGGCGAAAAGATGTCGTGGTAGAATTTCATCTTCGAGCTTGCGACAACGATCGTCATAATCCACGAACTCTCTGTGACGGGGATAAATGGCCGCATCAGCATCGTCGCCATCAGGAGTGGGCTCAAAGATAATGGTCTTGCCATTAAATCTGAACTCATATTTGTTAGCTTGCCCTAAGTGAGTAACATCATGGTCATAAAGCCATGTGCGTCCTAGTAAGACATGACAGGCATCCATGGGGATGATGTCACACCAAACTTTTTTAATGTAAGCCTTGATTGTAAGGGGAACCAAACAACGCTTCGAAACTGGAATGAATATCTTATTTACCGAAGAAACCTTATAGGGGTGATGGTGTGGCTTCGGGGTTAACAACATTCATGACACCACATTTTTAGAAATTACATTCATACAGATTCCACAATCAATGATCAACTTACACCACTTCTATACACTCTTAAAATTCAACAAAAAAATATTCGTCCTATTCAAATTGCTCATTGCACGCGGAGTAGCCAAAATACATCTCATCCCCATCATATTAATATCATCCTTGATATCGCTAGGCACTCCTTCCGTTTCAGACTCATCACCAGCCTCATACACGAGCTCGACGGACTCAGATGAGGTATCTAAAAGGGATAGGGGCTTGGGCTTGGTAGGACATTCACTAGCATAATGACCCGGAATACCGCAAGCAAAACAAGTAGCACTCGTTTTACTGATCCTACCCACCGGCACTCTCTCACCCGTAGGGTTTTTCATATTCGTAGCTATAACGACAACAGAGTGTGAGTCAGTGGACCAGAACTTACTCTTCTCTGTATAGGTGGTTGTGGGCGGTGGTCCTAAGATGTACTTTCCCTTCTGAAACAATTGAGTTTTAGAGTTGTGAACATTGTTCTTCTCGATATCCAATGAGGCGTTAAAATTCGTGTTTAGGTCGTTGTGGCCATAACGTAGAAGTTTACCCTGAATGTCGGGGTTTAGCCCCTTACAAAACCTAGTTAGGGTGATCTATGGCATCTCCTTAACATCACACTGACCATCATGTCCTTGATAAGGCTCATGTACTCAGCGACCGACCTATTTCCTTGTTTAAGGGTAGCTAAATCATCAAAAATTTGCATCTGATGATACACAGGGACGTACTGGTCTGTCAACATGGCCTTCATGCCTGCCCAACCATTGGGTGGTAAGCCGTTCATGGCTCCCAGGCATCGTTCCTCATTCAACCAGAATATCTTAGCTCTACCAAATAGTATCACCCTCGCAACTCGTTCCTTATCAACGACAATAAGCTTATGGCACTCGAAGTAGCACTCTATCTCCATAACCCAGTCTAAGAAGACTTGGGGTTCACCCAATCCATCGTACGATTGGGGTTTGACTCAGACTGCCCTAGTAATATCAAACTCAAACGGTGCCTGGATATTGTGAAACGGTGCACGCGGTTCATGATCAATATTAATATTATTATTCCCTTCCTCATGTAGGTTGGCGGCTAAATTACTGGGAACCGGGAGATTTAATCTCAGTTCGTGAAGCGTCTTCCTAATCGCCGTCAACTGATCAGTGAACTCCTGCCAGAGTTCATCAATCGTTGTGGGACCGTGTCCCGTTCGACCACCATATATGAGGAAGATGGGAAATACACACCTAATCTAGTGCGCATGCAATGAATAATGTTTCTAACCCAATAAAATTGATGAAAGACAGATTTGTTCCCGCTTAATAACTAGGGTAGTTAAAATTTTTTTTGATTTTCTTGATGAAAATAATAAGGAGATTATTTTAAATTTTCTTTTTGATTTTTTTGCAGAAAAATAAATGTTTTAGGCCGCTATTTGCAGACCAAAAATTAAAAATTTCTTTTGTCGTTTTGGACAACAAATCGTGTAAGTGCGTGTCGGCGTTCTAAGAAAATTTAGGATGGTACCAATTATTAAATTGGCATGAACCTGGATCTGATACCAAATTGATGTAGGCTTGCACATTGACACCGAAAAATTACGGTCAAACACGAATTACTCTCTATGTTCTAATTCTGCGTTCGCACAAACAACTTTCAGTGGATCACACACATTATTCAGTTTTATCAATCAAAAGCTAACGTACGGGTAGCCACACCACTTGAGATCAAACAAATTCTATATGCCAATATTCTCTCAGGCTAAAAGGACCCACCCTGTCTGATCGAGCGAATGTTGTACCAAAAGAGATCAACCAAAAATTATGATTTGGAAATGGCAGATCTCTCCCAACAAAATGTAAACGAGGTTCGCCAATTCTTTCAAACTTAAATAAAATTAAGATGAACAGCAAACCGATCGGAAATAACCACGATAAATCCAACGCTATCAAGAGATCAAGCTATGGTAAATCCACCACAAAAAAATCTAGAGGGAAACACGCATAAAGTAGAACTTTTCGTTACCCCATTTGGAGACAGTTTGTATTCTCCAAGATATGATCGCTTTTCACCGAATCCACCAGAGTCGCGGCGAATGGAGAGAAAATTTGCATGCATTCCTCGCTTCACGCTGGAATTGATTCCACAAGACAGTTTGTTGCTCCTTGGCCGAACTCTTCAAGAAGGTGGCCGGCCGAATTCTTTGAAGGTGGAAGAGGAAGGGTGGCTTGTAGTTTGCCAAACCCTAAGAGGACTTGGGGGAGGCCAACAGTTTGGAGAGAGAGGGAAGAGAGGAGGGTGTCCGAATTCTTCAAAGAGGAAAGCGGGGGCGGGGGGGGGGGGGGGGGGGGGGGGGACTTGAGAGATGGGAGAGTGCAAGGGGGGATCTCAAATTCAGATTTTAAGCTTTCAAATTCATCAACTTGATGAAATCTTCAACATTAAGGCCTTACATAGGCTTACAACACATTCGGCTACATGCAGACCAAATAAAATTAAAACACATGCATAAATTAAAACACAACATGAAAATAAAAGTGCACAGAAAAATAACAATGGAATTCAAAGTAATATTAATAATTCGTCTTGCACCGGGGGCGGAGATTGTCGTGTCGCTCCACAAGGTCTCCACGACATCGCAAGTCTTTGATTAGAGAGGACGATCGATCATCCGTAAGCATGGTGGCATCATCTTCAACATATTGGAGATTGCCGTCTCCATCACACACATAAGACCGTTAGGAGAATTTGGAATATTTGGATTATGTTGGTTTTACTCATATGAGATGAGTGAAGGACTGGAATCAGCCAGACATTGAGTGTGTCAAGTCTACTCAGCCACGGCGCTGAGTGTGCCGAGACCACTCGACGCTTTCGTCGAGTTAAATGTTGATTCATCGAGTTAGCATTGAGAGCATCGAGACCAGTTGACGATTTGTCGAGTCAATTATTGATTCATTGACTGGTGGCACTGAGAACGTCGAGACCATTTGATGCCTTTATCATGTTAAATGTTGACTTGTCGAATTAGGTGCTGAGAGAGTCGAGACCATTAGACACCTTCGTCGAGTTAAATGTTGACTCGTCGAAATAAGCGTTGAGAGAGTCGAGAGCATTCGACGCCTTTGTCGATTGAAATGTTGATTCGTCGTGTTAGGCGTTGAGTGCTCTCGATGCTTCGTCGAGTCAAATGTTGCTTCGTCGACGTGAATACTCGATGAATTCCATTTCATCCGGTTTAATTCCTTTAAGTCTGGTTCGTCGTGTTCTGCTGGTATCGGTTGGCTCGGTATGTAAGATCCCTTTTTTTTGCAACAACCTGGGGTCTTAGGCCCAGAACCGCCGCTTTGCGGTGACACCTTCGCACCCGGGAAGGTCATCACTACAAAACACCGATCCTGCCAGCCAAATCGATCACCATCGACAGAATGTATAATGAATGAAAGTGTAAGCATCCAAGTCCACAATAGAAAGAGGAAATCACATGACAAATAAATAGTCCACATCGCGAGAAGTGAATACAGGCTTAAGCCCGGTACATGATAACCTCACTACAATTCACTCATAAAAGTAAAACTACTAATACTCGGCTCCACTCATGGATCCGGATGCCTGTCCACCCGAGCTACACTGGCCCATCTCCATCTGCACCGTACCCTGCTGGTGTTGCGTCTCTTGCGGCTGTTCCCTGTCTCCTATCCGGAGCACCTAAAATATGGTGGTCAAACGACCGTCAGTCAAACTAGACTCAGTCAACAATCCCCCACCCCTCTACCCGTGGCTCCTAGGCACCGGGCGAAAAGGAGTGAAAAGGAGGACCAAAAGCAGGGCGTAATCAAGCAGGTGATATCTACCCTAAGGAATAAAATATTAAGGTATGACAGGGGTATCACAATAATTAAACATGAGTTAACAAGTATGTAACAAACGTAAACAGTAAGGAGTAGCAAGTAAGTAAAAGTACTAAGAAGAGTAAGTAAGAAAAATAAGAAATATAACCGTTGATTTATAGGGATTACCCCTATAGACCAAGGGGTCATTTTGCGGGGCCTATCGTATAAAATGTCCCATACCATTTTATATGATAGGTGTCGAGGGTTAAATACAATGATTATGCTATGACATACAAGTATGCTATGGTATGAACATGCAAGTGCAACTCACACACACGACTCTATGCGCACAGACCTTTAGTTCCCCTTTTTGGAGTTAGCTAAACTCTCAGGAGCCTCCGTCGTGGCAAAACGGAGACACTGGGTTGGGCCTTTCCACTCCTAGACTGGTAATCACACTACCCCGTCTAGCCCCTCACGTATGTTTCCGTACTATTCCTAGCAAACCAGCTAGTCTCCCGAGTCAACGTACCGACGACGGTGTGATCGATCGTCCAATACCGAGGACCCACCACTGTTATGCACATGCAACAATGATAGTTTGTATCTAATTATAGTACCGAGCCTCCAGCTCTTTAGACTACCAAGCCTACTAGTTCACCATGTTCCTAAGCCCATGGCTCCCTGGACTAATCAAGTCTCCTTTTTTCCAAGTCACCGAGCATCCAGCTCCCCGGACTTCCAAATCAATACCGAGTCCATTTAACTCTACCAGTAAGCCCTTAGGCCACGGGCCTACGCTATCCTTTCTCTACCAATTCATCTCCCTACGTGTACAGGTGTGAGTGTAAGGTGAAACTATTATTAGGGTTACTCTTGCCCAAATTATTCCTAAGATTTACGTTAGCCCAGGACTGCCCAAGGTATTGCCTGTGAAGGGCTCTCAAAGGCACTAGGAAATATAATGGGATTACGCCCAAAGCTCCCTTTTGCAAGGCACTTAATATTATTGATTTCTACCCTTGATCAGATCTCTCATTTATTTATCCAAACCAGCAACCTACTAAGGATTCAACTCTTCAAATTCATTACCCACTCTAGTTCAGTTTCCACAGTTACTATATGCAGACCACCCTATACTATATGAGATGTATAAAGGAGATACTCCGGATTTTCTTCCAAGTTTCCTATAAAATTTAGCAGAGGTATATCATAATAAGTTTAGTCTAAAATCAGAGAATCATAATTTTCCCAATTAATTTGATATTTATTGAATTTTCCCAAATGTTTGGCCTTGGACAATTTTGAACATGAACTATATGATTTACTTAAGTAATGGCCACCCAAAATTTTTGAACATTAAATAACAGAGGTATATGACTATATATTAATTTCCATAATTTTTCAGAAAATATGTGACCTCTAATTAAGTTATCCAATATAATTCCCTTAATCATATGTAAAGAATGAAGTACCTTAATTACTCATCAGAAAATTATGTAAAAATTACAGAATCTTAATATGGTTCAGCAAAGATCATTGTAGAAAAATCATAATTATAGAGGCTAGCTAGACTCTAAAATAAATTAAATAAAATTTTCATGGGAAACAATACTTAATGAAGCAACCCTTAGAAATATTCTTCCAAAACTCCCATAACTATTCCCAGAGCTTTAATGCATAATAAGGAGTCCCATGGCTAAAGTTCATCAATTTCCAGCAAGTAGTTCCTTCATAATAAATTTTTAAGCAAATATTACAAATTACTAAATTGTTAATGAAGTATCCAAAATAATAATCCTAAATTCATAACAAAAATATCCAGAGTTTTTATACACTTTAAACACCACTCATCCCAAATTTCAAGTGATTTTAAAGTGATTTGATAGCCTAATACTCCAAATTAGTTTTGGTGCCCTAAACTAGGGTTAGGGTTTTGAGGGGGTTTAAGACTTCCAAATTCCCTAAACTTTTAACCAGAGGACTATACCAACCCTATGAAGCTCTCCACCAATTTCCAAGTCATTCCAAGGTCATTTGGCCCCATGTCCTTCAAACCCTAAGAATCCCCATTAAGGGACCTATCCTAGGGTTCTAGGGCTACCCTACTCTTAACCACCCCAAATTACATTGGAGGGTGTGTCATACCATAGAGAATCAGTGGCCAAAATATCAGCCTCTGTTGAGCTGATTTGACCACTCAAACCCAAAGGGGGTGTTTTGACCTAATTAACCCTATAAGGGTCAACTTAGGGTTGAATAAAACCTAATCAAAACATCTCCAAAGGAGATGAAATTTTTACCAGAGCCCTAACATGCTCGCTAAGATCACCCACCAAAATTTGGGAGGATTTTGAGGTGTGTATGCCACCTAATTAATTTATAATTGGTTTATTAAATTTTCACAAAAACTATAGAAATTGTTTTTCCAAAAATTATAATTTTTTGAGAGTCTAAGGAGTAGGCTATGAGGAGCCTATGTTCAAATTTAAAAGCATTTGGATGAGTGGTTTGGTGTGAGCACTAATTCTAATGTCTGGTCATGCCTATGTATAGGTTGAACCAAAATGAGTGTTGTGGTCACACCAAGAATCCAAACGGAGTGAAATTAATTTTAAATTACACTAGACATAAAGTGCTACATTGTCTATGTTGACAACTTTTACCGTAGAGGCCTATAAGTATTTGTAATAATTACAACCATCTACTGCTTATAATCTCGAAAAAAACAATTAATATTATCAAATTACTTGATCAAAAACGGCTGGCATCCGCTCATCCTCAACCTCCAGCCAAGGGCCGAGATTGGCCTAACCTGGAGCCTATTCCAGCCCACTTTCCGGCCACCCCGACCACCTCCCTGGCCGGCCACCACCACCACCACCTCCGTTGAGGTGGTGGCTAGCGTTTGGTGGCGACCATGCCGCCGGAGGCGGCGGTTTCCGGCGAACTCAACACCACCATTTTCCATGAAAATCTGAAATTACAAGCTCCCAATCAGGCTCAATTGAGCCCGATTTCTCTACCTAAACAAGTCTAGATCTAGCACGCATAGATAGGAGAAGGATTGGACCTTGTCGGCGGCCTGAAATCGGGAAGATCGCCGGGAAGCCATTTCTGAAAGTTGCGTCGCTCGGCTTTTGCAACTGCAAGGTGGGGAGGCTCGGTTTCTTCGGGTAAGGATTGGGAAAGCCTCCTCTCAACTCACTGGTGGGGTTTAAAGCTTCAGATGGGGAGAGGTGGGGCTGGATCATTAATGTCCTTCAAAGCCATTAATGGTTAGGCTCGGTCATGGAGGAGGGGGGCTGAATCGGGTCTGATGGCCAGGGGAAACGGCTGGAAACTTCTCCCCTTCCCTGGGGAATTGAATTCAGTACCTAAATGTGGCCTTTGGCCTCCCCTCGAACTGTTTCCTTCCCTCTTCTTCCTCATTTCTCTCTCCTACATTATCACAGAAATGGAGCTTACTGTGACGCGCGGTACATGCTTGTGTCGGCCAAGACACGCCCGTGTCAGCCAATACACGCCTGTGACGCAGGACTTGTAACCCATTCGACACCTAGTCGAGAGAAAATCGTCGACGACACAGCGGGAAATGTCGTGTGACACGCCCGTGTCACTGGCCGTGTGCCCCATACTCGACGATCGATGCTCGAGGATCGACGAACGACACTCGACGATCGACGATCACCTTTCGACACAGCAAGACACGCCCTATGACACGCCCTATGACACGCCCATGTCATAGGCCGTGTACCCCATGCTCGATGATCGACACTCGATGATCGACAATCGGCACTCGACGATCGACGATCGACGTTCGACGATCGACACTCACATTTCGACATAGCGGGACACGCCCTGTGACACGCTCGTGTCACAGGCCGTGTACCCCATGCTCGACGATCGACACTCGACGATCGACACTCGACGATCTACAGTCGAAGATCCACACATTCGACGATCGTCGAGCACAATTCGTCGAACCGAGGGGACACGCCCCCTGCCACGCCCGTGTTCTAGGGCGTGACAACCCAAAAACTTCGTCGACCAAAAATTCGTCGACCAAGTGCCCAACTCTTCAACCCGAGCGGGATACGCCCTCGGATACGCCCGTGTCCCAGGCCGTGTCACCCAAATTTTGCTACTCCCAGAATTTGGGCTATTACACTCACCCTCTCTCCTAGTCACCAAGTTGACTTGGTCAATCTGAAGGACTATTTGCAACCCTTCCACGCACATTATTCCCTAAAGAAGCCCATGAGGAGGCTTGAGCTTGGGTTAGCCTATTTGGGCTAGGCTGACCAGAAATAGGGTTGGGTTGACCTTGGTATCCTTGGTATTCTTTGGGTTTTGTCATGACCTAGTCATGACAAAACCATTCCTACGGGTCTAGCTGTTTGAGGGATGTTACAAATCCCAATATATAACAAAAAATTTCTTCCTTGAAATTCTAGTTAGGTCTACGGGGTTTCAAGTATGCAAGAAAAATTGTAACATCCCGAGATGTTGACAGTAAAACCTGACCGAAGAGCTCCGGGTACCGCTACTGCATCAAGTCCTAGGGCTCCCAAGTGTGCTCCTCCTGGCCGTGATTTCTCCAAAGAACCTTGACCAGTGGGACCTTCTTGCGGCGTAAGACCTGCATACCGGTGTCATCAATCCGGACCGGCTCCATGTGCACTGACCGGTCAGATGCTTCTGGCCCATCCGTGGTGTCTATCTGCTGCTCTGGACGTAATAGGGCCCTCCTGAGGGAGGAGACATGAAAAACATAGAGCAGGCCTTCCAGCTCTGGCGGCATCTCCAGCCTGTATGCTAAGGGGCCGATCCACTCTATGATCCTATAGGGCCCCATGTATCTCGGGCTGAGCTTCTTCCTCTGCCCGCGAACTCGAGAGACTCCGTTCATCGACCGTATCTTCAAAAACACTCTGTCTCCTACATGAAACTCCACCCGTCGATACCGCGCGTCATAATATTTGGCCTGTCTGCTCTGCGCCTCCAACATCCGGTCCCGTATCAGTCTCACTTGGGCCTCGGTGTCCTCCACAAATTCCGAGCCCAGGACCTTTGGGTCTTCATCCTGTATCCATGACAACGGAGTCCTGTACCTCCGTCCACATAGGGCCTCGTAGGGGGCCATACCTATACTGGTCTGATGACTGTTGTTGTATGAGAACTCTACCAGTGGCAGCATCTTCTCCCATGGCTCTCCTCGATCTAGAATGCATAGACGTAGTAGGTCTTCCAAAATCCGATTCGTACGCTCTGTCTGCCCGTCTGTCTGAGTGTGGAAGGCTATGCTAAAGGTCAGTCGGGTGCCCAAGTATACCTGAACTGACCACCACTCCCTAGATGTAAACCGCCCATCACGATCTGACACTATTGACCTGGGCACGCCATGATAATGAATGAACTGCTCCACAAACTTCCGCAACAGAACTCCCACTAAATCGTCCTTCCTGATCGGTATAAATCGAGCCGCCTTCGTCAACCGATCAACGATCACCCAGATCAAGTCATTCCCTATCCGAGATCGGGGAAGCCCCTGTATGAAGTCCATGGCTACATCATCAAACTTCCACTCCGGCACCGGGAGTGGCTGCAACAATCCTGCAGGGTTCCTGCACTCCGCCTTCACTAGCTTACATATCTCACAATGGGTCACGAAGTAAGTGACATCCTTCTTCATGCCCGGCAAGAACATAGTCTTCTTTAAATCAGCCATCATCTTTGTGATCCCCGGGTGCACAGAATACCAGCTGCAGTGCGCCTCCATCATAATGTCCTCCCGGATCTGACCTCCCTCCAGTATATACACCCGTCCTCTAAAGCACACCAGGCCATCCCTCAGTGTATAGTCTTCTGTAGTTCCTGTCTCTATGGCCTGGAAGATGGGCTCTAACTTGGCATCCTGCCTCTGTCCCTCTCTAACTCGGTCTCTGATGTCATCGGTGATGCCCATCGCGGCCAAGTACTCCTCATAAAGCTCAGGGTCGTCAGACCACATCAGAGTAATGCGCATGTCCTCTAGTCTCTACAGAAGTTCCATAGACATCGGCTGAGGCTGTGCTCCCACTGTGGCGGCTCTCCTACTCAGTGCATCTGCTACCACGTTCGCCTTCTTCGGGTGGTTGTGCATCTCGTACTGATAGTCAGATAGAAACTCCACCCACCGCCTCTGCCTGATGTTTAGTTCCTTCTGCGTGTCCACGTACTTAAGGTTCTTATGATCTGAGTATATATCACAGTGGACTCCGTAGAGTTTGTGTCGACATATCTTCAATGCGAATACAACTGCTCCCATCTCCAGGTCGTGCACTGGATAGTTCTTCTCATGGGTCTTCAGCTGGAGGGAGCCATATGCTATGATATGTCCGTTCTGCATCAGCACTGCTCCCATCCCCTGATATGATGCGTCGGTATACACCTAGAATCCTTCCTTTCCAGATGGAAGGGCCAGAATAGGGGTTGAGATGAGGTGGAAGGGCGATCCGAGAAAACCCCTCCACAAATTTCCGGTAATAACCGGCAAGCCCCAGGAAACTCCGCACGTCCGTGGCCGCTTTCAGTGGTGGCCAATCCCTGACTGCCTGTACCTTTGTGGGGTCCACCGCTAACCTAGCTCTGCTGATAATGTGGCCCAGGAAAGCCACCTCCTTCAACCAGAACTGACACTTGCTGAACTTTGCATAGAGGCGATGCTCCTGCAATCTCTCCAAAGTCAGTGCCAGGTGTCGTGCATGGTCCTCCTCCGTCCTAGAGTAGATAAGGATGTCGTCAATGAATACGATGACAAACACATCCAAATAAGTCTCGAAGACCCGGTTCATAAGGCTCATAAATGCTGATGGAGCATTCGTGAGCCTGAAGGGCATCACGATGAACTCATACAGACCATATCTGCTACTGAAGGCCGTCTTCAGAATATCCTCCTCCTGATCCACAGCTGGTAGTAGCCTGACCTCAAGTCCAGCTTCGAGAAATAATGGGCTCCCTCCAGCTGATCAAACAACTCGTCTATCCTTGGGAGCGGATAGGTATTTCGGAGGTCAGCATGTTTAGTGCTCGATAGTCGATGCACAGGCGAAGAGTGTCATCCTTCTTCTTCACAAATAGGACCGGAGCTCCCTATGGAGAGGAACTCGGTCTGACCAATCTTGCTTCCACCAACTCCTGCAATTGTGTCCGAAATTCTGCCAGCTCCCTTGGGGCCATCCGATAAGGGGACTTGCATACCTGCTTAGCCCCTGGAACCAACTTAATCTGAAAGTCTTTCTCCCTCTGCGGAGGCAGTCCTGACAGCTTCTCCGGAAATACATCGGCGTAGTCACAAACCACCGGAATGCTAACAATCGGGTCCTTCTCCTCAGTCATCTCGAACAGCACCTGATATACCTCGTCCCCCTGCATGTGGGCCTTGATGACCTGAATAGATGAAAGGAGGCGGAGGGAAACCACAGTAGTACCTTCGAATGTCGCATAAGTATCGCCATATCTCAGCACGACCCTCCTCGCTGGGCAGTCAATCTAGGCATGGTTCCAGACAAGCCATGTCATGCCCAAGACAAGGTCGAAGTCCGGCATTCTCAGGATCATCGTCGGGGCCTCGAGTGTTAACCTGTCTATGGTAACCGTCAGGAGGCACTTCTCTGTGGACTGGATCTCCATCCCATTGGGGAGACGCACCCTCCTAGCTTCTCCCATATAATATCGAATCTGTCCTAGATCCTTGATGAAATCCTCCAACACAAAGTTGTGTGATGCCCTCGTGTCGAACAGGGTACGAGAAGGTTTGCCGCACGCCATCACTATTCCTAAATTAGTTAAAGGAAAAACAGTTTAGGTTTAAAGTTTTCTAACCTAGGTTGTGTAATTATTCTACCAATACTAAAAATTACTCTCATACCTGTAATAACCCTGTTCGGGTTCCGGGGCTGCGCTAAGTCCAGAGCGTAGACCTGCTCCCCATCCTGCCTGTGTTCACCGCCCTAAAATCTGCATCCGCGACCACGTCCACGACCTCCCATCTGGTGAGTCGGTGGGCCATCCTGTGCAGCAGGTGTGGCCCCATTCCTCATAGAGCAATTACTCCGAATGTGCCCTGGATGATGGCAGTGATAGCACAGCTATGGTGGTGGTGGTACCTGCCCTATCCTGGGCACCTCCCTCATCTGTAGCGGCTGTGGGGCTAGCACTGCCTGCTCCCTTGGTTCCTACCTTTCCTCCTGGCGGGTTTGATCCCCGTTCCTTCTCTCTCCCATGACCCGGCCCCTCTGCGGGTCCCTTCTCCCTCCTAGCACTGCATCATCCCCATGTCTCTTCCTGCTCTGGACTGCAAGCTGGTCCGCCACCAGCTTCCTGGCCATCTCCAAGATCATGGCCATGGTACCATCAGACACGAACAAGAGGGCATGCCTCAGGTCATCATGGAGGCCCTTGTAGAACCTCTTAGCGTATCCCACATCATCCAGCTTGTAAGAATCCGCAAACCGGGACAAATGAGTAAACTCCCGGTGATATTACAGAACTGTCCTGTTCCCTTGCTTCAACTGCAAGAATCTATCCTCCAATTCATCCCTTCCGGACTGCAGCACAAAATGCTCCAGTAGTGCCGCCCTAAACTCCTCCCAAGTAATGTCCGCGATCTCCACTCCCGCATAAGTGGTGTCTATCACCGACTTCCACCACCTCTTCGCATGCGACTCCAGACAAGAAACCACCAGCGATACTGCCAGGTCCACCGGGCAGTGTATTCCCACCAACATCTCGTACATAATGTCTAGCCACTCCTTTGTGCACACTACCATCTCTGTCCCCAAGTAGGATGGTGGGGCAAGGCCCCGGAATGCACTCAACCAGTTTGCTCTGGGGTTTGGCTGAGGAGCCAGAGCCTGCTGTGCCCTAAAGGCCTCCAAGATGGTCATCAAAGTTTGCCCCAACTCCGTCTACTGCAACGGGGTCGAAGCCGACGGGGGTGGAATCACATTCGGGGCTGGAGGTTTCCCCTGCGGTAGGGGAGGATTCGTCGCACCCTACAAAAGATGGTCTTAAGTTTAGTAAATTGACCTAAAACCCTTTGTTACTGGTGAGCATTGCACGTGATTCCTCCCATGGGCACACCATTGCTTCTGCTGCTAGTTTGTCCTCAAACTAAGCCGGCGCGGGGTGTTCCATGTTTTGTGGACTACATTCTATCGGATCGAAGTTTCCCTCTGATACCACTTGTAAGGCCCCATTTTTTTTGCAACAACTCGGGGTCTTAGGCTAAGAACCGCCGCTTTGCGGTGACACCTTCGCACCCGGGAAGGTCATCACTACAAAATGCCGATCCTACCGGCCAAATCGATCACCATCGACAGAATGTATAATGAATGAAAGTGTAAGCGTCCAAGTACACAATAGAAAGAGGAAATCACATGATAAATAAATAGTCCACATCGCGAGAAAGTGAATACGGGCTTAATCCCGGTACATGATAAGCTCACTACAATTCACTTATAAAAGTAAAACTACTAATACTCGGCTCTACTCACGGATCTGGATGCCTGTCCACTCGAGCTACACTGGCACATCTCCATCTGCAACGTACCCTGCTGGTGTTGCGTCTCCTGCGGTTGTTCCATGTCTCCTATCTAAAGCACCTAAAATATGGTGGTCAAACGACCGTCAGTCAAACTAGACTCAGTCAACAATCCCCCACCCCTCTACCCGTGTCTCCTAGGCACCGGGCGGAAAGGAGTGAAAAGGAGGATGAAAAGCAGGGCATAATCAAGCAGGTGACATCTACCCTAAGGAATAAAATATTAAGGTATGGCAGGGGTATCACAATAATTAAACATGTGTTAACAAGTATGTAACAAAAGTAAATAGTAAGGAGTAGAAAGTAAGTAAAAGCAGTAAGAAGAGTAAGTAAGAGCAACGAGAAATATAACCGTTGATTTATAGGGATTACCCCTATAGACCAAGGGGTTATTTTGTGGGGCCTATCGTATAAAACGTCCCATACCATTTTATACGATAGGTGTCAGGGGTCAAATACAATTATTATGCTATGACATACAAGTATGCTATGGTATGCACATGCAAGTGCAACTCACATACACTATTCTATGCACACAGACCTTTAGTTCCCCTTTTTGGAGTTACCTAAACTCTTAGGAGCCTCCGCCGTGGCAAAACGGAGACAGTGGGTTGGGTCTCTCCACTCCTAGACTGGTAATCACACTACCCCGTCTATCCCCTCACGTATGTTTCCGTACTATTCCTAGCAAACCAGCTAGTCTCCCGAGTCAACGTACCGACGACGGTGTGATCGATCGTCCAATACCGAGGACCCACCATTGTTATGCACATGCAACCATGATAGTTTGTATCTAATTATAGTACCGAGCCTCCAGCTCTTTAGACTACCGAGCCTACTAGTTCACCATATTCCCGAGCCCACGGCTCCCTTGACTAATCAATTCTCCTTTTTTTCCAAGTCCCCGAGCATCTAGCTCCCCGGACTTCCAAATGAATACCGAGTCCATTTAAATCTACCAGTAAGCCCTTAGGCCACGGGCCTACGCTATCCTTTCTCTACCAATTCATCTCCCTACGTGTACAGGTGTGAGTGTAAGGTGAAACTATTATTAGGGTTACTCTTGCCCAAATTATTCCTAAGATTTACGTTAGCCCAGGACTTCCCAAGGTATTCCCTATGAATGGCTTTCGAAGGCACTAGGAACTATGATGGGATTACGCCCAAAGCTCCCTTTTGCAAGGCACTTAATATTATTGATTTCTACCCTTGATCAGATCTCTCATTTATTTACCCAAACCATCAACCTACTAAGGATTCAACTCTTCAAATTTATTACCCACTCTAGTTCAGTTTCCGGAGTTACTATATTGAAAGTGAAGGTTAGATCTGAAATACTCTAGAGGGGGGGGGGGGGTGGGTGAATAGAGTATTGTGCTAACTACAAACTTTTTCAACCTTTCTTGTAAGACTATGTGAACAAGTCAGCAAATAAAATAAACTAAGCACAGCAAACTAAGCAATCACAGAGCACAACCAAAACAAAAGATAAGGGCAACCAGACGACACAAGAAATTTTATAGTGGTTCCCCAACCTGGGTACATCCACTCTTCTACCACCCTGGTAGGAATCCACTCAGGTTTTTGATCAGGTGCCTGACACCAATGAGCTTTTGTTCAGGTGCTCAAAAAACTAAAACCTCAAGTCTTTTGGAAGGAGACTTGCAACCAAAATAATTTTGAAGGGAATTAAAACCCTGTACATGAATTGGAAATAAAGTGATGGTGTCTTCTCTTTCTCAAAACAACAAAGAAGACTTGTGGATTGATGTTAGCAGGTTGCTCCCCCTGAGATCTTGAATTAATCAGGAATGCTGGAGTACTGCTTCAGGGTGATAGGTCTTCAAAGACCTAGAGTGCCTGGACCAGAGATGCTTCAGGAACTTCTTTGACAGAATGAAATTTGTTGTCCTTTGAAGTTATCATGAGAATTGACAGAAGAAGACTCTTGATAGTGATGTGTTGTTCTTCTTCTTCTTCTTCTTCTTGAAGATGTTCTCTTGTTAGGCTGATTACAGTAGAACTTTTGATTTCTGTATGGTTGTTCTTCTATGCAATCTGAGTGTGTGTCTGATTGTCTGTATTGCTTGCTATCTCTTACTCATTCATTCTTCTTCTTTTATTTTCCATCTCCTTTTTGACTGACTAAGAACATTCGAAATTCGAATGTTGAGCAGTAATTGCAGTCGGCCTAGGAAGGAAGCGGCAATCAATGATTTTCCCAACTGTCCCATGGAAAATGGCATGAGATAATCCATGGTTAATTGCACGTCCTAACTGTAACATTCCGAGAAGATCTGGCATTAATAACTCCGGAATCATCGCCAAGAAACGGGATGGGAAAACTGAAGAAGACCTAATCTTGAATCGTCGAACAAAGAACGCAATTCGTCGAGCTGAGTTTGAGTTCGTCGAGCTGAGTTGAAGAATTCGTCGACCAGATAAAAGAAATAGTCTTCAAGTCAATGCTGCTACAACCTTCTTCGAATAGATAATATTCATTCGTTGAGCTGAGAATCAAAATCATCGAGCAGATAACTATCACTGTCAGACAGTATTCGTCGAACTAAGATCCAAATTCGTCGAGCTGAAAAAGATTGTGGACTTAGCCAAATACTCTGCATCTGCTGATATCCAGTGTCGACATAAGCTGGTGTCGACTGATTGATCTTGGTGTCGACTCAAATCTTCTGGTGTCGACACGAGTTGGTGTTGACTGATATCCTGATGTCGACACAAATCTTCTGGCGTCGGCAGAAATTGTCTGGTGTCGACACTAATTGTCTGGTGTCGACACAAACCCTAAATGTCGACACAGATCCTCTGAATTCAGAAATCGTCGAGTAGAGTACTGCATTCGTCGACCTGAGAAGTTGAGAACTTGAGGTCCAAGTTCGTCGAGCTCAGAATCTAATTCGTCGACCGAAGCTTGAAGTTGGACAGAAAAATTCTGAAGTTGTCCTGACTTTAGCTTGATGTAGAACCTCAGTCTTCGTCGAACAGAGAACTAAGATCGTCGATCTCAGCACCAAGAAATGTCTCACGATCGTCGAGCGCAGAACACCTTTTGTCGAGCTGAGTTCGACGAACGTCGAACTCACTTCACTTAGCCTTGAAATCTTCTAAGTCTGGAGTCTCTGATGGTCTTGTTGATAGCTGGTCCATCTGAAATTGAACCTAAGGACTTGGCCTAGACTCTAGGACACAAAATTGACCCTGTCTATACATGATGGGTCACATCCTAAGCTAGTGAACCTAGCCAAAATATACTAGGGATCCAACAATCTCCCCCTATTTGGGTGAGGTCACTAAATAGACTCAAAATAGAAACAAACAGAAAAAACAAAGCAGGAACAGAAATATATCTGGCATAGAATTACCAACACATGCAGCAGATATATATATACATGGCTTTGTTTAAACAGATAGCATAGTTGAAAACAATTGCAGAAAGAAAATAAAACAAAATAAGGATTACTTCTTTGGCTTCTTCTATTTGGACCTGTCTTCAGTTGGTTTCTCTCCTAGTTTCTTAAAGATGATTTCTCTCTTGGGATCTGAAGCCTTAGCCTTTGTCATAGTCATATCAGCTGCCACAATAATATTCAATGATGTAGCTCTGGGGACAACAGCTTCTAGATGAAGTTTCATATAATCATAAACATTGAATAGATTATTTCCTTTGTCAAATCTTTTCAACTCTTCTTTTCTGTACTTAGACATAGTTGTAAATCCTGATGTATCTTTGCCTTCAGCCTTTGCTTTATTAATCAGAGATAAGCCGATTAACTCCTGGAATCTGGCCATTTTTGCAGTATTAGCGTTTTAGGATCTTCAAATGGGATTGGAGGAGAGTATGGCCTTTTTGGAATGTCAGCTTTCTGTACATCAGAAATTTATTGCTGCTGCTGATGCTGTTGATGTTGTCCTGAGGATGGTTGCCTCTGCTGGTTGCTTCTAGAAGATCTCCCTGACTGTCTCTGATATGTCTGCATGGGGGCAGATCTCTGGGAGCTAGAGGAGCCAGAGGCACCAGCTGCTGGAGGAGGAGGAGGAGGAGGATCCTTCCTGAATATGTGCACTGGAGGAGGGGAATATCTCCTACTTCTCTTTCTTTCCTTCTGCTTGTTCTTTGACAACCACATCCATGCAGACATTCCCTTGTATGGAGTGAAATTGTGCAAAATGTAGTAAGGGGTGTCAGCAGTGGGATTATGTTTAGGAGCTGGAGGAAGAGGAGCCTTTCTTTTCTTTGCTAGCATCTTCTTTTTCTTACTGGCAGCATCTTCATCTGAGTCATCATCATCATCTTCTTCAGAATCAGAACCCTGAGGGATGTCATAAAGAGCATCCAAAGCTTTATCATCAATAATAGCTTTTTCTGGAGGTGGGGCAGAAGGTTCAGGGACTGGAATATCAGCAACAGAAGAGGAGGAGACTGCATAGGAATCAGAAATAGTTGAGACAGAGCTTTCAGCTGCTGCCTTATTCTCCTCTTCTATATCAGCCTGAATAAGCTCATCCAAATCAGGCAAAGTAGAGTTATCCATAACAAAGACTGGTACTGAAATAACTTCTGGAATAACTGAAGATGATGGAGCAACCACTGGAGGAGAAAATTTGTCATAAAGTTGCTTAGCAACTGCTGGACTTATTGGGGAGGTATAGGGTACAATAGCCAAACTTGGCTTAGTAAAAGCTGCTGGAAGAAACTGCATAAATACTGTATCAAAACTTCTTAACAAAACAGACAAATTAACTGTGGGATTTAAATGGAAATCACCAACAGGTTTTATTTGCTCAACTAACTCATCTAAATCAAGGTCAGTATCCATAAAATGAATTAATTCAATCATCTCAGAATCAAAATCTGGCAAACTATCTGTATCAGTATCTGAAACTTTTGTTGTAGAGGGGGCTACTACTAAAACTGCTGCTTCATCTGCTGCTGCTTCTTCATAGAGCATCTCCCCCTGCCTGGGTTCAGGAATACCTGGATCCAGGCCCCTGAATGAAGAGGGGGCAGCAGATAGGGTAGAAATCTGGGCAGATAAAGAATTGATGGAGGTCATAAGAGGTGTAATGGCCTCTTGGATGAGAGATTTTATGAGGGGAGTGAGCAAGGATAGGATGGTAGATGGATCAAATGGGGAAGGGGAAGAGGATGGAATGGAGGATGGAATAACAGATGGAATGGGGGCATCTGACATGATAGTGTCTGTGGGTATGTTGTAAGATGGGATAGTTGACAAATGAGGGGGAATTGGAGACTGAGGTGGTGTAGGAATAGATGTCTCATGAGGTGAATCAGGGGATGTAGGAATGTGGGTAATGTCCAGAGGTGGAGATGGATGAGGAGTAGGCATATGAGGAGGCTGTTTTGGTGGAAGGGGTGCTGGAAGAGATGGTGGAGATGGAATGACCTCTTCAGCAGGGTGGGGAGTGGCCTTTACAGCCCTGGTGCTCTCAGAAGTAGGGATGGAAGAGCAGGAAGCCTTGGAGGGCTTGGAGATAGTCCTCTCCCATCTGCCAAACAAGGGGTAGGTGAGGCTCTTGCTGGCATTGATGAAAATGGTCGGGGAGACCATTAATTCACCATCCTTTTCCTGGAGAAAGATCCCCAGGATTCTTCCGAAACAAACTTCCTTCTTGCTGTTCTTTTTCTTTATCAACTCAAAGAAGAATGTGCCCCAGTTGACATGTATCTTGTTACCACTGCACACATAACTAGGAACTGGTGACGAGTGATGTAGTCATGTTCAGAGTGCTTGCCCATCAGTATTTTTCCTACAATGTCTGCCAGAAACTGGTACGCGTCAGACAGTTGCTTCTTCAACAGCGTGTTAGGGTTGCTTCCTGTAAACCCCATTAACATTAGCATATCACCAAATTCTTCAGAATCCATTTCCATGTCATCTTCTCCATTCACCAATCCAAATATTTCAGAAAGAATTGTAGGAGATAACAGAATAGCAGTACTCCCGATATTGCCTGTCAGCACATCCTCCTCAGTAATAGACGATGTATACACCCATTCTCTGATTTCAGTTCAGTGCAGTTTAATCCTTCTGGTCATGAAATCCTTGAGATGAAGTTCTTCTAGCAGTTCCAGAATATAGAGAAAGATGTGGTCAGAATGTTGGAAAGAATTGAAGTCCATATCAAAACCATTATCAAATTTCATTGCCGCCAAAGCTCCTGCGGGAATCGCCATTGATGACCTGCAAGAAAAACACAGAGAAAAACGGCGATCAAGAGCAAAGGAACTGAAAGCGCGGGACGGAGGTCGAAGAAAACTTAGATATAAGTTTTCCAGAATATAAATCAACAAACTCTGTTCCACGAAAAAGAAACAATTCTTCGAACTGAGCTCGTCGAAATAAATTATAGACAAATAATTCGTCGATCTTATCCAGAAGAATCGAACATAGTTCGTCGAACTCCGTTCGACGAAATATCTTCTGAAGCAAAGTTCGTCGATCTCCGGTCGACGAAAGTTGTTTCCACACAGATAATTCGTCGATCTCCGTTCGATGAGAATCTCTCAAACTTTCCCTAATTCGTCGAACTCCGTTGGACGAACTCTAGAAAATTCGTCGAATACAGACAGAAACTAATTTAACTCTTCTCCATTAATCATTCCCAGTTGATTTATAAAGAACAGATGAGGTTTCTCATCCAAGGGCTTGGTGAAAATGTCTGCTCTCTGTAGATCAGTAGGAATATGGATTAAGTTAATTTTCTTTTTGTCTATATTATCTCTAATGAAATGATGTCTTATTTCAATATGCTTAGTACTAGAATGGTGAACTGGATTCTCTGCTATAGCAATAGTACTAGTATTATCACAAAATAATGTTGAATTAATTAAGTTGACACCATAGTCTAGGAGTTGGTTTTGTATTCATAGCATTTGTGAACAGCAGCCATGTATTCTGCTTTTACAGTTAATGTAGACACAGATGTTTGCTTTTTACAAAACCAGGAGACAAGTCTCATACCTAGGAACTGGCAAGTTCTAGAGGTACTCTTCCTGTCCACTCTACATCTAGCATAGTCAGCATCTGAGTATCCAGTTAACTCAAACTCTGACTCTGCAGGATACCAGAGTCCTAGATTAGGACAACTCTTTATTTATCTCAATATTCTTTTTACGAAAATAAGGTGAGATTCTTTAGGGTTCACTTGGAACCTAGCACAAAGGCATGTGGCAAACATTATATCAGGTCTACTAGCTGTTATGTATAATAGGGATCCAACAATTACCCTATAATATTTCTGATCTACAGGTTTCCCTGCTGCATCAGAATCCACAACAGCATTAGTAGCCATAGGTGTTTTCATTCCTGAAGCATCACCCATCCCAAATTTCTTAATAAGCTCTTTAGCATACTTAGCTTGGGAGAGGAAGATACCATCAGGGAGCTGATTCACGTGGAGACGAAGGAAGTAGGAAAGCTCACCGATGCTACTCATCTCAAATTTGGAATGCATGAGGTCAGCAAACCTCTTGCATAATTTGGGATCAGTAGACCCAAAAATGATGTCATCCACATATATTTGTACTAACAATATTTGGTCCTTATGATGTCTAGTGAAAAGAGTTTTATCTATGGTTCCTCTTATAAATTTATGCTCTAAAAGAAAGCTTGCTAAGGTCTCATACCGAGCTCTTGAAGCTTGCTTTAAACCATAGAGAGCTTTATGCAATTTAAATACAAAGGAGGGTTGAGTTGGAGAGATAAAACCTGGAGGTTGTTCTACATAAACCTTTTCTTGAAGCACACCATTCAGAAATGCACTTTTGACATCCATTTGGAACACTTTGAATCTCCTGTGAGCTGCATAGGCTAGAAATATTCTTATGGCCTCTAACCTTGCAACAGGGGCAAAGGTTTGGTCATAGTCAATTCCTTCTTCTTGTCTGTATCCTTGAGCAACAAGCCTAGCCTTGTTTCTCACAATGTTCCCTTGGGCATCTAGCTTGTTTCTGTAGACCCATTTGGTTCCAATAACTGTGTAGTTATGGCGTCTTGGAACCAAATCCCAAACTCTACATCTCTCAAACTGATTTTGTTCCTCTTGCATTGCAAAGATCCAGTGGGGATTTTGCTCTGCTTCATAGATGGTGAGAGGTTCAATTTGAGAGAGAAAACAGGCATACGTCAAGTCTTGGTTGAGTTGATGTCATGTCTGTACACCTACTGAAATGTCTCCAATCACTTGAGATCTGGGGTGATCTCTAAGTGTGACAAGATCAGTTGGTGGAGTTTGTTGAGCAACAGCTTCTGTAATTTATTCCTCTTGAGGAATGGTACTAGTTGTTGAGGGAAGTTCAGTCACTTCCACTTGAATCTCTTCTTCATTGTATTCAGCAACCTGTTGAGTGGGATGGGTTGATACCTCTTAGGTAAGGTTTAGTCCATCCATAGAGTCACACAGTTGTGGAACCTGCAAAAAGCTATTGGTAGAAATCTGTTTATCCTTATAAGATATGTTAGCTTCATCAAAAGATACATGAACAGACTCTTCAATTTTAAGGGATGATTTATTAAAAACCCTATAGGCCTTGCTTACTTGGGAATATCCTAGAAAAATCCCTTCTTCAGCCTTAGCCTCAAACTTTCTAATGTATCTCTTGTTATTTGTGTGAATATAACAAATGCAGCCAAAAACTTTAAAGTATGTGATTTTATGTTTCTTCCCTTTAAGTAATTCATAGGGGGTCTTATTTTTCAGCTTATGTATAAGACTTCTATTCAGGACATAGTTAGCAGTATTTACAGCTTCTGCCCAAAAGGATAGAGGCATGTAAGCATCTGTCAATAATGTGCATGCAACTTCAATGAGTGTCCTATTTTTCCATTCAGCAACCCCATTTTGTTGTGGAGTTCTAGGAGCTGAGAAGCACTGCCTGATACCTTCCTTCTCACAAAACTCATGCATAAGAAGAGACTCAAACTCTGTGTCATGATCACTTCTGATCAATGCAACATGAGTAGAGAACTCAATTTGTATGGTCCTGAGAAAATCTATAAGAACCTTGAATATATCTAACTTAGCTCTTAGAAAGGCCACCCAACTGAATCTAGAGAAGTCTTCAATAATCACTAAAGTATAAGATTTCCATCCTAGGCTTTATACTGCAATGGGTCCAAATAGATACACATGAAGCAAATACAATATCCTAGGTGAATCACTTTTATTAAAGGATTTAAAACTAGTTTTGGTTTGCTTGCCTAATTGACAAGCCCTGCATAGGCTTTCCTTCTTGTAGGGGCCAGAAGGTAAACCTCTAAAAAGGTTGTCTTTAGATAACCTATATATATTCTTAAGGTTTACATATCCTTATCTTTTATGCCATAACTCATTTTGGTTACTAGTGATATTGAGTAAACAAACATCAGTTTTGGTAGAAATAAATTCTACTAGGTATATGTTGCCTTGTCTAAGTCCAATTAAAACTGTTCGATTTTTATCATTAATAATAGAGCAAGAGATAGAGTTAAAGTGTACCTGATAACTTTCATCACATAATTGACTTATGGATATTAGGTTATGTTTGAGTCCTCTTACATATGTTACTTTATTGAAAGTGACTATCCCAATCTTGACTGCTCCATATCCTTCTGACTGGCCACTCTTTGAATCTCCAAAAATCACCTTTGGTCCTAGCTTGGACTTGTAATTGGATAAATTTGCCTTGCTGCCTGTCATGTGCTTTGAGCAACCACTGTCCAAGTACCAAGTCTGACTCACCCTTGGACAGTTCTACACCTGAACCTGTAATGAAAAACCAAGCTCAATTATTCTTGACCCAGGTTACCTTGGGTCCTTTATTTGGTTGAAATGAGAAACTAGAAATAACTGATAATACAGGTTGAGATTTATAACCTAAGGGGTGAAATCTCCTAGGTGGAATTACCCAATCAGCTACAGGATTAAATGACTTATTTGTTGGCTTAAAATTTCTGTAAGAGAAATGATTTAGATTTGGTATTTCTGGGTTCGACGAATTATTGTAAGTTTGTCGACCAAAGTTCGACGAATAGGGATGAGATCATCGATCTCTGCTCAGAGAATGACAGTAGTCATCTTCTGCGCCCCAAGTTCGTCGACCTATGCTCGACGAACCATACACAGTTCGTCGATCACAGTTAGACGAGTTATTATAACTAAAGTTTGCATTCAGCATTCGTCGATCTGGGTTCGACGAACTGGCCACATTTCGTCGATCTGCGTTCCACGAATGCTGCTGAACCTTGTTTTTATTTGCTGACACAAAGGAGATGTGTCGACACTTAACAAGTTTCAACACAAGAAGATGTGTCGACACAAAGGAGTTGTGTCGACACTTAGCAGAAATCAACTAAGTATCAAAGAAGAAGGACTTGTGTCGACACTCAGGATCAGTGTCGACACATTCTGTAGAAGCAGTGTCAAGAAGTAATTTCTACAATAGAAGGAGTTGTGTCGACACCTTGAAGGCTAGTGTAGACACTTAGTCTACTTGTGTCGACACTTGGTCTATTTGTGTCGACACATAAAGAATATCTGTCTCGACACTTTCAGACAGTGACAGAGTTTTCAAGAAGTGACTGGATGACTTGACAGCTGCCATTTCAACCGGTCAACTGCTACTGTCAGAACTATCAGAAGTTTGTTAGAAACCGGATCAACCGGTCACCATGAAGAAAGCCTATATAAAGGCCTATTACTCCAACAGAAGAGAATGAGAAAATGAATCATTGAAGTACAACACAACAAGAAGAAGTCCTTCAAGTGATGATCTAAGAAGTTGGAGAGAGAAAGCTCCTTCTAAGTAGACAGCTATTGAACCTGGCTGATAAAGAAAGTTTCAGATTGAGATCTGATTCACAAGTCAGCAGTTGATTGAAGATCATCTGCCTAAAGATTCAACCCTACTGTGTTCTAATTCAAAAAGCTTTGAAGAAAGCCAAGGGAGTTTGATCTCAGTAAAGTTCTTTGAAGAACTCATCAAGAAGCCAGTCAACTCAACTTTCTCAAGCAGGGTTGTGGTTATTAATCCTTGTACTTTTCTTTTCTGTAGGATCCTTAAGGATCTGAGTTGTAAGCCTATATTTATAAAGGCTGAGTGGTAGGGCCTGTGTGCCTGAGTGTAAGAGATACATTTCTCTGAGTGTAGGCCTTGTTGAAGGCTGAGTGTAGGCCTTGTTGAAGGCTGAGTGTAGGTCTTGGTGAAGACTGAGTGGTAGGGCTTTGTGCCTGAGTTGTAGGAGTGGGATCACTCTGAGTTGTAGGAACCTATTTGGGGTTCTGAGTTGTAAGATCTGAGGATCTGAGAAGTAGTGGAGAAGTTAGGCCGATTGTAGTACACTATTAGATAGGCGAAGGGGGGAAGTGGATGTACCCAGACCTTGGGGAACTACTATAAATCCTGTGTGCTTTCTGTGATTGTATGCTTGTGAGATTGCTGTGTTAGCTGTGCTGTATTGCTGTGAAGAATTGCATATAATTTTGTGTTTCTGCCTTAAAAGTCAAAAAAGATTAAGTGCACCTATTCACCCCCCCCCCCCCTCTAGGTGTTTAGGCACTAGTTCTTTCAAGTGGTATCAGAGCCAGGTTACTCAAAAAGGACATAACTGTCTGAGTAAAAGATCCTGTAGAAAGAATCAGCATAATCAAGAATCAAGAAAATGGGTTCAACTAAGGATCACAAAGAGTTAGGATCCATGAAGTTGCCAATCTGCAGAAAGGAGATCTTTGTCATTTGGAAAGAAAGGGTTAGACTTTTTATGGAAGCCTCTGACCCCAGAATTTACATTACAGTCAAAGAAGGGTCATATGTGCCAATGAAAGTTTCTGTTCTGGATGCAAACCAGAGAACTCCAAAAGACTATTCAGAAATGACAAAGGATGAAATTATTCTGGCCACTATGGACAAGAGGGCCCAGAATATTATTGTAAGTGCAATTGATGATGCCACATTTCAGAATCTGATTCATTGTAAAACATCAAAAGAAATGTGGGACACACTGATAGTCTATATGGAGGGATCAGAAGAGGTAAGACAAGACAGGAAGTCTTTGTTAAACCAAGAGTATGAAAGCTTCAGACAAGGAAGGTCTGATAGCATAAAAGAATGCTACAAGAAATTCTATAGGATAGTCAATGAATTAATGTCCTATGGAAGAGAATTCAGCAATTATGAATTGAATGATAAGTTCTTGAGATCCTTGACAAAGGACTAGGATACCAAGATTTGTGCCATAAGGGAAATGGCCAAATTAGCAGATATACCTCCTCCAACATTGTTTGGAAAACTGTTATCTTATAAGATACAGTTTATGATAAGGAAGGAGGAAGAGAAGACTACCAGAGTTGAGCACAAAGAAAGAGCTGTGGCTTTCAAGACAGAAGCCACTAGGAAATATAAAAGTAAGTCTCCATCTCCACCTCAAAAAGTTGATGAGGCTGAGACAGATGAGTCAGAAAGCAAGAATTCTGAAAGCATTGAGAGTGATGAAGACTTTGCAGCTTTCACCATACATTTTCAGAAGTTTCTAAAGAAGAAACAATGGAGGTCTAATCCATCCACTTCACCGAAGTCATCAAAGAATGAAAGAAGAAAGTCCAAGCCAAGTAAAACTAAATTCTCAAAGATAGTTTGCAATTGTTGCAATAGACAAGGACATGTAGTTGCTGATTGTCCAGAAAAGAGAAAAGAGTCAACAGACAAGAAGAAGACTCAGTTCAAGGGCAAAATGGAAAGATCCTTTGTTGCTAAGAAGGACAAAAGTCTGTCTGATATGTTATCTTCAGAAACTGATTCAGAAGTTGAAGCTTATATTGGACTGTTTACTGAAGAAGAAGATGAGTTCATACAATTAATGAACTCAATATATGAGCATGAGGACAATCAGTGCTAGGGACTGATGGCCTTATCAGAAGGAGACAAAATAGACAAAATACAGGATCAGCCTGGACCAAGTCAGGTACAAAATTGTTCTGCTAGTTCAATTTCTAGTACTGAGTCAGATTCAGACACATCAGCATCAAGTGATGTTAGTGGATCTGAATCTGAAGGAGACATTCATCTGTTGATTGATGAATATAGAGTAGTGTTGCAGGCTTTGAAGAAAAGCAAACTCTTGGCCAAAACTCAGGCTAAGGAGATTGCCAGTCTTAAAATTGCTGCAACAGATTTTGACAAGTTGCTTGATCAGAAATTAAATGAAATAGCCAGACTGAAGCACATTACTGTTATTCAGATGGGGACTATAACATTTAAAAATGATCAAATTAGAAATCTGGAGATTAGTGTTCAGAAGGAGAGAGATATTGTAGCAAGTTTCTCTAAACCAAAATCTGTTCTACCTTTGATAGATGAGTTTGTACCTCATAAGGGTAAAACTGGATTGGGGTTTACTAAACCTGCCAGGACAGTACAGTCCAAGTCTAAGGGCAAAGCCCCAGTACTCAACAAGAAACCTGTTGAAGATAAAACAGTCAGGGTTGTACCTAAACAAAGGTACAACAGATTTGAGTGCTGGTGTTGTGGCAAGGTAGACCACTTTGCCATAGATTGTTGGCATAATTCAAATGCCAAGGTGAGTAGCAAACTTCCTGCTAGAAAAGCTACAGGTAGTTTTGTTAAGAGTAAGATTAACTTGCACCAAGGACCCAAGAATTATTTGGGTTCTAAGGTAAAGTTATCTGTTTTGCAGGTGAGTCCAAGTGGCCATGCCCCAATATGGTACTTGGATAGTGGATGTTCTAGGCACATGACTGGAACTAGGGGATTGCTGAAGGACTATACACCAATCAAGGATGGTCCTAAAGTTACCTTTGGTGGTTCTGAAAAAGGAATCATCAAAGGATTTGGTAACATTTCTAGCAACCTAATTACAATTACTCAAGTGGCTTATGTAAAGGGTTTGAAACATAACCTCATTAGCACAAGTCAGCTGAGTGATTTAGGATATGACATCTCATTTGTCAAAGATGGTTGTCATATCAGTAGGTCAAGTGATCAAAAGATCATTCTGACAGGTTATAGGAAGAGAAATGTCTATTGTCTAGACATTATGTGTGAGAACATAGTTTCTCCTATTTGTCTTGTAGCTGATGAGAAAGTCTCACATTGTGTTAAATGGCACAAGAGGCTGGATCATCTTAACTATAAGACAATTGGCCAACTCTTTAGCAAAGAGTTAGTGAGGAATGGTCCTCATGTTAAGTGTACAAAGGATGGGATATGCTCAGCTTGTCAAAAGGGCAAGCAGACCAAATCCACCTTTAATAGCATTGAGAACAAAGATGTTGTGAGGTGCCTATACCTCTTGCATTTGGATCTTTTTGGTCCTATGCCAGTTCACAGCCTAGGTAGGAAGGTCTATACATTTATGGTAGTTGATGACTACTCAAGGTTTTCCTGGGTATTCTTCCTAAAGCAAAAATCTGAAACACCAAGTATCTTATATAGTTTTGTTAAACAAATTCAGAATGAGTTAGACAGTACAGTGGTCAAAATAAGAAGTGATCATGGTACTGAATTCCAGTCTGACAGTATGACAAAGCTATGTGAAGAGTTTGGGATATTTCAGGAATTTTCTTCACCAAGAACACCTCAGCAAAATGGTATTGCTGAAAGGAAAAATAGAACCTTGATAGAGGCTGGTAGAACCCTATTAAGTGAGACATCTCGCCCTGAATATTTCTGGGCTGAGGCAGTTAATACTGCATGTCATGTGATCAATATGGCTACTATCACTAAGAGCCACAATAAGACCCCCTATGAGATTGTGAAGGGCAGAAAACCAAATCTATCCTATTTCGGGATCTTTGGTTGTAAATGCTATATACTTAACAATGGTAAGTCTAATTTATCCAAGTTTGCTTCCAAATCCCAAGAGGGGATCTTTGTTGGGTACAACAACAACAGTAAGGCTTATAGGGTCTACAACTTGACTACTCAAGTTGTAGAAGAGTCAGTTCATGTAGTGTTTGATGAAGCCAGACTCATTAATAATGAATTGTCTAGAAGTGTTTGCAGCTCTACAGGTGTGACTGAGAAGATGGACAAGCTTACTATTGAAGAAGGTCCTACTATAAGTCAGCAAGTGGATGAGAGTGGCTGCTGTCCATGGGGAGTACAAGATACTCCTGTTGCTGAAGAAGACCAAGAGGAGCTGCTGAATGAAGGAGCTGAAGGAGTACAACCAGAAGACAGGCTGCCTCCAGCAAATAGGCATTTAAAAGATCATCCAGCCAATCAAATTATTGGAGATCTCAGTCAAGGGGTACAAACAAGGAGCAGGAATCTAAGTTCAGTTCTCTACTCCAGTTTTCTATCACAATTAGAGCCAAAGAAATTTGAAGAAGCTATCCAAGACCCTCATTGGATTGAGGCTATGCAAGAGGAGCTGAACCAGTTCAAAAGATACAAAGTCTGGGAGCTAGTTCCTAAACTAAAGGATCACAACATAATTGGAACAAAGTGGATCTTTAGGAACAAGCTGGATGAAAATGGAGTAATTATAAAGAACAAAGCTAGACTAGTAGCTAAAGGATATAGGCAGGAAGAAGGTATTGATTTTGATCAAACCTTTGCTCCAGTAGCCAGACTGGAAGCAATAAGGATGTTCCTTGCCTATGCAACATTCCAAGGATTCAAGGTATACCAAATGGATGTTAAGTCAGCTTTTCTGAATGGAAATCTGAAGGAGGAAGTCTATGTAGAACAGCCATCAGGTTTTGTTGATTCTACTAAACCTAATTATGTTTATAGACTTATGAAGGCTTTGTATGGGTTAAAACAAGCCCCTAGGGCTTGGTATGAAACCCTGTCTAGTTTCCTTATTGAGAATATATTCACAAGTGGGAAAATAGACAAGACCCTATTCCTTAGGAAATCCAGTGGCAAGATTATCTTAGTCCAAATATATGTAGATGACATCATATTTGGGTCTACAGAAAGTAGTCTTTGCAGAAAGTTTGCAAAACTAATGCAAGGATAGTTTGAAATGAGCAGTATGGGGGAACTTAAGTTCTTCTTGGGTCTCCAAGTTAGACAGACTGAAGATGGTTTATCCATATGCCAGTCTAAGTTCACCCTAGAATTGATAAGGAAGTATGGTATGGATTCATCCACTACCATGAATACTCCTATGGGGTCAACAATGTCTCTAAGAAAAGATGATGCAGGGAAACCTTTAGATGAAACATTGTATAGAGGGATAGTTGGCTCCCTACTATATTTGACTACAAGTAGACCAGATATCATGTATGCTACATGTGTCTGTGCTATGTACCAAGCTTGCCCTAAAGAATCTCATTTGACAGCAGTCAAAAGAATTTTTAGATATCTTAAGGGCACTCCTTATCTAGGCCTTTGGTACCCTAGGAATGGAGAATTTGAACTGACAGGTTATTCAGATGCAGATTTTGCAGGCTGCAAGGAAGATAGTAAAAGTACAACTGGAACCTGTCAATTCCTAGGTGGAAGGCTGATATCATGGATTAGCAAGAAACAAACAAGTGTGGCTATCTCCACAGCAGAGTCAAAGTATGTTGTTGCAGGAAGTTGTTGTGCTCAACTTCTATCGATTTAACATCAGCTAGAAGATTATGGTATTCAAGTAAGTAAAACACCTTTATTTTGTGATTCTACAAGTGTTATTTCTATTGCAAATAATCCTGTCTCCCATAGTAGGACTAAGCACATAGAAATAAAATACCATTTTCTAAGAGAACATGTGGAAAAAGGAGATATTTCACTAGAGTATGTTAAGACAAAAAATCAGCTAGCTGACATGTATACTAAGCCTTTAGATGAAACCAAATTCAATAAATTTAAAATTGAATTAGGGATGATCAACTTAGAATAGTTTACAAAATTGGCTAAGTAAAATGGTGTCGACACACACAGTTGTATGTGTCGACACATAGAAGTGGTGTCGACATTTTAGAGAAATAGTGTCGACACATCTAGGAAGCCTGTGTCGACACTTCAGAGAATTTGTGTCGACACATGCAGTGTAGGTGTCGACACATCCAAGGTGGTGTCGACACTTAGGCTTTACATAGAATTAGTCTAGTAGAGTCTCGACTAAGTGTCGAGCTAAGTGGTGTCGACACATATACAAGTGTCGACACATATATTCTGTCGACTATACTTGTGTCGACACATAGTTGTCGAGACATTATAAGTAAGTGTCGACACTTTTCATCAGTGTCGACACAATTTAAGTATTTTGACGCGCCTTTTCACCTTCGATTCTAGAAAGGTATAAATAGGCTTTCCCCAGTGTTTGTCGACACGCTTACCTTTGTCTCGAGACCAAAATTGTGTGTCGACATTTCTCTTCTCCAAATTAAAAATTTCTTCAAACCCTAATGGCGTCCAAGCTAGAAGAGAATGTTAATGAACGATATGAACTCGTGCGACATGCTTTTGATGATGCGGAACCTGAAATCAAAGGAGTGGTAACCCTAATTGCAGACACTGGATTGGAATATCTTGTTTCTGAACCAATCAAGATCTGGAAGAAGGAGGTCCTAGAATTTTTGAGTGCAGCTTCAGTTGATGATACTGGACTCAAGATTAAATCCAGAGTTCATGGAACCAAGGTTAAGATCACACAAAAGAGTCTGAGGAAGGTACTTCAGCTACCAAGAACTAAAGAGGAAGAAGATGTATCTGCTTCTAAGACTAGAGAAGCATTGAGATGGTGTGGACTGGATTCAAACTTGAAAATTGGATCAGTTTTCAATAGAAAAGGAATGAACATCCAAGGAAAATTTCTGTCTGAAATAGTTGGCAAGGTCATCTTGAGCAAGCCTGGAGGACATGATAGAATTTCTGCTTATATGTTCAGTTTGATGACAGGGATCATCTTCAAACTTAATACTGATTGGTCTGCAGTTGTGTTTGAGAAGATAAAAGAAAGTATGAAGAAGTCCAATCTGGGTAGAATTCTAAGTCTATACCTAGCAGGAAGTATACCTGAGGTAATAAACCAAGCTGTAGGTTCAAAGATTAACCACATGAGGAAGATGGATATGAGAATTTTCTCTAGGTGGGAAAGAGTGTTGACAAAGGACCTACCATCTCCATTAAAGGACACACCCTAGAAGACGAAGAATAAAACAGCCACTGTGACTCAAGAATCCTCTAGCAGCTCTGAAGAGTAAGTAGTCTTCACTCCTGATGATGAAGAGACTGGAAATGCTGGACAATCTCCAGCAAGACAAGAAGAATCACAGAGGCAGGGGGAGCTACCACCAGCAAGCCCAATTCACCTGGATCCACTCCAGGGGGAGCCTTTACTTGTGGAAGATCCAACTCCACTAGAGAGTGAAAGGGCTACTCAAACAACCCTGGAGGTAATCACTGAAATTAGTCAATTAGATTTCTCTATTGAGGATGAAGTTTTGACTGATTTATTAACTGATATTCATCAGCAAACACAGATACAACCTTAACCCCAAGATGTTGTCATGGAATACACATCTGTTGCTGATAAATTGGTAGATGAGATAATAGATTCTCCAGCCCTTCCTCAACAGGAATTTACATTAGAGGCTATTCCCTGATCTTCTACAGACTGACCTTGAGAAAGAAATAGCTGCTGTTGAGGGGGAGAAGGACAATATTGAGGGGGGGCATGTGGCGATTGAAGAAGAAACTGCAAGCAAAGAGACTGAGAAGCCAAAGGATGCTGAGGAACCACAAAGTACTAAGAAGGATTTACATCCTAGTCCTAAGGATAGAGTGGACATAGACAACACTTCTGCTTCAGAAGATGAGGAGGCTGCTAGAGCCAAAAAGAGGAAGTTCCAAGTCTTCAAAAGAAGGAGCCAGAACTATAAGAAAGCTCTATAGACCATTACTCCACAGCCTGCCCCATCTACTGACTATAGTTCACTGATGGTAGCATTACAGATCAAGCTAGATGAGCAAAGAAAGGCTTTAAAACCTATATGGATGAAGGGAATAAGTCACTGTAGTTTGATCTGGCCCAAGACATTAAGTCAATCAGATTTGAAGTGAATCTGAACAAGAAGGAAATGACTGATTGTTTCCATAAGGGAGGCAATGCAGTAGTCTATCTGACCACACATCAAGAAAAAATAAAGATAAAACTTGATGAGCTAGAAGTGAAGCAAGGCTATGTTCTAGAAAATCAGATAAGGATGAATGATAATCTCACTGCTTCACATAATGCAATAGTAACTGAAATGAAGAATCTAGCTACTGCTCAGACTACAGCAAGTGCTACAGCCAAGGCTGAATTTGACAAACAATTGCAAGAGAGCCTAACTGCTGTTAAAACTGCTATTGAAGACTCTCAGAAGGCAATTACTGACAAGCTCCAAAGATTAAAACCCTTCTATAAAGATGGAGTAAACTATCTGAATGCACAGATAAGGTTTCAGAAAGATGATCTGAGGGATCACATTGAGAGAGAAGTCTTAAAGGGGGAGAGGGTATTAGTCAAGGCAGGCTCTGATCAAGCCAAATGGATTTCAAATTCCATCAGAGCCACCCTTGGATATCCACCCTTATGTGATGATGACAATGTTGCAGAGTCTGGAATCAATCATGCATATCTTGAAGGAGAGCAAGCTGAAGTGGCTTAAGTGATATACCCTCCGCCAGATTTTGACATGATAGATCAAGAGATATAGACTATGTACAGTCCTCCTGAGGGAAATCAGAATGTCATCATAGAGAAAGTTGTTCAGCCAGTGCCAGAGGCCATACTCAAAGAGAAAGAGGCCTTATTAAAGGAACAAGAGACTCAATTGTCTAAGAAAAGATTCAGAGAGCAAGCTGAACTAAGGCCTAATTTTGAACAATGGAGCCCCACTTCCAGGAATATCATTTTGACTACATGGAAGGCTGCTAAGGACAATGTCCTGGATAGAGGCAAATGGTATTCTGACCTGGAGTGGAGGAAGCATGAGAATAGGCAAGAGGCCATTGTGAAATATAGAAGAAAGGCTAAACTGGGAAAGCTACCTCCTAATGCACAGGAGCCTAGCAAGTATTTTCCCAAGCCTTATCACTATTTTGAAAGGCAGAAGATCAAGGCTGAAGAGCTGAAAAAGAAAGATCTTAAAGGGAAGAAGCCTGCTGCTGCTGATGACACTGAAGCTCAAGTTCAAGCAAAGATTCAATCTGGAAAAGGGATTGTAATCAAGGAGCCAGAGCAGCCTTAGGATAGCATTTTCTTTAGTTTACAAATTGTAATCATTTGTATTAAAATTCTATGTAAACTTTTGACTAATGAAAATGTGGGAATTTGTAAGAACAATGTTATATGATCATCTATTACATTAATTGTTCTGAGCTAATGGTATATATACATGTTCTGTTCATGCATGTTTAAGTATTTTCTCTGTCATATATTACTGTTTTACATCATACTGTGAATTTGTTATGTATGATGTATATCATTGAATAAGGGTTATGACTTCTCCAAATAGGGGGAGATTGTTGGGTACATTGGAATATATGTACCTGATTTGAAGAAGCCTCACCCTACTCAATGATATACATCAAGATGTATTTGATGTGCTTTGAGTTTCTTTGTGCAGGTTAAGTAACTGCAGGTTTGCAGGAAAAGTTTCTAAGTCCATGTGTCGACACCCAGAAGAAAAGTGTCGACACTTAAGAAGGCTTGTGTCGACACCCAGAGAAGATGTGTCGACACTTGGAGTAATTGTGTCGACACTAGGAAGGCAGAGTCGACACCCGAAGGAAAGTGTCGACACATACAGGCAGTGTCGACACACAATGAAGAAATGTCTAAAGAATAGTGTCGACACTTAGAAGCAGTGTCGACACCCAGAGGAACTTTGTCGACATCAAAAGTGTCGACACTAGGAGGCTGTGTCGACACTCAGCAAAACATCAACAAAGTTCAAGTACATGTGTCGACACTCAGCAAAACATCAACAAAGTTCAAGTACAAGTGTCGACACAAGGAGGCTGTGTCGACACTCAGCAAACTTCAACAGAGTTTAAGTACATGTGTCGACACAAAGGAGATGTGTCGACACTCAGCAAAAGTCTCAACACATGAAGAATGTGTCGACACAAAGGAGATGTTTCGACACTCAGCAAAAGGTTCAACACAGAAAGCATGTGTCGACACAAAGGAGATGTGTCGACACTTAACAAGTTTCAACACAAGAAGATGTGTCGACACAAAGGAGTTGTGTCGACACTTAGCAGAAATCAACTAAGTATCAAAGAAGAAGGACTTGTGTCGACACTCAGGATCAGTGTCGACACATTCTGTAGAAGCAGTGTCGAGAAGTATTTTCTACAACAGAAGGAGTTTTGTCGACACCTTGAAGGCTAGTGTCGACACTTAGTCTACTTGTGTCGACACTTGGTCTATTTGTGTCGACACATAAAGACTATCTGTGTCGACACTTTCAGACAGTGACAGAGTTTTCAAGAAGTGACTGGATGACTTGACAGCTGTCATTTCAACCGGTCAACTGCTACTGTTAGAACTGTCAGAAGTTTGTTAGAAACCGGATCAGCCGGTCACCATGAAGAAAGCATATATAAAGGCCTATTACTTCAACAGAAGAGAATGAGAAAATGAATCATTGAAGCACAACACAACAAGAAGAAGACCTTCAAGTGAAGATCTAAGAAGTTGGAGAGGGAAAGCTCCTTCTAAGTAGACAACTATTGAACCTAGATGATAAACAAAGTTTCAGATTGAGATCTGATTCACAAGTCAGCAGTTGATTGAAGATCATTTGCCTAGAGATTCAACCCTACTGTGTTCTAATTCAAGAAGGTTTGAAGAAAGCCAAGGGAGGTTGATCTCAGCAAAGTTCTTTTAAGAGCTCATCAAGAAGCCAGTCAACTCAACTTTCTCAAGCAGAGTTGTGGTTATTAATCCTTGTACTTTTTATTTTCTGTAGGATCCTTAGGGATCTGAGTTGTAAGCCTATATTTATAAAGGCTGAGTGGTATGGCCTGTGTGCCTGAGTGTAGGAGATACATTTCTCTGAGTGTAGGCCTTATTGAAGGCTGAGTGTAGGCCTTATTGAAGGCTGAGTGTAGGTCTTGGTGAAGACTGAGTGGTAGGGCTTTGTGCCTGAGTTGTAGGAGTGAGATCACTCTGAGTTGTAGGAACCTATTTGGGGTTCTGAGTTGTAAGATCTGAGTATCTAATAAGTAGTGGAGAAGTTAGGTCGAATCTAGTACACTACTAGATAGGCGAAGGGGGAAAGTGGATGTACCCAGACCTTGGGAAACCAATATAAATTCTGTGTGCTTTCTGTGATTGTATGCTTGTGAGATTATTATGTTAGCTGTGCTGAATTGCTGTGAAGAATTGCATATAATTCTGTGTTTCTGCCTTAAAAGTGTAAAAATATTAAGTGCACCTATTCACCCCCCCCCCCTCAAGGTGTTTAGGCACTAGTTCTTTCACCGTGCAACCAATTCGTTATCCCCTTTCTTGATTTCAAAGAGAGCAGTCGGTCCATCCTTTCTCTTTTTTGAGGTAGCAAACCTCAGCAAGAGTTTGCTGCGAAGCTCAGTGAAGGAAGAAATTGTGCCCGAAGGTAGCTCGTAGAACCACTCTCTCGCCTTGAAAGATATTGTACCTAAACACCTAGAGGGGGGGGGTGAATAGGTGACTTGAATCTTTTTAATTTTTATGGCAGAATACAGAATCTAACACAGAATTCTAGCTACTTTATCACAGCAATCACACAGCAATCACAACACACAGTAGACACACAATTTTATAGTGGTTCCCCAAGGTTTGGGTACATGCACTTTCCCCCTTCTCCTATCTAGCAGTGTACTAGATTCGGCCAAACTCCTCCAATATCTCAGAACCCAAAACAGGTTCCTACACCTCAGGCCCAAGGCCCTACAACTCAGCTTCTTCACAAAGCCTACACTCAGCCACCAAGGCCTACACTCAGCCACCAAGGCCTACACTGAGCCACAACAGGCCTACACTCAGAGATTTCAATCTCCTACACTCAGGCACTCAAGCCCTACCCTCAGCCTTTATAATTACAGGCTTACAAGACTCAGATCCAAAGGATCCTACAAGATAAAATGAATACAAAAATTATAACTCAACAACTCAGTGACAAGAGAGAAGAGTTGTGAGATTCTTGATGAGTTCTTGGAAGAACTCAGCTGAAATCAATCTGACTTAGCTTTCTTCAAAGCTTCTTGAATGTAGAACTCAATTAGATTGACCCCTTCTGCAGTTGATCCTTGATCTCTGCTACTTAAGATTCAGAATAAATCTGAACCCTTCTTCTCAGTCTGGTTCCAATGACTGATTTCTTGGATGGAGCTCTCTCTCTCCAACTTCTTAGATCTTCACTTGATAGCTAGATCTTCTTTAGACAATCACTTGATCTGAACTTTGACCACTTCAACAACCGTTTCTGTAGACTGTATAAGCCTATTTATAGGCCTTCTTCATGGTAACCGGCTGGTCTGGTTCATAACTGAATTCTAACAACTTTGACAGGTGCAGTAGACCGGCTGGAATGGCAGCTGTCAAGTCATCCAGTCAGTTATTGAAAATTCTGTAACTGTCTGAAAGTGTCGATACTTTCTGTCTTCAAGTGTCGACACTTATAGACCAAGTGTCGACACATGTTGTCTAAGTGTCGAAACTAGCCTACAAGGTGTCGACACAACTCCTTGTGTTGTAGATATTATATATCGACACTGCTTCTTCTTCATGTGTCGACACTGAAATTGAGTGTCGACACAAGTACTTGTACTTCAGTATTTTGCTGAATTCTTCTAAGTGTCGACACAACACCTTTGTGTCGACACATCTTCATGTGTTGAATCTGTTAAGTGTCGACACATTCCCTTAGTGTCGACACTTGTCTTCAGTGTTGATTCTTGCTGAGTGTCGACACAGCTCCTTGTGTCGACACATTCTTCTTCTTCTGTCAAGACTTTGGCTGAGTGTCGACACATTCCCTTAGTGTCGACACTTGTACTTAGAATATTTTTGTTGAACTTTGCTGATCTTTACTAAGTGTCGACACAGCTCCTTGTGTCGACACTTTCTTCAAGTGTTGAGTCTTCAGCTGAGTGTCGACACATTCTTTCTTGTGTCGACACTTTCTTCAAGTGTTGACTCTTCTGTTGTGTGTCGACACATTGTTCTGAGTGTCGACACTTATACTTAGTTTCTGCTGACTTTTACTGAGTGTTGACACAGCCTCCAAGTGTCGACACTTTCTGATGTAGACACAGTTTCTGAAAGGGGAAACTAGATCTGATATACTCTAGAGGGGGTGAATAGAGTATATGGTGCTTTTTGAACACAAAGAAAAACTTTTGCAAAGCTTTACAACAATTGTTGTAATGAGTGCGAGCAGGGAAGCAGAAATAAAACTAAACACAAAACTAATCTATGCAGAAACTAAGCACAAGAAAATCTAGGCCAGAAACAAAAAGAAAACATGCAGAACCAGATGACACAAGGAATTATAGTGGTTCCCCAAACTTGGGTACATCCACTCTTCTACCACCCTAGGTAGGAATCCACTGCAGGATGAGTTGATCAGGTGTCCTTGGCACCAATGAGCTTTTGATAAGGTGCTCAAAAAC
The DNA here is from genome assembly GCA_039583875.1 of Platanthera guangdongensis. Classification (NCBI taxonomy): domain Eukaryota; kingdom Viridiplantae; phylum Streptophyta; class Magnoliopsida; order Asparagales; family Orchidaceae; genus Platanthera; species Platanthera guangdongensis. The sequence continues at coordinate 81,592,515 of CM077159.1, forward strand.
CAAATTAGATTTTTTGATCAGGTGTCTTGCCACCAATGAGCTTTTGACAAGGTGCTCAAAAACCAGATTCAAACTTTTGAAGGGAGTTTGAAAAACCCTTTACAGAGTGGGGGTGAGAGAGTGATGGCAGTCTTCTCTTTCTCAATCAACTGAGAACACTAAGTGGATTGATGTCAAAGCTCCCCCTGAGTCCTTGATCTTCAGGAAGATGAGCTTTGCTGAGGGTGATAGGCCTTCAAAGATAGATCTCCAGCAAAAGATGATTTCAGCAAGCTGAAATGTTGAGAGTCTGGAGTCTTGAGATGATGTTGGCCTTGAACACTTTGAGAGCTGAAGAGATCTAAAGATTTTTTGAAAGCTTGATCTCTCTGATGAGTGTTCTTCAGAATTCTTGTTGACAGAAATTTTGAAAAGAGTCTCTGTATTCTGAGTTGTGTGTCCTCTTCTTGTTAATCTCTGTATTTCACCTCTATTCCATTCAAAAACATTCTGTCATTTATTCTCTATGCCATAATAGAATATCACTCTGTCAAAGATAGTCGTTGGTCTGCATTGATTACAGCCTTAATTGCATAATTTTTTCTGAAGGAAAGTCCACTGAATTGTTCCTTGAAAAATCCCTTGAAACTTGGTCCAGAAGTAAATGAAAACGGCTGGCAGATCTTCTGAATTAAATACAGAATAACTTCTATCTGATTTAAATTTGAATTCTGAAAGATAACTGAAATCGTCGAACTGAGCTCTGCTATCGTCGAGCTGAGCTCAGCGAACTGGAAAATCCAAGTAGCAAGATAATCGTTGATCTGAGCTCAAAGATCGTCGAACTGAGCTCAGAGATAAGGATCCAATGTAGAGTCAAAATCGTCGACCTGAGCTCACCGATCGTCGAATGGAGTTCGACGATATTGCGAAGTTGAGCTCAGCGATCGTCGAGTGGAGCTCGACGATATTGTGAGGTTGAGCTCAGCGATCGTCGAATGGAGCTCGACGATCTACAGAAGTTGAGCTAGACGATCGTCGACCGGAGTTCGACGAATCGTCGTGCTGAGCTCGACGATTAGACTTGGTCTACAGAAAAACTTGGTCTTCAGGGCAGCTTCCAATCCTAGACTTCTAACCCTTAGACTCAATTCTAATTGACCTATTAAGCTATACAGAAGGTCAAACACAGATTCCTAGAGACATAGTGATCCTGACCCAAATTAGTAATAGGGTGTTCCAATAGTTTCACTGGGTGTCGACACAACTGTTAAGTGTCGACACAGCTTCACTGGCTTTTCTTCATTGAGTGTCGACACAGCTCCTTGTGTCGACACTTTCTGTCTGGTATCGACTCAGCATCCCTGGTGTCAACACAATGACTCCAAGTGTCGATACTGCTTGTCTGGGTGTCGACACAAGTCTTCTTAAGTGTCGACACTTTCCCTCTGGGTGTCGACACATGGACTTAGAAACTTTTTCTTCTTTCCTGCAAATACTTAACCTGCACAAATAAACTCAAAGCACATCAAATACATTTTGATGTATATCATTGAGTTGGGTGAGGCTTCTTTAAATCGGGTACATTTGAACCAATGTACCCAACATGCCTGTCCATCAAGAGTGGTAACCAAAAGTTTACATTTGAGGGCATCAGAGAGGGATCTCAAGGCAACAGCCCCTTCGAATGCCTGAAGATGTGCAATGGGATCAGTTTGCCCTGAGTAGAGAGGGAGACATGGTTCTCTGAAATTATTAGGAGCAGACTCCCATCGGATTCGATTGACGACGCGAGAGGGAGTCTCAGACTCAGTAAGGTAAGATGGGCGGACTAGAGCAGGAGGGTCCGCAGGCTCGGGGACTGGCGATCAGTGAAGTTGAGTTGGCAGGCTGGAGTGCCCCTGGCCGCCTCCCTGAAGAAATCCATCAGGGAAGCGAACTGGTCTTCTTGGGGCCGTAGAGGAGCTGCGGACTGAGCGGGATGGCGAGGTAAGAGAGGAGTGACTGCAAGGGATTGCTGAAGTGGAGTTTAGGGAACTGGAGTATGGCGGACTGGCGTGTCCGCGAGATTGGGTGCAGCCTGAGGAGCAAGCCGCTCAGTCAGTACGATTAAGGCCTGACTGATGGCGTCTAAACGCTGGTCGGTCTGTCTGCAGGATTGTTCAGCCTCCCAACGAGACTGTTCAATGGCATCTAAAGGGAATCTTCTGATGAGCTGGAACGGTCTGAGTGGCGAGCTCGGCGGTTTGACATGTCTATCCACTGGTTTCAAAAAGTTACATGATCTGAAGATCGCATGTTAACTGTTGATGTACGAAAACGGAAAGGGAGTCGAGCACCACCAACTAACTGTTCAAGCACCGGGGAATGGAAGGGAAAAGGCAAACTACAAGTAGCAATCTACTAAGCAGACGAGAGTAAAAAGAACAGCAGGGCTGTGAGCCACGACAACAACAGATTTTTCCTGTCGCGACCTGAATGCCTCTCTTGCGACGGGCTTTCCTTTGATTGAAGAAGGGTTTGATTACAGAGTTGAGTACAAGTGGTGTAAAGGAAAAGAGCAAGTGCTGAGCAAGCTGGAGTCCGCAAAGCCTGAGATTCGAGTCCGCAGCCTTTAACAAGTAGGCTTCATGGCTCGAGTAAGCATACTTTGGGTGCAACACTTCCCCTTATTTATAGGACGGGGGCCTGCCCAAACGGGCAGGGCTAAAGTAACCGGATGCCCGGGGTACAGGAGAACCAAGTAGCGGTGATGGGAAGCAAAAAATAAAACACGTTAGTCCGCGCAAGAGGGGCGGACTGGGCTCGTGGGCTGAAGCTTTCGTATGTTGCTGCAAGGCGTGATCCTGCTGGAGGGCCGCGGCCTGGGCGGACTGAGCACTGTGTCCGCCTGAAGAAGATCCTGAGCCGCTCCTGCATCAGGATGAAATGAGCGGACTGAAAACAGAGTCCGCACCTGAACTTGGAACTACGCCGGGCCTTCGACGAGCTGGGCGAACTGCAAAATTGAGTCTGCAGCCGATGAGGTAGGTGACCTTGGAATCTTGTACGTGTTGCGGACTGAGGGGTTAACACATAGAGATGGACTATTTGACTCATTTGATTATGAATCATTTGAGAGATGAGAATCTTGTTTTTTAGGCAAGATGACTAAGGTCCCTTTCACTAGAAACAATGAGAGGGCTGATGATCTCTTGGGTATAGTACATAGTGATGTATGTGGACCCATGAGTTCCATGGCCAGAGGTGGGTACTTCTACTTTGTTATATTTACTGATGATTCTGTAGATATGCACATGTATATCTTATGAAGTGCAAATCTGAGTCCTTTGAAAAGTTCAAAGTGTACAGGAATGAAGTAGAGAATCAACTGGGTAAAAAGGTTAAAGCACTCCTATCTAATCGAGGCGGCGAATACCTAAGTCATGAGTTTAGTGATCATTTGAAAGAGTGTGGTATTGTATCACATCTCACTCCATATAGAACACCGCAACACAATGGTGTGTCTTAGCGGAGTAATTGTACCCTATTAGACATGGTACGGTCGATGGTGAGTCATGCAGATCTGTCTGTTACCTTTAGGAGTTTTGCTCTAAAAACACTTCTTTTACACTAAATCGTGATCCAACGAAAGTTGTTCTAAAGACAGCATATAAGATATAGATTGGGAAGCATCCTAGTATATCGTTCATTAAGGTTTGTGGTTGTGAGGCATATGCGCGACATCAAATGCCTGGCAAGCTGAAACCAAATAAGATAAGTGTTATCTTTGTGGGGTATCCTAAGGAAACTAAAGGGTACTATTTCTACCTATCGTCCAAGGGAAAAGTGTTTGTCGCAAGGAACTTGAAGAAGTTCAAGAACCAAAAAATGTTAATAAACCAGAATTGTTACCTGAGTCAGGACTATAAGTTGTTGTAGTTGGAGAACCTGCTCAGGAAACACAAGATCCATGTAGATCTGGTTGACCATGGTATGAGCCTGAGATATATGGATTTTTTGTGTCTCAAATAGATAATGTGTTGCTTATGTATCATAGTGATAAGCGTGCAATATACCAAGAGGCTATGAGTAGACCGGACTCCGAGAAGTGGCTTGAGGCGATGAAATCTGAAATGGGCTCCATGTATGAAAACCAAGTTTGGACCTTGGTGGAACCACGTGAAGGCAAGTTGGTCTTAAATAAGAAGACTGACATGGATGGGAATGTATGGACATTCAAAGGGAGACTAGTGGTTAAGGGTTTCAATCAAATTCATCATATTGACTATGTTGAGAGCTTTTCCCCTGTTGCCTTGCTTAAGTCGTTCAGAATTATGCTTGCTATTGTTTCGTATTATGACTATGAGATTTGGCAGATGGATGTCAAAACATCTTTCCTAAATGGAAACCTCCTTGAGGAAGTGTATATGACACAACCTGATGGTTTTGTATCTCCAGGTGAAGCCACTAAAATATGCAAGCTGCAGAGATCCATTTATGGATTAAAATAGGCATCACGAAGTTGGAATCTTCGTTTTGATGAAATGATCAAAGAGTTTGGTTTTATAAAGAATGAGGATGAACCTTGTGTTTACAAGAGGATTAGTGGGAGTCTTGTTGTCTTCCTGATATTGTATGTAGATGACATACTGCTGATCGGGAAGGATAAACCGACCCTGCAAGTTGTTAAGAACAACTTAGGGGCTGCTTTTCAATGAAGTACCTGGGTGAAGCGACTTTTAAACTTGGTATTAAGATCTATAGAGATAGGTCAAAGAAGTTACTGGTTTGACCCAAAGTACGTACATTGACAAAGTGTTAAAATGGTTCAGCATGCTTGAGTCCAAGAAAGGATTCTTACCCATGTCTCATGGTGTGAGTCTCTCTAAGGACCAGTGTCCTAAGTCTTGTGAAGATAAGGACCGCATGAAGTTGATTCCATATGCTTCTGGCAATTGGGTCAATCATGCATGCAATGATCTGTAATAGGCCCGATGTCTCTTATGCCTTGGGAATGACTAGCAGGTATCATTATGATCCCGTTGAAAGTCACTGGATTGTCGTTAAGAATATCCTGTGGTACTTGCAAAGGGATAAGGATACGTTCTTGGAATTTGGTGGAGAGGAAGAGCTCGTTGTAAGGGAATACATGGATGCTAGCTTCCAGACTAATAGGGACGACTCAAAGTCTCAGTCATGTTTCATATTTTGCTTTAATGGAGGTGATGTTAGCTGGAAATGTTCCAAGCAGGAGACAGTTGCTGATTATACAACTTAGGTCGAGTATATCGCCGCTGAAAACGCAGCGAAGGAGGTTGTATGAATTAGGAAATTCATCGGCGAGTTAGATGTAGTTCGTAGCATTGTTTGTCCCGTAGATCTCTACTGTGATAACAACGATGCAATTGCACTAGCTTCAGAACCTAGATCTTATTAGCGCTCCAAGGACATACTTCGGCTGTTCCATATAATTTGAGAGATTGTTGAACGAGGAGATGTGAGCATTTGCAGAGTGCCAACGGAGGAGAACATTGCTGATCCACTAACAAATTCTCTCGCATAGAGAAAACATGATGGTCATGTTAGATCTTTGGGTATATGATATCTGAATGATCAACTCTAGTAGTATTTTTGTGGATTGTATGTTTGTTTGCTGTATTATTTTATTTGATGAATAGAGTATTGTATGTATTTTATTTATATATTTTGGCAAGTTCTTTTATCTTGTTATTATTTCTATTGTGATAGAGTAGTTAATTAAATAAATGTCCTTAGAGTCTTTGCTTCCATAAGTCAAGTAGTGACTTGAATATGAGAACCTATGATCCCAGAAGCTTCATTTTTAAAGGTCCTTGGTCATTGTATCATCTTTTAAGCTAAGGGAAATGATGATACCTTTAAGACTAGCATGTGCATTGACTGATGACCCGTCCTCACAGTTCATGATATTGTGATATCAAGTCATCACATGGGTACTTGTTATGAACAAGTTGTACTGGGCAGACCTACCATGAGAATACTTTGTGGATTGTTATATAAACATGTTACAAGTATGGCTCATGTGACAATGATGATTGTGTTCCTTTGACCTGAAGTCACAACATTTATAGTGTGAGGAAGAGCGTGCTTTTATGCTATCAAAAGTCATATCTTGAGAAAGTTGTATGACAAAAGTGGTTATTGGGTACGTTACGAATCAGTTAGGTGCTTACATACGAGCAGAGATGGGATTTGTCCTCCTTTATGACAGGAGTTGCAACCATGGGCCACTTGATGGAATGGGACTGAGAAATGCATGACCATGCTTGGTTGAGTCAATATATGATATTGGGCTCAACAATTTCTGGAAGTCCATTGCAGATCAGGAGACTGGGATTGAACCATTATGCGGGTGACACGGTCTACACCTCTAGTTCTATCCGGATGTAAGGGACGAAGGGACATGAAAATACTATAACATTGGTCACAATGGCTTTTGAGTTTATAAACTCTTACTGTTTGGGTAGCAATGATGTATTGCTAGATGCCGGTCATTATTTGTGAAGCCTTTGATTGATACTTTCAAGATAAAGTGCGAGACTGTTGGTGTTACCAATATGATCTGGAAGTGATCACGCATGTGGCCTCACTGCCAACTCATTATTAGCCTATCAGGGTCGTACATAAGATTGTGGAGAAATTGGGAAATTGGATTTGTATGATATAGCTCATATGATGAGTTGAAAAGACTTAGCTCAATAAGTCTAAAAGCGCCGAGTGCGTCGAGACCATTCAACGGCTGCATCGAGTTAAGCGTTAACTCATTGAATGGAAGTGTTGAGTGTGTTGAGTATATTTAGCGATTAGTCGAGTCAAAGTGTTGATTCGACTAGTATGACACTTAAGCATTGAGTGTGTTGACAATACTCGATGACTCGTTGAGTCAAGGAGTTGTTTTGACGAGTCTGAGTATCAGGAGTTGAGTGCGTTGAGCTCACTCAATGCCTTCGTTGAGTAAAGGTTTTACTTAACAAATACATCACTTAGGCATTGAGTGCGTCAAGTGTACTCAATGTCATTCGACGAATCTGGCTTTTGGAGTTGAGTGCATTGAACGACATTCGATGATTCGTCGAGTATGACGCAGAAAGCGTTGAGAGCATTAAGTCCACTCAATGCCTTCCCAGAGTCAAGCATTGATTCAGCTGAGGATGGCATTGAGTTCGTCGTTTATACAATAGATACTCTACGATTCGTCCAGTATGTGATGATAATCAACGATTCGTCGTGTATGCTATAGATTCTCAAAGATTCGTCGAGACAAGTGTTGTCTCGGTGAAATTATGGATACTAAGTCTGGGTCTGCTAATAGCGGCAGGAACTGTTCTGTTTATTCCTTAGGTATAAATAAGATATTTTAGGGTTTCTATTGCATGCGATATTTCAGTCAAGCACACGAGCCACACTGTGCAAAAAGACAGAAGCCCTAGAATCCCGACAGAAGTCATTCCGCCTTTCGCCGTCGCTTTCGCCGATCCGGATCCTGGCGAGTGTCGCCGTCGCCTCTCCTCTAACAGATCTAGCCGTCTGTAGAGACGTTGAGTGTCCTCTCCCGACATAGTGCTTGTTTGACAAGTTACTGCTGGTCTCCCGATCGTGTGGATTTCATGTACAGCCGCGGATATACTTTCTGTGCTCAAGACTCGAGCCGCTATGCGGCCGACTGATTTTCTGGAGCATCTTGGTTGAGTATAGACTTAATCGATCAAAGGTAATTTTATTTATAACAAACTTTACTTCTTGATTCTTGAATATTGCCAGATCTGAATAATTTGAGTTTTCTTATTCTCTATTTTCGGTGCGCGCATAAATCTTGTGTCGTCTAGTAAAACACAACAGTTCCTTCTAAAACTAGAAACAATGTATCTATTTTATGTTTGGACACGATTGGATTTTCTTTTATAATTAAGAACAATTATTGTTCTATATTTAAAAATGATGTTTGTTATGGTATAACTCATATGTTTAATGGTTTATATGTTTTGAACTTAGACCATCAGATCTATAATATAAAAAATACTAAAAGACTAAAAACAAATGACTTAAATCCTACATACCTTTGGCATTATCGTTTGGGACATATAAATTAGAAACTCATATCCAAGCTCCATAAAGATGGACTACTAGACTCGTTTGATTATGAATCATTTGAGAGATGTGAATCTTGTTTATTCGGAAACATGACTAAAGTCCCTTTCACTGGCTTCAATGAGAGGGCTAATGATCTCTTGGGTATGGTACATAGTGATGTATGCGAACCAATGAGTTCTATGGTGAGAGGTGGGAGATTCTACTTTGTTTCTTTTATTGATGATTTCATTAGATACAGATACGTGTATCTTATGAAGTGCAAATCTAAAACCTTCGAAAAGTTCAAAGAGTTTAAGAACGAAGTAGAGAACCAGCTGGGTAAGAAGGTTAAAACACTCCGATCTGATCGAGGTTGCAAATACCTGAGTCTTGAGTTTCGTGATCATTTGATAGAGTGTGATATTGTATCACAACTCACTCCACCTAGAACAACAGAGCATAATGGTGTGTTTGAGAAGAGGAATCGTACTCTGTTAGACATGGTATGGTCGATGATGAGTCATGCAGATCTGCCTGTTTCCTTTTGGGGTTTTGCTCTAGAAACTGCTGCTTTTATACTAATTCATGCTCCAAAGAAAGCTATTCTAAAGACACCATATGAGATATAGACTGGGAAGCTCATAGTATGTCATTATTTAAGATTTGGGGCTATGAGACATACATGCGACGTCAAATGCTTGACAAGCTTGAACATAAGTCAGATAAATATTATCTTGTGTGGTATCCTAAAGAAACTAAAGGGTCCTACTTCTACCTACTGTCTGAGGGCAATGTGTTTGTCCCGGGGACTGGTGTCTTTCTTGAGAAAGAGTTCTTAATTAGAAAGACTACCATGGTAGAACTTGTTGAGGTTCAAGAACCACAAACCATGAAGGAATCGGAATTGGAACCTGAGCAAGGACTACAAGTTGTTGTATCTAGAGAGACTGCTCAAGAAACCCAAGTTCCACATTGATTTGATAGATCGATTTCTCATGACTCAAAAAGGTAATCTGTTTCTTATGGATCATGATGATTATTAATCCCAAAGTCTCCAACACGCCCAAGATCCTAGGCACATCATCAGCAGACTCGGTTTGGCAATCCGCCCAGATCTGCAAAGCATCGACATTCAGAAGGTCCAAGGATTGATCCCCATCATCGGCGGACTCAGTGCTCAGTCCGCCCAGCTCGACATGCCCCAAGAGATCAGCTCTGACTGCTCTTCAGGCAGACTCAAAGCTAAGTCCGCCCAGGTGACGGCATGTTGAAGTATTAGACCGGGCGGCTTGGCGGTCTGATCCAGCGATTTGTTGACCGAGCGGCTTAGCGGTCTGATCCAGCGGTTTGTAGACCGGGCGGTCTGTCGGTCTACCTCTGCGGTTTGTTCTATCCTGCTGGAGTTGCCGAGCGGTTAGCCCACCTGTCTAACCGCGCGGCCTATGCGGTCTCCATTATTCTAGCCGCTCTGTACTGTAAATGTTTAGTCCCACATTGTTTGTATACTCTCTTTCTTATCTCCTCCATTCTATATAAGGGAGGCCATACCTTTGTAAATGATATCTTTTTTGGATAATAAAATTTCAATTATTCAAAAGTTTGTTCTCTTGCTCTCTACTTTTCGCTTCTTATTGTCTACTTTCTAACATGGTATCAGAGGACACGGTCATTTCCTCTTGATTCTGTGCGCCCTCTGTTGTTCGCGGCTTGCCCTCTCTTCTATCCGCGCGGCCTGTTTCTATCCGCGCGGCTTGGTTCTGTCCGCCAATCTGTTCGCGTGGCTTGCTCCTTCTTGGTTCTCTTCTCCTTCTCCTTGTTGTCGCAGCGACCTGTTTCGTTGTCGCCGCGCTCCTTGTTCTTTCTTGCCTCTCCGACTTCCTAGTCGTTGCGGCCTGTCCCTGTCCGCGTGTGTATTGTCTCTCTACTCGAGGATTGCTGCTGTGATCTGCCTGACCGTGCAGGTTGTTCCTTTCTCACCCGCATCTTGGTCGCGGTCGCCAGCTTTTCTCCTCTTTTCTGTTCGCTCGGGCTTCTCAGTTCGTGCGACTTCTTCCCCGCCGAGCCTTTGACCACCTTCTAGCCGCTGCTGTGATCTGCCTGACCGTGCGGGTTGTCTCTTTCTTACCTGCATCTTGGTCGCGGTCACCTGCTCTTCTCCTCTCTTCTGTTCGCTCGGCCTTTTCAGTCCGCGCGACCTCTTCCCCGCAGTTTCTCTTTCTAGCCGCTACTGTTCGTGCGGCTTCCTCTGTTTTTCTAACCGCTCCTGTTCGTGTGGCTTCTTCTGCTTCCGGGTTCTATGACTACCTCCGGTCTCACCACTACTCCTGCAGCTCCTTCTCCTCCTCCTCCTTCGGGCAACCTTGGCACCCTTTCCAAGCTTGTGGGCTCCAACTATCCCGATTGGAGCGTCTCTTTCACCTTTCTCCTTCGTTCTCAACGCAAGCGTCATCACCTCACCGATGACCCTCCTCCTCGCACCTCTCCTGAGTTTGATGACTGGGATGCGAGTGATGCTCTTGTTCGCACCTGGCTGGCCAACAGCCTTTCTGATGAATGCCTTCCCGTCATTCGCCATGATGAGACGGTCAAGGCCGCATGGCTTCACCTCGCTGCTCTCTATTCTAAGGGGGGCCAGACGTCCCGCATTTATACTCTCTATGCGGACCTCTTCGCCCGCCCTTCCATGTCCCCAGCTGCGGCTTATCAGCAGGTTCAGGCCCTTGGGGCTGAAATCCTCCAGAATCGCTCCTTCTCCGCGGACTTGGCCGACCAGCACAAACACTTCCAGGAACTCCTGGTTGTTTGTTATCTTCTTCGTCTTCCCGACTCTTATGATATGATCCGCCAGCAGATCTTGGGTGAGGCGGAATCTCCTACTTTGGATGCCACTGCGGCTCGCATTGCCGCCGTTACTTCGCTCCTCCAGCGGCCTCTGTTGGCCTCCCCCCCTTCCCAGGACTCCTCTGCTCACCAAGCTCAGCGGGGGGGGGCCCGAGTGGCCGAAGCTCCTCTGGCGGACGGGGTTCCTCCCGGTTCTTCTGCTCTCACTGTAATCGTACTGGTCATACTGTTGACCGCTGCTGGCAGAAACATCCTCATCTTCGCCCTTCCGGTGATGCTCCTTCGGCCTCCGCCTCTTCTAGGCCGTCTGCCTCGGTGGCCACGACGTCAGGTAGTGCCCACGTCGTTACCCAAGGTAAATGGCTGATTGACTCCGGTGCCACCAATCATATGACGGGCAACCCTCATTGCTTCTCCCGTCTTGAGACCCATGACCGCTTACCCCCAGTTCGTGTGGCGGATGGTTCCCCGTCTCCGGTTCATGGGATGGGCATGGTTCAACTCACTCCATCGCTTTGCTTGGAGGATACCCTCTATGTCCCGAAGTTCCCGTGCAACTTGTTATCTGTTACTACTTTATGCCGGCAACTTCAGTGCTCCGTTTTATTCACTCCCACTACTTGTTCTTTTCAGGACCCGAGGACCCAGCGGACGATTGCTACTGGGACTGAGAGCGGCGGCCTCTACTTCCTCGACGATGTTTCCGCTCTTTCTGCCTACTCCTCCTCCACCGATCTCCTTCAGTGGCATCTTTGTCTTGGACATCCTCCTCCTCGGCTCATTCGTCAGCTTCTGCCCCACTTACCTCCCACCAGTTCTCCGCTCAACTGTGATGCGTGTCAGCTTGGCAAACATCATCGCTCCTCCTTCCCGCCGAAGCAAGGCCGTGGCTCCTCTCGCATTTTTGATCTTATTCATTCTGATGTATGGGGTCCTGCTCCTACCCTCACAGTTGGTCGGGGTAGTTCCTATTTTGTCACTTTTATCGATGATTTTACTCGATGTACCTGGGTGTATCTCTTAAAGGATCGCTCTGAACTGTTTTCTGTTTGGCAATCTTTTTACTTTATGATTAAGACTCAATTTGCTATCTCTATTAAAGTCTTACGTTCTGATAATGCCAAGGAATATCTGTCTCATGAGTTCTCCGCGTTCTTTCACCAACACGGTCTCATTCATCAAACGACTTGTGTTTACACCTCCCAACAGAATGGGGTGGCGGAGCGTAAAAACCGTCACCTGCTTGATGTTGCGCGTACTCTCATGGCGCAGATGCACGTCCCTCGCTCCTACTGGGGCTACGCTGTGCTCCTCACTTGCTATCTTATCAATCGCATTCCCTCCACGGTCCTCCACGGCCGGACTCCCTTCTCTCTTCTCTACCCCCACCAGGAACCTTTTCCTCTTCCTCTCCGTGTCTTTGGCTGTACGGCCTTTGTTCACGCTCCCTCCGCTACCCGCGACAAGCTTTCCCCCCGTTCCACCAAATGTGTCTTTTTGGGGTACTCTACCGCTCAAAAAGGCTATTGCTGCTTTGACCCCCTTCTCCGCAAGCAGTTTGTCTCCGCAGATGTGACTTTTTTCGAAAATGCTTCCTATTTCTCTCCTTCCTCTTCTCTTCCTTCTCTTCCTTCTGATATCTCCGTTCCTTCCACACCTCTCGACGTTTTCCCACCTTCGTCTCCTCCTCCACCCACTCCTTCCCAGTCCGTCTCCCCACCCACCCCTCCACCCTCCTCTCCGCTGCCGTCTCTCTCTAGTCCCGGGCCAGCCTTCTCCGCCACGGACGCTCCGGTCGCTGACGCTCCCATCGCCGACGCTCTCGATGATCTGGATGTTCCCATTGCCCTTCGCAAAGGGGTGCGGGCGTGTACTCAACACCCGCTCACGGCTGTTGTTTCTTATGATCAGCTTTCTCCTTCTCGCAGGTGTTTTGCCTTGGCTATCTCTGCTACTTCTACTCCTCGTACCTACCAAGAGGCTCTCGTTCTCCCTCATTGGAAGTCTGCCATGGATGAGGAGATGGCTACTCTTACTGAATGGGGTACCTGGACCCTGGTTCCTCCTCCCGTGGGCACTGATGTGGTTGGCTGTCGCTGGGTCTTTGTGGTGAAGTTTCGCCCCGACGGCACTGTGGATCGCTACAAAGCCTGGCTGGTGGCCAAGGGCTTTACTCAGACTTATGGCGTTGATTACTTCGATACCTTCTCTCCGGTTGCTCGCCTCAGCACCATCCGGGTTCTCTTTTCTGTGGCTGTTAACCGGGCTTGGGATATTTCCCAGCTTGATGTGAAGAATGCCTTTCTCTATGGCGATCTTCAGGAGGACGTCTATATGGAGCAACCTCCTGGGTATGTTGCTCATGGGGAGACACGTGTCTGTCATTTGAAGAAGGCCATTTATGGCCTAAAGCAGAGCCCTCGGGCATGGTTCGAAAAATTCAGTGGTATTGTGGCAACCATCGGCTTTCAAAGGAGTTCGGCCGATCACTCCTTATTCATTCGCAAAACGGCCTCGGGACTGGTGGTTTTGGCCGTATATGTGGATGATATTCTCCTTACTGGTGATGACCGAGATGGGGTGGACTTGACGAAGAAGCACCTCCGTCAGCACTTGGTCACGAAGGATATGGGCTCCCCAAAATACTTTTTGGGGATAGAAATCTCTCGGAAACCTGACTCCTTGGTTCTCTCTCAACGGAAGTATGCCCTTGATCTTCTTCAAGAAGCAGGCTTGACAGGTGCCAAACCAGCTCATCTTCCCATGGCTGTTGGAGAAGACAAAACGTGGACGAATGAATCGCCTCCTCTATCTGATGTCACACGGTACAGACGTTTGGTAGGGAAACTCATCTATCTCACGGTGACTAGACCCGACATCGCCTATGCTGTAGGAAAGGTCAGTCAGTTTATGCAAGCTCCTAGGGAGTGTCATCTTCAGTCCGCCCTGAAGATTTTAGAGTATATCAAAGCAGCACCGGGCAGAGGGTTACTCTTCCAGAAAAATGGCCATCTGCGGGTTGAGGCCTACTCAGACTCAAGTTACGCGGATGACAAAGGCGATCGTAAATCCACGTCAGGTTTTTGTACCTTTGTTGGAGGTAATCTCGTGAGTTGGAAGAGCAAGAAACAGTCTGTTGTTTCCAGATCCAGTGCCGAAGCAGAATACCGGAGTATGGCGTCAACTACGTGTGAGTTAAAGTGGTTGCGGGCTCTCATGCTTGACCTGGGCGAGGTATATGATTGTCCTCTCCCTATGTTCTGTGACAACAAGGCCGCTATACACATATCCAGAAATCCGGTCTTCCATGAGAGAACGAAGCATATAGAGGTTGACTGTCACTTCATTCGGGAGGAGATTTTGAAGAATCAGATTCGTACTCCTTTTGTCACCTCTGACAAGGAGTTGGCAGATATCTTCACCAAGCCGGTTTCTACTTCCTTCTTCCGCATTTGTGACAAGCTGGGCATGATTGATATCTATGCTCCAGCTTGAGGGGGAGTGTTGAAGTATTAGACCGGGCGGCTTGGCGGTCTGATCCAGCAGTTTGTTGACCGAGCGGCTTAGCGGTCTGATCCAGCGGTTTGTAGACCGGGCGGTCTGTCGGTCTACCTCTGCGGTTTGTTCTATCCTGCTGGAGTTGCCGAGCGGTTAGCCCACCTGTCTAACCGCGCGGCCTATGCGGTCTCCATTATTCTAACCGCTCTGTACTGTAAATGTTTAGTCCCACATTGTTTGTATACTCTCTTTCTTATCTCCTCCATTCTATATAAGGGAGGCCATACCTTTGTAAATGATATCTTTTTTGGATAATAAAATTTCAATTATTCAAAAGTTTGTTCTCTTGCTCTCTACTTTTCGCTTCTTGTTGTCTACTTTCTAACACGGCAATCCAGCAGTATCGCGCCTTGCAACAGATGGAAGCATCAGCCCGCGAGTCCAGTCCGCCCCTCTTGTACGGACTGGCGTGTCTTTACTTTTTTGCTCCCCTTCACCGCTTCCCGGTTCTCCTGTACCCCGGGCAACCGGTTATTTTAGCCTTACCCGTTTGGGCAGGCCCCCTAACCTATAAATAGGGGGAAGTGGTGCACCCAAAGCACGCTGACTCGAGCACTAGAGCCTACAAGTTGAAGGCTGCGGACTCGAATCTCAGACTTTGATGTCTCCATCTTGCTCAGCACTTGATATTTTCCTTCAATCAACTCTGTAATCAAACCCATTTTTAATCAAAGGAAAGCCCTTCGCTAGAGAGGCATTCAGGCCGCGACGGGTGAACTCTGTTGTTGCCGTGGCTGATGACCATACTGTTCTTTTTATCTCGTCTGCTTAGTAGTTTGCTACTTGAAGTTGCCTCTTCCCTTCCATTTCCTGGTGCTTGAACCATTAGCTGGTGGTGCTTGATTCCCTTTCCGATTTCGTGTATCAACAGTTAATACGCGACCTTCAGATCAACTAGTATTTTGAAGCCATCGGACAGAATGTCAGACCGCCGAGCCCGCCGATCTGACCGCTCCAGTTCGCCATAGGACTCACTATGGGAAGCCATCGAATACTCTCGTTCGGAGGCTGAGCGATCTCGCAGGGAGACCAATCCGCGCCTTGATACAATCAGTCAGGCTTTGCTCGTGCCGACTCAGCGGCTTGCACCCCAGGCAGCAGCAGATCCTGCAGATATGCTAGTCTGCCAGACGCCATCTCGTCGGACTCCTCTTCGGCAATCTCCAGTCACTCTTTACCCTCGCCATCCAGCTTAGTCCGCAGCTCCTCTGTGGCTTCAAGAAGATCAGTTCGCCTCCTTCATGGATTTGTTCAGGGAGGCATCTAGGGGCACTCCTACCCGCCAGCTCAACTTCACAGATCGCAAGTCCGCAGAGCCCGCGGTCCCTCCTGCTCCTGTCCGCCCCTCCTATCCTGCTGAGTTTGAAACTACCTCTCCCTTCATCGATCGAATCCAATGGGAGTCAGCACCCAGCAAATTCAGAGAGCATCGTCTTCCCTTCTACTCTGGGGAGACTGATCCTATTGCCCATCTCCAGGAATTCGAAGGGGCTGATGCATTGAGATGCCTCTCCGACGTGATAAAATGCAAGCTCTTAGTCACCACTCTCGAAGGACAAACGAGGGTGTGGTTCTATGAGCTACCTCCATGCACAATCTCTTCTTTTACTGAACTCCGCAGTGAGCTCTTGCTGAGGTTTGCTACGTATAAGAAGAGAAAAGATGGACCAGCTGCTCTCTTTAAAATAAAGCAGAGGGATAATGAATCAGTTTCTCAATTCATTGATCGCTTTTAGAAAGAGATCCTGGTGGTGAGTAATGTGAACCCCAATTATTATAAAGTTGTCTTGATCCATGGCCTCCTGGAAGGCCCCTTGAATTTCAAAGCAACAACAAAAGCACCAGCAACCTAACAAGAGTTGATTGCAATGGTCAACCGCTTCATTGAGGGTGAGAACGCCAACCTGACCAATATCTCATCCCTGACAGCTAAGGCTGAAGGAAGGGATGCCTCCAACTCTTCTGCTTTCAACCATCATCACTATAAGCCTCCTCGTCCAGATTTCTAGCCTCCTCTCAGAGGGGGCGAAACTTCTGCCATAAAAAGCCTTTCATTGGCCATCAACAGTTTCATGAGTAGAGACTGTCGTTGGCCACCACTCCCACATTACCGCAACAGCACTCCCTATTCTCCAGGAAGCTCTGCCTGCTAAGAGGCAGCTTGACAGCAACTCCACGGAGGAGTTTGCAGATCTTAGACTTGACATTGTTGAGGTCATCCAGATCCTGCAAAGGAGATCAGATGAAAAGAAGTAGGGGCCTCCAAGAGAGTGGAGGCCAAGGAGCAGCGCTCAGTACTGCGAATTCCACAGAGATAAGGGTCATTCCACTGAGGACTACAAAGCTCTTCGTCAGCTGATGGAGAGACTGCTTGCCGAGGGCAAGATCAAGGACCTGGGCAAGAAAGAAGCTTCTTCAAAGCCATCCACCTCCAAGGGCAAGGAGGTGGCAGAAACCCGTTGGGAGTGTGAGGAAATTTAGGATGTAGGCCGTCTTGGGCCTATCAATATTAAAACAGAATGCTTCGATGCAGATGATGAGGTCGCCTCTTCCTCTTCCTCTGCTCCATCAAGAGGAGATGTTATTTTTGGTCAGGCCGATCTTCCTCAAACTGCCAATCCGTTTGACGACGCTGTTGTGATCAAGGCAGCAATTAAAGATTATACAGTGGACACAATCCTTATTGATACTGGTAGTTCTGTCAATCTTCTGTTCAAATCAAATTTTGAGGTCCTGAAGACTGGGAAGCCTTTGCTTTCCACCGAAGGGCCGCTCTATGGTTTTTTTGGAGAGAGGAAGGAAGTTGAGGGAAGCGTCACTCTATCAGTGAAGCTGGGAGGAGCAACCAAACTGATCAAGTTTATATTGGTCGATGCTCCTAGCAGTTATCATGCGATCTTTGGGAGACCTTTGCTCAACAAGTATCAAGTGGTGGTCACAACTTACCACATTGCAATCAAGTTTTTTGCTGATGGCAGACAATCTATGGTCAAGAGTGACCCAAGGCAAGCTCGGGAGTGCTATCTTCGGACAGTCAACATGACTGAAATTGCCCCTCCATTTTTTCCAGCAGCAGCATCATAAATGTCTTCCAGATCAGAAGCCGCTATTGATAGAGAAGGAGCTCACCTGGAACCTGCCCAAGTGATGCAACGAGTTCCCATTACTGAGGGGGAGGAGAGGAAACTCTCCATCAGCTCGGAGTTACCAGAAGATCAAAAGGACGAGTTGATCTCATGTTTGCTAAAGAATCTAGATTTATTCGCTTGATCAGTGGAGGACATGCCATACATTGATCCAGATGTTTCCTGCCACCATCTCAATTTTGAATCCATTTTCAAGCATGTGCAACAGAAGAAGAGAGATGTGGCAACAAAGCTTGCTGATCCGATTAGAGAGGAGGTCTCGAAGCTCCTCAAAGCAAAGTTTATACTTGAAATCCAATATCCCTCCTGGATATCAAACGTTGTAATGGTTAAAATGCCAGGAGAGAAATGATGAATGTGTGTTGATTTCACTCGTTTAAATAAAGCATGCCCTAAAGATTTTTACCCCTTGCATCAGATATATTATTTAGTTGATTCTGCGGTAGGGTATTCTTTTCTGAGTTTTTTTGATGCATTCTCTGGGTATCATCAAATAAGAATGCATAAGCATGACGTTCCTCATATGTCTTTTATTACAAACGATGGTTGTTATTGCAATTTTGTGATGCCCTTCGGTCTTAAGAATGCTAGTGCCACTTATCAACGCATAATGGACCATGTGTTTAAAGAGCAAAAAGGAAGAAACCTTGAGGTGTATGTTGATGATCTCTTGATCAAAAGTAAATCCTTTCCACTACACCTACAAGACTTAGCAGAAACATTCTCTACTCTGCGGAGATATAAGATGAAACTCAATCCTTCAAAAGTACTTTTGGGGTGAGTAAGGAGAAATTTCTTGATCATTTCCATACTCTAGAAGGGCTTGTCCCGAATCCTGATAAAGTTAAGGCTATTCTTGATATGGCCCCTCCCCGTTCACCTACAGAGGTTCAGCAGTTAGGAGGGAGATTGGCAGGTCTCGGGAGATTCATCTCTCGAGTTGGTGATAAGAGTGCTTCATTCTTCAAGACTCTTCGAGTAGCGTCCAAGTTTGAATGGATAGAAGAGTGCTCACAAGCTTTTGAACAGTTAAATAAACAACTAACTTCAACGCCCTTGCTGTAAAGCCGTCGATCAGGAGAAATGTTGTTCTTATACTTAGGAGTTGGCCCTGAGGCAGTTGGCTCTGTTCTTATTTGGGAAGAGAACATGAGGCAATTCCCGATTTACTATGTTAGCCACATTCTCAAAGAAGCAAAAATAAGATACCCAATTTTGGAGAAGTTGGCCTTGACATTAGTGATGTCTGCTCGTAAACTTCGTTCCTACTTCCAAGCGCACTCAGTTTAAGTAGTCACTGATCAACCTCTGAAAAGCATGCTGGAGAAACCAGAACATTCAGGCAGGTTGACCAAATGGGAAATAGAGTTAAGTGAATTTGAGATCTCTTATGTGACCAGGATAACTATCAAAGCTCAAGTGCTAGCAGACTTCTTGGTTGATATATCAGAGTCCAATTCGGATCAAGCAGAAAGGTCACCTCTGGCTTGGACTATCTACATTGATGGGGC
Organism: Platanthera guangdongensis; assembly: GCA_039583875.1. Taxonomy (NCBI): domain Eukaryota; kingdom Viridiplantae; phylum Streptophyta; class Magnoliopsida; order Asparagales; family Orchidaceae; genus Platanthera; species Platanthera guangdongensis. Next base: position 81,611,641 of record CM077159.1, read on the forward strand.
CTCGGGCAGAAACTCCTCGGGAGGAGTAGTTTTGATTAATCCAAATGGCATCAAGCTTGAGCAAGCAATCAAATTCTTCTTTCCTATTACCAATAATCAAGCAGAGTATGAGTCTTTGATAGCAGGCTTAAGGCATGCTAGAGAACTCGGGATTGATCATGTTCACATAAAGACTGATTCCCTGGTAATGGTGTCGCAAGTCCTCGACAACTTTGAGACCAGAGAACCTGTCCTGAAGAAATATCTTGCTCTCGTCAAGAGAGAAGTTGGCAAGTTCAAAAGTTTCACCATTGAGCATATTCCAAGATCAGAAAACAAAGAAGCAGATGTTCTTGCAAAATATGGACTTCCATCAGGGGGAACAACTTCTGAACTCTTTCGCCAGGCAGTGGATGAAGAAGAGTTGATGCAGATTGATCAGTGCTCATCCTGGATGGATCCATGGGTCCATTATCTATCAACTGGAAATTTTCATCCGTCAGTCAAGGACAAGAAAGAGTTCAAAATGAAAGAAGCTCACTATTACTTAGTATCAGGCGTCCTTTATAGAAAAACCTTCTTATCTATAATGGCAAGATGTGTCTCTGAAGAGGAGGCTCCTACTATTCTCCATGAAGTTCATTCTTGTGAGTGGGGAAGTCACTCAGGAGAAAGAACTCTAGAAAGAAGGACCCTGCAACAGGGTTATTTCTGGCCTACAATGAAGAAAGATTCTGAGGGCTATGCAAAGAGATGTGCTCAGTGCCAAAAGTTTGCTCCACTTCAACATCAATCAGCTCAGTCGCTCAGATCAATCACAACTCCTTGGCTCATTGCCATTTGTGGAATGGATCTCCTTAGTCCTTTTCCCATTGCAAGCAGGCAACGACGCTTCATCATAGTAATGATTGACTATTTCAGCAAGTGGATCGAGGCTAAAGCATTGGCAAAAACAATAACTCAGGTTTTAAAGAACTTCATTTGGGGAGAGATAGTCTGCCGACATGGTATCCCAATGGCAATAATCATTAACAACGGACCACAGTTCAACAACACTGAGATGGTTGATTTTTGCAAGCAAATCAGAATAGAGCTGCGCTTTGTCTCCATCCATCATCCCAGATGCAATGGCCAGGTTGAAGTAGCTAACAAGCAGATTCTCAGCTTGCTCAAAAAGAAAGTATAAAATCTCAAAGGCAGTTGGGCTGATCAACTTCCTTCGGTCCTCTGGACCTTGAGGACAACATATTCATCTGCAACTGGAGAAACTCCTTTTAAGCTTTCTCATGGTTCAAAATCTCTTATTCCAGTTGAGTTTGAAGTCCAATCACCAAGAGTTCTGCTTGCTAGGCAAGGTTGGGAGGATTGGCTTGAGCTAAACAATGAAGATTTAAAATTCAGCTTGGATCACATTGAGGAAATCAGTGACAAAGCAGCAATAAGGCAAGAAGAGGTCAAGAGGAGTATGACCTGATACTTGATAAGAACGTAAGGATCAAACACCTTCAAGTGGGAGATCTAGTTCTTAAAAAAGTTGATGTTGCTGCAAGATTCGGCTCAGTGGGGAAGCTTAATACCAAATTAGGTTGGCCCATTCATTGTCAAAGAGGTGCTCAAGAATGAGGCTTACCGCTTGCAAACATATGAAGGAGAAGATATATCACACACATGGAGTGGAGATGATCCAAAGCGGTTCTATTCCTGAACCTCCTCCTTTCTTTTCCTTCCTATGTAAACTTTTCAAAATTTATTATTGATGAAAACTCCTTGCTAACATTTCTTCAAGTGTTTTTTGTCTCTTGCATAGTAACAGTTAGCGCATTGAGCAAGGACAATTTTGAAAGGTCCTATTCTTGAACCTTCTCATTTCCTTCCTATGTAAACTTTTCAAAATTTATTATTGATGAAAGCTCCTTGCTAACACTTCTTCAAATGCTTTTTATCTCTTGAAGAGTAACAGTTAGAGCATTGAGCAAGGATGATTTTGAACGGTCCTATTCTTGAACCTTCTCATTTCTCCATATGTAAACTTTTCAAAAGAAATTATTGATAGAAGACCTCATACTGACACTTTTTCAAGTGTTTTCTCTTTTGTCTCCTAAACAACTCCAACGGTTGACTGATACCAGGAGATATCGCCGAGTTCAGCTGTGACCTCCCCTTGAACCGTTGTCATTAGCGTAACACCACGAATACCACGTGTTGCGGGGATATTTCGCACCGTGTAGTGGGAGCATGCAGTTTCAAGTGATACATGCTACTGAATTTCGGATCCCGGCCAGTATCTAGCTCCACCTCTGCATTATGGAGGGACAGGGTGGGTGCTAGCTCTACCTTGCCTTAGAGGGATATCGTTACAAATTTTATGATCGCGTGAGGAAAGCAATGCCACTCTGGCCGCACCTGCCCATAGATCATCTCAGCTTGCGACCTTCGAACGCTCTTTGGTACCCTCAAGCAGTGCCTGCAGGAGTCCCACAGTCTTGTTGATCTCAGAGTAAAGCAATGCCGCTCCGGCCTCACCTGCCCAAAATATCAACTTGTAATGTACTCCAGGCAAGAGGGCAGTAAACCTTTCCGTTGAGTGTATAACTTTTGAGACCCTGTGCGGAAAGCAATACCGCTCTGGCCGCACCTGCCCACTTGGTCACACTAGTCTGTAGCTCATTCTTCATAGGAAATTGATAAGGCACAGAATGTTTAATTGTATCCGCACAGTCCGCTGACATTCATTGGGTATATTTTATAGTTTTTGTGACCCTACAAGGAAAGCAATGCCGCTCCGGCCGCTTCGGCCGCACCTGCCCGCTTGGTCACTTGAATTATGAATCATTTCTATTCAATTATATGCTGACTGGGAATTGGTATCCGCCGAGTCCGCTCGTTTGCTTAGCAGAGAATCATGTCAAAATCTCAATTCTGGTAATCTGCTCAGTCCGCAGTATTTGATTTCTCAAGCCGCCAAAGCTATTTGGGTGATGTGGCTTTCAGTTTTTGTGACCCTGCGAGGAAAGCAATGAGCTACATGCGCACCTGCTAGCTTGGTCACTTAAGTCTGTAACCCATCTTTCTCAGGTCGTAGGCTTATCTATAATTCTCTTAGCTCGCAGTCTAAATAATAATTCGCTTTGATTCTGCAACACTTATTATCAATATTCTCTTAAGATTGCAAAGGTTTATCCAGTTTTGGTCAATGGTATTGCGGACTATAAATGGAACTCACAAGAGTCCGACTTAATGCCCTATTATTTTGGCAACTTTAATCTAGTCCATGTTGAGGCGAGCTGCAAGTGAATTAATTTTCAAGATATCCTCTGATTGGCAAGCCGAAAGATTATATATGGCGCGGATAATTTCAACAATGCGCGTACTAGTCCACGGAGTTCGCACATTAATTATATACCAGAATGCATTCAAATAAGAAGTGAGCAAAGAACATTGCAGAAGACGCGAATTGATCCCAAAAATATCCTTTATATTTATCAATGTCAAATTACAACCTTTCATGAGATTAGCGGACTCTAAATTCGAGTCTGCATCCTCCTTTACAAAAAAGTATAAAAGCACAAATACGTCATTCTATTTCGCTTCTTTTCCGCTTTTTCTCTACAGCAACATCGGGGCTTGAACCTACAATGTCAATTTTGGGAGAGTAGCCCTCTGAGCCGCCTCCTCTGTTGCTATCTGAACTTTGGCTGACTGTGGACTCGCTAGGCGAGCTCTCATCAGCAGAGCTAGATGAAGGAGAGTCGGACTTAGCAGACTAATCTCCACCCCGCTGGCTTGAACCAGCATCATCAACAATAACATCGGCCTCGCCGCCACCTTCTTTATCTTCACCTTCTTCAACCTCATCAATAACTTCCTTTCCTTTGGTAGTCCGCCCCATGGCTATAACCTTCTCCTCTAGCTCAGGGAAAAGTTGGAGGAATGGTACGACATCCACTCCCTCCTTCGCGAAGCCTCCATCAACAATCCACTCAATGGCAATCTCGACGCTTTACTTCACAAATGGGAGTGCGGCGGCCTTGAAATTTTCGTTCCCCGGGTCGTATGTGACCTGCAGAAAGATAACAAGCATTAGAGACAGGTCGCCGCGGACTTCAAAGGGAGACCGCTACAAATATAAAGCTTATCGCCAACTCTTCCTTCTGCAGAGCGACTCTTTTCCCTAGCCGCCTATTTCTTTCTTTAAGCGCCTTCATTTCCTACTGAAGTTGTTCATTTTCTTTAAGCAGGTCCCTGGTCAGGCAACCTAGAAAATGCCTAGTAACGACACTATTCGTAGTGGCCTGTGCGGCCAGGAGAGGGAGCTCGGTGGGTGGAACCTATTTTAGCTCGCGCAGATTGCACTTCCGATAGAGTGCGGAGACAGCGATGTGTGCATGCCGGGTTATCCTTGGACTTCTACATGATGGCAGCGCAGTTGATAGGCGGACGTGTTTATTCTTGTTGTGCCAGTGGATCATTGGGTTGCCCCGCAGTTCCTTCTGGCGGACTCCAAAACCCCGCATTCCGAAGCTTTCAGAGGAAGAGTAGTCTGCATCGGGATCCTCCTCTTCCCTCCTCTTCCTTGCGAGCTCATGTTTCCTCTCCCTTTGGGTTGGGATTAGGCCGCTGGGAGTTTGCGGCGGATTTGCGGGCACGTCCAAGGTCGCTGCAAGAAGAAAAAAGAAGAATCAGTCAGCTAGCTGCAGTTCGCAAGGGATACAAATGTCAGTCCGCGGAGCTAACTTTCTTCGCGTGTTATGCCACCAACACTTGCCAGGAGCGGGATGTAGTATTCGATGTCTAGCCTGGCTCCTGCGAGAAACTCAACTATGGTGGACTCCACTGCGTCAAGCCTGACGCTCTTGAAAGCAATGTCCGCGCTCTCCTGCGGGTAGGTGTGCGCGAACCCGAGCTCGCCCTCGAAGATCAAGAATCTTGAGGTCCAGTTATGGATCTTATTTGGCAGACCCATGACCTTCATCCCTCTGTAGTAGAAGTATATGATGCCCTTGTATGGGCGGCCTCCAAATGTAGTTGTTGAGCGGACTGAGAATATTTTCCTGAAAATATTCAAGGAAATGCCGATCTTCTCAGGCCGTAGGTAGGAAATGAAGCTATAGATCGCAGGGAGTGTATTGGGCACGAGCTGGCCTGGAACCATCCTGTAGGGCTCGAAGATCTCTGTTATTTCCCATAGCAGTGGAAAATTGAATTCACAGTCAAAGTGATCAACAGGCACTACGATCTGTGTTGTAGTTGAAAAGTTCTGCCTTTCTTCATCGGCGGGCAGGCAGACAAGCACAGGCGAGTCCTCCATGTGCTTTTCAAAGAAGGCCTTGAGGTCGGCCTCAGTTAGTTTGCATTTCTTGTGCTCGGCAGCATGGAAGGCGAGTGAGCATCAGTTCTGGCAGACACCATTTTATCAGGCCGCAAGGTCTTCTGCTTCAATCGCATGCTGCATAGAAGAGAGAATGGAGCCATATTTATAGCAACAGGGTCTGACAACTTTTCAGCCAGACCGCACTGTTTGATCCTGCAGTACGCCAAGTTCGCACCAAATTCGGTTTTTCATGCAAGCAAAAAATAAAATATCGCGGACGCAAACTTGAGTCCGCACAGTTCGCTATTTCCAGTTTCATAGGCACCAGCCAAGCATTTTTCAAAGCATAGAATAAGCGGACACAATTGCAGTCTGCACAGCTCGCAACATTTCCCACCTGCAAATTGATTCACAAGCAGTTTAAATCAAACAAGCGGACACAACATTAGTCCGCACAGTTCGTTACAACCCTGCACAGAACTCAAACATGTAGAGCGCAGCATAGAGCAAACAAGTGCATTTTCACATTACAAATCAAAATATGCGGATAGCACTTCATTCTGCATAAAAGAGCAAGGCATTGTTCAGATCGCATCAGAAAACAAAGAATTGTTTAGACAAATTATACACCAAATAGTTTACAATTTTGCGGCCTTAGTGGTCTCTATTTTCAGATCGCGCTGGCCGCTCAGTCTTGTCTCTGCATAAATACGCTGCCTGGTCGCTCATTTGGAGAACTTCACCATATAGATGGAAGATGTGGCGATGCATGGAATTGATAGTTCGGTGCATGTGCGTGACCTCCAGGTCTACCCGCTCAAATGGACTACTGGCTCCGTTATCGGCCTCTAAATCTCGTAGGTGGTGGGTTGGCTTCCTTCAGCTAGGGCTGGAGCCTCCAATGGAACAACGTGATCTGGCAATCGCGACCTCTCCATCGGCAGCTCGGCAGCCCGCTTGCCCTTGTCCTCCCGTGCCAGCGCCAAGTATTTTCCTTTGTAGAAGCGGGCGCCATCCGCAAACCGCTTATTCTCCTTGTCAGATCTCTCCAGCGCCCTTGAAATATTGGTGACCTGGTCTTTCAGAGCTTTCTTGCGCTCTGCCCCTCTCTTCATATCTGCTTGAATTTCATTAATTTCATCTTGAAATTTCTTCTCTAACATCACGATTTTGTCCAGGCCGGACTACCCACCTTCTGCGGACTCATCAAGTGAGACCGCGTTAGTTGAAGCATCTGGCGTGGGCACAATCTCGCCAATCTCAACAGATCCTGGTGGCGATCTCCTTCCTGCAGCAACAAAAAAAGAAAAGATCATATTCAAATCCAGGCAGCAGCAGACTCAAAATGTAAAGATGAAAGATCACCTTTGGCAAAGGCCACAGTGAGCTGGTGACTATCAAACACAGGCTGACTTATCCGCTCCGGATCAAAAGTGCTCAACTGCTTCATCCATTCGCGGTGGACCTTGGCTATCTTCTCAGCCACCGAGCTCGTCGACACAACAATATCTCAAGTTTTGGTGATAATCTTGATTGGCCTTCACTTCCACTGCGGCGACCTGTAAATCCACTGAAGCTTAAAGTATTTCGACACCGGTTGAAGATTCCTATCCGCAGCAGTTCCGCAGCAGCTCGCAGATCCTCCGCTTGCTTGTCCGTGATGATATACTTTGAGGCCGCTTCTACTTTCGCCTTATGAGTGGGGATCTTCTCCTGCTGCTTGGCTATCTTTTTCTTCAGCTCCTCCAGCTCTTCTTCAGCGGCAGATGTAGAGGGGTTGTCGGCAAACTTTACCCCTAGGATTTCGACATCGGGCTGCAACACCTCCAATAAGGATAGATTTATGAGGTCAAGCTGCTCGACATCTATAGAATTCTGTATTTCGTCGGTTGACAAACTGACCGTTGAGTGGGAATTATTTCCCTGGATATCAGCCTCCGGAGTAATAAGTCTGCCTTCAGAGACTACCTTCTCTCGCGGAATATGCTGCAGGCTCGTGGCCCCTGTCCGCTTGGAGATATTCTTCTCCTTCCTTGCTTGCAATTTCTTCTCAACCCGCTACACGATGGTGGATTTGTCCCTCTTCCACTTCTTCTTCTCGGAGAGGGCTTCTTTCTCAGTGGAGTCCGCAGCAACCTACCCTTGGTCCGACAGGCTCTCACGGATTGTCTCCGTGTTCACAACAACCAATGCCTGTGAAGGCACCTCTTCCTCAACTTCCCCTCCTGCAGGCCGCCTATCTTGATCCAAATAAATTATAGGCTGCTTGCCCAGTGAAGAGACTCCAGCTTCGTTCACATTTTTTCATTACCAACAGTCTTAGGCGGACACAGAGTCTTGTCCGAACTCTTTTGTGTGTCTACTGAATGAGATGCAGCGGCATCCCCGGTTTTCTCGCGCGCAGGCTCGTCAGCCTGGCGGACTTCTTCTGTAGCAGGCTTCTTGCTCTGAGAGCTCTCTCCAGTAGAGCGGACAGGCTCTCCTCTCCTCACCACCTTTTTGGTTTCATTGGAGGCTTGGATATCTCTTCCTTTGCAGTGAGGCTACTGAAGAACGCACCAAGTCTCGCCATGCCGGACTGCAAAGTCGAGACCACAAGAGGTGAGAAGCGACCCGTGGCGTTGAAAACTTTTGGCAAATGTAGGCCTTCCAGTGATATTTATAGCGCTGACAACATTAATGAGGCTTGCGGAATCGACGGTTAAGCAAACATTTTCGAAGTTTCAAGAAACTTAAAAATATGCGGGGATTATGTTAACCTCAAAGTCTGCAACACGCCCAAGGTCCTAGGCACATCATCAACGAACACGATTTGGCAGTCCGCCCAGATCGGCAAAGCATCGATATTCAGCAGGTCCCAGGATTGATCCCCTTCATCGGCGGACTCAGTGCTCAGTCAGCCCAGCTCGACATGCCCAGGAGATCAGCTCTGACTGCTCTTCAGGTGCACTCAAAGCAAAGTACGCCCAGGCCGCGACCCTCCAGCAGGATCGCGCCTTGAAACAGATGGAATAAACAACTCGCGAGCCCAGTCCGCCCCTCTTGTGCAGACTGGCGTGTCTTTTCTTTTTTGCTTCCCGCCACTGCTGCCCGATTCTGCTGTGCCCCAGGAAGCTGGTTAATTTATCCCTACCCGTTTGGGTAGGCCCCCTAACCTATAAATAGGGGGAAGTGGTGCACCCAAAGCACGCTGACACGAGACCTGGAGCCTACCTGTTGAAGGCTGCGGACTTGAATCTCAGGCTTTGCGGTCACCAACTTGCTCTACACTTGCTCTTTTCCTTCAATCAACTCTGTAATCAAACCCATTTTCAATCAAAGGAACCCGTCGCAAAAGAGGCATTCAGGACGCGATGGGTGAAGTCTATTGTTGTCGTGGCTCACGGCCCTGCTATTCTTTTTCTCTCGTCTGCTTTGTAGATTGCTACTTGCAGTTGCCTTTTCCCTTCCATTCCCCGGTGCTCGAACCGTTAGCTGGTGGTGCTCGATTCCCTTTCTAATTTTGTGCATCAACAATGATGAGCCTGTAACCTACCAAAAGGCTATGAGTTCGGGTTCTCTGTGTTGTCTGCACCTCTAACTAAACTTACACAGAAGAACACCGCGTTCATTTGGAGCGATAAGTGTGAAGATGCTCTCCAAGAGTTGAAGAAGAGATTGTGTACTGCTCCAGTTTTAACTTTTCCTACAGAAGGAGCTGAGTACGTTGTGCATGTGGATGCATCACACATTGGACTTGGTTGTGTTTTGATGCAAGAAGGAATGGTGATCGCGTACGGATCAAGGAAATTAAAGATTCATGAAAGAAACTATCCTACACATGATTTAGAGTTTGCTGCTGTAATATATGTGCTGAACCTTTGGAGATATTTACTGTATTGCACGCTGTGCAAGATCTACACAGACCATAAAAGATTGAAGTACATTTTCACTCAGAAGGAGCTGAATCTACGCCAGCGTAGGTGGTTAGAATACGTGGCCGTTTATGAAGTGGAGATCCTCTATCACCCGGGAAAGGCTAATTGAAACTCTTGTTTTCAAGGCTAGCTAAACACCTAGAGGGGTGGTTGTTGATGCACGAAAACGCACAGGGAGTCGGGCACCACCAGCTAACGGTTCGAGAACAATGGAGAAGAAGGGAAAGGAGAGACTGCGAGTAGCAATCTACTAAGCGGACGAGAGCAGGAAAAAGCAGCAGGGCTGTGATTCACGGCAACAACAGACTTCGCACGTCACGGCCTGAATGCCTCTCTTGCGACGGGCTTTTCCTTGATTGAAGAAAGTTTGGGTTACAAGCGAAAGAAAAAGGATGAAAAGAGCAGAGCAAGGCTTGTGTCCGCAAGGCACAAGATTCGAGTCTGCAGTCTTTAACAAGTAGGCTCCTGGGCACGAGTCAGCGTGCCTTGGGTGCACCACCTCCCCACTATTTATGGGGGGCCTGACCAAATGGGCAGGGCTAAAATAACCAACTGTCCGGGGTACAGGAGAACCGGGCAGCGGTGACGGGAAGCAAAAAGAAAGAACACGCCAGTCCGCGCAGAAGGGGCGGACTGGGCTCGCGGGCTGGAGCTTCCATCTGCTGCTGCTAGGCGCAATCCTGCTGGAGGACGGCAGCCTGGGCGGACGAGACACTACGTCCGTGGTCGTTGAGAATCCAGAGATCCCAAGGCATGGCGGACTGGCGAACAGAGCGCTGAGTCCGCCGCTGGGGGATCATCCTTGGTGGCCGATTGCTGCTACTTTACCGGACTGGGCGGACTGCGTAACTGAGTCCACGAGTATTGAAAGTGGGTCTTGGCATCTTGTAGGATGTTGCGGAGTGGGGGGTTAACATAATCCCCGCACATTTTTAAGTTTCCAAAAAACTTCGAAAATGTTTTCTTAACCGTCGAGTCCGCAAGCCTCATAAATGCCGCCAGCGCTATAAATATCGCTGGAGGGCCTGAAACTGTTGGAAAGTCTGATCGACACGGTACACTATTCACCACTTGCAGTCTCCACTTTGCAGTCCGGCATGGCAAGGCTTGGAGCTTTCTTCTCTAGTCTCCCCGCAAAAGGCGAGATGTCACCAACGCCCATAAAGACTAAGAGGATAATAAAGAGGACGACAAGAAATGATCCTGTCCGCCCTACTAGAGAAAGTTCCCACAGCCAGAAGCCTGCTGAGAAAGCAGTCTGCCGCGCTGATGTATCTGTGTGCGAGGATGCCGCAGTTCTTGATGCTGAACCACTGAGAAGTGAAAAGATATTGACTCTGTCGGACACTGCCCCTTCCCAGAAAACCGTGGATTCGGCGGACACTGTTGGCGAACACAATGAAGCCGAAACATCATCCCCCAACGCCCAAGTGCCCATCGTTAACCTGGATGAAGAAGATAGGCAGACTTCGGGAGAAGAGGTTGGCAAGGATGCGCCCTCAAAGGCACTGATTGTTGTGAACCCTGAGACTGTCTGCGAGAGCCAGCCCAACTTAGGAGAGGCTGTCGCGGACTCTGCCGAGAAGAGAGCTAAAAGAAAGAAGAGGAAGAGGGACGGGTCGACCGTTGTCGAGCGGGTTGAGAAGTAACTGCGCGCGATGAAAGAGAAGAACATCTTCAAGCGTACTAGAGATGCGGACTTACAGCACAGACCGTGAGATAAAGAAGTTCCCGACAGCGATTTGATTACACCGGAGGCCCAAATCCAGGGAGACAATTCCCTCTCCACAGTCAGTTTAACCACGGATGAGATATTAGACTCCATAGACGTCAATGAAGTTGATCTAATCAACAAATCCTTGCTGATTATACTGCAGCAATCTGAGGTGGAAGTCATTGGGGACAAGGGTAGCGAACTCCCCTCTTTGTCCGCTGCTGAGGAAGAAGAGAGGGAGAGACTGAAGCAGAAGATAGAGGAGCAGAAGAAACAAATCGCTGCTCATGTTGCTGTGGTGGAGACGGCCTCGAAGCAGATCGCGGTGGACAAGAATGTGGAGGATCTGTGGACTGCTGTAGAGCTATTGCGGTCAGGTAATCTTCAACTGGCGCCTAGGTATTTTAAGCGTCAGTGGCTTTACAGGTCACCGCCGCGGAAGTCGAGACCAATCAAGATCATCACCGAAACTGACGACATCATGGTTTCAAAAAGTTCTGCTGCTGAAAAGAGAACCAAGGTCCATCGTGAATGGAAGAAGCGGTTAAGCATTTTTGACCCGGATCGGGCAAGGCGACTTGTCTTCTTCGATAGTCGGCAACTCGCAGCTGCTATCTCCAAATGTGATCTTTTATCCTTTCTTTGAGTCTGCCGCGGACTGTCTTTGAATGATGAAGTTGACCTTCTTTCTTGCAGGTAGAAAATTGCCGTCGGGCTCCATCGAGAGTGGCGAGATCGTGGTTACACCGAATACTGGTGTTGACGCAGTCTCGCATGAGGAATCCGCAGGGGATGAGCTGGCCAGCCTGAACATAATCAAAGAGTTAGAAAAGAAATTTCAACTTGAAATTCAGAATATCAAAGCAGAGTTAAAGAAGGCGGAAGAGTGCGAGAAAGCGTCCGCGGAGCGGGAGAAAGCCCTAAAAGACCAGGTCGCCAGCATCTCCAGGGCACTAGAGAGGTCTGATAGGGAGAAGAAGAGGCTCGCAGACGATGTCCGCTTCTACAATGGGAAACACTTGGCGTCAGCGAGGGAACAGAAAGGGAAGAGGGCTGCTGAGGTCGCCGAGCAGAGGTCACAATTGCAAGATCGCGCTGCTCCGGAGGTCGCAGCACCGGCGGACGGTCAGCAGGTTATGGACGAGGAGCCGAGGCCAGCAGCGGAGTCAATGGTGCCCCTTAGCCGGGTAGACCGGGAAGCTGCCCACATGCACCGGACTATTAACGTCATTCATCATCACCTCTGCCGCATGTATAGTGAGATCCTCCAGATAAGCGACCAAGCTGCGCACTTATGTAGAGACAGGACGGAAAGGCCAGCGCGAACCGAAACTAGGGACCGCTGAGTCCGCGATGCCATGAACTATCAATTTGTTTGATTGTATAATTATGTGTTTTTAAACAATGTTGTGTTGTAGATTGAACTGTGTTGCGATCTGTGCGGACTGAATAATATATCCGCAAAGTATGTTGCTTATTTTTGTTTTTATCTGTGGCGAACTATGCGGACTAATGATGTGTCCGCTTCACCTAATTTAACTTCTGCAGGTGAGAAATGTTGCGACCTAAGCGGACTGAAACGGTGTCCGCCTCTCATATTTGACTTGTCTGCAGGAAGCATCGTGAGCTGGGTGGACTGAAACTGTGTCCGCCTTAATTTTTGCTTTGAACTTTTCTTGGCATGTGAATCTATGTTTGTGTCCGCGTTATCTTTAAGTTTTGCTGCGTGAATGATTGGATTTTTTCGGACTATGCGGATTGAAAATGCGAGCTATGCAGCCTGACCAAAAAGCTGTCAGACCCTATAACTATAAATATGGCCCTGCCGCTAATTCTATGCAGGAAAACTGTTGTAGCAGAAGGACCCTGCGGCCTGCAAAATGTTATCCGCCAGGACCGATGCGGCTGTTGCCTTCCACACTGCCGACCACCGAAAGTGCACCTTAACTGAGGCCGATCTGGAGGCCTTTGTTAAGAAAAATATGGCTAATTCAAATATTCTTGTCCGCCTTCCAGCCCACGAAGAAAGGCTGAACTTTACAACTGCGACTCAGATCGCTATTCCTGTAGATCAATTTGACAGCGTATTCAGGTTTCCGCTTTTATGGGTGCTCGCCGAAATCTTCGAGCATTATGGAATGGTGTCGGGCCAGCTCGCACCCAACACTCTTGCTGCGATTTGCAGCTTCATTTCTTATTTGCAGTTAGAAAAGATTGCTTTCTCCATGAACGTCTTCCGCAAGATGTTCTCTATCCGCTCGATAACCGCATCTGAAGGCCGCCCCTACAAGGGGGTGATATATTTTTACTGCAAAGGGATGAAGGTTGTGGGCCTTCCCAACAAGATCCACAAATGGACCTCCAGGTTCTTGATATTTGAAGGCGACCTAGGGTTCGCGCACACCTATCCGCAAGTGCGCGCGGACTCCGCCTTTAAGAGTGTGCCGCTTGATGTCGTGGATTCCTCCATCGTCGAGTTCTTGGCCAATGCTAGGCTTGACATTGAGCATTACATTCCTCTACTAGCGGGCTTGGCGGATGTCTCTCCCGAAGAAAGTAAGCGCTTTGCGAACTCAAGTTTTGTATCTGTAGCGACCTTAGTGTTTAACTCTTATGTTTTTGCAGCAACCTTGGCGGTACCCGCCAATTTGCTGCAAATGCCTAGCGGCTTTGTTCCTACACAAAGAGAGAAGAAGAAAGAAGTTGCAAGGAAGAGAAAAGAGGAAGGGGATCCCGCGGCGGGTTACTCTTCCTATGAAAGTTTTACGATGAACGGCTTCGGAAACCGCCAGAAGGACCTTAGGGGAAACCCAATGATCCACTGGCACAACAAGCACAAGCATGTCTGCTTGTCCACCGCGCTCCCCTCATGGAAGAGTCCGCGAATAACTCGCCATGCCCATGTCGTGATTTCTGCCCTTTATGGAAATCGCAATCTGAGCGAACTGAAGAAAGTTCCCGCTGCCGACCTCCCCCTGCTAGTCTCCCAGGATGGTGCGAATAGTGTGGTGACAACGCACTATGTAGCCACCTTGGCCAGAGACCTGCTAAGGCAGAATGAGCGGCTTCAGAAAGATAATAAGGTGCTAAAGGAGAGGAATGCGCGACTAGGGAAGAAAGTCGCTCAGCAAAAGGAAGAGCTCGGGGTGAGTTAAATCCGCAGCGGCCTCTATTTGCAGTCCGACGCGAACTGATGTTTGCTCCTTTGTTTTGCGCAGTTCGCCTACGACTTGGAGAACAACAGCTTCCAGGCCGCCATGCTCCCCTTTGTGAAGGAAACCGTCGAGGTCGCCATCTAGCGATTTGTCCGCGGCGGCTTTGCAAAGGAAGGGGTAGATGGTGTTCCCTTCTTGGAGCTCTTCCCAGAGTTGGCACCGCAGGTCGCAGCGATGGAGCGGGCTGAAAAGGGCAAAGATATCATCGAGGAAGAGGAAGGTGAAGAAGAAGAAGAAGAAGGAGAAGAAGAAGAAGGAGAAGAAGAAGGAGATGGAGAGCAAGGTGAAGGGCATGGCGTCATAGAGACAACGGATGACATTGGTTCAAGCCAGCGAGGCGGAGAACAGTCCGCCGAGTCCAGCACCTCTGCATCCTCCTCTGCTGCCAGGAGCTTGCATAGCGAGTCCGCCTCAAGCACTGGATCAGATAGTAGTGGAAGCGGCTCAGAGGGCTACTCTCCGGAAGTCGACATTGATGGCATAAGCCCTGCACCGCTAGCTGAAAAGAAACAAAAGACTGCAGATGATTAATGTATTTTTGCTTTTTTTGATTTTGTAAATGGCGCGAACTCAAGATTGCAGTCCGCCAAATAGACATGTAAAACATTTTTTGATGAAATAGAAAGGATATATTCTGGTATCTGTGTGCTTCCTGTAATGTTCATTTTCTGCATTTAACGCGATTAAGTTTGATCTGATTTAGCAGTCCGCGTGATACGCAGATAGATCATAGTGTGAGCTTTTTAACTTGCTGATTAGACGACCATTGTCCGCCGTAATAATGAGAACTTGATGAAAATAACCGGCTGATGACAATTTCAGGCGGACTTCATTAAGTTCCAATATTAGTCCGCAATTCTCCATTAATCTTTCAAACTTTGTAGAATATATGGGAAGCCATTCGGCGGACTGGGCTGATATAATTTCACAGTTCGCGCATATGCTAATAGAAATGATCTATAGCTTGCGACCAGGCGGGCAGGTGCGGTAGGCATTGCTTTCCTCACCAGGTCACAAGCTATAAAATCAACCCAAGGAAAATGGCGGACTGCGCAGATAAAGAAAAGCCAGTCCGCACTAAACAGAAGAAATGATCTATAGCTTGCGACCAGGTGGGCAGGTGCGCATGGCATTGCTTTCCTCACCAGGCCACAAGCTATAAGATCAACCCAAAGAGAACCTGGCGGACTGCGCGGATAAAGACAACCAGTCCGCACTAAACAGAAGAAATGACCTATAGATTGCGACCAGGTGGGCAGGTGCGCCTGGCATTGCTTTCCTCACCAGGCCACAAGCTATACGGTCAACCCAAAGAAAACTGGCGGACTGCGCGGATAAAGACCACCAGTCCGCGCTAGGAAGATTCCCTGCGAAGAGCAAGATGCCGACTTGGCGGAACGGTTCCCTGCCCTCTTGCCTGGAGTACAGTCTAAGCTGTGGGTCTCCTGCAGGCACTGCTTGAGGGTACCATGGAGTGTTCGAGGGTTACAAGCCAAGATGATCGGTGGTCAGGTGCGCGTGGCATTGCTTTCCTCACCAGATCATCAAAGTTGTAATGATATCCCAAATGCGGCATGGTAGAGCTTTACACCCACCCTGCCCTCCATAATGCAGAGGTGGGGTCCGGTACTAGCCGGGATCCGAAGTCCAGAATCCTACCGCACTAGAGCCTGCAAGCTCCCACTACACGGTGAGAAATCTCCTCGCAACACGTTGTCTTCGTGGTGTTACACTAATGACAACAGCTCTAGGGGAGGTCTAGCTAAACTCGGCGATGTCTCCTGGTATCAGGGAACCGTTAAAGATCTTTGGGAGAGAGAGAGAGAACACTAGGAAAAAGTGTCAGTATGAATCCTTTGATTAATAAAATGCATTTGCAAAGCAAGTATAAGAAAGAAAAGAGAGTTCAAGTGCAGAACTGTTTTTGAAATCTTTCTTAGCATGCCATCTGTTGTGCTTACATAGACAAAACACTTGAAGAAGCGTTAGCAAGCAGTTTCTATTCATAATGACTCTTGAAGAGGATACACAAAGTAGAAAAGAGGAGGTTCAGGAATAGAACCATTTGAGATCATCCCCGCTTCATGTATGTGGCATATCCTCTCCTTCGTATGTCTGCAAGTGGTAAGCGCCGCTCTTTAACGCTTCTTTGATAATGAAAGGGCCGACCCAATTTGGATTAAGCTTTCCAACTGAACCAGCTCTTGCAGTAGCATCAACTTTCTTTAGAACTAGATCTCCCACTTGAAAGTGCTTGATCCTTACGTTCTGATCAAAGTAACGGGCTATCCTTCTTTTGACCTCCTCCTGCCTTATGGCTGCTTGATCTCTGATTGCCTCGATGTGTTCCAGGCTGAACCTCATCTATTCATTATTCAACTCAAGCCAGTCCTCAACGCCTTGTCTTGCAAGCAGAACTCTAGGTGACGGGACTTCAAACTCAACTGTAATGAGTTCCTCTAAGCCATGAGAAAGTTTGAATGGAGTCTCCCCAGTCGCGGATGAAGGCTTTGTCCTAAGGGAGCAGAGGACTGATGGAAGTTGATCAGCCCAGCTACCCTTGAGATTCTGCACTTTCATTTTGAGCAAATTAAGGTTCTGCTTATTGGCTGCTTCAACTTGGCCATTGCTCCTGGGATGATGAACTGATGCAAACCTCAGCTCTATTCCGACCTGCTTGCAAAAATCTATCATCTCTGAGTTGTTGAATTGTGGCCCATTATCAGTGATTATAGCCATATGTATCCCATGTCGGCAGACAATCTCCCCCCAAATGAAGTTTTTGATGACTTGAGTAGTTGTCTTAGCCAATGCCTTGGCTTCAATCCACTTGTTGAAGTAGTCGATCATTACGATGATGAAGCGCCGTTGTCCGCTTGCCATGGGAAAAGGACCAATGAGATCCATCCCCCAAACTGCAAAGGGCCAAGGATTTGCAATCGATCTGAGTGACTGAGCTGCTTGGTGTTGAAGTGGAGCAAACTTCTGGCATTGAACACACTTTCTAGCATAGACCTCAGAGTCTCTCTTCATAGTGGGCCAAAAATATCCCTGCCGCAGGATCCGCCTTTCCAAGGTTCTTGCTCCCGAGTGACTTCCACACTCTCCTGAATGAACTTCTTGTAAAACAAGGGGAGCTTCCTCTTCTGAAACACACCGGGCCATGGTAGAGAGGAAAGTTCTTCTGTAAAGGATTCCCACCACTAGGAAATAATGAGCTGCTTTTATTCTGAACTTCTTCTTATCTTTGATGGAATGGTGAAAATCTCTTGTTGACAGATAGAGAATGAATGGGTCCATCCAGGAGGGTCGTTGATCTACTTGCATCAATTCTCCTTCCTCCATTGTCGGGCGGAAGAGCTCGGAAGTTGTTCCTCCTGATGGCAGCCCATACTTAGCAAGAACATCTGCCTCCTCGTTCTCGATTCTAGATATATGCTCAATGATAAAGCTCTTGAACTTGTCGATCTCTATCTTCACAAGAGCCAGATACTTCTTCAGGATGGCCTCTCTTGTTTCAAAGTTGCCAAGGACTTGCGACGCCATTACAAGAGAATAGGTTTTGATATAAACATGATCGATTCCGAGTTCTCTTGCAAGTCTCAATCCTGCTGGCAGAGCTTCATACTCAGCCTGGTTATTGGTTACTGGCAAGTAAAACTTGATGGCCTGTCCCAGTTTGACGCCGTTTGGATTAATGAGGACCACTCCTGCTCCAGAAGAACTTTTGTCTGAGGCACCATCAACATAGATGGTCCAAGCCAAAGGTGACCTTTCTGCTCGATCAGAACTGGACTTTTGCATGTCAATTAGGAAGTCTGCTAGGACTTGAGCTTTGATGGCTGTCTTGGGCACATAAGAGATTTCAAATTCACTCAACTCTATTGCCCATTTGGCTAATCTGCCAGAATGCTCCGGTTTCTCCAACATACTTTTCAAAGGTTGATCGGTAATGACTTGAATCGAGTGCGCTTGGAAATACGGACGGAGTCTGCGAGCTGACATGACTAACTCCAAGGCTAACTTCTCAAGAATTGGGTACCGTGTCTCAGCACTCTTCAGGATATGGCTGATATAGTAAATTGGGAACTGCTTAATGCTCTCTTCCCAAAGAATAACGGAGCTGACAACCTCAGGGCCAACCCCTAAGTATAAGAAAAGAATCTCTCCTGGCCGGGGACTCTAAAGCAGAGGAGTTGAGGTCAGTTGCTTCTTCAACTGCTCAAAGGCTTGAGAACATTCTTCTGTCCACTCAAACTTGGATGCTCCTCGGAGAGTCTTAAACAAAGGAGCACTCCTATCTCCAACCCGAGAAAGAAATCTCGCAAGACCTGCTAGCCTCCCCTCTAACTGCTGAACCTCCTTAGGTGAACGAGGGGTAGGTATATCAAGAATGGCTTTCACTTTATCTGGATTGGGGGCAAGTCCTTCCGGAGTAAGGAGATGACCAAGGAACTTCCCCTTACTCGCCCCAAAGGTACACTTCAAAGGGTTAAGCTTCATTTTGTATCTACGCAGAGTAGCGAACGTCTCTGCTAGATCTTACAAGTGCAGCGAAAATGACTTAATTTTGATCAATAGGTCGTCTACATACACTTCTAAGTTTCTCCCCTTCTGATGCTTGAACACACGATCCATCATACGTTGGTAAGTTGCACCAGCATTTTTAATCCCAAAGGGCATCACAAGGTAGCAATAGCAACCATCATTGGTTATAAATGATGTGTGAGGAACGTCAGCTTTATGCATTCTTATCTGGTGATAACCAGAAAACGCATCTAAAAAACTCATGTAAGAGTACCCTACCGCGGAATCAACTAAAGAATCTATCTGAGGCAAGGGGTAACAATCTTTGGGGCATGCTTTATTAAGTTTGGTAAAATCTACACACATGCGACATTTTCCTCCTGGCTTTTTAACCATTACAACGTTTGATATCCAGGATGGGTATTGAATTTCTTTAATTAAATTGGCCTTGAGGAGCTTCGCGACCTCCTCTCTTATTGGCTCAGCATGCTTTGTTGCTATGTCCCTCTTCTTTTGCTGCACAGGCTTGCAGTTGGGATCAACATTCAGGTGGTGGCATGCAACATCAGGATCCACTCCTGGCATGTCTTCTGCTGACCAGGCAAAGACATCCAGGTTCCTCAATAGGCAGGAGATCAGCTCGGCCTTTTGATCTTCAGGAAGCTCTGAGTTGATGGAGAGCTTTCTCTCCTCCCCCTCAGCAATGGGGACTCCTTGCGTCACCTGGGCAGGTTCCAGGTGATCTCCACTATCAGCAGCAGCTTTTGAATTTGGAGAGGCTTCTACAACTGCTGCTGGAGCAAGGGAAGGGCTGGCATCAACCATGTTGACAGTGCGAACGTAGCACTCCCTTGCTCTCCTTGGGTCACTCCTGACCCGACAAATCCTTCCATCTGCAAAGAACTTGATGGCAAGGTGGTAAGTTGAAACCACCGCTTGATACTTGCTCAGCAGCGGCCTGCCGAAGATGGCATGGTAGCTACTAGGAGCGTCAACCACTATGAATTGCACTTCCTTAGTTTCCCCTCCAAGCTTCACGGGCAGGATGAAGCTACCTTCCACTTCTTTTCTCTCTCCTGAGAAACCATAGAGTGGCCCTTCGGTGGAAAGCAGAGGCTTTCCAGTCCTCAGGGCCTCAAAAGTAGACTTGAACAGGAGGTTGACCGAGCTTCCGGTGTCAATAAGAATTCTATCAACTGTAAAATCCCTAATAACAGCCTGAATTACAACTGCATCATCAAACGGATTGGCTGTTTGGGGTAGATCTGCTGGACCAAAGGTGACGACCTCACTTGGAGGAGCAACGGAAGAAGAAGAGGCCACCTCTGCTCGAGTGACCCTAGAGATTGAAGATTTCCGAGTAGACTCGGTTCCTGCTCCACCATGGATAAAGAAGAGGCATCCTAGAACCCCTTCATCATTTGCGTCAAAGCACTCAACCGGGACGTTGATCGGCCCCAGACAGCCTTCGTCCTCTACATCCACGCATTCCTGATATGCTTCAGCTACTTCTTTGCCCTTTGAGGTGGATGGCTTCGAAGAAGAAGAATCCTTCTTGGCCAGGTCAATCTTGCCCTCGGCAAGCAACTTCTCTATCAGCATGCGAAGGGCCTTGCAATCCTCGGTCAAATGGCCCTTCGCTTTGTGGAACTGGCAAAGATCACTATTAGGCTGATTAGTTTGACCCAAAATGTATAGTCTAAGGGTCATAGGGCTCTCCAAGTATTCCTCAGAAAGAATCCCAGAAGAAGTGCAGAAGAATTCCAGAGAAAATCAATTTTGAAGTTCAGAAATTTTAGCTCTCAAAAATAGTCGAACGGAGTTCAACTATTGCAGTCCAGAAATAGTCGAACGGAGTTCAACTATTGCAGTCCAGAGATAGTCGAACGGAGTTCAACTATTGCAGTCCAGAGATAGTCGAACGGAGTTCAACTATTGCAGTCCAGAGATAGTCGAACGGAGTTCAACTATAGTCGAACGGAGTTCAACTATTTCTGTGTTCAGCTCTAAGAGAACAGATAACTCAGATGCAGGTCAACGATAGTCGAACGGAGTTCAACTATAGTCGAACGCAGATTGGAGAAGCTTTTTAGATTAAATTTTGGTGATTTCCTATGCAGTTATTGGAGAAAGCTGGCTAGAGTTATTCAAGGCTTAAGTAAAGGAATTTACAGCTAATATATTTAATGCTAAATATTCTTATGAATATAGCCGTTGGGAGGCTGCATTAAATATGAATCAATTCAGAGGTTTATTGTCAGTTACCTTTCCAAGACAGTTTCTTTTCTTGAAAATGTCTCTGCCGCATCAGACAAGAATTCAAAGACCTTCCTCAGCCCAGTGGATACATATAATATTTTATACAGAAGATAAAAGTGACAGCAAGATAGAAAAGATATATAGCAGAGAGGCTCAGAAATAACAACAAGAGACAGAGAGAGAAAAAGCTTTCAAGAGACAACATATTCAGATTTGTCTACAGAGCTTGCTGGAGATTTTCATCTAGTTGAAGGCCTACACCCTGAAGCAAAGCTTCCACTCCTGAACTATTCTACATCTCAGGGGGAGCTTTGACAACATCCATCAATCCACATAGTCTTCTCAGTTGTTTGAGAAAGAGAAGACTGTCATCACTCTCTCATCCCCACCTCTGTACAGGGTTATTACTCCCTTCAAAAGTGAACTCCTTGGTGATAGGTCACTGATCAAAAACCTATTGTTTTTTAGGCACCTGATCAAAAGCCTGAAGGGTTTCTAGATCTACCTGAAGCAGATCTTGTGGTGACAGGACACCTGATCAACTCCTTCCTGAAGTGGATTCCTACCAGGGTGGTAGAAGAGTGGATTACCCAGATTTGGGGAACCACTATAAATTTCCTTGTGTCGTCTGGCTTGCTTGCTCTGTTTTCTTCCTTATGTGCTGTGAATTGTATTTTGCATTTTATTTTCTAAAAACTCTTAAGCATATCAGATCTATCACCTCACTTTCAATTGGTATCAGAGGGAGGTTGGTTAAACATACCACACCTTGGTGGTTGTACAGGCTAACACCTGAATCAAAAGATCCTTGATAGATCTTATTGTTCTTAAGAGTTTTTCATGGCACAAAATGAAGAATGGTCAAGCACTGGACCTCCTAAGTGCAATCTGGACAAGCTTGCACTATGGAAGGCAAGGATTAGGCTTTTTATGAACTCTATTGATGAAGCCATTTATAATTCTATTTTGTCAGGTCCCTTTACACCATCTGCAGCTACAGAAGCTCAAAAACAGCTTAAGATGGCTGATGCACAAGCAATGAACATTCTAGCACAATCAATGTCTGATGACATTTTTGAAGATATTGCTGAATGTTCATCTGCAAAAGAAATGTGGGACACACTCACAGCAATGGCTGCAGGATCAGCTAAAGAAAGCAATCTAGAAGCTGACAACAGGTGTATATTTGATGATTCACCCAGCACATCTGTAGATGAAGAAGAATTAAAAGCAAGAGAGTTCTGCCTCATGGCCATCAATGCCTCTTGCAGCACTCCTAAAGAAGAATCAAACTCTGAAGCAGAATCAGAAGAAGAACTGGTAATACCTACCCTTGATTTTTACACCAGAAATATTTGAAAACCTTTACAAAATTTCTGCTCAACATAACTCGTCGAACGGAGCTCGACAAAATCAACTCAATTCGTCGAACTTCGCTCGACGATCTCTGAATAGAGAATTTATCTTTAACTGGATTAGATTGTGTGATCGACGAAGTCATTTCAGCTCGTCGAACTCTCCTCGACGAACTCACTCAAAATCGTCGAACGCAGAATTTCAGGACAAAAACTTTAATCAAACAAACAATCTTCCTGAATATTCTCTTATTTCTGACTATTATAAAAGAGAACCAGGACCCAAGGTAATCTGGGTCCAGAACCTTAACCTTTTCTTTGCAGGAAAAGGCATGGAAACCCTACACAGAGCTATGACAAGGACAAATTTTCAGGGGGAGATTGTGAATTCCAACTACAAAGGGATGAAAGCAGTTTCTTTTTGTTTTTGAATTTTACTTGTAATTCTGCCAAAATCATTTTTAATTCAGGCAGATAATTTCTTTATTTTATATTTTATTTTACCTTTATGTAAATAGTGTCTTTACCCAAATAGGGGGAGATTGTTGGAACCCCAGTTTGGATTTGGGCAAAGATCACTATTAGGCTGATTAGTTTGACCCAAAATGTATAGTCTAAGGGTCATAGGGCTCTCCAAGTATTCCTCAGAAAGAATCCCAGAAGAAGTGCAGAAGAATTCCAGAGAAAATCAATTTTGAAGTTCAGAAATTTTAGCTCTCAAAAATAGTCAAACGGAGTTCAACTATTGCAGTCCAGAAATAGTCGAACGGAGTTCAACTATTGCAGTCCAGAGATAGTCGAACGGAGTTCAACTATTGCAGTCCAGAGATAGTCGAACGGAGTTCAACTATTGCAGTCCAGAGATAGTCGAACGGAGTTCAACTATAGTCGAACGGAGTTCAACTATTCTGTGTTCAGCTCTAAGAGAACAGATAACTCAGATGCAGGTCAACTATAGTCGAACGGAGTTCAACGATAGTCGAACGGAGTTCAACTATAGTCGAACGCAGATTGGAGAAGCTTTTTAGATTAAATTTTGGTGATTTCCTATGCAGTTATTGGAGAAAGCTGGCTAGAGTTATTCAAGGCTTAAGTAAAGGAATTTACAGCTAATATATTTAATGCTAAATATTCTTATGAATATAGCCGTTGGGAGGCTGCATTAAATATGAATCAATTCAGAGGTTTATTGTCAGTTACCTTTCCAAGACAGTTTCTTTTCTTGAAAATGTCTCTGCCGCATCAGACAAGAATTCAAATGACCTTCCTCAGCCCAGTGGATATATATATATTTTATACAGAAGATAAAAGTGACAGCAAGATAGAAAAGATATATAGCAGAGAGGCTCAGAAATAACAACAAGAGACAGAGAGAGAAAAAGCTTTCAAGAGACAACATATTCAGATTTGTCTACAGAGCTTGCTGGAGATTTTCATCTAGTTGAAGGCCTACACCCTGAAGCAAAGCTTCCACTCCTGAACTATTCTACATCTCAGGGGGAGCTTTGACAACATCCATCAATCCACATAGTCTTCTCAGTTGTTTGAGAAAGAGAAGACTGTCATCACTCTCTCATCCCCACCTCTGTACAGGGTTATTACTCCCTTCAAAAGTGAACTCCTTGGTGATAGGGCACCTAATCAAAAACCTATTGGTTTTTTAGGCACCTGATCAAAAGCCTGAAGGGTTTCTAGATCTACCTGAAGCAGATCTTGTGGTGACAGGACACCTGATCAACTCCTTCCTGAAGTGGATTCCTACCAGGGTGGTAGAAGAGTGGATTACCCAGATTTGGGGAACCACTATAAATTTCCTTGTGTCGTCTGGCTTGCTTGCTCTGTTTTCTTCCTTATGTGCTGTGAATTGTATTTTGCATTTTATTTTCTAAAAACTCTTAAGCATATCAGATCTATCACCTCACTTTCACAATCCTCGGTCAAATGGCCCTTCGCTTTGTGGAACTGGCAATACTGCGTATTGTTCCTTGGCCTCCACACTCTTTGAGGCTCTTGCTTCTTTTCTTCCGACCTCTTTTGCAAGATCTGGATGACTTCGTCAAGGTCCAGATCTGCTATATCCTCCATGGGGCTTGCATCAGATCAGCTTGGAGCAGGTAAGGCTGCTTGCTGGAGGATAGGAAGAGCTTATAATGGAATGGCGGGAGTGGCGGCCAACGGCAGTCTCTGCTCCTGAAACTGTTGATGGCCAAGGAAAGGTTTCTTATGGCGGAAATTCCGGCCTCTCTGAGAATGAGGCTGGAAATTTGGGCGAGGGGGCTTGCTGTGAGAGAAAAAAGCGGAGGCATCCCTTCCTTCAGCCTTAGCTGTCAGGGTTGAAACATAAGTCGGATTGGCGTTCTCGTCTTCTATGAAGCGATTCACCATTGCGATCAGCTCTTGGTAAGTCTCAGGTGCCTTGGTCATTGCTTTGAACTTCAGGGGGCCTTCCCGGAGGCCATGGATCAAGGCGACCTTGTAATAATCGGGGTTCACATTCCTTACCCCTAGGATCTCTTTTTGAAAGCGATCAACGAATCGCGCCACTGATTCGTTGTCCCTTTGTTTGATTTCAAAGAGGGTAGCTGGACCATCCTTCCTCTTCCTTGAGGTAGCAAACCTCGGCAACAACTCGCTGCGAAGCTCAGCGAAAGAAGAAATTGTGCCCGCAGGCAGCTCATAGAACCACTTTCTCTCATGTCCTTCGAGAGTGGTCACCAGGAGTTTACACTTGATGGCATCTGAGAGGCATCTCAAAGCAACTGCCCCTTCAAATGCTTGGAGGTGAGAGACTGGATCAGTCTCTCCTGAATAGAAAGGAAGGCGAGGCTTTCTGAAGTTGTTCAGAGCCGACTCCCGTCGGATTCGATCAACGAATGGAGACGGTGTCTCGAACTTAGCAGGTTAGAAGGGGCGGACTGAAGCAGGGGAGTCCGCGGGCTCAGCGGATTGACGGTCAGCAAAATGAAGCTGGCGGGCAGGAGTGCCCCTGGCAGCTTCTCTGAAGAAATTCCTAAAAGCAAACTGCTCCTCCTGAGGACGCAGAGGGGCGGCGTACTGGGCAGGATTCTGAGGACTGGCTGGCGACTGCCGAAGCGGAGTTCGGCGAGCTAGAGTCTGGCGGGCTGGCGAGTCCGCTGGTTCTGCTGCGGCCTGAGGAGCAAGCCGCTGGGTTAGTGCAAGCAAGGCTTGGCTGATCACGTCGAGATGCTGGTCAGTCTGCCTGCGGGACTGCTCGGCCTCAAAGCGAGCTTGTTTAATTGCATCCCAAAGAGAGTCCTTTGAAGAACTGGAGTGGTCTGAAGAGCGTGCTCGGCGGTCTGACATTTCTGTCCGCTGAATTCAAAATGACACTCGAATCTGAAGGTTGCGTGTTAACTGTTGATGCACGAAAACGCACAGGGAGTCGGGCACCACCTGCTAACGGTTCGAGCGCAAGGGAGAAGAAGGGAAAGGAGAGACTGTGAGTAGCAATCTACTAAGCGGACGAGAGTATGAAAAAGCAGCATGGTCGTGAGCCACGGCAACAACAGACTTCGCCCATCGTGGCATGAATGCCTCTCTTGCGACGGGCTTTTCCTTGATTGAAGAAAGTTTGGGTTACAAGTGAAAGAAAAAGGAAGACAAGAGCAGAGCAAGGCTGGCGTCTGCAAGGCACAATATTCGAGTCCGCAGCCTTTAACAAGTAGGCTCCTAGGCACGAGTCAGTGTGCCTTGGGTGCACCACCTCCCCCCTATTTATAGGATGGGGGTCCTGCCCAAACGGGCAGGGCTAAAATAACCGACTGCCCGGGGTACAAGAGAACCGGGCAGCGGTGACGGGAAGCAAAAAGAAAGAACACGCCAGTCCGCGCAGAAGGGGCGGTGTTGGATCCCTAGTTGATTTGGGCTAGGTTCACTGACTTAGGATGTGACCCATCATGTATAGTCTGGGTCAAGTTTGTGTCTTAGAGTCTAGGACAGTCCTCTATCTCAACTTCAGATGGACCAGCCTTCTTCAAGACCTTCAGGAACTTCAGATCTATCAGTTTTTTAGACTAAGTGGAATGAGTTCGACGTTCGTCGAACTCAGCTCGACGAAGGAAGTTGTGCGCTCGACGATTGTGAGATAATTCGCAGTGCTGAGCTCGACGAACTTTGTTCTTTGCTCGACGAACACCAGGTTATACTTCAAGCATTCTCAGAACTACTTAAAATTTCTCTAAGTCCAGCTCCATGCTTCGGTCGACTAATTATATTCTGAGCTCGACGAACTTGGACCTCAAGTTCACAGCTTCTCAGGTCGACGAATGCTAATCTGTACTCGACGATTTTGTGTGCTGAGAGAATCTGTGTCGACACTTAGGGCTTATGTCGACACCAGGCGATTTGTGTCGACACCCAGGATTTCAGTCGACACCAGCTTGTGTCGACACCAGAGGATTTGTGTCGACACCTAGACCAATCTATCGACACCAGAGGATTTGTGTCGACACCAAGATCAATCTGTCGACACCAAGTTGTGTCGACACAACATTTTAGCAGATGCAGAATATTTCGTCCAAGTCCAGAACTTTTCTCAGGTCGACGAAGTTTATTCTCAGCTCGACGAATTTGGTTCTCTGCTCAACGAAAAATGTTTGTCTGATATTAAAGATTGTCTATTCAACGAATGAAGACTGTCAACTCGACGAACCCAGCTCAGCTCGACAAACTCAGCTCAGCTCGACGAACTTAGCTCAGCTCGACGAATTCAAGACTCAGCTCGACGAATTCT
This sequence comes from Platanthera guangdongensis, assembly GCA_039583875.1. Classification (NCBI taxonomy): domain Eukaryota; kingdom Viridiplantae; phylum Streptophyta; class Magnoliopsida; order Asparagales; family Orchidaceae; genus Platanthera; species Platanthera guangdongensis. The sequence continues at coordinate 81,638,671 of CM077159.1, forward strand.
ATTCTTCGGTCGACGATTCCAGACTAGGTCTTCTTCCATTCCCGTCTCATTCCATGGCGCTGATTCCTGGACAATTAATGGCAGTTCTTCACAGTATACTACTGTTAGGATGCGCAGTTAATTCTGGATTATTACATGTCGTTTTCCCATGGAAACAGTTGGGGAAATAATTAATTGTTGCTTCCTTTCCAGGCCGTCTGTCATTAATGCTCGACATTCAAAAATTCGAATGCTCTCCATGACAGACAGAGAAGTACAGAACACCAGACAACAAAAAAAAGGAAGAAGAGGATAGACAGTGATTTAGACAACACAAGAAAATGAATTCATTCTTGGACCAGAGAGAAATTGATCTAGAAGAAGAAGAAGAACATTGCATCAATATCAAGAGTCTTCTTCATCTGCTTTTACTCAGGAGAACTTTAAAACAATACATTCATATCAGTTGCAAGAAGTTCCTGAAGACTTTCTTTGGACCTGGAATTCTAGGTCTTTGAAGACCTATCACCATGAAGCAGTGCTCCAGTATTCTTCCTGATCCATTCTACATCTCAGGGGGAGCAAAGCTGCTAAACAACATTCCACAAGTCTTCTCATTTGACTTGAGAAAGAGAAGACCTCATCACCCTCTCACTCCACCTCTGTACAGGGTTTTAATTCCCTTCAAAATTATTCTGGTTGCAAGTGTCCCACCAAAAGACTTGAGGGGTTGGTTTTTGGGAACCTGATCAAAACCCCATTGGTGCCAGGACATCTGATCAACCCCTTCCTGCAGTGGATTCCTACCAGGGTGGTAGAAGAGTGGACTACCCAGATTTGGGGAACCACTATAAAATTCTTGTGTCGTCTGGTTGTTTTCTTTTCCTTTTGTTTTCTGGCCTTGCTCTGTGATTGTGCTGTGATTAGTCCATTGCTGCTTTCTGGTTTATTGTATTTGTTGCACACACACACACACCTAAAATACAACAACAGTTGTAAAAGTTTTAAAATCACCATATACTCTATTCACCCCCCTCTAGATTATATCAGATCTAGCTGCACTTTCAATTGTTATCAAAGCGAGGTTGGTTAAACATACCATACCTGATTGGTTGTACAGGCTAACACCTGAACCCAAAGATCTCTTAGTTAGATCTCTTTGTTGTTATTCTGTTATTAGACTTTGTTATCACAGACATGGCCCAAAACAAGGATTATACAAGCATCAGACCTCCAGTGTACAATCTTAATAAGTTTGCCATCTGGAAGGCAAGATTCAGATTATATATGAACTCTATTAATGAGGATATTTTTTTCTGTCATTTCAACAGGTGTTCCTCCAGCTCCTACAACTTTTGCCAGCACATCAACTAATCTGAGTGCAGTACTACCTCCAGACAACACTGAAGACTATAAGAAAGCCAAGATGGCTGATGCAAAGGCTATGAATATTCTGGCCCAAACAATGTCAGATGACATATTTCAGAAGGTGGCTGAGTGCACCTCAGCCAAGGCCATTTGGGACTCTCTCCATCAAATGGTAGCAGGCTCAGCTGATGAAAGAAAGGATAGGAGATCCAATATCATTTCTCTCTATGAGAATTTCAAAAAGGATGTGACAGAATCAGTGGCTGAGATGTACAATAGATTAAGTTCAATCATTAGTGAACTCAAGACTCTTGACAAGGACATCACCTTAACTGAGGTGAATGACAAGATATTGATGTGTTTCCCCAGTTCATGGGACTCCTGAATCTGACCAATCAAAGAAGCCAGAAGCCTCAATGAAATCTCAACAGAATCTCTGCTAGGCAAGCTGAAGTCATATGAGCAGCTTGTCAAATCAAGAGAGGCAGCAGAACAGAAGGCAACTACCCCAGTTAGGAAGGAGCACAGCTTGGCCCTCAAAGCTTCTGAAGACAGTGAAACATCTACCTCCAGTGAAGAGTTAATGAGCCTCTTTGCCAAAAGATTCTACAAAATGGCAAGAAAGGACTTTAGAAGAAAATCATTCAGGCAGGATGATAAACCCAAATATGACAAGACACCAACTAAGGAGGTTGTGTGTTTTGGATGCAGAAAGCCAGGGCACTATATTTCAGAATGTCCAGAGAATCAGAAAAAGGACAAGGGCAGGGACAAGGATTCCAGAAGAAAACAAAGCAGCAGACCCTCCTCCAACAAGTATAAAAGGAAGGATAAAGGATTTGTTGCTGAGTCCTGGAGTGACACAGAAGAGGAAACATCCTCCTCCAGCTCCAGTGAAGAAGAGGAAGAAGCCAGATCCAAGGAGGTGTGCCTAATGGCAATAGATGCCTCCAGAAGCAACTGTGGATCAGAAGAGGATTCTGAAGATGAAGGTGCCTCAGACTCAGAGGCTGATCAGGTGATTTCTAGTTTTGATTTCAATTCTGACTTGTTTAAAGTAGAATTTAAAACTATGTGCATGGATTTAATAAACTCAGAGAAAGAGATAAAAACCCTGAGGACTAGACTAGAAAATCTTGAATATATCAGCACAGAAAACAGAAAACTAACTGACCAATTGACTCTAGCTAATGAACAGATAATCAAGTTAAAATCTGAATTATGTGTGGCAAAACAACTTGAGCAATCTCTCAATGGGAGAAGCCTCAAGCTGATGGATATCACAAGCACAGTAAATGCCAGATTAAATGGCAGGCTGGGCTTGGGTGCTTCATCAGGTTTACCCCCCATAATAAAGAAGAATATACTTTCCACTCCCATAAAGTTTATCACTACTAAAGGTAAAGAGAAACTAACTGAAAAATCTAGATCAGAAAACAAGTCAAATCCCCTAGACAATAGCAACAGAAAACAGAAGAAAGCTGTTAAAAACCAAGTTCAGCAGAATTCGTCGAACTTAGATCGACGAAATCCTGCAAGATCGTCGAACCCCGATCGACGAACGCTGAACGCAAACTTCAGAAATAATTATTCATCTTACTGCGATCGACGAACTGTGTATGGTTCGTCGAGCAAAGGTCGACGAACGTGGGATGCAGAAAATGACCATGGTCATTCTCTGAGTGGAGGTCGACGATCTCATCCCCATTCGTCGAACTCTGTTCGACGAACTTACAATAATTTGTCGATCCCAGAACGACCAAATATAAATAATTTCTCCTATAGAAATTTTAAAACAGCTAACAAGATATTTAATCCAGTAGCTGATTGGATAATCCCACCTAGGAGATATCACCCACTAGGGTATAAGTCTCAACCTGCATTATCAGTCATTTCTAGTTTTACTTTTCAGCCAAACCAAGGACCCAAGGTAACCTGGGTCAAGAATAATTGAGCTTTGTTTTTTTGATGCAGGTACAGGTGAAGAACTATCCAAGGCTAAGTCAGACATGGTACCTGGATAGTGGCTGCTCTAAGCACATGACTGGCAGCAAAGCAAATCTCTCCAACTATAAGTCCAAGCTAGGACCAAAGGTGACATTTGGAGACTCAAAGAGTGGTCAGTCAGAAGGGTATGGAAGAGTAAGCATTGGAGCGGTGACCTTCAAAAAGGTGACATATGTAAGAGGACTTAAACATAACCTTATATCCATAAGTCAATTATGTGATGAAGGTTATCAGGTACATTTCAGCTCTACCTCTTGTTCTATTATAAATGATAAAAACCAAACTGTTTTAATTGGACTTAGACAAGGAAACATATATTTAGTAGATTTCATTTCTGCCACAACTGATATTTGTTTACTCAATATCACTAGTAACCAAAATGAGCTATGACACAAAAGGCTAGGACATGTAAACCTTAAGAACATATCTAGGTTATCTAAAGACAACCTTGTTAGAGGTTTACCTTCTGGTCCCTACAAGAAGGAAAGCCTATGCAGGGCTTGTCAACTAGGCAAGCAAACTAAAACTAGCTTCAAATCCATTAATAAAAGTGATTCACCTAGGATATTGTATCTGCTTCATGTGGATCTTTTTGGACCCATTGCAGTACAAAGCCTAGGAGGGAAGTCTTACACCTTAGTTATTGTTGATGATTTCTCCAGATTCAGTTGGGTAGCCTTCCTGAGAGCTAAGTCAAATACATTCAAAGTTCTTACAGATTTTCTCAAGACCATACAGATTGAGTTCTCTACTCATGTTGCATTGATCAGAAGTGATCATGGCACAGAGTTTGAGTCTCTTCTTATGCATGAGTTCTATGAGAAGGAAGGTATCAGGCAGTGCTTCTCAGCTCCTAGAACTCCCCAACAAAATGGGGTTGCTGAAAGGAAAAATAGGACACTCATTGAAGCTGCAGGTACATTGTTAGCAGATGCCTACATGCCTCTATCCTTTTGGGCAGAAGCTATAAACACAGCTAACTATGTCCTGAACAGATGTCTTATACATAAACTAAAACACAAGACCCCCTATGAATTACTTAAAGAAAAGAAACATAAAATCACTTACTTTAAAGTTTTTGGTTGCATATGTTACATCCACACTAATAACAAAAGATACATCAAAAAATTTGAGGCTAAGCCTGAAGAAGGGATTTTTCTAGGATATTCCCAAGTAAGCAAGGCCTATAGGGTTTTCAACAAATCATCCCTTAAAATTGAAGAATCTGTCCATGTGTCTTTTGATGAAGCTAACATGTCTTATAAGAAGAAAGACATTTCTACCAATAGCCCTTTGCAGGTTTCACCAATGTGTGAGTCTATGGATGGACTAAACCTTACTCAAGAGGTTCCAAATCATCCCACTCCACAGGCTGCTGAAGATAGTGAAGAAGAAATCCAAGAGGAAGTAACTGAACTTCCATCAACAGCCAGTACCATTCCTCAAGAGGAATTATTTGTAGAAGCTGTTGCTCAACCAACTCCACAAACTGATCTTGTTACACTTAGAGATCACCACAGATCTCAAGTGATTGGAGACATTTCAGTTGGTGTATAGACAAGACATCAGCTCAATCAAGACTTGATGCATGCCTGTTTTCTCTCTCAAATTGAACCTCTCACCATCCATGAGGCTGAGCAAGATCCCCACTGGATTCTTGCAATGCAAGAGGAACTAAATCAGTTTGAGAGATGTAGAGTTTGGGATTTGGTTCCAAGACACCATAACTACCCAGTTATTGGAACCAAATGGGTCTATAGGAACAAATTAGATGCACAAGGGAACATAGTAAGGAACAAGGCTACACTGATTGCCCAAGGATATAGGTAAGAAGAAGGAATAGACTATGACCAAACCTTTGCCCCTGTTGCAAGGTTGGAGGCCATTAGAATATTCCTAGCCTATGCAGCATACAAAAAGTTCAAGGTATTCCAGATGGATGTTAAGAGTGCCTTTCTGAATGGTGTACTTCAAGAAGAGGTTTATGTAGAACAACCTCCAGGTTTTATCTCTCTAACTCAACCCTCTTATGTTTACAAGTTGCATAAAGCTCTCTATGGTTTAAAGCAAGCTCCAAGAGCTTGGTATGAGACCCTAGCTAGCTTTCTTTTAGAGCATAAATTTACAAGAGGAACCATAGATAAAACCCTTTTCACTAGACATCATAAGGACAAAATCTTATTGGTACAAATATATGTGGATGACATTATTTTTAGGTCTACTGATCCCAAATTGTGCCCGAGGTTTGCTGACCTCATGCATTCCAAATTTGAGATATGTAGCATGGGTGAGCTTTCCTACTTCCTTGGTCTCCAAGTGAAGTAGCTCCCTGATGGTATCTTCCTCTCCCAATCTAAGTATGCTAAAGAGCTTATTAAAAAGTTTGGGATGGGTGTTGCCTCAGGAATGAAAACACCTATGGCTACAAATGCTGTTGTGGATTCTGATGGAGCAGGGAAACCTGTAGATCAAAAACATTATAGGACAATTGTTGGATCCCTATTATACTTAACAGCTAGCAGGCCTGACATAATGTTTGTCACATGCCTTTGTGCTAGATTCCAAGTGAATCCTAAAGAATCTTATCTTATTTTTCTAAAAAGGATTTTGAGATATATAAAGAGTTGTCCTAGTTTAGGACTCTGGTATCCTGCAGAGTCAGAATTTGAGTTAACTGGATACTCAGATGCTGACTATGCTGGATGTAGAGTGGACAGGAAAAGTACCTCTGGAATTTGCCAGTTCCTGGGTATGAGACTTGTCTCTTGGTTTTGCAAAAAGCAGACATCTGTGTCTACATCAACTACTGAGGCAGAGTATATGGCTGCTGGCAGCTGCTGTTCACAGATGCTATGGATACAAAACCAACTCCTAGATTATGGTATCAACTTAAATAATTCAACCTTATTTTGTGATAATACTAGTGCTATTGCTATAGCTCAGAATCCAGTTCATCATTTTAGGACTAAACATATTGAAATAAGACATCATTTCATTAGAGATAATGTGGACAAAAAGAAAATTAACTTGATCCACATTCCTACTGATCTACAGAGAGCAGATATCTTCACCAAGCCTTTGGATGAGAAAACCCATTTGTTCTTTATAAATCAACTGGGAATGATTGATGGAGAAGAGTTAAATTAATTTATGTCTGCATTCGACGAATTTTCTAGAGTTCGTCGAACGGAGTTCGACGAATTATGGAAAGTTCGAGAGATTCTCGTCGAACGGAGATCGACGAATTCTCTGTGTGGAAATAATTTTCGTCGATCGGAGATCGACGAACCTTGTTTCAGAAACCATTTCGTCGAACGGAGTTCGACGAACTGTTTTCAATTCTTCTGAATGGGTTCGACGAACTACTCTCCTATACCTTATTTCGTCGATCTCAGTTCGAAGATCTCTTCTTTTTCGTGGAACGGAGCTTGTCGATTCATATTCTGAAAATCCTATATCTAGGTTTCTTCGACCTCCGTCCCGCGCTTTCAGTTCCTTTGCTCTTAATCGCCGTTTTCTCTGTAATTTTCTGTGCAGGTCATCAATGGCGATTCCTCCAAGAGCACTTGCAGCGATGAAGTTTGATGCAGCATTCTCAATGGACTTTGAGTCCTTCCAGCATTCCGATCCAATTTTTTTGTATATCCTTGAATTACTTGAAGACCTGCATCTCAAGGACTTCATGACACGCAGCATCAAGCTACACTCAACCGAGATCAGAGAATGGGTGTACACTGCCGCAATTTCTGAAGATGGAAATCTGACAGGAAATATTGGAAACACTGTCGTTTCCCTGTCCCCAGCAGTACTCTCTGAAATATTTGGTTTGATCAATGGGGAAGAAAACTTGGAAATGGACGCTGAGGAATATGCTGATATGCTGAAAGTCATGGATTTCTCTGGCAACAACCCTAATAAGCTTCTGAAGAAACAACTGTCAGCCGCTTATCAATTTTTGGCCGACATTGTAGGGAAAATTCTAATGGGCAAGCACTCAGCACATGACTACATCACTCGCCATCAATTCCTGATCATGTGCACAGTGCTCAACAAGCGCCAGGTCGATTGGGGCATGGTTTTCTTTGACCTTATCAAGAAAAGAACTAGCAAGAAGGAAGTCTGCTACGGCAGAATCATGGGGATTTTCCTCCAGGAAAAGGCCAGTGAATGTCTGGTCTCCCCGACCACATTCATCAACGCCAGCAAGCACCTCACCTGTGCCTTGTTTGGCCGATGGGAGAGGACAATCTCCAAACCCTCCAAGGGTTCCTCCTCCTCCATCAAGGCTTCTGAGAGAACCAGGACCGTCGAGGTCACTCCCCACCCTGACTCTGAAGAGGTCATTCCCCTTACCAAATCTCTTCCCTCTCCTCCTGCACCTCAATTGACTCCACCTCAACATCAATCTCCACCGCCTGATCTTACACATATGCCTACACCTCCAGTTTCCCCCACTGAAACACATATTCCCTCACCTCCTCAATCCCCTCTTCCACCACACCTTTCCATTATTCCATCCTACACCATACCCACTGAACCATACCCTGTTCTCCCTCCCTTATCCCCTCCACATATTCTTCCTTCCTCCTCTACTATTCTTTCTCCACCTATGGATTCTTCCACCATTCCCACCATCATCTCTGTTCTGACTCCTCTTATTAAATCACTCATCACAGAGGCTATTATACCTCTGGTGAATTCCATTGATTCTTTATCTGCCCAAATATCAGCCCTCTCTGCTGCCCCCTCTTCATTCAGGGGCCTGGCTCCAGGTTCTCCTGAACCCAGGAAGGGGGAGATGCTCCATGATGAAGCTGGTGCAGCAGCTGCAGAAGTGGATATAGTTGATATAGATACAGATACAGATACTGTAGATACAGTTCTTGACACTACAGATATAGTTGATTCAGTGCTTGATAATGCACTTGCAGTTACAGATACAGCAATAGATTTTATTCAATTCATGGAGACTGACAGTAGCTTTGATGAGTCAGTAGATTCAATAACAACTGCTGGTGATTTCCTTATAAATCCCACAGTTAATTTATCTACAATACTTCAGATCTTTGATCCTGTATATATGAAGCTTCCTTCAGTAGAGATTGCTAAGCCATATTTGTCTATTGTCCAGTATACCTCTCCAGCAAATCCAGCAGTTGCCAGGCAACTTTGTGCATCCTTTGCTGATCCCTCTGTTGTTCCAACTTCTGTGTCTACTCCAGACATCTGCCCTGTCCCAGATTTTGTCATGGATGATTCTCCCATGCCTGATCTGGATGAGCTCATTCTGGCAGACATTGAAGAAGAGAACAAGGCAGCAGCTGCAAGTTCTATTTCTACTGCAGTTGAACCTTTACCCTCTGCACCTTCTATTCCCCCTCAAGACAAACCTCTTATCATTCCTGATGCCACTCTGAGGAAGCTGAATGCTTTGTATGATAATCCTCAGAGTTCAAATTCTGATGATGATGATGATGAATCAGATGAGGAGGCTGCTAAAAAGAAAAAAGAAGTTGCTCTCTAAGAAAAGGAAGGCTCCTCCTCCTCCTGCTTCCAAGCCTAATCCCACTGTAGACACTCCATATTATATTCTGCATAATGTTACTCCTTACAAAGGGATGCCTGCATGGATGTGGTTATCTAAGAACCATCAAAAAGAGCGGAAGAGGAGTAGGAGATACTCTCCTCCCCCAGTTCATAGATACAGAAAGGATCCACCTCCTCCTCCTCCTCCAGCAGCAGGTGCCTCTGGCTCTAGCTCTCAGAGATCTGCTCCTATTCAAACCTATCAGAGACAAATAGGGAGATCCTCTGGTAGCAGTCAGCCAAGGCCACCATCTTCAGGCAGTCAACACCATCAAAAATATCAGCAGCAGCCCCAGGAATCTAAGGAACTTGAAGCTGAAAGGCCCTATTCCCCTCCTGAAGATCCAGAAACAGCCAACACAGCCAGAATGGCAAGATTCCAAGAAATCATTGGCTTATCTCTAATCAACAAAGCTAAAGCTAAAGGCAAGGACACAACAGGCTTAACTACTATGTCTCAGTACAGGAGAGATGAGCTAAAAAGATTTGGGAAAGCAAACAATCTACTCAATGTTGATGAATACATGAATCTTCACCCAGAAGAAGTTGTCCCCAGAGCCACTTCACTGAACATCATAGGGGCAGTTGACATGACTATGACCAAGGCTCAAGCTTCAGATCCCAATAGGGAAATCATTTTCAAGAAGCCAGGAGAAAAAGCACCAGAAGTCAAGCCAAAACAGAAGAAATCAGAGAAGTAATTTTGTGTTTTCTTTTCATTTCTGCTTCTGTTTCAGTCTATATCTCTTGCATTAAAATAAAGCCAGTATGTATATATATTTCTGTTGCATGTGTTGTAAATTCTCTGCCAGATATATCTCTTAATTTTGCTTTGTTTTTCTGTTTGTTCTTTGCTTGGAGTTTCTGTTAGTGACCTCACCCAAATAGGGGGAGATTGTTGGATCCCTAGTTTATTTGGGCTAGGTTCACTGACTTAGGATGTGACCAATCATGTATAGTCTGGGTCAAGTTTGTGTCTTAGAGTCTAGGACAGTCCTCTATCTCAACTTCAGATGGACCAGCCTTATTCAAGACCTTCAGGAACTTCAGATCTATCAGTTTTTTAGACTAAGTGGAATGAGTTTGACGTTCGTCGAACTCAGCTCGACGAAGGAAGTTGTGCGCTCGACGATCGTGAGATAATTCGCAGTGCTGAGCTCGACGAACTTTGTTCTTTTCTCGACGAACACCATGTTCTACTTCAAGCATTCTCAGAACTACTTCAAATTTCTCTAAGTCCAGCTCCATGCTTCGGTCGATGAATTATATTCTGAGCTCGACGAACTTGGACCTCAAGTTCACAGCTTCTCAGGTCGACGAATGCTAATCTGTACTCGACGATTTTGTGTGATCAGAGAATCTGTGTCGACACTTAGGGCTTGTGTCGACACCAGGCAATTTGTGTGGACACCCAGGATTTCAGTCGATACCAGCTTGTGTCGACACCAGAGGATTTGTGTCGACACCTAGACCAATCTGTCGACACCAGAGGATTTGTGTCGACACCAAGATCAATCTGTTGACACCAAGTTGTATCTACACAGCATTTCAGCAGATGCAGAGTATTTCATCCAAGTCCAGAACTTTTCTCAGGTCGACGAAGTTTATTCTCAGCTCGACGAATTTGGTTCTCTGCTCAACGAATAATGTTTGTCTGATATTAAAGATTGTCTATTCAACGAATGAAGACTGTCAGCTCGACGAACCCAGCTCATCTCGACGAACTCAGCTCAGCTCGACGAATTCAAGACTCAACTCGACGAATTCTATTCTTCGGTCGACGATTCCAGACTAGGTCTTCTTCCGTTCACGTCTCATTCCATGGCGCTGATTCCTGGACAATTAATGGCAGTTCTTCACAGTATACTACCGTTAGGATGCGCAGTTAATTCTGGATTATTACATGTCATTTTCCCATGGAAACAGTTGGGGAAATAATTAATTGCTGCTTCCTTTCCAGGCCGTCTGTCATTACTGCTCGACATTCAAAAATTCGAATGCTCTCCATGACAGACAGAGAAGTACAGAACACCAGACAACAAAAAAAGGAAGAAGAGGATAGACATTGATTTAGACAACACAAGAAAAGGAATTCATTCTTGGCCCAGAGAGAAATTGATCTAGAAGAAGAAGAAGAACATTGCATCAATATCAAGAGTCTTCTTCATCTGCTTTTACTCAGGAGAACTTCAAAACAATACATTCATATCAGTTGCAAGAAGTTCCTGAAGACTTTCTCTGGACCTGGAATTCTAGGTCTTTGAAGACCTATCACCCTGAAGCAGTGCTCCAGTATTCTTCCTGATCCATTCTACATCTCAGGGGGAGCAAAGCTGCTAAACAACATTCCACAAGTCTTCTCATTTGACTTAAGAAAGAGAAGACCTCATCACCCTCTCACTCCACCTCTGTACAGGGTTTTAATTCCCTTCAAAATTATTCTGGTTGCAAGTCTCACACCAAAAGACTTGAGGGTTTGGTTTTTGGGAACCTGATCAAAACCCCATTGGTGCCAGGACACCTGATCAACCCCTTCCTGCAGTGTATTCCTACCAGGGTGGTAGAAGAGTGGACTACCCAGATTTGGGGAACCACTATAAAATTCTTATGTCATCTGGTTGCTTTCTTTTCCTTTTTTTTTCTGTCCTTGCTCTGTGATTGTGCTGTGATTAGTCCATTGTTGCTTTCTGGTTTATTGTATTTGTTGCACACACACACACACACCTAAAATACAACAGCAGTTGTAAAAGTTTTAAAATCACCATATACTCTATTCACCCCCCCCCCCCTCTAGAGTATATCAGATCTAGCTGCACTTTCAGGCGGACTGGGCTCGCGGGCTGGAGCTTCCATCTGCTGCTGCTAGGCACAATCCTGCTGGAGGACGGCGGCCTGGGCGGACGAGACACTGCGTCCGCCGTTGTAGAGAATCCAGAGATCCCAAGGCATGGCGGACTAGCGAACAGAGCGCTGAGTCCGCCGCTGGGTGATCATCCTTGGTGGCCGATTGCTGCTACTTTGCCGGACTGGGCGGACTACCTAACTGAGTCTGCAAGTATTGAAAGGGGGTCTTGGCATCTTGTAGGATGTTGCGGACTGAGGGGTTAACAAGGGTGAATAGGTTTTATTCTCTATTTAAATTTTCTTGCTTATTTGCAGATTTTTGTGGTTGGTGATTAGTTTAGTTTTCAGCTTTCAAGATCAATCACATACGACGCAACAATTTAAAGTGGTTCTCCAATCTTGGGTACATCCACTGTCCCTCTGCACCTATCTAACAATATGTTAGATTCGGATCTCCCTCCAGAACTCAGCACCATAAGAGCTTACAGAACAGATCCCGCAGGACCACACAGGTCACACAGACCTAAAAACTTAGGCATTAAGCCAAAAGCAGGTCACAAAGACCTTTCACCCCGCACAAAGCCAAACACAGGTCACAAAGACCTCAGCCTTTATAATACATACTTACAACTACAGACTCACAAAGAATCTTTATAAAAGAATGAGAAGGTGAAATGATTTGACACCAAACCAAGATCTCTATGTCAACTTCTTCCTGGACTGAGTAGATATCAGTCCAAGCTTTTGTTGTTGAAGACAACAGATTGGCAGTAGAGTCTTTCTTCAAACACCTTCCTTTTTCTCTACTGAACTTTTAGATCTACTTCCTCAGAATTGCTTTTGAACCTGTTGTTGCAGATGGTGATTGCTTCAGCTATCTCTTTCCTCAGCAACATTCTCTATGCAGAACAACTCCTTTAGGCTCGACGAAAATGGAGAGGAAGAAGATGAAATTCGGCAGCACTTTTCATTTTCAAAAAACCTAGAAAAGGAATCGATTAATTTGTTCTGGCCGATTTGCTTCTTTTTATTCTCTGATTGTCAATTGAGCAGTGGGCCCCACCACCAGGATTTATGACTGAGATTGAGTCATTCAGCACATGCTTTCCATTTAATCTTGATTCAATGGCTCTTTGCTGTGTGTGGGCCCCATCACTTAATGATGAAAATATTTCATGGAAAGTGTAGAAGATGATAACAACTGGCCGCCAACATCCCTTATATCATTTCCACAACATTTGAATTCTGGTTAACTTTTTAACTTTGCTAACGTCAGTATGACTCAACATCTGTAGACTTGGACAAAATTCTATAATTAGAACCAAAGGCATTGAGTGAGTAGGCATCACTCAATGTCACAACACTTAGACAAAATTTTGTCTGTCTAGGTATTGAGCTCGACAAATGCTGAGCTCCGTTCGACGAACGACAAGCTCAGTTCGACGAAAGCAAAATTTATGTTCAAATAATTTTAGACTAAGTTCGACGAAAGCTAAACTCAGTTCGACGAAAGAGTAAATTGCGTTCGACGAACTCCAAGCTCAGTTCGATGAAGTCTAAGCTCAGTTCGACGAAGCCGAGCTCGACGAAAGCCAAGCTATCCACGCATTTGGACTTAGCCGAATTTTTTGCGTCAAGGAGTTGAGAGCGTCGAGAGAGCTTGCCTCACTCAACGAAAGTTGCCTTGGCCAGATTTTTTGGGCCTTTGCGTTTAGAATGGCAAACTACTTAACAGAATTTTTCTATTATCTGGCGTTGAGTGAGTAAGCTACACTCAACGCTTGTGGACTTGGTGAAAATTTTGCCCGATGTTTCTATGGAGCTGACAGCTACGACAACACTCAATGCTAAAAGCTGTATGACGTTGAGTGAGTAGACCACACTAAACGCCTTTGGACATAGCCACATTTTCAGCAAATTTCTCTAGGCTTTGACTGACTCAGCCTGACTCACAGCCTTTTTGATGTATGACATTGAGTGAGTAGACAACACTCAACTATTCTGTATTTAGCCAAATTTTTGGCTATCTTTCAGTTAGGCTGAGATAGACTCAATGCTATTTATTATATGGCATTGAATGAGCTATCCTCACTCAATGCCTGTGGACTTAGGCAAATTTCTACTAGACATTATTGAATCCATACCTCTGGCATTGAGTGTGCTTGCTCCACTCAACGCCTGTGAACTTAGTCGATTTTTGCTATGTCCAGCAACCACTTATTGTGTCCACATGTCAAATTAATGTGATATGGACTAACCTGCACTTAAGACCTCAAATGTACATCAAATACAGTTGATGTATGTGACATTGACCTGTCTGACTTCTCACAAATCAGGGGCATTGGGAACAATGGACCCAACAATCTCCCCCTATTTGAAAAAGTTAAAACCTTATTTCTTTCTTTGGTCAATGACACACACAACCTATATAAAAAAAATGAATATTGAAATTCTGATAAGCTATAAGTAAGTGTACCTCATTTCCTGCATGTATGGTGAGCATCACTTACTCCCCCTATTTTGCTGCAAGGTGTTTGTCCTTGATTGAGTTCCACATGACTTTCTTTCCCCTTTGACATCTCTCCCACTTGCTATGTCTCTCCCTTGCTAGGACCTTCTCTCTTCTCTCCCCCTTTTGACTTATGCAGGATAGGCTGATAGGGGCTGGCCCTTCCACTGGCTGACCTTCTTTCTTTTCTTTAGAGTAACTTACTCCCCCTCAGTAGAAGAATCAGTGAACTGATACTACTGGAAAGTCTGTATGTCTAGCAAGAGGAGCAATACCTGCACCATACAAAAAAAATTCAAAAGGGAGTGCCTGAAGCTATGCCAAGTTAAACATACCCAGCTCAAATTTGAGGGTGTTGAACTTTGCTTCATCTAATGGCTTAGTGAAGATATCAGCCACTTGCTTGTCTATGGGGGCAAACTCAAGACAGATGTCTTCATTCTCTACATGCTCCCTAATAAAATGATATCTTATATCTATATGCTTAGTCTTGCTATATGATACATGATTCCTAGCAATAGAAATAGCACTTGTAGAATCACATTAGAGAGGAGTTCTACTTACCTGAATGTTGTAATCCTGGAGCTGATGTTGGATCCACTGCTACTGAGTACAGCAACTGTCTGCTGATATATACTCTGACTTAGCAGTAGATATAAACACACTAGTTTGCTTATTACTGCTCCAAGATACCAGTCTTCTTTCTAAGAACTGACAGGTTCCAGTAGTTCTTTCCTGTCTTCTTTGTAGCCTGTAAAATCTGCATCTGAAAATCCTGTTAGATAAAAATACCTATTTCTAGGGTACCATAGGCCAAGATATGGTGTGCCCTTAAGATACCTCAAGATTCTCTTTGCAGCAGAGTAATGAGATTCTTTAGGGCAGGACTGATACCTAGCACAGACACATGTAGCATATATGATGACAAGCCTACTAGCAGTCAGGTATAGAAGGGAGCCAATTATCCCTCTACAAAAATACTCATCAACAGGTTTCCATGCCTCATCTTTGCATATATGCATACTTGATCCCATGGGAGTTCTCATGGTGGAGGCATTCTCCATACCATATTTTTTGATTAACTCCATGGTGAACTTAGACTGGGATATGGACAAGCCATCATCAGTCTGTCTTACTTGCAGTCCAAATAAGAACTTGAGCTCACCCATGCTGCTCATTTCAAACTTCCCTTGCATAAGTTTAGCAAACTTCATGTAAAGTTTGTCATCAGTAGATCCAAAGATAATGTCATCGATATATATCTGGACTAGGATAAGCTTGCCCTTTGATTCCCTTAGGATTAGGGTCTTGTCAATCTTCCCCCTTGAGAATTTGTTCTCAATGAGGAAGCTGGACAAGATTTCTTACCAAGCACTAAGGGTTTGCTTTAGCCCATATAGAGATTTCCTAAGCTTATAAACAAAATTAGGAGAGTTAGGATCTACAAAACCTTGTGGCTAATCCACATATACTTCCTCTTTTAGGTCCCCATTCAGGAATGCTGACTTGACATCCATCCGATAGACCTTGAATCCCCGATAGGCAGCAAATGCAAGGAAAATCGTTATGGCTTCCAATCTTGCTACTGGGGCAAAGGTCTGGTCAAAGTCTATGCCCTCTTCTTATATGTAGCCTTTAGCCACCAGTCTATCCTTATTCTTAACAATGATGTCATCTTTATCCAACATGTTCCTGTAGATCCACTTAGTACCTATGACATTTTATACTTGTGGTCTGAGGACCAACTTCCAGACCTTACATCTCTTAAATTGTTCCAGTTCTTCTTACATTGCTCCAATCCAGAACTGGTCCTCGATTGCTTCTTCAATCTTCTTTGGCTCTTCTTGAGATAGGAAGCTTGAGTAGAGAGTTGTATTCATGCTACTACTTCTGGTCTGGACTCCATGATTTGCATCACCAATGATTTGGTGTACTGGATGGTCCCTTAGATGCCTGGTAGCTGGAGGCAATCTAGGTGCATCTTGCTGATCTTCAGGGTTTTCATCCAGCTGGTCTTCATTTTCTTCAGGTATGTATTCCCCTTCTCTTGTAATAGGCATTCCTTCATCACTATCTTGGACTATGTGGGTTGCTTTCTTAATGGTCAGCTTGTCCATCATCTGCTCTATACCTGCAATACTGTAAGAGAAGGATCTTGATAGCGCATAGTTAACCATGTTAGACTCATCAAAAATAACATGCATTGAATCTTCCACAACTTGGGTAGTTAAGTTGTAGATTCTATATGCCTTACTATGAGTGTTGTACCCAACAAAGATCCCTTCATGGGACTTGTAAGCAAACTTAGTTAAATGGACTTTTCCATTGTTGAGCACATAGCACATACAACTAAAGATCCTGAAATAGCTCATGTTTTGTTTTCTGCCCTTCAAGATCTCAAATGGAGTCTTGATGATAGAAGCCCTATTAAGGACATAACATGCAATGTTAACTGCCTCAACCCAGAAGTATTCTGAGAGGGAAGAGTCACTTAACAAGGTTCTACCAGCCTCTATGAGAGTCATATTTTTCCTCTCAGCATTTACGTTTTGCTATGGTGTTCTAGGAGACGAAAATTCTTGATGAATCCCCTGCTCTTCACAGAACCTTGTCATGCACTCAAATTGAAACTCAGTCCCATGGTCACTTCTGATTTTGACCACAGTGTTGTTGAATTCATTCTGAATTTGCTTGACAAATGTTTGGAATACATTAGGGGTTTCAGATTGCTTCCTTATAAAGAACACCCAGTCAAATATGGAAATGTCATCAACAACCACAAGGGTGTAGACTTTCCTACCTATACTTTAAATTAGTATATGACCAAATAGATCCATATGCAAGAGGTAAAAGCACCTTACTGAGTTTTTGGTGCCAATGCTCTTGAAGAAGGTCTTAGTATCTTTTCCCTTTTGGCTTGCAGACAGATACCCTCCTTAGTGCATATAGACTTTGGCCCATTCCTAACCAGCTCATTGCTGAATAGCTTGCCTATGGTCCTATAATTTAGATGGGCTAACCTTTTGTGCCACTGGACACAGGAAGAGGCTTTCTCATCTGCAACTAGGCATATAGGTGAGTCTTTGCTAGAGCATATGAAATCTAAACAGTACACATTTCCACTCCTAGTGCCTGTTAAGATGAACTCTTGGTCACTTAACCTCCTAATTTGACATTAATCCTTGTGGAATACTATGTCATAGCCAAGATCACAGAGTTGACAAATGCTTATCAATTTGTGTTTCACCCCTTCCATATAGGCTACTCTAGTGATAGTGACTATGCTATTAGAGATCTTACCATAACCTCTAGTCACCCCTTCTTCTGACCCACCAAAGATAACTTTTGGTCCATTGTTTACATGAACAAAATACTTCAGCATGCTCCTTGTTCCAGTCATGTACCTGGAATATCCACTCTCCAAGTACCATATAGGGGTATGGGCACTTGGACTAACCAGCAAAACACAAATCAGTTAACCTTAGGACCCCAATTTTTCTTGGTTCCTCGGTGCATGTTATGCTTAAAATAATTCTGCTTGCCTGCAGCTTCTCTGACAGACAACCTAACATTTTCTCTCTGCACACTATGATTGTTCCAACAATCAACAACAAAGTGGTCTATCTTGCAACAACACCAACACTCATGGATGTTGTACCTTCTTTTTGCAGCAGGTCTAGTGGCTGTGGTAATACCAGCAGTCCTGTTCCATGGTTTCCCAGCCCTAGTCTGACAAGTGGTGGGTTTGATAGTAGAAGTGCTTGGGATATCTTGAGCCATTCTATCAGCAGCTTTCTTTTCAGAAAACATACACTTGATGGACTCAGATATGGCCAGGTATAGTTTACTGACAGGCTTGCCCTTTGTCTTAGAGTGGGATGGATGAACAGGAGAATAGTCAGCAGCTTTACCCTTGACTGAGGGGGCTTTTACACAAAACATAAATGGTCCAGGATGGGCCATTTGTATTTTCTCATAGGCACTTGCACCTTTGCTGTAAATACCACCAAATTGCGGAAAATCTTTGTTCACATAAGATGGTCTAGCATGATTTCAGTGACCATAAATACTCTCATGGTCATGGCTGTTAGAAGGAAATTGCACTCTATTAAACTTAACCGGAGTCTTAGAGGCTAGTTGCTCCACTTGAGCTTTGCCCTTTCCCTCGGGATTAGCAGCTCTTGTCCTCCCTTGAATCCCAACCCTTTCTTTCCCTTTTGGGAGGAGAAAGAGCCTATCAAGGGCAACACTGTGCTAGGCTTAGAGTAGCTAGCAACTAATTCCTTCTTGATAAGTTAATTTATATAGTTATTTTAGTTTAGTTTTTTATAAATAAATAGTATAATTTATTTGTCTTTATATTAATATATATAATAATTCGTTTATTTTTATATTTCAGGTAAATATGTGCTTGAAATATCATTTTCAAGCCCATGACAAAGATCTGAAAACATTTGGAGGCAATTAATATTTTTGGCCACGGATAGCTGAAATTCAAATGGCCATAACTTTCAAACCAGGAAGAGTTACGGGACGTGCAACCAGTCAACGGAAAGAGGACGACGTCCTCTACAAATCTGGAGAATTTCACAAATACATGCCCCAAAGACACGGGCATGACCAGGGCGTGAACACGGGCGTGTCTAGCTCAAGAACATAGTTTTCTCCAAAAATCTTCCCCGGGCAATTCTAGGACTTTTTATAAGTACACGCCCCCATGTCACGGGTGTGCCCGAGGGCGTGACCAACCCAAAACTGCCGAAATGATGCCAGATTGCGCCATTTCTAGCCGTTTGCTGACCGAGTCAGTACACGCCCTAGGTCACGGGCGTGACCTAGGGGCGTGACACTTCAGGAACTGCCAGAATTTACTCCCACCGTTTTCAGCTTCCCGCGGTTTTTCAAAAACAGAAGTGACACGCCCTAGGTCACGGGCTTGACCTAGGGGCGTGACCCGCCATTTAATAGATTTTGCCAGTTTCTCCTCCAACATTCCCGATCTTTCAAGACGGCGGTTCCGAGCCTGACACGCCCTAGGTCACGGGCGTGACCTTGCAGAAATGTTTCCTATAAATTACAGATGAGTTCAGAAGCTTAGGAGGGAGCTAGGAGGCCAATCTAGGAGTAGCTTCAGTAGATTATTTTCCTGTTTTTATGCATTTTGTTTATGTACTTTTCAATTTCATAGTTTAGGGTTTAATTCTAGTCCTTTTTATTTTCTTTCTATGTATCCCTATTTTCATTTCCACTTGATCATGACAAGCTTTTCAATATAATAAAATTCTTCTTTTTATCAAACTCTTTTCTTACCGTTTCGAGTTATCTTTGATTTATTAGCTTTGATTCCGATCTAGATCCGTATCCTAAATGAGCGAGAGGTTGCGGATACGGGGAGATCACTCAAAGATAAAAGGAGTTGATTGCAATCCTGGAGAGAGGACGACATGACTCTTCCAGATTGGAGTGAAATCCAATAGAGGGGTTCACCTCCTAAAGCAGGCTTAGGGGTTTCGACTGTCCGAGAGGTCTTAATTGATCAACCTAAGCTTAGTCGAGAGCGTATTCTCAAGAGAGGCATTTTCATATTTTAGGAACCTCCACGGTCGAAGCGGATAATCTAGAAGTTTTCCTTTAAGATAAGTTTATTTCATTTCAAAGTAAGTCCCGATCAAGTGCTTCCTTTTAGTTTATTTTCTAATTATAGTTTTAATTCACTCAGTTTATTTGTCGATAGAATAATAGTAATTTGCGTGTGTAGGAGTACTCAACAGGCCCCGAGTCTAATACGACAATTTCGTATACTATATTTTGATAGGTACGCTTGCCTATTTCGAGATTATAGTTTGGATACATTTTTAAAACTTATAAAATTTCTCATCAAGTTTTTGGCGCCGTTGCCGGGAACATTTTGTTGATATTTTGAAAGCGCAAATTGTATTACTTTTATCACTCTGTTTCTCTAACCCAAATTCTCTTTTTCACTTTTCTTTTTTTTTTAAAATTCCTTTCTATTAGGTACGGGTTGTGTTTATTTTCCTTTATTAAAAACTATGTTATCTCAATTGGCTGCTAAAATTGCTCAGCTTCAAAATCAATTCGATATTTTGAAAGCTGCAAAAAAGGGTCAATGTGTTTGTTTTTATTGTCACGGTTCTCATCCAAGTGAGTTTTGTTATCATTATAATTATTATAAAAATCATTCTTATGAAAATAATTTTGATAGTAATTATGATAATAATTCTTCTCACTTTTATGATAATTCAAATTTTTATGAAAATAATTTTTCTAATTTTTCCTATGTTCATGAAAATAATTTTTCAAGTGATAATGCAAATAATTATTTTGATGTAAATAATTATTCTTCCAACTCGGATGAAAACTTCTCTTGGTCGCAAGATCAACTGGAAGGTTTCCCGAGTTAATAGAATAATTATTTGGATCCAAATTTTTTTGTTCTTCTTCCGCACCGCAAGCTTTCTCTCTTAATTTTGGGGAATCCTCTCATTTGCAATACGATTCTTCCCCCCAAAATTTGGATGAAAATTTTCTTACGTTTAGTGATTCTTCTCCTTCGGATACTGTTGCTAACGAGGAACATGACTTCTCATGTACCCCAATAGTTGTTTATACCGAAGAAGAACAACAACTTTTATTTCAAGAGCTCGTTAGGTGTATGGATGCGCTGGGCGGATAAGATGAAGAATATATTTCTCCACCTACTACTCCCCATTTTCCTCCTATTAATGAATATCCTTGCACAATTTATGATTTTCTAGGAATGCAAGTTTATGAACATGATGCTTCCGATGATTTTATTTTAAATAAATTTTGGGACGAAAAATTAATTTTAGAAAATAAACAACCCGAGTCTAATCTTATAACTTCGCAAAAGTCTCCTCCTTGCGAAGATTTTTCTGACGCACTTCTTTTTGATTATTTTTTCGCTAACAAGTTTCAGGAAGAAGATGAGCCGTTAAAATCAAATGTTATCCCCGACCCATTTTTCGCTCATCTAGAAAGATTCAAATCACCTCATGTATGCATAGGTGATTTGAATCTAAATTTTCAAGTCAACTGCAAAAGGAAAATCAAGAAGCAAGCGGAGGAGTAGCCGAGCAAGCGACTTTGGCATCTTCGCCAAAGCGCGAATTAAGGGAGTTGCCCGTTCATTTCAATTTTTATTTTCCTCTCTCCTAACCCGAACTGTCTAACTTAAAGATGGGAAAAAGAAAAGCGCTCTTGGGAGACACCCCTTGATTATCTTTTAATTTCTATGCATTTTTCTTTTTCTAAATTTTCACCAACTGTTTTTCTTCCCCCCCCCCCTCCTACTTGGCTTATAAATATTAGGGACAATGTTTATTTTTAATATGGGGGTGGATTCTTATTTATTATTTTTATTTAAAAATCAAAAAAAAATGAAAAATCTTTAAATTTTTTTAAAAAATTCTTTTTATTATCCAAAATACAAAAAAAATATAGAAAAAGAAAAAAAACAAAAGAAAACAAAATTAATAAACCCCTACTTTATTTTTGTGATTTTTAGAAATTTATTTTGAGTTTATTTATAAGAATTTTTATAATTTTTGATTTTCTAAACTTTTATTTCATCAAAGTTAGTTAAAATTAATTTTTAGGTGATTTTATTTTAAAAAATAAATTTATGAAGTAAATTTGTTTAGAGAAATTTATTTAGCCTTTTTCTTTTTTATTTTAATTAGTTTCAGTTTTATAGTGCTTAGTTTAACAATTGTTAGATTATAATTATCTCCACTTTGAACTTTAAGATTATTAGGAAATTTAAATTTACTATAGTTGCTCTCTTTTAATTTTAATTTAATCTAAATATTGTTTAGCCTTCCCTTGTTTTAATTTTTCTTGTTAGATCATATGTCACTGGGATAAGAGGATAAAATTCATTATCCCCTGATACACATATGCAAGTTTTTATTTTTCATTAGATCATATGTCATGGGAATTAAATATTCCTTGGTACACATATGCAACCCCCCAAAAAAGGAGTAAGAGGATAAAATTCATTACTCCTAAGCAATTTTGTTTGAAGAGAAAAAATAGAAGGAAAAAAACATCCAAAAAAGAAAACAATTGTGTGGGGTAAGAGGATAAAATTCATCACCCCCAATCAAAGATCTCTTCAATTCCCTTTTTCCAAACCCAAAGCCCAATATAATTGTTTTAGTTTTAAATTAAAATTGTAAGAGAGCATAAGTAGTAGTTTGAATTTTCTCGAAGTCTCTTTTTAGTGAAAGAAGTGTTTATAATTTTTAATCTAACTTTGTTTACTAACTACTTAATTTTGAGATCTAATTATTTTATTAGAGAAAAATTGCTAAATATTTATCTTTTCTCATTTTATTTTCATATTTTACGATTTAAAAATTTGAATCAATTAAGCTAATTTTTAACTTTCTTTTGATTTAATAAATTTTTAGTTCAATTAAAAAATTATATTAATTTCTTATAAAAACTTCTCATAGTTTTGCTCTGGAATAGGAAAAGATTAAGTATGGGGGTATTTGATAAGTTAATTTAAATAGTTATTTTACTTTAGTTTTTTATAAATAAATAGTATAATTTATTTGTCTTTATATTAATATATTTATTAATTCGTTTATTTTTATATTTTAGGTTAATATGGGCTTGAAATATCATTTTCAAGCTCATGGCAAAGATCTGAAAACATTTGGAGGCAATTAATATTTTTGGCCACGGATAGCTGAAATTCAAATGGCCATAACTTTCAAACCAGGAAGAGTTACGGGACAAGCAACCAGTCAACAGAAAGAGGACGACATCCTCTACAAATCTGGAGAATTTCACAAGTACATGCCCCAAAGACACGGGCGTGACCAGGGCGTGAACACGGGCATGTCTAGCTCAAGAACACAGTTTTCTCCATAAATCTTCCCGGGGCAATTCTGGTACTTTTTCTAAGTACACGCCCCCATGTCACGGGCGTGCCCGAGGGCGTGACCAACTCGAAACTGCCGAAATGATGCCAGATTGCGCCGTTGCCAGCCGTTTGCTGACCCGGTCAGTACACGCCCTAGGTCACGGGCGTGACCTAGGGGCGTGACACTTCAGGAACTGCCAGAATTTACTCCCGCTGTTTTCAGCTTCCCGCGGTTTTCCAGAAACAGAAGTGATACGCCCTAGGTCACGGGCGTGACCTAGGGGCGCGACCTGCCATTTAACAGATTTTGGCTGTTTCTCCTCCAACGTTCCCGATCTTTCAAGATGGCGGTTCCGAGCCTGACACGCCCTAGGTCACGGGCGTGACCTAGGGCGTGACCTTGCAGAAATGTTTCCTATAAATTACAGATGAGTTCAGAAGCTTAGGGGGGAGCTAGGAGGCCAATCTAGGAGTAGCTTCAGTAGACTATTTTCCTGTTTTTATGCATTTTGTTTATGTACTTTTCAATTTCATAGTTTAGGCTTTAATTCTAGTCCTTTTTATTTTCTTTCTATGTATCCCTATTTTCATTTCCACTTGATCATGATAAGCTTTTCAATATAATAAAATACTTCTTTTTGTCAAACTATTTTGTTATCATTTCGTGTTAGCTTTGATTTATTAGCTGTGATTCCGATCTAGATCCGTATCCTAAATGACCGAGAGGTTGCGGATACGGGGAGATCACTCAAATATAAAAGGAGTTGATTGCAATCCTCGAGAGAGGACGACATGACTCTTCCGGATTGGAGTGAAATCCAATAGAGGGGTTCACCTCCTAAAGCAGGCTTAGGGGTTTCGACTGGCCGAGAGGTCTTAATCGATCAACCTAAGCATAGTCGAGAGCGTATTCTCGAGAGAGGCATTTTCGTATTTTAGGAACCTCCACGGTCGAAGCGGTTAATCTAGAAGTTTATCTTTAAGATAAGTTTATTTCATTTCAAAGTAAGTCCCGATCAAGTGCTTCCTTTTAGTTTATTTTCTAATTATAGTTTTAATTCACTCCGTTTATTTGCCGATAAAATAATAGTAATTTGCGTGAGTAGGAGTACTCAACAGGCCCCGAGTCTAATACGACAATTTCCTATACTATATTTTGATAGGTACGCTTGCCTATTTCGAGGTTATAGTTTGGATACATTTTTAAAACTTATAAAATTCCTCATCAAGTTTTTAGCGCCGTTGCCGGGGACATTTTGTTGATATTTTGAAAGCGCAAATTGTATTACTTTTATCACACTCCTTCTCTAACCCCAATTCTCTTTTTCATTTTTTCTTTTTTTTTTAAAATTCCTTTGTATTAGGTACGGGTTGTGTTTATTTTCCTTTATTTAAAACTATGTTATCTCAATTGCCTGCTAAAATTGCCCAGCTTCAAAATCAATTCGATATTTTGAAAGCCGCAAAAAATCATCAATGTGTTTGTTTTTATTGTCACGGTTCTCATCCAAGTGAGTTTTGTTATCATTATAATTATTATAAAAATCATTCTTGTGAAAATAATTTTGATAGTAATTATGATAATAATTCTTCTCACTTTTATGATAATTCAAATTTTTTTGAAAATAATTTTTCTAATTTTTCCTATGTTCATGAAAATAATTTTTCAAGTGATAATGCGAATAATTATTTTGATGTAAATAATTATTCTTCCAACTCGGACGAAAACTTCTCTTGGTCCCAAGATCAACCGGAAGGTTTCCCGAGTTATGAGAATAATTATTTGGATCCAAATTTTTGTTGTTCTTCTTCCGCACCGCAAGCTTTCTCCCTTAATTTTGGGGAATCCTCTCATTTGCAATATGATTCTTCCACCCAAAATTTGAATGAAAATTTTCTTACCTTTAGTGATTCTTCTCCTTCGGATACTGTTGCTAATGAGGAACATGACTTCTCATGTACCCCAATAGTTGTTTATACCGAAGAAGAACAACAACTTTTATTTCAAGAGCTCGTTAGGTGTATGGATGCGCTGGGCGAAGTAGACGAAGAATATGTTTCTCCTCCTACTACTCCTCATTTTCCTCCTATTAATGAATCTCCTTGCACAATTTATTATTTTTATTTAAAAATCCAAAAAAGTGAAAAATCTTTAAAATTCTTTAAAAAAAATTTCTTTTTATTATCCAAAATACAAAAAAAAATATAGAAAAAGAAAAAAAAACAAAAGAAAACAAAAATAATAAACCCCTACTTAATTTTTGTGATTTTTAGAAATTTATTTTGAGTTTATTTATAAGAATTTTTATAATTTTTGATTTTCTAAACTTTTATTTCATCAAAGTTAGTTAAAATTAATTTTTAGGTGATTTTATTTTAATAAATAAATTTATGAAGTAAATTTGTTTAGAGAAATTTATTTAGCCTTTTTGTCTTTTATTTTAATTATTTTTAATTTTATAGCGCTTAATTTAACAATTTTTAGATTATAATTATCTCCACTTTGAACTTTAAGATTCTTAGGAAATTTTAATTTACTTTAGTTGCTCTCTTTTAATTTTAATTTAATCTAAATATTGTTTAGCTTTCCCTTGTTTTAATTTTTCTTGTTAGATCATATGTCACGGGGATAAAAGTATAAAATTCATTATCCCCTATTACACATATGTAAGTTTTTATTTTGGGTTAGATCATATATCATGGGAATTAAATATTCCTTGGTACACATATGCAACCCCAAAAAAAGGAGTAAGAGGATAAAATTCATTACTCGTAAGCAATTTTGTTTGAAGAGAAAAAAAGAAGGAAAAAAAACATCAAAAAAAGAAAAAAAAATTGTTTGGGGTGAGAGGATAAAATTCATCACCCCCAATCAAAGAGCTCTTCAATTCCCTTTTTCCAAACCCAAAGCTCAATATAATTGCTTTTGTTTTAAATTAAAATTGTAAGAGAGCATAAGTAGTAGTTTGAATTTTCCTTGAAGTCTCTTTTTAGTGAAAGAAGTGTTTTTAATTTTTAATCTAACTTTGTTTACTAACTAAATTTTGAGATCAAATTATTTTATTAGAGAAAATTTGCTAAATATTTATCGTTTTTCATTTTATTTTCATATTTTAGGACTTAAAAATTTGAATCACTTAAGCTAAATTTTAACTTTCTTTTGATTTAATAAATTTTTAGTTCAATTAAAAAATTATATTAATTTTTTATAAATATTTCTCATAGTTTTGCTCTGTAATAGTAAAAGATTAAGTATGAGGGTATTTGATAAGTTAATTTGTATAATTATTTTAGTTTTGTTTTTTATAAATAAATAGTATAATTTATTTGTCTTTATATTAATATATATAATAATTCATTTATTTTTATATTTCTGGTCAATATGGGCTTTAAATATCATTTTCAAGCCCATGGCAAAGATCTGAAAACATTTGGAGGCAATTAATATTTTTGGCCACGGATAGCTGAAATTCAAATGACCATAACTTTCAAACCAGGAAGAGTTACGAGATGTGCAACCAGTCAACGGAAAGAGGACGACGTACTCTACAAATCTGAAGAATTTCACAAGTACATGCCCCAAAGATACGTGCATGACCAGAGCGTGAACACGGGCGTGTCTAGCTCAAGAACACAGTTTTCTCCAGAAATCTTCCAAGGGCAATTCTGGGGCTTTTTCTAAGTGCACGACCCCATGTCACGGGCGTGCCCGAGGGCGTGACCAACCTGAAACTACCGAAATGATACCAGATTGCGCCGTTTCCAGCCGTTTGTTGATCCGGTCAGAATATGCCCTAGGTCACGGGCGTGACCTAGGGGCGTGACACTTCAGGAGCTGCCAGAATTTACTCTCGCCGTTTTCAGCTTCCCGCAGTTTTAAAGAAACATAAGTGGCACGCCCTAGGTCACGGGTGTGACCTAGGGGCGTGACCCGGCATTTAACAGATTTTGGCGGTTTCTCCTCCAACGTTCCCGATCTTTCAAGACGGCGGTTCCGAGCCTGACACGCCCTAGGTCACGGGCGTGACCTAGGGCGTGACCTTGTAGAAATGTTTCCTATAAATTACAGATGAGTTCAGAAGCTTAGGGGGGACCTAGGAGGCCAATCTAGGAGTAGCTTCAGTAGATTATTTTCATGTTTTTATGCATTTTGTTTATGTACTTTTCAATTTCATAGTTTAGGCTTTAATTCTAGTCCTTTTTATTTTCTTTCTATGTATCCCTATTTTAATTTCCACTTGATCATGACAAGCTTTTCAATATAATAAAATACTTCTTTTTGTCAAACTCTTTTCTTATCGTTTCTAGTTAGCTTTGATTTATTAGCTTTGATTCTGATCTAGATCTGTATCCTAAATGACCGAGAGGTTGCGGATATGGGGAGATCACTCAAAGATAAAAGGAGTTGATTGCAATCCTCGAGAGAGGATGACATGACTCTTCCGGATTGGAGTGAAATCCAATAGAGGGGTTCACCTCCTAAAGCAGGCTTAGGGGTTTCGACTGGCTGAGAGGTCTTAATCGATCAACCTAAGCTTAGTCGAGAGCGTATTCTCGAGAGAGGCGTTTTCGTATTTCAGGAACCTCCACGATCGAAGCGGATAATCTAGAAGTTTGCCTTTAAGATAAGTTTATTTCATTTCAAAGTAAGTCCCGATCAAGTGCTTCCTTTTAGTTTATTTTCTAATTATAGTTTTAATTCACTATGTTTATTTGCCGATAAAATAATAGTAATTTACGTGAGTAGGAGTACTTAATAGGCCCCGAGTCTAATACGACAATTTCGTATACCATATTTTGATAGGTACGCTTGCCTATTTCGAGATTATAGTTTGGATACATTTTTAAAACTTATAAAATTTCTCATCAAGTTTTTGGCGCCGTTGCCAGGGACATTTTGTTAATATTTTGAAAGCGTAAATTGTATTACTTTTATCACTCTCTTTCTCTAACCCCAATTCTCTTTTTCATTTATTTTTAAATTCCTTTCTATTAGGTACGGGTTGTATTTATTTTCCTTTATTAAAAACTATGTTATCTCAATTGGCTGCTAAAATTGCCCAGCTTCAAAATCAATTCGATATTTTGAAAGCCGCAAAGAAGCGTCAATGCGTCTGTTTTTATTGTCACGATTCTCATCCAAGTGAGTTTTGTTATCATTTTAATTATTATAAAAATCATTCTTATGAAAATAATTTTGATAGTAATTATGATAATAATTCTTCTCACTTTTATGATAATTCAAATTTTTATGAAAATAATTTTTCTAATTTTTCCTATGTTCATGAAATAATTTTTCTAATTTTTACTATGTTCATGAAAGTAATTTTTCAAGTGATAATGCGAATAATTATTTTGATGTAAATAATTATTCTTCCAACTCAGATGAAAACTTCTCTTGATCGCAAGATCAACATGAAGGTTTCCCGAGTTATGAGAATAATTATTTGGATCCAAATTTTTATTGTTCTTCTTCCGCACCGCAAGCTTTCTCTCTTAATTTTGGGGAATCCTCTCATTTGTAATATGATTCTTCCCCCAAAAATTTGGATGAAAATTTTCTTACGTTTAGTGATTCTTCTCCTTCAGATACTGTTGCTAATGAGGAACATGACTTCTCATGTACCCCAGTATTTGTTTATACCGAAGAAGAACAACAACTTTTATTTCAAGAGCTCGTTAGGTGTATGGATGTGCTGGGCAGAGTAGATGAAGAATATTTTTCTCCTCCTACTACTCCCCATTTTCCTCCTATTAATGAATCTCCTTCCACAATTTATGATTTTCTAGGAACGAAAATTTATGAACATGATGCTTCCGACGATTTTATTTTAAATAAATTTTCGGACGAAAAATTAATTTTAGAAAATAAATAACCCCAGCCTAATCTTATAACTTCGCAAGAGTCTCCTCCTTGCGAAGATTTTTCTGACGTGCAACTTTTTGATTATTCTTTCCCTAACAAGTTTCAGGAAAATGAGCCGTTGCAATCAAATGTTATCCCCGACCCATTAGCCGCTCATCTAGAAAGATTCAAATCACCTCAGGTATGCATAGGTGATTTGAATCTAAATTTTCAAGTCAACTACAAGAAGGAAAATCAAGAAGCAAGCGGAGGAGTAGCCGGGCAAGCGACTTTGGCATCTTCGCCAAAGCGCGAATTAAGGGAGTTGCCCGTTCATTTCAATTTTTATTTTCCTTTCTCCTAACCCGAACCATCTAACTTAAAGACGGGAAAAAGAAAAGCGCTCTTGGGAGACACCCCTTGCTTATCTTTTAATTTCTATGCATTTTTCTTTCAAAAAAAATGAAAAATCTTTAAAATTTTAAAAAAATAATTTCTTTTTATTATCCAAAGTACAAAAAAATATAGAAAAAGAAAAAAAAACAAAAGAAAACAAAAATAATAAACCCCTACTTAATTTTTGTGATTTTTAGAAATTTATTTTGAGTTTATTTATAAGAATTTTTAAAATTTTTGATTTTCTAAACTTTTATTTCATCAAAGTTAGTTAAAATTAATTTTTAGGTGATTTTGTTTTAAGAAATAAATTTATGAAATAAATTTGTTTAGAGAAATTTATTTAGCCTTTTTCTCTTTTATTTTAATTATTTTCAATTTTATAGTGCTTAGTTTAACAATTTTTAGATTATAATTATCTCCACTTTGAACTTTAAGATTCTTAGGAAATTTTAATTTACTTTAGTTGCACTCTTTAATTTTAATTTAATCTAAATATTGTTTAGCCTTCCCTTGTTTTAATTTTTCTTGTTAGATCATATGTCACGGGGATAAGAGGATAAAATTCATTATTCTCTGGTACACATATGTAAGTTTTTATTTTTGGTTAGATCATATGTCATGTGAATTAAATATTCTTTGGTACACATATACAACCCAAAAAAAATGAGTAAGAGGATAAAATTCATTACTCCTAAGCAATTTTGATTGAAGAGAAAAAAAAGAAGGAAAAAAACATAAAAAAAAGAAAAAAATTATGTGGGGTGAGAGGATAAAATTCATCACCCCCAATCAAAGATCTCTTCAATTCCCTTTTTCCAAACCCAAAGCCCAATATAATTGCTTTAGTTTTAAATTAAAATTGTAAGAGAGCATAAGTAGTAGTTTGAATTTTCCTCGAAGACACTTTTTTGTGAAAGAAGTGTTTATAATTTTTAATCTAACTTTGTTTACTAACTACTTAATTTTGAGATCTAATTATTTTATTAGAGAAAATTTGCTAAATATTTATCTTTTATCATTTTATTTTCATATTTTAGGACTTAAAAATTTGAATCACTTAAGTTAATTTTTAACATTCTTTTGATTTAATAAATTTTTAGTTCAATTAAAAAATTATATTAATTTCTTATAAATAATTCTCATAGTTTTGCTCTGGAATAGCAAAAGATTAAGTATGGGGGTATTTGATAAGTTAATTTATATAGTTATTTTAGTTTAGTTTTTTATAAATAAATAGTATAATTTTTTTGTCTTTATATTAATACATATAATAATTCATTTATTTTTATATTTCAGGTCAATATGGGCTTGAAATATGATTTTCAAGCCCATGGCAAAGATCTGAAAGAAATTTGGTGGCAATTAATATTTTTGGCCACGGATAGTTAAAATTCAAATGGCCATAACTTTCAAACCATGAAGAGTTACGGGACGTGCAACCAGTCAACTAAAAGAGGACGACGTCCTCTACAAATCTGGTGAATTTCACAAGTACATGCCCCAATGACACAGGCGTGACCAGGGCTTGAACACGGTCGTGTCTAGCTCAAGAACACAGTTTTCTCCAGAAATCTTCGCGGGCCAATTCTGGGACCTTTTCTAAGTACACGACCCCATGTCACGGGCGTGCCCGAGGGTGTGAACAACCCGAAACTGCCGAAATGATGCTAGATTGCGCCGTTTCCAGCCGTTTGCTGACTCGATCAGTACACGCCCTAGGTCACGGGCGTGACCTAGGGGCGTGACACTTCAGGAACTGCCAGAATTTACACCCGCCATTTTCAGCTTCCCGCAGTTTTCTAGAAACAGAAGTGACACGCCCTAGGTCACGGGCATGACATAGGGGCGTGACTCGCCACTTAACAGATTTTGGCAGTTTCTCTTCCAACATTCCCGCTCTTTCAACACGGCAGTTCCGAGCCTGACACGCCCTAGGTCACGGGCGTGACCTAGGCCGTGACCTTGCAGAAATGTTTCCTATAAATTACAGATGAGTTCAGAAGCTTAGGGGGGTGCAAGGAGGCCAATCTAGGAGTAGCTTCAGTAGATTATTTTCCTGTTTTTATGCATTTTGTTTATATACTTTTCAATTTAATAGTTTCGTCTTTAATTCTATTCCTTTTTATTTTCTTTCTATGTATCCCTATTTTCACTTCCACTTGATCATGACAAACTTTTCAATATAATAAAATACTTCTTTTTGTCAAACTCTTTTCTTATCATTTCGAGTTAGCTTTGATTGAAATCCAATAGAGGGGTTCACCTCCTAGAGGGTTTCTAAATCCGCATCCTAAATGACCGAGAGGTTGCGGATACGGGGAGATCACTCAAAGATAAAAGGAGTTGATTGTAATCCTCGAGAGAGGACGACATGACTCTTCCGGATTGGAGTGAAATCCAATAGAGGGGTTCACCTCCTAAAGCAGTCTTACGGGTTTCGACTGGCCAAGAGGTCTTAATCGATCAACCTAAGCTTAGTCGAGATCGTATTCTCGAGAGAGGTGTTTTCGTATTTTAGGAACCTCCACGGTCGAAGCGGATAATATAGAAGTTTGCCTTTAAGATAAGTTTATTTTATTTCAAAGTAAGTCCCGATCAAGTGCTTCCTTTTAGTTTATTTTCTAATTATAGTTTTAATTCACTCCGTTTATTTGTCGATAAAATAATAGTAATTTGCATGAGTATGAGTACTCAATAGGCCCCGAGTCTAATACGACAATTTTCTATACTATATTTTGATAGGTACGCTTGCCTATTTCGAGATTATAGTTTGGATACATTTTTAAAACTTATAAAATTCCTCATCAAGTTTTTTACGCCGTTGCCGGGGACATTTTGTTGATATTTTAAAAGCGCAAATTTTATTACTTTTATCACTCTCTTTCTCTAACCCCTATTCTCTTTTTCATTTTTTCTTTTTTTTTAAATTCCTTTCTATTAGGTACTGGTTGTGTTTATTTTCCTTTATTAAAAACTATGTTATCTCAATTGGCTGCTAAAATTGCCTAGCTTCAAAATCAATTCGATATTTTGAAAGCCGCAAAAAGGCATCAATGTGTTTGTTTTTATTGTCACAGTTCTCATAAAAGTGAGTTTTGCTATCACTATAATTATTATAAAAATCATTCTTATGAAAATAATTTTGATAGTAATTATCATAATAATTCTTCTCACTTTTATGATAATTCAAATTTTTATGAAAATAATTTTTCTAATTTTTCCTATGTTCATGAAAATAATTTTTCAAGTGATAATGCGAATAATTATTTTGATGTAAATAATTATTCTTCCAACTCGGATGAAAACTTCTCTTGGTCGCAAGATCAACCGGAAGGTTTCCCGAGTTATGAGAATAATTATTTGGATCCAATTTTTTTTGTTCTTCTTCCGCACCGCAAACTTTCTCTCTTAATTTTGGGGAATCCTCCCATTTGCAATATGATTCTTCCCCCCAAAATTTGGATGAAAATTTTCTTACGTCTAGTGATTCTTCTCCTTCGGATACTGTTGCTAATAAAGAACATGACTTCTCATGTACCACAGTAGTTATTTATACCGAAGAAGAACAACAACTTTAATTTCAGGAGCTCGTTATGTGTATGGATGCGCTGGGCGGAGTAGATGAAGAATATGTTTCTCCTCCTACTACTCCTCATTTTCCTCCTATTAATGAATCTCCTTGCACAATTTATGATTCTATAGGAGCGCAAATTTATGAACATGATGCTTCCGATGATTTTATTTTAAATAAATTTTCGGACGAAAAATTAATTTTAGAAAATAAACAACCCGAGCCTAATCTTATAACTTCGCAAGAGTCTCCTCCTTGCGAAGATTTTTCTGACGCACTTCTTTTTTATTATTCTTTCCCTAACAAGTTTTAGGAACAAGATGAGCCGTTGCAATCAAATGTTATCCCCGACCCATTTGCCGCTCATCTAGAAAGATTCAAATCACCTCAGGTATGCATAGGTGATTTGAATCTAAATTTTCAAGTCAAATGCAAGAAGGAAAATCAAGAAGCAAGTGGAGGAGAAGCCGGGCAAGCGACTTTGGCATCTTCGCCAAAGCGCGAATTAAGGGAGTTGCTCGTTCATTTCAATTTTTATTTTCCTTTCTCCTAACCCGAACCGTCTAGCTTAAAGACGGGAAAAAGAAAAATGCTCTTGGGAGACACCCCTTGCTTATCTTTTAATTTCTATGCATTTTTCTTTTTTTAAATTTTCACCAACAATTGTTCTTTCCCCCCCCCCCCCATCCTACTTGACTTATAAACATTGGGGACAATGTTTATTTTTAAGTATGTGGGTGGATTTTTATTTATTATTTTTATTTAAAAATCCAAAAAAAATGAAAAATCTTTAAAAAAAATTTAAAATTTTTTTTTCTTTTTATTATCCAAAATACAAAAAAATATAGAAAAAGAAAAAAAAACAAAAGAAAACAAAAATATTAAACCCCTACTTAATTGTTGTGATTTTTAGAAATTTATTTTGAGTTTATTTATAAGAATTTTTATATTTTTTGATTTTCTAAACTTTTATTTCATCAAAGTTAGTTAAAATTAATTTTTAGGTGATTTTATTTTAAGAAATAAATTTATGAAGTAAATTTGTTTAGAGAAATTTATTTATCATTTTTTCTCTTTTATTTTAATTAGTTTCAATTTTATAGTGCTTAGTTTAACAATTCTTAGATTATAATTATCTCCACTTTGAACTTTAAGATTCTTGGGAAATTTTAATTTACTATAGTTGCTCTCTTTTAATTTTAATTTAATCTAAATATTGTTTAGCCTTCCCTTATTTTAATTTTTCTTGTTAGATCATATGTCACGGGGATAAGAGGATAAAATTCATTATCCCCTGGTACACATATGCAAGTTTTTATTTTTGGTTAGATCATATGTCATGAGAATTAAATATTCCTTGGTACACATATGCAACCCCAAAAAAATGGAGTAAGAGGATAAAATTCATTACTCCTAAGCAATTTTGTTTGAAGAGAAAAAAAAGAAGGAAAAAACATCAAAAAAAGAAAAACATTGTGTGGGATGAGAGAATAAAATTCATCACCCCCAATCAATGATCTCTTCAATTCCCTTTTTCCAAACCCAAAGCCCAATATAATTGCTTTAGTTTTAAATTAAAATTGTAAGAGAGCATAAGTAGTAGTTTGAATTTTCCTCGAAGTCTCTTTTTAGTGAAAGAAGTGTTTATAATTTTTAATCTAACTTTGTTTACTAACTACTTAATTTTGAGATCTAATTATTTTATTAGAGAAAATATGCTAAATATTTATCTTTTCTCATTTTATTTTCATATTTTAGGACTTAAAAATTTGAATCACTTAAGCTAATTTTTAACTTTCTTTTGATTTAATAAATTTTTAGTTCAATTAAAAAATTATATTAATTTCTTATAAATACTTCTCATAGTTTTGCTCTGGAATAGCAAAAGATTAAGTATGAGGGTATTTGATAAGTTAATTTATATAGTTATTTTTGTTTAGTTTTTTTATAAATAAATAGTATAATTTATTTGTCTTTATATTAATATATATAATAATTCGTTTATTTTTATATTTCAGGTCAATATGGGCTTGAAATATCATTTTCAAACCCATGACAAAGATCTGAAAACATTTGGAGGCAATTAATATTTTTGGCCACGGATAGTTGAAATTCAAATGGCCATAACTTTCAAACCAGGAAGAGTTATGGGACGTGCAACCAGTCAACGAAAAGAGGACGACGTCCTCTACAAATCTGGAGAATTTCACAAGTACACGCCCCAAAGACATGGGCGTGACCAGGGCATGAACACGGGCGTGTCTAGCTCAAGAACACAGCTTTCTCCAGAAATCTTCCCGAGGCAATTCTGGGACTTTTTCTAAGTACACGCCCCCATGTTACGGGCGTGCCGAGGGCATGACCAACCCGAAACTGCCAAAATGATGCCAGATTGTGCCGTTTCCAGCCATTTGCTGACCCGGTCAGTACACGCCCTAGGTCACGGGCATGACCTAGCGGCGTGACACTTCAGGAACTGCCAGATTTTACTCCCGCCGTTTTCAGCTTCACGCGGTTTTCTAGAAACAGAAGTGACACACCCTAGGTCACGGGCGTGACCCGCCATTTAATAGATTTTGGCGGTTTCTCCTCCAACATTCCCGATCTTTCAAGACAGCGGTTCCGAGCCTGACATGCCCTAGGTCACGGGCGTGACCTAGGGCATGACCTTGTAGAAATGTTTCATATAAATTACAGATGAGTTCAGAAGCTTAGGGGGGAGCTAGGAGGCCAATCTAGGAGTAGCTTCAGTAGATTATTTTCCTGTTTTTATGCATTTTGTTTATGTACTTTTCAATTTCATAGTTTAGGCTTTAATTCTAGTCCTTTTTATTTTCTTTCTATGTATCCCTATTTTCATTTCCACTTGATCATGACAAGCTTTTCAATATAATAAAATACTTCTTTTTGTCAAACTCTTTTCTTATCGTTTCGAGTTAGCTTTGATTTATTAGCTTTGATTCCGATCTAGATCCGTATCCTAAATGACCGAGAGGTTGCGGATACGGGGAGATCACTCAAAGATAAAAGGAGTTGATTGTAATCCTCGAGAGAGGACGACATGACTCTTCCGGATTGGAGTGAAATCCAATAGA
Source organism: Platanthera guangdongensis (assembly GCA_039583875.1). Taxonomy (NCBI): domain Eukaryota; kingdom Viridiplantae; phylum Streptophyta; class Magnoliopsida; order Asparagales; family Orchidaceae; genus Platanthera; species Platanthera guangdongensis. The sequence continues at coordinate 81,674,788 of CM077159.1, forward strand.
GGGGTTCACCTCCTAAAGCAGGCTTAGGGGTTTCGACTTGCCGAGAGGTCTTAATCGATCAACCTAAGCTTAGTCGAGAGCGTATTCTCGAGAGAGGCGTTTTCGTATTTTAGGAACCTCCACGGTCGAAGCGGATAATCAAGTTTTTGGCGCCGTTGCCAGGGACATTTTGTTAATATTTTGAAAGCGCAAATTGTATTACTTTTATCACTCTCTTTCTCTAACACCAATTCTCTTTTTCATTTATTTTTAAATTCCTTTCTATTAGGTACGGGTTGTGTTTATTTTCCTTTATTAAAAACTATGTTATCTCAATTGGCTGCTAAAATTGCCCAGCTTCAAAATCAATTCGATATTTTGAAAGCCGCAAAGAAGCGTCAATGCGTCTGTTTTTATTGTCACGATTCTCATCCAAGTGAGTTTTGTTATCATTTTAATTATTATAAAAATCATTCTTATGAAAATAATTTTGATAGTAATTATGATAATAATTCTTCTCACTTTTATGATAATTCAAATTTTTATGAAAATAATTTTTCTAATTTTTCCTATGTTCATGAAATAATTTTTCTAATTTTTACTATGTTCATGAAAGTAATTTTTCAAGTGATAATGCGAATAATTATTTTGATGTAAATAATTATTCTTCCAACTCAGATGAAAACTTCTCTTGATCGCAAGATCAACATGAAGGTTTCCCGAGTTATGAGAATAATTATTTGGATCCAAATTTTTGTTGTTCTTCTTCCGCACCGCAAGCTTTCTCTCTTAATTTTGGGGAATCCTCTCATTTGTAATATGATTCTTCCCCCAAAAATTTGGATGAAAATTTTCTTACGTTTAGTGATTCTTCTCCTTCAGATACTGTTGCTAATGAGGAACATGACTTCTCATGTACCCCAGTATTTGTTTATACCGAAGAAGAACAACAACTTTTATTTCAAGAGCTCGTTAGGTGTATGGATGTGCTGGGCAGAGTAGATGAAGAATATTTTTCTCCTCCTACTACTCCCCATTTTCCTCCTATTAATGAATCTCCTTTCATAATTTATGATTTTCTAGGAACGAAAATTTATGAACATGATGCTTCCGACGATTTTATTTTAAATAAATTTTCGGACGAAAAATTAATTTTAGAAAATAAATAACCCCAGCCTAATCTTATAACTTCGCAAGAGTCTCCTCCTTGCGAAGATTTTTCTGACGTGCAACTTTTTGATTATTCTTTCCCTAACAAGTTTCAGGAAAATGAGCCGTTGCAATCAAATGTTATCCCCGACCCATTAGCCGCTCATCTAGAAAGATTCAAATCACCTCAGGTATGCATAGGTGATTTGAATCTAAATTTTCAAGTCAACTGCAAGAAGGAAAATCAAGAAGCAAGCGGAGGAGTAGCCGGGCAAGCGACTTTGGCATCTTCGCCAAAGCGCGAATTAAGGGAGTTGCCCGTTCATTTCAATTTTTATTTTCCTTTCTCCTAACCCGAACCATCTAACTTAAAGACGGGAAAAAGAAAAGCGCTCTTGGGAGACACCCCTTGCTTATCTTTTAATTTCTATGCATTTTTCTTTCAAAAAAAATGAAAAATCTTTAAAATTTTTTAAAAAAATAATTTCTTTTTATTATCCAAAGTACAAAAAAATATAGAAAAAGAAAAAAAAAACAAAAGAAAACAAAAATAATAAACCCCTACTTAATTTTTGTGATTTTTAGAAATTTATTTTGAGTTTATTTATAAGAATTTTTAAAATTTTTGATTTTCTAAACTTTTATTTCATCAAAGTTAGTTAAAATTAATTTTTAGGTGATTTTGTTTTAAGAAATAAATTTATGAAATAAATTTGTTTAGAGAAATTTATTTAGCCTTTTTTCTTTTTATTTTAATTATTTTCAATTTTATAGTGCTTAGTTTAACAATTTTTAGATTATAATTATCTCCACTTTGAACTTTAAGATTCTTAGGAAATTTTAATTTACTTTAGTTGCACTCTTTAATTTTAATTTAATCTAAATATTGTTTAGCCTTCCCTTGTTTTAATTTTTCTTGTTAGATCATATGTCACGGGGATAAGAGGATAAAATTCATTATTCTCTGGTACACATATGTAAGTTTTTATTTTTGGTTAGATCATATGTCATGTGAATTAAATATTCTTTGGTACACATATACAACCCAAAAAAAAAGGAGTAAGAGGATAAAATTCATTACTCCTAAGCAATTTTGATTGAAGAGAAAAAAAAGAAGGAAAAAAACATAAAAAAAAGAAAAAAATTATGTGGGGTGAGAGGATAAAATTCATCACCCCCAATCAAAGATCTCTTCAATTCCCTTTTTCCAAACCCAAAGCCCAATATAATTGCTTTAGTTTTAAATTAAAATTGTAAGAGAGCATAAGTAGTAGTTTGAATTTTCCTCGAAGACACTTTTTTGTGAAAGAAGTGTTTATAATTTTTAATCTAACTTTGTTTACTAACTACTTAATTTTGAGATCTAATTATTTTATTAGAGAAAATTTGCTAAATATTTATCTTTTATCATTTTATTTTCATATTTTAGGACTTAAAAATTTGAATCACTTAAGTTAATTTTTAACTTTCTTTTGATTTAATAAATTTTTAGTTCAATTAAAAAATTATATTAATTTCTTATAAATACTTCTCATAGTTTTGCTCTGGAATAGCAAAAGATTAAGTATGGGGGTATTTGATAAGTTAATTTATATAGTTATTTTTGTTTAGTTTTTTATAAATAAATAGTATAATTTTTTTGTCTTTATATTAATACATATAATAATTCATTTATTTTTATATTTCAGGTCAATATGGGCTTGAAATATGATTTTCAAGCCCATGGCAAAGATCTGAAAGAAATTTGGTGGCAATTAATATTTTTGGCCACGGATAGTTAAAATTCAAATGGCCATAACTTTCAAACCATGAAGAGTTACGGGACGTGCAACCAGTCAACTAAAAGAGGACGGCGTCCTCTACAAATCTGGTGAATTTCACAAGTACACGCCCCAATAACACGGGCGTGATCAGGGCTTGAACACGGTCGTGTCTAGCTCAAGAACACAGTTTTCTCCAGAAATCTTCGCGGGCCAATTCTAGGACCTTTTCTAAGTACACGACCCCATGTCACGGGCGTGCCGAGGGCATGAACAACCCGAAACTGCCGAAATGATGCTAGATTGCGTCGTTTCCAGCCGTTTGCTGACCCGGTCAGTACACGCCCTAGGTCACGGGCGTGACCTAGGGGCGTGACACTTCAGGAACTGCCAGAATTTACACCAGCCATTTTCAGCTTCCGCGTTTTCTAGAAACAGAAGTGACACGCCCTAGGTCACGGGCGTGACATAGGGGCATGACTCGCCATTTAACAGATTTTGGCAGTTTCTCTTCCAACATTCCCGATCTTTCAAGACGGCAGTTCCGAGCCTGACACGCCCTAGGTCACGGGCGTGACCTAGGCCGTGACCTTGCAGAAATGTTTCCTATAAATTACAGATGAGTTCAGAAGCTTAGGGGGGAGCAAGGAGGCCAATCTAGGAGTAGCTTCAGTAGATTATTTTCCTGTTTTTATGCATTTTGTTTATGTACTTTTCAATTTCATAGTTTAGTCTTTAATTCTATCCTTTTTATTTTCTTTCTATGTATCCCTATTTTCATTTCCACTTGATCATGACAAACTTTTCAATATAATAAAATATTTCTTTTTGTCAAACTCTTTTCTTATCATTTCGAGTTAGCTTTGATTGAAATCCAATTAGAGGGGTTCACCTCCTAGAGGGTTTCTAAATCCGCATCCTAAATGACCGAGAGGTTGCGGATACGGGGAGATCACTCAAAGATAAAAGGAGTTGATTGTAATCCTCGAGAGAGGACGACATGACTCTTCTGGATTGGAGTGAAATCCAATAGAGGGGTTCACCTCCTAAAGCAGGCTTACGGGGTTTCGACTGGCCAAGAGGTCTTAATCGATCAACCTAAGCTTAGTCGAGATCGTATTCTCGAGAGAGGTGTTTTCGAATTTTAGGAACCTCCACGGTCGAAGCAGATAATCTAGAAGTTTGCCTTTAAGATAAGTTTATTTTATTTCAAAGTAAGTCCCGATCAAGTGCTTCCTTTTAGTTTATTTTCTAATTATAGTTTTAATTCACTCCGTTTATTTGTCGATAAAATAATAGTAATTTGCATGAGTATGAGTACTCAATAGGCCCCGAGTCTAATACGACAATTTTCTATACTATATTTTGATAGGTACGCTTGCCTATTTCGAGATTATAGTTTGGATACATTTTTAAAACTTATAAAATTCCTCATCAAGTTTTTTACGCCGTTGCCGGGGACATTTTGTTGATATTTTAAAAGCGCAAATTTTATTACTTTTATCACTCTCTTTCTCTAACCCCTATTCTCTTTTTCATTTTTTCTTTTTTTTTAAATTCCTTTCTATTAGGTACTGGTTGTGTTTATTTTCCTTTATTAAAAACTAATGTTATCTCAATTGGCTGCTAAAATTTCCTAGCTTCAAAATCAATTCGATATTTTGAAAGCCGCAAAAAGGCATCAATGTGTTTGTTTTTATTGTCACAGTTCTCATAAAAGTGAGTTTTGCTATCACTATAATTATTATAAAAATCATTCTTATGAAAATAATTTTGATAGTAATTATCATAATAATTCTTCTCACTTTTATGATAATTCAAATTTTTATGAAAATAAATTTTCTAATTTTTCCTATGTTCATGGAAATAATTTTTCAAGTGATAATGCGAATAATTTTTTTGATGTAAATAATTATTCTTCCAACTCGGATGAAAACTTCTCTTGGTCGCAAGATCAACCGGAAGGTTTCCCGAGTTATGAGAATAATTATTTGGATCCAAATTTTTGTCATTCTTCTTCCGCACCGCAAGCTTTCTCTCTTAATTTTGGAAAATCCTCTCATTTACAATATGATTCTTCCCCCCAAAATTTGGATGAAAATTTTCTTAAGTTTAGTGATTCTTCTCCTTCGGATACTATTGCTAATGAGGAACATGACTTCTCATGTACCCCAGTAGTTGTTTATACAGAAGAAGAACAACAACTTTTATTTCAAGAGCGCGTTAGGTGTATGGATGCGCTGTGCGGAGTAGATGAAGAATATGTTTCTCCTCCTACTACTCCCTGTTGAAGCCAAAATTTGACTCCGACAAATGTTCACAAAATAGGGGCGTAGCCGACTCCTACTTGGCCCAAGCTCCGACCTCCGACCGGTCGTGAAGGATTGGAAAACTGGCCCTAAGCCGCAGCAAGGAGGTCCCACCGCTTACCCGGAAGGTCACAGAGAGCTTCCCCTCCAAAGCCAAAAGCTGGGCTTGGAGTTCCTCAGAAGACTGTGCCAAATGAATCCTCTTCAGCGTCTCAAAAAGAAGTCCCTTCTGAAGAACCCCTATGGGCTTATTTATAGATTTTCAGAATCTGAACTGCCAATAACAAAACTGCAACGGTCTGAAATTACCGGGATACCCTTGGTTGGGCCTGCCAACAGCCAAACTCCGCTGTTCTGAGGAGCTATGTGCAGTCCACTAAGGGTAAGAGGGTAAAGTACCCGGGGTAGACGAGTAAAAACCTCTGTTTGACAGGGAAATATAACATGTAACATAAAGAAAGGCCTCTTCTCGCCCTGGCGAGCGGAGAGGTACCTACCGGCGAGAGGGGCCCCGTTACCCGTCTCGCCGGAGCCTCTCGCCCCTTATAGTGAGATCTCCTTGCTGTTGGAGACTCTCTTGCCCGTGGGGGCCCTCTCGCCCCTTGGAGAGTCCATCATCTCGCTGCTTGCGAGTGGGCCCCCCTGGTCCCATTTGCCTATCTCGATCTGTTTGCTTCTTGAGGGCTCTTTGCGAGCCCGAGGTTATACACAATCCCCGCTCTTTTTGAGATTACTCTAAGCTCAAAAAGAATGTTCAACCGAGGCTCGTAATTTGAGGCGCATTAAAAAACGTATTTATGAGGAATCTTCTGAGGCCCCCACCAGGGCCTATAAATATATGACTCCTGCCCCGCACACCTGGCGCCCTGCTCTGCATATTCTTCTTCCCCATTCTCGAGTCTTTTGGAATGACGCACAGTCAAAGCTTTCGTGAACGTCTCGCACTAGTGCGAGAGCAATATAAGGCCAACGTGGCTTCCTTTACCTCTTCTCTGGTTTGCCCTCTCCCCCCATCGTCTCGCCTGAAAAAGACGAAGGATGGGGGCCCATCACCTGCCGCAGGAGATTTGTCTCGCGTCGCTTTGGAAACCATCCCCACTCCTCACGCGCCCTCCACGGAAAAAGAGGTGGATACTCGCTTTTATCATTGTTATCTCTGCGACCGGGTGCTTTCTCTTGCTGACTAATGTTTTTTCAGGGGGCTCTTGTGGTTCCGCAGCCCCCGAAGAGTCCGCGAGAGGGTTCTGCTGCCCGTTGCGAGGAGTTCGATTCGCAGCCCTCATCTACTCCCCCAACTACTCCCAGCGAGAGGAGGGACGACCCCTCCCCGGCCGCCGATACCTCTCGCCATCCTGGTAAGGGACCTTCCCTCGCCCTTTTGAATCCCCTTCGCTATTCTCACTCCCTCCTGCGAGTGCCTCTTCCACCTTGTCTCTGCACCCCTTGCGCAGATTCTCGGGCCAACTCTCCTATTGAGGAGCAGCCAAAGCAAGTCTCCGTCTCGCCTCCTCCCGAAGACGGGATTGAAGACTATCTGGGTGACCCTTCGAATCCAGTGGAGATGAAGCGGAAGATGGATGAGCTCTTCCGGAAGCACGCGCGCCTCATCCATTCCTTGACTCTGGACAAGCAAGCCGCGGAGAAGCGCATCGAGTCGCTGGAAGGCGAGTGCGCTCGTCTCGCTTCCGGAGCTAACGCCGAGCTAGATGTCGACAGTACCAACCCCGAAGCTATCATTAATGAGACCGATATGCAGCTCCGTCTCGCGCGCCGTGGTCTTGAATCCATCCGCTCCTTCCATTCGCGGAGTAGACCTCCTCGCGGTGGAGCTCGCGGTGGCCGCTGGGAATGGCGCCCGTACTGAGGAATGTTTGTCTCGCTGTTCTTCCTTTTCTTCTTCTCGCAAAAGTTTGTAATAATGGTAGTCTCGCCAAAGTATGCAGGGAGCTTGGTCTCCTGCGGGACGATTTCTGGACATATATATTTTTATGGCTTAATTTTTCATTCCCTTTTTTAATCCTCCTTTTAATTTATGCTAAATAAATATTTATATATTTTTTCCTGATTGTGATGGGTCGCGCCGATCGAGGCTTAGGAGAGAGAAAATTCATCGACTCTTCCCCTCCCCCCGTGTTTTCCCGCCCACTCAATCATTGGCCATGTATCAGTTATAAATATGCCTTGCCTGGGATTAGATGCCGCACTTTTCGCTTCTTCCGTTACCCGAGTTCTTGGCTTTCTGACCTCTCCGTCTCGCCGGACCCTTCCCGCCTATTTCTTCCTTCGTCTCGCTGAAGACCATTTCGCCCAAAAAGATGGGTAAGAAGAAGGTGGAGGAGGGTGAGGGGCGCAGCCGCTGCGGGAAGAGGTTTACTGACCATGACTTCCCGCTCGGCCGGCTCTCGCGACAAGATTATGACAAGTTTGCCCACGAGTACCTAGAAGAAGGGGTCGAGTCGCGTCCTCCCAAGGTCGGCGAGTGCATCAACACCTATTACCGGGGGGAACTCGCTTTTCCTGTCTCGCACTTCGAGGCAGGGCTGCGGCTGCCCCTTTGGCCATAGGTGAAGCAGGTTTTCAAATACTTTGGTGTCATCCCGGCACAGTTCAACCCCAACGCCATCTCGGTGTTGATCGCGTTCGCCTGCTACATGCGCCGGGAGCGCATCGAGTTCAGCTTGACGGCCTTCCGCAAGCTTTTCATCTACCACGCCGACGCCGATGGCGTCCCATATTTTACTGGGTAGGGGCTCAAGGTATGCGAGACGCCTAACAAGAACCATCACTGGCTCACCCGATTCGTCTTCATCCTGGGAGACCGCGCGGACTTCAGCGGCATCCCTCTTGCGCCGGTCTCTCCGCCAGAGAGCTTCTACGCCACCCCCCAAGTCAGCGGCCCAGAGAAGCTGCTGTGCGAGTACCTAGTCGGCAAGAACTTCGAGGTCAACTTCTTGCGGCGAGGTCTCGACTCGCTTCTCCTCGTGCTCCCGGGCGAAGGTATTCTTATCTTATCCTTTCGTTCTTCTCTTCTCGCTATTTGCCGTTTCGCTTCTTCCTAACCCCTACTCGCTTTTAGGTGAGCGAATTATTCTAGCGTCCCCTCCTTACAAGAGCAATATTCACCCTGCCAAGGGTCTTGATCTCGCCAATGCAGCGGCAGAGGCGGCGAGAGAGTCCCTGGCGGTCATCCCGCCCAAGCGTCCCGGAGATGACACGGTCCCCTCTCGCTCCAGGCCTCCTAAAAAGAAGATGAAGAAAGCTATAGTTATTTCCAAGGAAAGAAGGAAGGCTCCTCAAGGGAGACCTATCTCTATAGGGGAAACTCCACCGCCTCCCTCGCCTAATCACCAAGCCGTCTCGCCTACTCGCGGGATGGTATTCTCTGCTCAACCTGCTGCCGCCTCCAACCTGCCCGCCACGGCTTCCAACCTGCCCGCCGCGGCTTCCAACCCGCGAGCTGTTCCCCCTGATCAGGCGGCTGCCACCTCTTCTCGCGAGGGCGATTCCTCTGGCCGCCCCGCTCCCTCCTCTCACATGAATTACAATCTGGGTCCCGTGGTTCATGATGCCGTCGGCGACCCGGTTCTGTTGTGGGGGCGGGACGCCAACCGCGTGTCCATCTCCACTCTCCTTCCATCATGGAAGGAGCAAGAGGTCCCTTCCAGCCACGCCTTCGCCATCGTGTACGGCCTCTATGGTGGCCTAGACGCCTCTTCGCCTGAAAGCGAGTCCACCAAGGACCTCGTGCTGAAAACTTGCCACCACCAAATGCGGGCCTTGGAGTTCTCGCACCGCTCCTCTCGCCGCCTCATTTATATTAATTCAAAGTGGAAGGCTAGTGAGGAGAATCTGGAGGCGGAACGGGAGAAATCCACTAGTCTAGCGAGAAGGTTATCAGATGCCGAGTCTCAGCTCGCGAAGGCCCAAGGCGGCGTGGTAAGCCATGACTTTCTTTTCTCTTGGGTCTCTTTCCTTTCCCATCATTCTTGGCTAATTGCTAGGTCATCCCGCAGGATGCCGAGACGGCGGAATAACTGTATTCGCGTGTGGCGGCCTTGGAGGAGGAGGTCCAGGTGTTGACGGCTGAGAACGCGCGCCTTCGGGCTGATGCTGCGTCGTCGTCTCGCCGCGAGCCCTTCCAGACTCCCCCGCCATATTATTCTTATGAAGAAGTCGAGGAACAATGCCGAGATGCTGGCGTTCGTGCTGCAGAGCTGGTGCTGCAAATGATGAAAGACATGGGGGTTGTGAAGGACGAGTCCGAGTCGGTGACTGCACGCTACTTGGTCCCCGAGCTTTTTAGCGAGGAGAGCGATGATTCTTCATCTGGCGAGGAGGACTGATGTGCCGCCTCCAAGATTTAGAATCACTTTCTCCTCTTCTTGATGTTTGTAAAAACTTTTAAATCATATTTTTGCGGCATATGCCGAGTGGAGAGCGAGTGCTCATTTTTTGTTATCTCTATTTTTATTTTCTATTTCGCGAAGTTAATCTCTGTCTTGGTTTGCATGCGGGACGGTGCTACCACTTCGTCTTGCTGCGTAACCTTTATATTTCTGCCTTTTTATGTTCTGCGCGGGACGGCTTCTCGACACGTTTTCGGCCGCGAGCTGACGCAATGCCTTACCTCGCGCGTGCCCTTTCGCGACCGGCGAGATGATCCTCAACAGCCATCCGCTGCGAGTACTACCACCTGTCTCATTCCACACCCTCGATCCTCAACAGCCATCCGTTGCGAGTACTACCACCTGTCTCATTCCACACCCTTTTTCCCTTAGTTTATTTTTGTACTTTAGGACTAAGTCGAGATACTAAGGTGTAATGTTGCTTTAAGGGGACTTTTCACCCTATTCTGCCGAAGTGAATTCTCTGCCCTGTCGGTTTGATGCTGATGGAGATTGCCTGACCCAACCCTATCCCCCGCAGGCGAGCCTTCGGACCTGCCAGCGAGATGGGAGCCTGCGCAGCGGGTCTACCTGGGGCCGAGCCGAGCTCGGGGTGCCGATGAAGACCTCAAACCAAATCCTATCCCCCACAGGCGAGCCTTCGGACCTGCCAGCTAGATGGGAGCCTGCGCAGCGGGTCTACCTGGGGCCGAGCCGAGCTCGGTGTGCCGATGAAGACCTCAAACCAAAACCTATCCCCCACAGGCGAGCCTTCGGACCTGCCAGCTAGATGGGAGCCGGCGCAGCGGGTCTACCTGGGGCCGAGCCGAGCTCGGGGTGCTGATGAAGACCTCAAACCAAAACCTATCCCCCACAGGCGAGCCTTCGGACCTGCCAGCTAGATGGGAGCCTGCGTAGTGGGTCTACATGGGGCCGAGCCGAGCTCGGGGTGCCGATGAAGACCTCAAACCAAAACCTATCCCCCACAGGCGAGCCTTCGGGCCTGCCAGCTAGATGGGAGCCTGCGCAGCGGGCCTACCTGGGGCCGAGCCGAGCTCCGGGTGCCGATGAAGACCTCAAACCAAAACCTATCCCCCACAGGCGAGCCTTCGGGCCTGCCAGCTAGATGGGAGCCTGCGCAGTCGGTATACCTGGGGCCGAGCCGAGCTCGGGTTGCCGATGAAGACCTCAAACCAAAAACCTATCCCCCATAGGCGAGCCTTCGGACCTGCCAGCTAGATGGGAACCTGCGCAACGGGTCTACCTGGGGCCGAGCCGAGCTCGGGGTGCCGATGAAGACCTCAAACCAAAACCTATCCCCCACAGGCGAGCCTTCGGACCTCCCAGCTAGATGGGAGTCTGCGCAGCGGGTCTACCTGGGGCCGAGCCGAGCTCGGGGTGCCGATGAAGACCTCAAACCAAAACCTATCCCTCACAGGCGAGCCTTCGGACCTGCCAGCTAGATGGGAGCCTGCGCAGCGGGTCTACCTGGTGTCGAGCCGAGCTCGGGGTGCCGATGAAGACCTCAAACCAAAACCTATCCCCCACAGGCGAGCCTTCGGACCTGCCAGCTAGATGGGACCCTGCATAGCGGGTCTACCTGGGGCCGAGCCGAGCTCGGGGTGCCGATGAAGACCTCAAACCAAAACCTATCCACCACAGGCGAGCATTCGGACCTGCCAGCTAGATGGGAGCCTGCGCAGCGGGTCTACCTGGGTCCGAGCCGAGCTCGGGGTGCCGATGAAGACCTCAAACCAAAACCTATCCCCCACAGGCAAGCCTTCGGGCCTGCCAGCTAGATGGGAGCCTGCGCAGCGGGTCTACCTGGGGCCGAGCCGAGCTCGGGGTGCCGATGAAGACCTCAAACCAAAACCTATCCCCCATAGGCGAGCCTTCGGACCTGCCAGCTAGATGGGAGCCTGCGCAGCGGGTCTACCTGGGGCCGAGCCGAGCTCGGGGTGCCGATGAAGACCTCAAACCAAAACCTATCCCCCACAGGCAAGCCTTCGGGCCTGCCAGCTAGATGGGAGCCTGCGCGGCGGGTCTACCTGGGGCCGAGCCGAGCTCGGGGTGCCGATGAAGACCTCAAACCAAATCCTATCCCCCACAGGCGAGCCTTCGGACCTGCCAGCTAGATGGGATCCTGCGCAGCGGGTCTACCTAGGGCTGAGCCGAGCTCGGGGTGCCGATGAAGACCTCAAACCAAAACCTATCCCCCACAGGCGAGCCTTCGGACCTGCCAGCTAGATGGGAGCCTGCGCAGTAGGTCTACCTAGGGCCGAGCCGAGCTCGGGGTGCCTATGAAGACCTCAAACCAAAACCTATCCCCCACAGGCGAGCCTTCGGACCTGCCAGCTAGATGGGAGCCTGTGCAGCGGGTCTACCTGGGGCCGAGCTGAGCTCGGGGTGCCGATGAAGACCTCAAACCAAAACCTATCCCCCACAGGCGAGCCTTCAGACCTGCCAGCTAGATGGGAGCCTGCGTAGCGGGTCTACCTGGGGCCGAGCCGAGCTCGGGGTGCCGATGAAGATACCTCTTCCTGTTATTAGGACTCCACGAGAAATAATGAACGAGAAAAAATTTGAGAAGTACATTATATTAACTATGCATTGAGTACATATCTTCCGTTCTACCCTCTCATGGGTAGAAGCGTTTTAAGTCATCCCCACTCCAGGAATGGTTCAAGATCCTACCCTCCACATCCTGGAGGTAGTAACCCCCCGCTTTCAACACTCTCTCTACAATATAAGGTCCCTCCCAATTTGGGTTGAGCTTTCCCACCGGGGCGGACCTCCCTGTCGCATCAACCTTTTTTAGTACTAGGTCTCCTTCCGCGAATTGTTTTATCCTGATATGCTTGTCGAAGTGCTTTGCCATTCGTCGCTTGATTTCTTCCTGTCTGATGGCTGCTACGTCTCGCAGCTCCTCTGCCAGGTCTAGCGAGAAGCGCAGGCCTTCCTCATTTTCCATCCTCCATGCCTCGTCTCCATCTCCTGCAGCCGCAACTCGTGGGGATCGGACCTCGAACTCCACTGGTAGTACCGCCTCACAACCATGGGAAAGCTCGAAAGGGGTCTCACCAGTGGTCGTGTTCGGGGTTGTTCTCAGAGCCCATAGGACCGAGGGGAGTTGCTCCACCCAATTCCCTCTCAGATTCTCTACCTTCTTCTTTAGCAAGTTAACGATAATCTTGTTTGCCGCCTCCACCTGACAATTGCTCCTGGGGTGGTGGACGGAGGAAAACCCGAGGTCGATGCCCAGCTGAGTGCAGAAGCTGATGAACTCTTCGCTAGCAAACTGGGGGCTGTTATCCGTGACGATGGCCTGAGGTAGCCCGTGCCTGCAGATGATCTCCCCCCAGACGAAGTTCCTGATGACTTGGGAGGTCACCTTTGCTAGCGCCTTAACCTCCAGCCACTCGGAGAAGTAATCTATCAAAACCAGGAGGAATCTTCTTTGTCCACTAGCTGGAGGAAAAGGCCCAACTAGATCCATTCCCCAAATGGCAAAAGGCCATGGTGTTGTGATGTTTCGGAGCCTTTGAGCCGGCAAGAGCTGGAGGGGGGCGTAGAGCTGGCACTTCCGGCATTTCCTCGCAAACTCTGTCGCGTCCCTCCTCAGGGTGGGCCAGAAGTACCCCTGTCTGACCACCCTTGCTTCCAACGTCCTCCCTCCGGAATGACTACCACATTCCCCGGAGTGCACCTCCTCCAGAATGTGCCTGGTCTCTTCCTCCGTTACACATCGAGCTAGGAGACCTGAAATCATCCTTCGGTGCAGTCCTCCTTCATGCATGAGATAATGGGCCGCCTTATGGCGGAAGTTTCTTGCCTCCTTGACCCCCTCAGGGAGGTTTCCTGTCAAGAAGAAGGTAATGAAAGGATCTACCCACGAGGGCCGCCGATCCACCTCCATTAGCTCCCCCTCTTCGATTGCTGGATGGAACAAATCAGTCAGGGCACCCCCTTCCCAAGGTCCGAACTTAGCCAATCGATCGACAGCAGTGTTCTCTTCTCTGGGGACGTGTTGGATGGAGAACGTCTGGAACCCTCCGATGATCGTCCTAACCTTGGACAAATATTTCACAAGGGTGGGCTCCCGCACCTCGAACTCTCCACGTATCTGAGACGCCACCACCAATGAGTCCGTGAAAACCTCAACGTCCTTGATCTCGAGCTCCTTAGCCAAGCGAAGGCCGGCTATCACTGCCTCGTACTCTGCTTGGTTGTTGGTTGTGGGGAAATGCAAGGCGACGGCTTGTTTTATGGTCACCCCCTGGGGACTTGTTAGTACCACCGCCGCCCCGAGAGAGTGCTTTCCCGAGGCCCCGTCGACCATTATCTTCCATGCCTCCGGTGGCCGCGGCTCCTCGGCCCCGACCTCCGCGACGTAGTCTGCCAAGAAGTCGGCCACCACCTGTGCCTTAATGGAGAGCCTTGGTACGAACGAAATGTTGAATTCGCTCAACTCGATGGACCACTTGGACAGCCTACCCGAGTGCTCTACTCCTTAAAAAATCTTTCGGAGAGGATGGTCTGTCACCACCCTAATCGAATGTGCCTGGAAATATGGCCAGAGCTTCCTGGCTGAAACAACCAAGGCGTATGCTAGTTTTTCTAGGATAGGGTAGCGAAGCTCCGCTTTTCTCAGGATCCGGCTAACATAATAAATGGGCAGCTGCTTCTTTCCCTCTTCTCTGACTAGGATGGAGCTCACCGCCTCTGCTCCCACTCCTAGGTACAGGGTCAGATCTTCCTCCTCTTTAGGGCTTTGAAGCAGAGGAGCCCGAGAGAGTTGCTCCTTCAGTTTTTGAAAAGCTTCTTCGCACTCCACTGTCCATTCAAATCTCTGGTTCCCTCGTAGCACTTTAAAGAAAGGCGAGCACTTCTCTCCTGACCTAGTGAGGAATCTGCTAAGGCCGGCCAGCTTTCCTGTCAAGCGCTGTACCTCCTTAGCTTTTCGCGGTGATTCTAGCTCCAGAATGGCCTTTACTTTATCAGGATTAGGTTCTACCCCTGCCGGGGTCAGAAGGTGCCCGAGGAACTTCCCACGACTGGCCCCAAAAACACATTTTAAGGGGTTCTACCTCATTTTGAACTTTCTCAAGGTGGCGAACGTCTCCTCCAGATCTTGGAGATGCGAGCTCACTCCCTTGCTCTTTACCATGAGATCATCAACGTAGACTTCTAGGTTCCGGCCCCTCTGGCCCTGGAAAACTCGATCCATCATCCGTTGGTATGTTGCCCCCGCGTTTTTTAACCCGAAGGGCATCATGTTATAACTAAAGCACCCTTCCCTGGTGATGAAGGAGACATCCTTGACGTCAGGAGGGTGCATCCGGATCTGATGGTAACCTGAAAAAGCATCCAGAAAACTCATAACAGAAAAACCAACGGCTGAATCAACCAGCGCGTCGATTCGAGGCAGGGGGTAGAAATCCTTGGGGCACGATTTATTCAATAACGAAAAGTCAATACACATTCTCCATTTCCCCCCCCCCCTTCTTTACCATTACAACATTGGAGATCCAGCCTGGGTACTGGATCTCTGAGATGAAGCCCGCCTCCAGGAGCTTCTTGACATCCTCTCGAATGGGCTCCTCCAGCTTGGTGGCGACGGCTCTCATCTTTTAACGGATGGGGCGGGCGCGGGGGTCCAAGTTCAGGCGGTGGCAGGCTACGTCGGCGTCGATGCCCGGCATGTCCGCCGCGCTCCAAGCGAAGACGTCGACGTTGCTCTGAATGCAGACCCGCATCCGCTCCTGGTCTTCAGGACTCAAGCCCCCGCTGATCCGTATCCTTCGTACCTGCCACTGGCTGGTGCGGACCTCCACCTCCACCACTTCCTCAGCCACCTCCAGTCGCGACTGCTCCCAGTCGTCCCCTGCTTCTTCTTCCTACTGCAGCTCTTCCTCTCCTCCTGCTCCCTTGACTTCCATCACCTCGTCCTGCTGCTGCTCAATTTCCATGTCTTTTCGGGATTCCTCCACAACCACTTCTCCTCCCACTTCCTCCTGTCTCGCCTTTTGTGGCTTCAACTCCACGCTCCTCCGAACTTCCTGCACATCTCCTCCCCTCTGCTCCTCTTCAATTTCCATTTCCCCCTCCGGGCTCTCCTGTTGCTGCTCGACCTCAACATCCCCCTGCGCCTCCTGCACACCTCCTCCTTGCTGCTTCTCAGTCTCCTGTCCCCCGCCTTCCTTTTTGGTTCCTGCTCCCATTTCCTCTGGGCTCGCCTCTTCTTCCCTGATAGCTTCTTCTTGCGCCGCCATCTCCTTCTCCAACTCTTCCGCCTCTGCCATCCAAGATATGGTGTTAACCGCCGAGACGTAACACTGCCTCGCAACTTTTGGATCTCCCCTGATCCTGACCTGCACCCCTCCATTGTTAAACTTGAGACATTGATGAAAAGAAGAGGGGACGCAGCGAAAGGCGCTGATGAGGGGACGCCTAAAGATGGCGCTGTAGCTGCTCGGGGCATCTACGATCACGAACCGGCAGTTCCGTGATACGCCCCCCAACCTCACATGCAGCCCTACTCCCCCTTCTAATTCTTTTCTCTCCCCAGAAAATCCGAACAACGGTCCATCCGAGGCCAAAATCCTCTTGGCTTCCACATGCATCTCATCGAAGGCCTTCTTAAAAATCACATTTACGGAGCTCCCGTTATCCACTAGGATCTTGGAGACCGTAAAGTTTTCCACTGCTGTCTGGATCACCAAGGAGTCGCAGAATGGGTCCTCGTACTCCGGCATATCCTCTGAAGAAAAGGTAATTTTTTCTAGCGGGGGCGGGGTCTGGGAGGTTGAGGCTACCCCCTTTCGGAACATGGTCTGGAATCTCCCCTTCTGGGTGGCCTCAATCCCAATCCCCCCATGGATGGCCCCGATCCCCCCCCCCCCGAGTTCCCACATCCACCCGTTCCTCGCACCTATCCTCAGCCTCCCCTTGCTGCACTTCCACAATCCTTACCGGCAGATCCTGCCTCCTCAATCCCCTGGCATCTCTCATCTCCAAGAACTCTGGGCACGTGGCCGTTGCGTGACCTCCCTCCTGATGGAAGTCACAGAAAGACAACACCACCCCACCCCTTCTCCCTTCTCCTCTTCCTCTTCTTCCTCCTCCTCGAGCTCCTCTTCCTCATACGATCCCCATTGCCTCCTGCTGATGCTGAAAACGATCCCTCATCCCCTGTCTCCATGCCGGCTGATCGAACCTCCTTGGCTCCCGAAAGTTATCTCTTCCCCGGAAGCCTCCTCCTAACTCCTGGGGGTGACCCTCCTGAGGCCTCCAACCTATCCGGTTGCTCGGCTCTCGGGCCCCCCGGTGATTCTGCCCTTGGTGCCCCTGACCTCGGGGTTCCTCTCTCCTCCTCTCTTCTCTGTGCTCCCTCTGCTCCTTCTGCTTTCCTGCTACTGGTTCCTTTGCGTCATCCTCCGCCAACCTGGCTAGCCTCCTTGCAAACGCCAGATTGGCTCTCTCGAAGTCCGTCTCCTTTGCCCCCACTCCATAAGCTCCTCAAAGGAGAGGGGGGGCACCCTCTTCAACTCCATGGTGAAGAAACCTGGCCTCAGTCCCAGGGTGAATGCAAGCATCAGCGTATACCCAGGGACCTCCTGGACCTGGAGGATCTCCTCCTGAAACCGATCTACGTAGTGCCCCAACGTTTCATCCTGGCTCTGCCTTACCGAGAACAAGCACTCCGCCTCCTTCTTACGCTTCTTCGATGTTGAAAACCTCAATAAGAAACCCCTCCGCAGATCCTCGAAACAATAAATCGATCTTGCCGATAACTGGTGGAACCAATCTCGCGCCTTCTCCTTCAAGGTGAAGGCAAACAGTCGACACTTAAACGCATCCGTCATCTGTCTGATAGAAACCATATCTTCAAACCATTGTACATGCTGTACCAGATCATCCTTCCCTGAGTAGTAGGACATGTCGGGCTCCCGGAACCCCTCCGGCACCGGAGCCGAGATGACAAGCTCACTGAAAGGGCTCTCGCTGACTGCTTGCCGAGAGGGCACGTCTCGCGGCCTCGGCTGACTGGCCCGATCTACGAGACCGTGCCCGGGGAAGAGTTCTCGCACAGCTGCCTCCTTCTCTCCATCTTCTGCAGGGACCTCCTTCCCGGGACGCTGGCCTGGGAAGAGCTCTCGCGCTGCCACGTCCCTCTCGCCAGCCTCTATGGGGACCTCCTTTCCCCGGCGCTGACCAGGGGCATTCTCGCCTAAAAGCGGGACCACCTCGATCGGGACCTGAGGTGTCGCCCACTCGCTCCTTGCCGAGAAGGCCAAGCTTATGGTTTGCATGACCTCTCGCCTGAAGTCCTCCAACATTTTCCTCGTCGCCTCTTCTACCTGGGAGGGGGAACCTCCAGAACCAGATCCTTCTCCCTCACCTCCTGTCATAGGACCAAACTCAAACTTTTCTTGAACCGGCCACCTCCACGCTCACCGCACCAGAACTGTTGAAGCCAAAATTTGACTCCGACAAATGTTCACAAAATAGGGGCGTAGCTGACTCCTACTTGGCCCAAGCTCCGACCTCCGACCGGTCGTGAAGGATTGGAAAACTGGCCCAAAGCCGCAGCAAGGAGGTCCCACCGCTTACCCGGAAGGTCACAGAGAGCTTCCCCTACAAAGCCAAAAGCTGGGCTTGGAGTTCCTCAGAAGACTGTGCCAAATGAATCCTCTTCAGCGTCTCAAAAAGAAGTCCTTTCTGAAGAACCCCTATAGGCTTATTTATAGATTTTCATAATCTGAACTGCCAATAACAAAACTGCACCGGTCTGAAATTACCGGGATACCCTTGGCTGGGTCTGCCAACAGCCAAACTCCGCTGTTCTGAGGAGCTATGTGCAGTCCACTAAGGGTAAGAGGGTAAAAGTACCCGGGGTAGAAGAGTAAAAACCTCTATTTGACAGGGAAATATAACATGTAACACAAAGAAAGGCCTCTTCTCGCCCTGGCGAGCGGAGAGGTACCTACCGGCGAGAGGGGCCCCGTTACCCGTCTCGCCGCAGCCTCTCGCCCCTTATAGCGAGATCTCCTTGCTGTTGGGGACTCTCTTGCCCATGGGGGCCCTCTCGACTCCGGAGGCCCTCTCGCCCCTTGGAGAGTCCATCATCTCGCTGCTTGCGAGTGGGCCCCCTGGTCCCATTTGCCTATCTCGATCTGTTTGCTTCTTGAGGGCTCTTTGCGAGCCCGAGGTTGTACACTCCCCATTTTCCTCCTATTAATGAATCTCCTTGCACAATTTATGATTTTCTAGGAGCGCAAATTTATGAACATGATGTTTCCGATGATTTTAATTTAAATAAATTTTCGGACGAAAAATTAATTTTAGAAAATAAATAACCCGAGCCTAATTTTATAACTTCGCAAGAGTCTCCTCCTTGCGAAGATTTTTCTGACGCACTTCTTTTTGATTATTCTTTCCCTAACAAGTTTCAGGAAGAAGATGAGCCGTTGCAATCAAATGTTATCCCCGACCCATTTGCCGCTCATCTAGAAAGATTCAAATCACCTCAGGTATGCATAGGTGATTTGAATCTAAATTTTCAAGTCAACTGCAAGAAGGAAAATCAAGAATCAAGCGGAGGAGTAGCCGGGCAAGCGACTTTGGCATCTTCGCCAAAGCGCGAATTAAGGGAGTTGCCGTTCATTTCAATTTTTATTTTCCTTTCTCCTAACCCGAACCGTCTAGCTTAAAGACGGGAAAAGGAAAAGCGCTCTTGTGAGACACCCCTTGTTTATCTTTTAATTTCTATGCATTTTTCTTTTTCTAAATTTTCACCAACTATTTTTCTTCCCCCCCCCCCCCTCCTACTTGACTTATAAACATCGGGGACAATGTTTATTTTTAAGTATGGGGGTGGATTCTTATTTATTATTTTTATTTAAAAATCCAAAAAAAAAATGAAAAATCTTTAAAATTTTTAAAAATTTTTTTCTTTTTATTATCCAAAATACAAAAAAATATAGAAAAAGAAAAAAAACAAAAGAAAACAAAAATAATAAACCCCTACTTAATTTTTATGATTTTTAGAAATTTATTTTGAGTTTATTTATAACAATTTTTATAATTTTTGATTTTCTAAACTTTTATTTCATCAAAGTTAGTTAAAATTAATTTTTAGGTGATTTTATTTTAAGAAATAAATTTATGAAGTAGATTTGTTTAGAGAAATTTATTTAGCCTTTTTTCTTTTATTTTAATTAGTTTCAATTTTATAGTGCTTAGTTTAACAATTTTTAGATTATAATTATCTCCACTTTGAACTTTAAAATTCTTAGAAAATTTTAATTTACTTTAGTTGCTCTCTTTTAATTTTAATTTAATCTAAATATTGTTTAGTCTTCCCTTGTTTTAATTTTTCTTGTTAGATCATATGTCACGGGGATAAGAGGATAAAATTCATTATCCCCTGGTACACATATGCAAGTTTTTATTTTTGGTTAGATCATATGTCATGGGAATTAAATATTCCTTGGTACACATATGCAACCCCAAAAAAAAGGAGTAAGAGGATAAAATTCATTACTCCTAAGCAATTTTGTTTGAAGAGAAAAAAATAATGAAAAAAAACATCAAAAAAAGAAAAAACTTGTGCGGGGTGAGAGGATAAAATTCATCACGCCCAATCAAAGATCTCTTCAATTCAATTTTTCCAAACCCAAAGCCCAATATAATTGCTTTAGTTTTAAATTAAAATTGTAAGAGAACATAAGTAGTAGTTTGAATTTTCCTCGAAGTCTCTTTTTAGTGAAAGAAGTGTTTATAATTTTTAATCTAACTTTGTTTACTAACTACTTAATTTTGAGATCTAATTATTTTATTAGAGAAAATTTGCTAAATATTTATCTTTTCTCATTTTATTTTCATATTTTAGGACTTAAAAATTTGAATCACTTAAGCTAATTTTTAACTTTTTTTTGATTTAATAAATTTTTAATTCAATTAAAAAATTATATTAATTTCTTATAAATACTTCTCATAGTTTTGCTCTGTAATAGCAAAAGATTAAGTATGTGGGTATTTGATAAGTTAATTTATATAGTTATTTTAGTTTAATTTTTTATAAATAAATAGTATAATTTATTTGTCTTTATATTAATATATATAATAATTCGTTTATTTTTATATTTCAGGTCAATATGGGATTGAAATATCATTTTCAAGCCCATGGCAAAGTTCTGAAAACATTTGGAGGCAATTAATATTTTTGGCTACGGATAGCTGTAATTCAAATCGCCATAACTTTCAAACCAAGAAGAGTTATGGGATGTGCAACTAGTCAACATAAAGAGGACGACGTTCTCTACAAATCTGGAGAATTTCACAAGTACATACACCAAAGACATGGGCGTGACCAGGGCGTGAACACCGGCGTGTCTAGCTCAAGAATACAGTTTTCTCCAGAAATCTTCCCGGGGCAATTTTGGGACTTTTTCTAAGTACATGCCCCCATGTCACGGGCGTGCCCGATGGCGTGACCAATCCAAAATTGCCGAAATGATGTCAGATTGCACCGTTTCCAACCGTTTGCTGACCCGGTCAGTACAAGCCCTAGGTCACGGGCATGACCTAGGGGCGTGACACTTCAGGAACTGCCAGAATTTACTCCCGCCGTTTTCAGCTTCCCGCAGTTTTCCAGAAACAGAAGTGACACGCCCAAGGTCACAGGCGTGACCTAGGGGCGTGACCTGCCATTTAATAGATTTTGGCGATTTCTCCTCCAACGTTCCCGATCTTTCAAGATGGCTGTTCCGAGCCTGACACGCCCTAGGTCATGGGCGTGACCTAGGGCGTGACCTTGCAGAAATGTTTCCAATAAATTACAGATGTGTTCAGAAGCTTAGGGGTGAGCTAGGAGGTCAATCTAGGAGTAGCTTCAGTAGATTATTGTCCTGTTTTTATGCATTTTGTTTATGTACTTTTCAATTTCATAATTTAGGCTTTAATTCTAGTCCTTTTTATTTTCTTTCTATGTATCCCTATTTTCATTTTCACTTGATCATGACAAGCTTTTAAATATAATAAAATACTTCTTTTTGTCAAACTCTTTTCTTATCGTTTCGAGTTAGCTTTGATTTATTAGCTTTGATTCTGATTCAGATCCGTATCCTATATGACCGAGAGGTTGCGAATACAGGGAGATCACTCAAAGATAAAAGGAGTTGATTGCAATCCTCGAGAGAGGACGCCATGACTCTTCCGGATTAGAGTGAAATCCAATAGAGGGGTTCACCTCCTAAAGCAGGTTTAGGGGTTTCGACTGGCCGAGAGGTCTTAATCGATCAACCTAAGCTTAGTCGAGAGCGTATTCTCGAGAGAGGCATTTTCGTATTTTAATAACCTCCACGGTCGAAGCGGATAATCTAGAAGTTTGCCTTTAAGATATGTTTATTTCATTTCAAAGTAAGTCCCGATCAAGTGCTTCCTTTTAGTTTATTTTCTAATTATAGTTTTAATTCACTCCGTTTATTTGCCGATAAAATAATAGTAATTTGTGTGAGTAGGAGTACTCAATAGACCCCGAGTCTAATACGACAATTTCCTATAGTATATTTTGATAGGTACGCTTGCCTATTTCGAGATTATAGTTTGGATACATTTTTAAAACTTATAAAATTCCTCATCAAGTTTTTGGTGTCGTTGCCGGGGACATTTTGTTGATATTTTGAAAGCGCAAATTGTATTACTTTTATCACTCTCTTTCTCTAACCCCAATTCTCTTTTTCATTTTTTTTAAATTCCTTTATATTAGGTATGGGTTGTGTTTATTTTCCTGTATTAAAAACTATGTTATCTCAATTGGCTGCTAAAATTGCCCAGCTTCAAAATCAATTTGATATTTTGAAAGCCGCAAAAAAGCATCAATGTGTTTGTTTTTATTGTCACGGTTCTCATCCAAGTGAGTTTTGTTATCATTATAATTATTATAAAAATCATTCTTATGAAAATAATTTTGATAGTAATTATGATAATAATTCTTCTCACTTTTATGATAATTCAAATTTTTATGAAAATAATTTTTCTAATTTTTCCTATGTTCATGAAAATAATTTTTCAAGTGATAATGTGAATAATTATTTTGATGTAAATAACTATTCTTCCAACTCGGATGAAAACTTCTCTTGGTCGCAAGATCAACCGGAAGGTTTCTCGAGTTATGAGAATAATTATTTGGATCCAAATTTTTGTTGTTCTTCTTCCGCACCGCAAGCTTTCTCTCTTAATTTTGGGGAATCCTCTCATTTGCAATATGATTCTTCCCCCCAAAATTTGGATGAAAATTTTCTTACGTTTAGTGATTCTTCTCCTTCGGATACTGTTGCTAATGAGGAACATGACTTCTCATGTACCCCAGTAGTTATTTATACCGAAGAAGAACAACAACTTTTATTTCAAGAGCTCGTTAGGTGTATGGATGCGCTGGGCGGAGTAGATGAAGAATATGTTTCTCCAACTACTACACCCCATTTTCCGCCTATTAATGAATCTCCTTGCACAATTTATGATTTTCTAGGAGCGCAAATTTATGAACATGATGCTTCCGACGATTTTATTTTAAATAAATTTTCGGACGAAAAATTAATTTTAGAAAATAAACAACCCGATCCTAATCTTATTACTTCGCAAGAGTCTCCTCCTTGCGAAGATTTTTCTAACGCACTTCTTTTTTTATTATTCTTTCTCTAACAAGTTTCAGGAATAAGATGAGCCGTTGCAATCAAATGTTATCCCCGACCCATTTGCCACTTATCTAGAAAGATTCAAATCACCTCAGGTATGCATAGGTGATTTGAATCTAAATTTTCAAGTGAACTGCAAGAAAGAAAATCAAGAAGCAAGCGGAGGAGTAGCCGGGCAAGCGACTTTGGCATATTCGCCAAAGCGCGAATTAAGGGAGTTGCCCGTTCATTTCAATTTTTATTTTCCTTTCTCCTAACCCGAACCATCTAGCTTAAAGATGGGAAAAAGAAACGCGCTCTTGTGAGACACCCCTTGCTTATCTTTTAATTTCTACGCATTTTTCTTTTCTAAATTTTCACCAACTGTTTTTCTTCCCCCCCCCCCCCCCCGCCTCCTACTTGACTTATAAACATTGGGGACAATGTTTATTTTTAAGTATGAGGGTGGATTCTTATTTATTATTTTTATTTAAAAATTCATAATAAATGAAAAATCTTTAAAATTTTTAAATTTTTTTTCTTTTTATTATCCAAAATACAAAAAATATAGAAAAAGAAAAAAACAAAAGAAAATAAAAATAATAAACCCCTACTTAATTTTTGTGATTTTAGAAATTTATTTTGAGTTTATTTATAAGAATTTTTATAATTTTTAATTTTCTAAACTTTTATTTCATCAAAGTTGGTTAAAATTAATTTTTAGGTGATTTTATTTTAAGAAATAAATTTATGAAGTAAATTTATTTAGAGAAATTTATTTAGCCTTTTTCTCTTTTATTTTAATTAGTTTCAATTTTATAGTTTTTAGTTTAACAATTTTTAGATTATAATTATCTCCACTTTGAACTTTAAGATTCTTAGGAAATTTTAATTTACTTTAATTGCTCTCTTTTAATTTTAATTTAATCTAAATATTGCTTAGCCTTCCCTTATTTTAATTTTTCTTGTTAGATCATATGTCACGGGGATAAGAGGATAAAATTCATTATCCCCTGGTACATATATGCAAGTTTTTATTTTTGGTTAGATCATATGTCATGGGAATTAAATATTCCTTGGTACACATATGCAACCCCAAAAAAAGGAGTAAGATGATAAAATTCATTACTCCTAAGCAATTTTGTTTGAGGAAAAAAAAAAGAAAAAAAAAAACATCAAAAAAAGAAAAAAATTGTGTGGGGTGAGAGGATAAAATTCATCATCCCCAATCAAAGATCTCTTCAATTCCCCTTTTCCAAACCCAAAGCCCAATATAATTGCTTTAGTTTTATATTAAAATTGTAAGAGAGCATAAGTAGTAGTTTGAATTTTCCTCGAAATCTCTTTTTAGTGAAAGAAGTGTTTATAATTTTTAATCTAACTTTGATTACTAACTACTTAATTTTGAGATCTAATTATTTTATTAGAGAAAATTTGCTAAATATTTATTTTTTCTCATTTTATTTTCATATTTTAGGACTTAAAAATTTGAATCACTTAAGCTAATTTTTAACTTTCTTTTGATTTAATAAATTTTTAGTTCAATTAAAAAATTATATTAATTTCTTATAAATACTTCTCGTAGTTTTGCTCTGAAATAGCAAAAGATTAAGTATGGGGGTATTTGATAAGTTAATTTATATAGTTATTTTAGTTTAATTTTTATAAATAAATAGTATAATTTATTTGTCTTTATATTAATATATATAATAATTCGTTTATTTTTATATTTCAGGTCAATATGGGCTTGAAATATCATTTTCAAGCACATGGCAAAGATCTGAAAACATTTGGAGGCAATTAATATTTTTGGCCACGGATAGCTGAAATTCAAATGGTCATAACTTTCAAATCAGGAAGAGTTACAGGACGTGCAACCAGTCAACAGAAAGAGGACGACAACCTCTACAAATCTGGAGAATTTCACAAGTACATGCCCCAAAGACACGGGCGTGACCAGGGCATGAATACGGGCATGTCTAGCTCAAGAACACAGTTTTCTCCAGAAATCTTCCCGGGGCAATTCTGGGACTTTTTATAAGTACACGCCCCCATGTCACAGGCGTGCCCGAGGGCGTGACCAACTTGAAACTACCGAAATGCTGCCAGATTGTGCCGTTTCCATCCGTCTACTGACCCGGTCAGTACACGCGCTAGGTCATGGGCGTGACCTAGGGGCGTGACACTTCAGGAACTGCCAGAATTTACTCCCGCCGTTTTCAGCTTCCCGCGGTTTTCCAGAAACAGAAGTGAAATGCCCTAGGTCACGGGCGTGACCTAGGGGCGTGACCCGCCATTTAACAGATTTTGGCGGTTTCTCCTCCAACGTTCCCGATCTTTCAAGACGGAGGTTCCGAGCCTGACACGCCCAAGGAAACGGACGTGACCGTGCATAAATGTTTCCTATAAATTACATATGAGTTCAGAAGCTTAGGGGGGAGCTAGGAGGCCAATCTATGAGTAGCTTCAGTAGATTATTTTCATGTTTTTATGCATTTTGTTTATGTACTTTTCAATTTCATAGTTTAGGCTTTAATTCTAGTACTTTTTATTTTCTTTCTATGTATCCCTATTTTCATTTCCACTTGATCATGATAAGCTTTTCAATATAATAAAATACTTCTTTTTGTCAAACTCTTTTCTAATCGTTTCGAGTAAGCTTTGATTTATTAGCTTTGATTCCGATCTAGATCCGTATCGTAAATGACCGAGAGGTTGTGGATACGGGGAGATCACTCAAAGATAAAAGGAGTTGATTGCAATCCTCGAGAGAGGACGACATGACTCTTCCGGATTGGAGTGAAATCCAATAGAGGGGTTCACCTCCTAAAGCAGGCTTAGGGGTTTCGACTGGCCAAGAGGTCTTAGTCGATCAACCTAAGCTTAGTCGAGAGCGTATTCTCGAGAGAGGCGTTTTCGTATTTTAGGAACCTCCATGGTCGAAGCGGATAATCTAGAAGTTTGCCTTTAAGATAAGTTTATTTCATTTCAAAGTAAGTCTCGATCAAGTGCTTCCTTTTAGTTTATTTTCTAATTATAGTTTTAATTCACTCCATTTATTTGCCGAAAAAATAATAGTAATTTGCGTGAGTAGGAGTACTCAACATGCCCCGAGTCTAATACGACAATTTTCTATACTATATTTTGATAGGTACGCTTGCCTATTTTGAGATTATAGTTTGGATACATTTTTAAAATTTATAAAATTCATCATCAAGTTTTTGGCGCCGTTGCCGGGGACATTTTGTTGATATTTTGAAAGCATAAATTGTATTACTTTTATCACTCTCTTTCTCTAACCCCAATTCTCTTTTTCTTTTTTTCTTTTTTTTAAATTCCTTTCTATTAGGTACAGGTTGTGTTTATTTTCCTTTATTAAAAACTATGTTATCTCAATTGGCTGCTAAAATTTCCCAGCTTCAAAATCAATTCGATATTTTGAAACCCTCAAAAAAACATCAATGTGTTTGTTTTTATTGTCACGGTTCTCATCCAAGTGAGTTTTGTTATCATTATAATTATTATAAAAATCATTCTTATTGAAATAATTTTGATAGTAATTATGATAATAATTCTTCTCACTTTTATGATAATCCAAATTTTTATGAAAATAATTTTTCTAATTTTTCCTATATTCATGAAAATAATTTTTCAAGTGATAATGTGAATAATTATTTTGATGTAAATAATTATTCTTCCAACTCGGATAAAAACTTCTCTTGGTCGCAACATCAACCGAAAGGTTTCCCGAGTTATGAGAATAATTATTTGGATCGAAATTTTTGTTGTTCTTCTTCCGCACCGCAAGTTTTCTCTCTTAATTTTGGAGAATCCTCTCATTTGCAATATGATTCTTCCCCCCAAAATTTGGATGAAAATTTTCTTACGTTTAGTGATTCTTCTCCTTCGGATACTGTTGCTAATGAGGAACATGACTTCTCATGTACCCCAGTAGTTGTTTATACCGAAGAAGAACAACAACTTTTATTTCAAGAGCTCGTTAGGTGTATGGATGCGCTAGGCAGAGTAGATGAAGAATATGTTTCTCCTCCTACTACTCCCCATTTTCCTCCTATTAATGAATTTGCTTGCACAATTTATGATTTTCTAGGAGTGCAAATTTATGAACATGATGCTTCCGACGATTTTATTTTAAATAAATTTTTGGACGAAAAATTAATTTTAGAAAATAAACAACCCGAGCTTAATCTTATAACATCGCAAGAGTCTCCTCCTTGCGAAGATTTTTCTGACGCACTTCTTTTTAATTATTCTTTCCCTAACAAGTTTCAGGAAGAAGATGAGCCGTTGCAATCAAATGTTGTCCCCGACCCATTTGTCGCTCATCTAGAAAGATTCAAATCACCTCAGGTATGCATAGGTGATTTGAATCTAAATTTTCAAGTCAACTGCAAGAAGGAAAATCAAGAAGCAAGCGGAGGAGTAGCCGGGCAAGCGACTTTGACATCTTCGCCAAAGCGCGAATTAAAGGAGTTGCCCGTTCATTTCAATTTTTATTTTCCTTTCTCCTAACCCTAACCGTCTAGCTTAAAGACGGGAAAAAGAAAAGCGCTCATGGGAGACACCCATTGCTTATCTTTTAATTTTATGCATTTTTCTTTTTCTAAATTTTCACCAACTGTTTTTCTTCCCCCCCCCCCTCCTACTTGACTTATAAACATTGGGGATAATGTTTATTTTTAAGTATGGGGGTGGATTCTTATTTATTATTTTTATTTAAAAATCCAAAAGAAATGAAAAATCTTTAAAATTTTTAATTGTTTTTCTTTTTATTATCCAAAATACAAAAAAATATAGAAAAAGAAAAAAAAACAAAAGAAAACAAAAATAATAAACCCCTACTTAATTTTTGTGATTTTTAGAAATTTATTTTGAGTTTATTTATAAGAATTTTTATAATTTTTGATTTTCTAAACTTTTATTTCATCAAAGTTAGTTAAAATTAATTTTTAGGTGATTTTATTTTAAGAAATAAATTTATAAAGTAAATTTGTTTAGAGAAATTTATTTATCCTTTTTCTCTTTTATTTTAATTAGTTTCAATTTTATAGTGCTTAGTTTAACAATTTTTAGATTATAATTATCTCCACTTTGAAATTTAAGATTCCTAGGAAATTTTAATTTACTATAGTTGCTCTCTTTTAATTTTAATTTAATCTAAATATTGTTTAGTCTTCCCTTGTTTTAATTTTTCTTGTTAGATTATATGTCACGAGGATAAGAGGATAAAATTCATTATCCCCTGATACACATATGCAAGTTTTTATTTTTGGTTAGATCATATGTCATGGGAATTAAATATTCCTTGGTACACATATGCAACCCAAAAAAAAGGAGTAAGAGGATAAAATTCATTACTCCTAAGCAATTTTGTTTGAAGAGAAAAAAATATGAAAAAAAACATCAAAAAAAGAAAAAACTTGTGTGGGGTGAGAGGATAAAATTCATCACGCCCAATCAAAGATCTCTTCAATTCAATTTTTCCAAACCCAAAGCCCAATATAATTGCTTTAGTTTTAAATTAAAATTGTAAAAGAGCATAAGTAGTAGTTTGAATTTTCCTCGAAGTCTCTTTTTAGTGAGAGAAGTGTTTATAATTTTTAATCTAACTTTGTTTACTAACTACCTAATTTTGAGATCTAATTATTGTATTAGAGAAAATTTGCTAAATATTTATCTTTTCTCATTTTATTTTCATATTTTAGGACTTAAAAATTTGAATCACTTAAGCTAATTTTTAACTTTTTTTTGATTTAATAAATTTTTAATTCAATTAAAAAATTATATTAATTTCTTATAAATACTTCTCATAGTTTTGCTCTGGAATAGCAAAAGATTAAGTATGTGGGTATTTGATAAGTTAATTTATATAGTTATTTTAGTTTAGTTTTTTATAAATAAATAGTATAATTTATTTGTCTTTATATTAATATATATAATAATTCGTTTATTTTTATATTTCAGGTCAATATGGGCTTGAAATATCATTTTCAAGCCCATGGCAAAGATCTGAAAACATTTGGAGGCAATTAATATTTTTGGCCACGGATAGCTGAAATTCAAATGGCCATAACTTTCAAACCATGAAGAGTTACGGGACGTGCAACCAGTCAATGGAAAGGGGACGATGTCCTCTACACATCTGGAGAATTTCACAAGTACATGCCCCAAAGACATGGGCGTGACCAGGGCGTGAACACGGGCGTGTCTAGCTCAAGAACACAGTTTTCTCCAGAAATCTTCCCGGGGCAATTCTGAGACTTTTTTCTAAGTACACGCCCCCATGTCACGGGCGTGCCCGAGTGCGTGACCAACCCGAAACTGTGGAAATGATGCCAGATTGCGCTGTTTCCAACTATTTGCTGACCCGGTCAGTACACTCCCTAGGTCACGGGTGTGACCTAGCGGCGTGACATAGTATAGTTCGTTGGCTTGGACATCTTCAAAGAGAAAGTAACTGTTACGACACATGATGTTGCAACACATGACTAACCCGATCCGCGTTGGGTCCGCACCTATAAGCGCCGATCACCGACCACGTTTGCATGAGGGGGGCTCGACTGTTTTGTTGACTGCGTTATGTTTTACATTTTATTTCGTATTGTTGTTTTTAATTGTCCCACATGTTTAAGACCAAGTGGGGGCCGCGTTTGTGGAACCAGGTTACGAACCTGTTTGGACCGTTACACTTCAGGAACTGCCAGAATTTACTCCCGCCGTTTTTAGCTTCCCGTGGTTTTCCAGAAACAGAAGTGACACGCCCTAGGTCACGGATGTGACCTTGGGGCGTGACCCTCCATTTAACAAATTTTGGCGGTTTCTCCTCCAACGTTCCCGATCTTTCAAGACGGCGGTTCCGAGCCTGACACGCCCTAGGTCACGGGGGTGACCTAGGGCATGACCTTGCAGAAATGTTTCCTATAAATTACAGATGAGTTCAGAAGCTTAGGTGGGAGCTAGGAGGCCAATCTAGGAGTAGCTTCAGTAGATTATTTTCCTGTTTTTATGCATTTTGTTTATGTACTTTTCAATTTCATAGTTTAGGCTTTAATTTTAGTCCTTTTTATTTTCTTTCTATGTATCCCTATTTTCATTTCCACTTGATCATGACAAGCTTTTCAATATAATAAAATATTCCTTTTTGTCAAACTCTTTTCTTATCGTTTCGAGTTAGCTTTGATTTATTAGCATTGATTTATTAGCTTTGATTCCGATCTAGATCAGTATCCTAAATGACCGAGAGATTGCGGATACGAGGAGATCACTCAAAGATAAAAGGAGTTGATTGCAATCCTCGAGAGAGGACGACATGACTCTTCCGGATTTGATTGAAATCCAATAGAGGGGTTCACCTGCTAAAGCAGGCTTAGGGGTTTCGACTGGCCGAGATATCTTAATCGATCAACCTAAGCTTAGTCGAGAGCGTATTCTCGAGAGAGGCGTTTTCGTATTTTAGGAACCTCCACGGTCGAAGTGGATAATCTAGAAGTTTGCCTTTAAGATAAGTTTATTTCATTTCAAAGTAAGTCCCGATCAAGTACATCCTTTTAGTTTATTTTCTAATTATAGTTTTAATTCACTCCGTTTATTTGCGGATAAAATAATATTAATTTGCGTGAGTAGGAGTACTCAACAGGCCCCGAGTCTAATACGACAATTTCCTATACTATATTTTGATAGGTACGCTTGCCTATTTCGAGATTATAGTTTGGATACATTTTTAAAACTTATAAAATTCCTCATCAAGTTTTTGGCGCCGTTGCCGGGGACATTTTGTTGATATTTTGAAAGCGCAAATTGTATTACTTTTATCCCTCTCTTTCTCTAACCCCAATTCTCTTTTTCATTTTTTATTTTTTTAAATTCTTTTCTATTAGGTACGTGTTGTGTTTATTTTCTTTTATTAAATACTATGTTATCTCAATTGGCTACTAAAATTTCCCAGGTTCAAAATCAATTCGATATTTTGAAAGCCGCAAAAAAACGTCAATGTGTTTGTTTTTGTTGTCACGGTTCTCATCCAAGTGAGTTTTGTTATCATTATAATTATTATAAAAATCATTCTTATGAAAATAATTTTGATAGTAATTATGATAATAATTCTTCTCACTTTTATGATAATTCAAATTTTTATGAAAATAATTTTTCTAATTTTTCCTATGTTCTTGAAAATAATTTTTCAAGTGATAATGCGAATAATTATTTTGATGTAAATAATTATTCTTCCAACTCGGATGAAAACTTCTCTTAGTCGAAAGATCAACCGGAAGGTTTCCCGAGTTATGAGAATAATTATTTGGATCCAAATTTTTGTTGTTCCTCTTCCGCACCGCAAGCATTCTTTCTTAATTTTGAGGAATTCTCTCATTTACAATATGATTCTTCCCCCCAAAATTTGGATGATAATTTTCTTACGTTTATTGATTCTTCTCCTTCAGATACTGTTGCTAATGAGGAACATGACTTCTCATGTACCCCAGTAGTTGTTTATACCGAAGAAGAACAACAACTTTTATTTCAAAAGCACATTAGGTATATGGATGCGCTGGGCGGAGTAGATGAAGAATATGTTTCTCCTCCCACTACTCCCCATTTTGCTCCTATTAATGAATCTCCTTGCACAATTTATGATTTTCTAGGAGAGCAAATTTATGAACATGATGCTTCCGAAGATTTTATTTTAAATAAATTTTCGGACGAAAAATTAATTTTAGAAAATAAACAACCCGAGCCTAATCTTATAACTTCGCTAGAGTCTCCTCCTTCCGAAGATTTTTCTGACGCACTTCTTTTTGATTATTTTTTCCCTAACAAGTTTCAGGAAGAAGATGAGCCGTTGCAATCAAATGTTGTCCGCGACCCATTTTCCGCTCATCTAGAAAGATTCAAATCACCTCAGGTATGCATAGGTGATTTGAATCTAAATTTTCAAGTCAACTGCAAGAAGGAAAATCAAGAAGCAAGCGGAGGAGTAGCCGGGCAAGCGACTTTGGCATCTTCGCCAAAGAACGAATTAAAGGAGTTGCCCGTTCATTTCAATTTTTATTTTCCTTTCTCCTAACCCGAACCGTGTAGCTTAAAGACGGGAAAAAGAAAAGCGCTCTTGGGAGACCCCTTGTTTATCTTTAAATTTCTATGCATTTTTCTTTTTCTAAATTTTCACCAACTGTTTTTCTTTCCCCCCCTCCTACTTGACTTATAAACATTGAGGACAATGTTTATTTTTAATTATGTGGTTGGATTCTTATTTATTATTTTTATTTAAAAATCCAAAAAAATGAGAAATCTTTAAAAATTTTAAATTTTTTTTCTTTTTATTATCCAAAATACAAAAAACTATTGAAAAAGAAAACAAATAAAAGAAAACAAAAATAATAAACGCCTACTTGATTTTTGTGATTTTTAGAAATTTATTTTGAGTTTATTTATAAGAATTTTTATAATTTTTGATTTTCTAAACTTTTATTTCATCAAAGTTAGTTAAAATTAATTTTTAGGTGATTTTATTTTAAGAAATAAATTTATGAAGTAAATTTGTTTAGAGAATTTTATTTAGCCTTTTTCTCTATTATTTTAATTAGTTTCAATTTTATAGTGCTTAGTTTAACAATTTTTAGATTATAATTATCTTCACTTTGAACTTTAAGATTCTTAGGAAATTTTAATTTACTATAGTTGCTCTCTTTTAATTTTAATTTAATCTAAATATTGTTTAGCCTTCCCTTGTTTTAATTTTTTTTGTTAGATCATATGTCATGGTGATAAGAGGATAAAATTAATTATCCCCTGATACACATATGCAAGTTTTTATTTTTGGTTAGATCATATGTCATGGGAATTAAATATTCCTTGGTACACATATGCAACCCCAAAAAAAGGAGTAAGTGGATAAAATTCATTACTCCTAAGCAATTTTGTTTGAAGAGAAAAAAAAGAAGGAAAAAAACATCAAAAAAGAAAAAAATTGTGTGGGGTGAGAGGATAAAATTCATAATCCCCAATCAAAGATCTCTTCAGTTCCCTTTTTCAAAACCCAAAACCCAATATAATTGCTTTATTTTAAAATTAAAATTATAATATAGCATAAGTAGTAGTTTGAATTTTCCTCGAAGTCTATTTTTGGTGAAAGAAGTGCTTATAATTTTTAATCTAAATTTATTTACTAACTACTTAATTTTGAGATCTAATTATTTTATTAGAGAAAATTTGCTAAATATTTATCTTTTCTCATTTTATTTTCATATTTTAGGACTTAAAAATTTGAATCACTTAAGCTAATTTTTAACTTTCTTTTGATTTAATAAATTTTTAGTTCAATTAAAAAATTATATTAATTTCTTATAAATACTTCTCATACTTTTGCTCTAGAATAGCAAAAGATTAAGTATACGGGTATTTGATAAGTTAATTTATATAGTTATTTCAGTTTAGTTTTTTTATAAATAAATAGTATATTTTCTTTGTCTTTATATTAATATATATAATAATTCGTTTATTTTTATATTTCAAGACAATATGGGCTTGAAATATCATTTTCAAGCCCATGGCAAAGATCTGAAAACATTTGGAGGCAATTAATATTTTTGGCCACGGATAGCTGAAATTCAAATGGCCATAACTTTCAAATCAGGAAGAGTTATGGGACGTATAACCAGTCAACGAAAAGAGGGCGACGTCCTCTACAAATCTGGAGAATTTCACAAGTACACGCCCCAAAGACATGGGCGTGACCAGGGCGTGAACACGGGCATGTCTAGCTCAAGAACACAGTTTTCTCCAGAAATCTTCCCAGGGCAATTCTGGGACTTTTTCTAAGTACACGCCCCCATGTCACGGGCGTGCCGAGGGCGTGACCAACCCGAAACTGCCGAAATGATGCCAGATTGCGCCGTTTCCAGCCATTTGATGACCCGGTCAGTATACGCCCTAGGTCACGGGCGTGACCTAGGGGCGTGACACTTCAGGAACTGCCAGAATTTACTCCGCCGTTTTCAGCTTCCCGCGATTTTCTAGAAACTGAAGTGACACGCCCTAGGTCACGGGCGTGACCCGCCATTTAACAGATTTTGGCGGTTTCTCCTCCTACGTTCCCGATGTTTCAAGGCGGCGGTTCCGAGCCTGACATGCCCTAGGTCACGGGCGTGATCTACGGCGTGACCTTGCAGAAATGTTTCCTATAAATTACAGATGAGTTCAGAAGCTTAGGGGGGAGCTAGGAGGCCAATCTAGGAGTAGCTTCAGTAGATTATTTTCCTGTTTTTATGCATTTTGTTTATGTACTTTTCAATTTCATAGTTTAGGCTTTAATTCTTATCCTTTTTATTTTCTTTCTATGTATCCCTATTTTCATTTCCACTTGATCATGACAAGCTTTTCAATATAATAAAATACTTCTTTTTGTCAAACTCTTTTCTTATCGTTTCGAGTTAGCTTTGATTCCGATCTAGATCCGTATCCTAAATGACCGAGAGGTTGCGGATACGGGGAGATCACTCAAAGATAAAAGGAGTTGATTGCAGTCCTCGAGAGAGGACGACATGACTCTTCCGGATTGGAGTGAATTCCAATAGAGGGGTTCACCTCCTAAAGCAGGCTTAGGGGTTTCGACTGCCCGAGAGGTCTTAATCGATCAACCTAAGCTTAGTCGAGAGCGTATTCTTGAGAGAGGCATTTTCGTATTTTAGGAACCTCCACGGTCGAAGCGGATAACCTAGAAGTTTGCCTTTAAGATAAGTTTATTTCATTTCAAAGTAAGTCCCGATCAAGTGCTTCCTTTTAGTTTATTTTCTAATTATAGTTTTAATTCACTCTGTTTATTTGCCGATAAAATAATAATAATTTGTGAGTAGGAGTACTCAACAGGCATCAAGTCTAATACGACAATTTCCTATACTATATTTTGATAGGTACGCTTGCCTATTTCGAGATTATAGTTTGGATACATTTTTAAAACTTATAAAATTCCTCATCAGGTTTTTGGCGTCGTTGCCATGGACATTTTGTTGATATTTTTAAAGTGCAAATTGTATTACTTTTATCACTCTCTTTCTCTAACCCCAATTCTCTTTTTCATTTTTTTCTTTTTTTTTAATTCCTTTCTATTATGTACGGGTTGTGTTTATTTTCCTTTATTAAAAACTATGTTATCTCAATTGGCTGCTAAAATTGCGCAGCTTCAAAATCAATTCGATATTTTGAAAGCCGCAAAAAGCATCAATGTGTTTATTTTTATTGTCACGGTTCTCATCCAAGTGAGTTTTGTTATCATTATAATTATTATAAAAATCATTCTTAAGAAAATAATTTTGATAGTAATTACGATAATAACACTTCTCACTTTTATGATAATTCAAATTTTTATGAAAATATTTTTTCTAATTTTTCCTATGTTCATGAAAATAATTTTTCAAGTGATAATGTGAATAATTATTTTGATGTAAATAATTATTCTTCCAACTCGGATGAAAACTTCTCTTGGTCGCAAGATCAACCAGAAGGTTTCCCGAGTTATGAGAATAATTATTTGAATCCAAATTTTTGTTGTTCTTCTTCCGCACCGCAAGCATTCTCTCTTAATTTTGGGGAATCCTCTCATTTACAATATGATTCTTCCCCCCAAAATTTGGATGAAAATTTTCTTATGTTTAGTGATTCTTCTCCTTCGGATACTGTTGCTAATGAGGAACATGACTTCTCATGTACCCCAGTAGTTGTTTATACCGAAGATGAACAACAACTTTTATTTCAAGAGCTCGTTAGGTGTATGGATGCCCTGTGCGGAGTAGATGAAGAATATGTTTCTCCTCCTACTACTCCCCATTTTCCTCCTATTAATGAATCTTCTTGCACAATTTATGATTTTCTAGGAGCGCAAATTTATGAACATGATGTTTCCGATGATTTTATTTTAAATAAATTTTCGGACGAAAAATTAATTTTATAAAATAAACAACCCGAGCCTAATCTTATAACTTCGTAAGAGTCTCCTCCTTGCGAATATTTTTCTGACGCACATCTTTTTGATTATTCTTTTCCTAACAAGTTTCAGGAAGAAGATGACTTCTCATGTCGCTCATCTAGAAAGATTCAAATCACCTCAGGTATGCATAGGTGATTTGAATCTAAATTTTCAAGTAAACTGCAAGAAGGAAAATCAAGAAGCAAGCGGAGGAGTAGCCGGGCAAGCGACTTTGGCATCTTCGCCAAAGCGTGAATTAAGGGAGTTGCTCGTTCATTTCAATTTTTATTTTCCTTTCTCCTAACCAGAACCGTCTAGCTTAAAGACGGGAAAAAGAAAAGCGCTCTTGGGAGACACCCCTTTCTTATTTTTTAATTTCTATGCATTTTTCTTTTTCTAAATTTTCACCAACTGTTTTTCTTTCCCCCCCCCCTCCTACTTGACTTATAAACATTGGGGACAATGTTTATTTTTAAGTATGTGTGTGGATTCGTATTTATTATTTTTATTTAAAAATAAAAAAAAATGAAAAATCTTTAAAATTTTAAATTTTTTTTTCTATTTATTATCCAAAATACAAAAAAATATAGAAAAAAAAAAAGAAAACAAAAATAATAAACCCCTACTTAATTTTTGTGATTTTTAGAAATTTAGTTTGAGTTTATTTATAAGATTTTTTATAATTTTTGATTTTCTAAACTTTTATTTCATCAAAGTTCGTTAAAATTAATTTTTATGTGATTTTATTTTAAGAAATAAATTTATGAAGTAAATTTGTTTAGAGAAATTTATTTAGCCTTTTTCTCTTTTATTTTAAATAGTTTCAATTTTATAGTGCTTACTTTAACAATTTTTAGATTATAATTATCTCCACTTTGAACTTTAAATTCTTAGGAAATTTTAATTTACTTTTGTTGCTCTCTTTTAATTTTAATTTAATCTAAATATAGTTTAGCCTTCCATTGTTTTAATTTTTCTTGTTAGATCATATGTCACGGGGATAAGAGGATAAAATTCATTATCCCCTGGTACACATGGACAAATTTCCAAAACAGCCTCAAAAATAACCGATAATATAAGTTTAGCCCCCTTTTTATAATACTTCCTAATTTAGCCTCTTTTTCTTAATTGAGAATTTTCATTACTTTAATCCGGATTAATGAATTTCCAGTATAGCCTCTTAATTCTTAAAAAGTATAAATATAGCCCTTTTTTGAAAAAAAATTCTCACTCTAGCCCCTTTTCACTTAATTTGATGAAACGATTAGAAGTTGTCGGGTGTTCAAGACTTTTGAAAAATTTAGTAAGGCATAAATAAAACATTCCGCAATAATTAAAGTTGAATGTTTTAATAACCATTCACAAACTACGAAAGTAAAAAAATTATAATAAACATTCTCAAAATAGAGATTCCCATAAACATTTTTCAAAATAAACACTCATAAATATTCTCCAATTAAACTAAACAAATAACTAGTTTATTTCCAAAACAGCAGAAGCTAACAGCTAATGCATCCATTCTTCGCTATAACTGCTGCATTCCTCCATAACGCCTGAAAAAATTAAAAGCAAATATTAATACAGGCTTGCAATAAATCGTCATGATATTAAATTTTGCATTTATCCGACATCTTATCTCGCTCGGTTTAATGTCTATTTGTGTTTGAAGTACATGAGTAATAAATCTTGCGATAAATAGTGCAGTGCATTGTCTGTGATCATTTTGTATGCTCACATTTGTACATATATGCGAGCCAGAAATTTTTGAAATCAACCAAGCACATCCGTGTTTTTTTGGAAACAATAGCCATTAGTTTCCATGGACATGGTCGACTAGAATGCATGTTCTCTAAGCATACTAGGACTAATCTGCACTGATTAGAGTGAAATGTTTTAAATTGTACATGATTATGAATAGACCAAGCACTAATAGTGCATAGCATCTCCCATTTTGGTCTAAAAATAGTTCCAACTTGTAAATCATGAGATATTAAAAAGTCCATGATTTGGTTATCTTGTGACTGTTCTCCATCAAAATCTTCTTCAATCGTCCAATCTTTTATTGTTCTAGCAAATTGAATGAATGAATTGTCAATAATTACACAATCAACCCAACTACGATCAACCGAAATTGATCGTTCAAATATTTCTTTAACTCTATTTTGAGTTTCAGAAATATTTTCATCATCCTCATTATCAAGGGAGTCGTCACTGCTATTATCATCGAGTTCATTTAAATCAACATCTAATCCTTGTCGTTGCTGATACACTTCGCACTCATCAATTTTGAATTCAAGACCATCAGACATGATTATAATACCAGAAAAACAATGAATTTAAAAAAAAACATTTATTAATAACCAATTAAATCACTTCTTAATAAATAAATCTTTGTTATTAAATCATAAAAAATATACTAAACATTTAACTTATTAAGCAAAAAACTAATAACTTTTTGCTATTAACTCAAAAAATAATTAAAGAATAAAAATTTTAAATTACTAACCTGCAAGCTGTAGATAGCAAATCCTTATGTGAAGATATGCAAGCTTACTTTATGTGGTTAGCTATGAGGCAATATGTTTTTATAGGCTCTCAAACAAGTAAAAAAAGTCTCAAAGCAGTGTGAGACTAAACTATAGGCTCAAAATTTCTTAGAGAGTGGGAAAAGGGGGCTAGAGTGGGAATTGTTATCAAAAGAGGGCTATATTGGGAATTTGTTAAGCCATATTTAACTAATTCATATCCATAATAATATAAAACACAGGTTACAACATTTAAATTAAGAAAAATGGGCTAGATTGGGAAGGATTATTAAAACGGGGCTAAACTTATACTATCGGTTTTTATTTTTGGTTAGATCATATGTCATGGGAATTAAATATTACTTGGTACACATATGCAACCCCAAAAAAAAGGAGTAAGAGGATAAAATTCATTACTCCTAAACAATTTTGTTTGAAGAGAAAAAAGAAGGAAAAAAACATCAAAAAAAGAAAAACATTTTGTGTGGTGAGAGTATAAAATTCATCACCCCCAATCAAAAATCTCTTCAATTCCCTTTTTTCCAAACCCAAAGCCCAATATAAATGCTTTAGTTTTAAATTAAAATTGTAAGAGAGCATAAATAGTAGTTTAAATTTTTCTCAAAGTCTCTTTTTAGTGAAAAAAGTGTTTATAATTTTTAATCTAACTTTGTTTACTAACTACTTAATTTTGAGGTCTAATTATTTTATTATAGAAAATTTGCTAAATACTTATCTTTTCTCATTTTAATTTCATATTTTAGGACTTAAAAATTTGAATCACTTAATCTAATTTTTAACTTTCTTTTGATTTAATAAATTTTTAGTTCAATTAAAAAATTATATTAATTTCTTATAAATACTTCTCATAGTTTTGCTCTGGAATAGCAAAAGATTAAGTATGGGGGTATTTGATAAGTTAATTTATATAGTTATTTTAGTTTTGTTTTTTATAAATAAATAGTATAATTTATTTGTCTTTATATTAATATATATAATAATTCCTTTTTTTATATTTCAGGTCAATATGGGCTTGAAATATCATATGGGCTTGAAATATTATTTTCAAGCCCATGGCAAAGATCTGAAAACATTTGGAGGCAATTAATAATTTTGGCCATGGATAGCTGAAATTTAAATGGCCATAACTTTCAAACAAGGAAGAGTTACGGGACGTGCAACCAGTCAACAGAAAGAGGACGACGTCCTCTACAAATCTGGAGAATTTCACAAGTACATGCCCCAAATACATGGGCGTGACCACGGCGTGAACACGGGCGTGTCTAGCTCAAGAACACAGTTTTCTCCAGAAATCTTCCCGGGGCAATTCTGGGACTTTTTCTTAGTACACGCCCCCATGTCACGGGCTTGCCCGAGGGCGTGACCAACCCGAAACTGCCGAAATGATGCTAGATTACGTCGTTTCCAGCCATTTGCTGACCCGGTCAGTACATGCCCTAGGTCACGGGCGTGACCTAGCGGCGTGACACTTCAGGAACTTCCAAAATTTACTCCTGCCGTTTTTAGCTTCTCGCGGTTTTCCAAAAACAGAAGTGCCACGC
Source organism: Platanthera guangdongensis (assembly GCA_039583875.1). NCBI lineage: Eukaryota > Viridiplantae > Streptophyta > Magnoliopsida > Asparagales > Orchidaceae > Platanthera > Platanthera guangdongensis. Next base: position 81,715,115 of record CM077159.1, read on the forward strand.
CCTAGGTCACGGGCATGACCTAGGGGCGTGACCCGCCATTTAAAAGATTTTGGCGGTTTCTCCTCCAACGTTCCCGATCTTTCAAGACGGCGGTTCCGAGCCTGATACGCCCTAGCTCACGGGCGTGACCTAGGGCGTGACCTTGCAGAGATGTGTCCTAAAAATTACAGATGAGTTCAGATGTTTAGGGGGGAGCTAGGAGGCCAATATAGGAGTAGCTTTAGTAGATTATTTTCCTATTTTTATACATTTTGTTTATGTACTTTTCAATTTCATAGTTTAGGCTTTAATTCTACTCCTTTTTATTTTCTTTCTATGTATCCTTATTTTCATTTCCACTTGATCATGACAAGCTTTTCAATATAATAAAATACTTCTTTTTGTCAAACTCTTTTCTTATCGTTTCGAGTTAGCTTTGATTTATTAGCTTTGATTCTGATCTAGATCTATATCCTAAATGACCGAGAGGTTGCGGATACGGGGAGATCACTCAAAGATAAAAGGATTTGATTGCAATCCTTGAGAGAGGACGACTTGACTCTTCCGGATTGGAGTGAAATCCAATAGAGGGGTTCACCTCCTAAAGCAGGCTTAGGGGTTTCGACTGGCCGAGAGGTCTTAATCGATCAACCTAAGCTTAGTCGAGAGCATATTCTCGAGAGAAGCATTTTCGTATTTTAGGAACCTCCACGGTCGAAGTGGATAATCTAGAAGTTTGCCTTTAAGATAAGTTTATTTCATTTTAAAGTAAGTCTCGATCAAGTGCTTCCTTTTAGTTTATTTTCTAATTATAGTTTTAATTCACTCCGTTTATTTGCCGATAAAATAATAGTAATTTGCGTGTGTAGGAGTACTCAATAGGCCACGAGTCTAATACGACAATTTCCTATACTATATTTTGATAGGTACGCTTACTTATTTCGAGATTATAGTTTGGATACATTTTTAAAACTTATAAAATTCCTCATCAAGTTTTCTGCGCCGTTGCCGGGGGCATTTTGTTGATATTTTTAAATCGCAAATTGTATTACTTTTATCACTCTCTTTCTCTAACCCCAATCTCTTTTTCATTTTTTCTTTTTTTTTTAAATTCCTTTCTATTAGATACGGGTTGTGTTTATTTTCCTTTATTAAAACAATGTTATCTCAATTAGCTGCTAAAATTGTCAAGCTTCAAAATCAATTCGATATTTTGAAAGCCGCAAAAAAGCGTAAATGTGTTTGTTTTTATTGTCACTGTTCTCATCCAAGTGAGTTTTATTATCATTATAATTATTATAAAAATCATTCTTATGAAAATAATTTTGATTGTAATTATGATAATAATTCTTCTCACTTTTATGATAATTCAAATTTTTATGAAAATAATTTTTCTAATTTTTCCTATGTTCAAGAAAATAATTTTTCAAGTGATAATGCGAATAATTATTTTGATGTAAACAATTATTCTTCCAACTCGGATGAAAACTTCTCTTGCTCACAAGATCAACCGAAAGGTTTCCCGAGTTATGAGAATAATTATTTGGATCCAAATTTTTGTTGTTCTTCTTCCGCGTCGCAAGCTTTCTCTCTTAATTTTGGGGAATCCTCTCATTTGCAATATGATTCTTCCCCCCAAAATTTGGATGAAAATTTTCTTACGTTTAGTGATTCTTCTCCTTCGGATACTGTTGCTAATGGGGAACATGACTTCTCATGTACCCCAGTAGTTGTTTATACCGAAGAAGAAAACTTTTATTTCAAGAGCTCGTTAGGTGTATGGATGCGCTGGGCGGAGTAGATGAAGAATATGTTTCTCCTCCTACTACTCCCCATTTTCCTCCTATTAATGAATCTCCTTGCATAATTTATGATTTTCTAGGAGCGCAAATTTATGAACATGATTCTTCCGACGATTTAATTTTAAATAAATTTTCGGACGAAAAATTAATTTTAGAAAGTAAATAACCCGAGCCTAATCTTATAACTTCGCAAGAGTCTCCTCCTTGCAAAGATTTTTCTGACGCACTTCTTTTTGATTATTCTTTCCCTAACAAGTTTCAGGAAGAAGATGAGCCATTGCAATCAAATGTTATCCCCGATCCATTTGCCGCTCATCTAGAAAGATTCAAATCACCTCAGGTATGCATAGGTGATTTGAATCTAAATTTTCAAGTCAACTGCAAGAAGGAAAATCAAGAAGCAAGCGGAGGAGTAGTCGGGCAAGCGACTTTAGCATCTTCGCCAAAGCGCGAATTAAGAGAGTTGCCCATTCATTTTAATTTTTATTTTCCTTTCTCCTAACCCGAACCGTCTAGCTTAAAGACGGGAAAAAGAAAAGCGCTCTTGGGAGACACCCCTTGCTTATCTTTTAATTTCTATGCATTTTTCTTTTTCTAAATTTTCACCAACTGTTTTTCTCCCCCCCCCCCTCCTACTTGACCTATAAACATTGGGGACAATGTTTATTTTTAAGTATGGGGGTTGATTCTTATTTATTATATTTATTTAAAAATCAAAAAAAATGGAAAATCTTTAAAATTTTTTTAAAAAAAGTTTTCTTTTTATTATCCAAAATACAAAAAAATATAAAAAAAGAAAAAAAAAAAGAAAACAAAAATAATAAACCCCTACTTAATTTTTGTGATTTTTAGAAATTTATTTTGAATTTATTTATAAGAATTTTTATAATTTTTGATTTTCTAAATTTTATTTCATCAAAGTTAGTTAAAATTATTTTTTAGGTGATTTTATTTTAAGAAATAAATTTATGAAGTAAATTTGTTTAGAGAAATTTATTTAGCCTTTTTCTCTTTTATTTTAATTAGTTTCAATTTTATAGTGCTTAGTTTAACAATTTTTAGATTATAATTATCTCCACTTTGAACTTTAAGATTCTTAGGAAATTTTAATTTACTTTAGTTGCTCTCTTTTAATTTTAATTTAATCTAAATATTGTTTAGCCTTCCCTTGTTTTAATTTTTCTTGTTAGATCATATGTCACGACGATAAAAGGATAAAATTCATTTTCCCCTAGTACACATATGCAAGTTTTTATTTTTGGTTAGATCACATGTCATGGGAATTAAATATTCCTTGGTACACATATGCAACCCCAAAAAAAAGGAGTAAGAGAATAAAATTCATTACACCTAAGCAATTTTGTTTGGAGAAAAAAAAAGAAGGAAAAAAACATCAAAAAAAGAAAAAAAATTATGTGGGGTGAGAGGATAAAACTCATCACCCCCAATCAAAGATCTCTTCAATTCCCTTTTTCCAAACCCAAAGCCCAATATAATTGCTTTAGTTTTAAATTAAAATTGTAAGAGACCATAAGTAGTAGTTTATATTTTTCTCGAACTCTCTTTTTCGTGAAAGAAGTGTTTATAATTTTTAATCTAACATTGTTTACTAACTACTTAATTTTGAGATCTAATTATTTTATTAGAGAAAATTTGCTAAATATTTATCTTTTCTCATTTTATTTTCATATTTTATGACTTTAAAAATTGAATCACTTAAGCTAAGTTTTAACTTTATTTTGATTTAATAAATTTTTAGTTCAATTAAAAAATTATATTAATTTCTTATAAATACTTCTCATAGTTTTGCTCTGAAATAGCAAAAGATTAAGAATGAGGGTATTTGATAAGTTAATTTATATAGTTATTTTAGTTTAGTTTTTTTATAAATAAATAGTATAATTTATTTGTATTTATATTAATATATTTAATAATTCATTTATTTTTATATTTCAGGTCAATATGGGCTTGAAATATCATTTTCAAGCCCATGGCAAAGATCTGAAAATATTTGGAGGCAATTAATATTTTTGGCCACAGATAGCTGAAATTCAAATGACCATAACTTTCAAACCATGAAGAGTTACGGGACGTGCAACCAGTCAACAGAAAGAGGACGACATCCTCTACAAATCTGCAGAATTTCACAAGTACAAGAACCAAATACACGGGCGTGACTAGGGCGTGAACACGGGCGTCTCTAGCTCAAGAACACAGTTTTCTCCAGAAATCTTCCCGGGGCAATTTTGGGACTTTTTCTAAGTACACGCCCCCATGTCACGGGTGTGCCCGAGGGCATGACCAACCCGAAACTGCCGAAATGATGCCAAATTGCGCCGTTTCCAGCCGTTTGCTGACCCGGTCAGTACACGCCCTAGGTCACGGGCGTGACCTAGGGGCGTGACACTTCAGGAACTGCCAGAATTTACTCCCACCGTTTTCAGCTTCCCGCGGTTTTCTAGAAATAGAAGTGACACACCCTAGGTCACGGGCGTGACCTAGGGGCGTGACCCGCCATTTAACAGATTTTGGCGGTTTCTCCTCCAACGTTCCCTATCTTTCAAGACGGCGGTTCCGAGCCTGACACGCCCTAGGTCACGGGCGTGACCTCGGGCGTGACCTTGCAGAAATGTTTCATATAAATTACAGATGAGTTCAGAAGCTTAAGGGGGAGCTAGGAGGCCAATCTAGGAGTAGCTTCAGTAAATTATTTTCCTGTTTTTATGCATTTTGTTTATGTTTAGCCAAAAGACTTCTTGATGTAATCAAATAGAAAGCAGTAATTGTATTGGTTAGATTAACAAAAATAGTTTGGAATTATATGAACTTTTAGCTTATAGGAGTTTTACTGGAAATAATGCAATTTACAAATTATGCTCTCAAAAAGATTTTTGAATTAATTCTAGAATCATGAAAATTGCTAAGGGGATTGATGTTGGTTTATGGAGAGGGTTTTGATTCTGAGGTGAGGTAATTTTTTCTCAAACCTCCATTTTTTTCTTTTTGGATTATTAGAAAAATGAAATCTTATTTTTCCTAATATCATTTTTTTCTTTTCAACTTCATAAGAATAAAACTAACCCAATGTATGTGTAGGAGTAATGAATTTTATTCTCTTACTTCATAACATATAATCTTTTTAAATTACTGGGTGCCTATGTTTACGGAACGAAATCTTATTCCCATTGACATAGGATCTTTTATGGATAAAAAATTTTTCATGCCAAGTAGGTCATGATAGGTAAGGGGAGAAAGGAAAACTAGATTTTTAATTAAAAACAATTTTGAGAGCAACCTTAATAAATTGTACGTTCCAATTTTTTAGAAAGCTAAAAGTAAATATAATTGAATCTTATAGTCGTTATTTTATAACATAGTACACGTGCTCCTATCAATGAAAAATTAGAAGTAGTGCCTAAAACGAGTTCGCTATCTTTAACAAAGCATAATAAATTCTTTAAAACTTAACCCCGGCTATTTAAATTTTTCAATCAATAATTAACAAACGAATAGAAAACAGAGAATTAAAAAAATTCACATATAAATAAACTCAAAACAAAATTTTTGGATAACAGGAAAGTTAAGGATGAAATATTTGATTTATTTGTTTAAAATTTTTTTTTGATTTTTATAGTTTTTATCATCATTTTTTTGTATTTTTCATTTATTATCTTTTTTTGTATTTTTGTTTGTTTTACTTAATTTTTTTGAATTTTTTGAACTATTATCTTTTTTTTAAGTTTATGTCTTTAATATATACATAAAAAGAAAGATTTTGTATTTTTTAAGAAAATTTTCATTTTATTTACAAAAATTGGGAGAAAAAGAAAAGTTATTTACAAGAATTAGAGGGAAAAGGAAGGGGGAGAGAGAGAAGATTATTTACATAAAATTATTTACAAATAAAAAAAATATATTTACAAAGTGAAAATAAATATTTTTTTGTTTTTTTTATATTTTTTTTTGAGTTTTTTTGGAAAAAAGAAAGAAAAAGAAAATGAATTTTTTTGGAAATTTTCATTTTAATTACATTTTTTTTGTTTTTTTCTCATTTTAAGTTTTTTGGATTTTTCATTTTAATTGTTTTTGGATTTTTCATTTTAATTTTTTTTGTTTTTTCTCATTTTAAGATTTTTTTGTTTTGTTTTGTTGTTATATATATATTTTTTGTATTTTTGAAATGCAGAAAAATAGAAGTGCAGAAAGTAAAGCACGAAAATACCTTCATACTTAAGCCCAACAATGTCCCCAATGTTGTAAAGTAAGTATGCAGAATAAAAATTAAATAAAATGCTATATGAACAAAAGTAAAGAGAAGGGAGGGGGTAGAAACGTCCCTGATGCGCGTTCGGAGAAGTCCATTAGAAACCCTGCATTTAATAGAAAAAGCAGAAAAGATAATTAGGAAAGAGCGAAAAAGATAAGCGAGGTTTGCCTCCCAGGAGCGCTTTGTTTATAGTCATGTAGCTTGACTATTTTGGCGGGTATATAATGTTGAGGAAAGTTATGGTTTCGTTATGCCCGATCACTAGGTCGCATGCTATATAAGACTTTAACCGATGACCGTTTACTTGAAAAGAACCTTTTTCCGGGTGGGAGACGAGTACGGTCCTATATGCAAAAACTTCTTCAACTAGGAAGGGTCCGGACCATCTAGATTTTAGTTTACCCGGAAAAAGTCTAAGACGTGAATTGTAAAGAAGGACAAGATCGCCCGGAGAAAAAACTTTTTGGGACTTTATTTTTTGATCATGATATAACTTAGAGAGCTCCTTATAGAATTTATTTCTCTCATAAGCGTTCGCACGCCACTCATCGAGCTCGTTTAGTTGCAGTTTTCTATTCTGAGCGGCTAAGTTGGCGTCGAGGTTTAAGAGTTTTAAAGCCCAAAGAGTGCGTTGCTCTAGTTCTACGGGTAAATGGCACACTTTGTGACAGACTAACCGGAACAGTGTACAACCAATTGCGGTTTTGTATGCCGTCCGATACGCCCACAACGCATAGTCGAGTTTAACGGACCAATCTTTCCTATTTAGTGAAATGGTTTTTTCTAAAATTCGCTTAATCTCTCGATTTACTACCTAAACTTGGCCACTTGTTTGCGGGTGGTAGGGAGTGGCAAGCTTGTGCGTGACTCCATTTTTAGCTAACGTCTTAGCCATAAGAGCATTACAGAAATGTGTTACCCTATCACTAATAATTTCGCAAGGCGTGCCGAAGCGAGAAAATAGTCTTTTAAGAAATGTAACGATGACTCGCACATCGTTGGTAGGGAGAGCTTGCGCTTCCGCCCACCTCGATACGTAGTCGACCGCCACTAAAATATAAATATTTTTGAAAGACGGAGGTAGGGGGCCAACAAAATCTATGCCCCACAAATCGAATACTTCGCACTCTAAAAACATGTTTTGGGGCATCTCGTCGCGATGTGAGATGTTACCCGACCGCTGACAGTTATCGCATGCGCGCACAAAATTATGCGCGTCTTTGAAGAGAGTGGGCCAAAAGTAGCCCGCCTCTAGCGCTTTCCGAGCGGTACGGTTGGCTTGATAATACCCACGAGCTCGATCCTCGTGGCAGTGCTTAAGAATTTTTAAGCACTCCACACCCGCAACGCATCTTCGGACCGCTTGGTCCGCGCAGATACGAAAAAGAAATGGGTCTTCCCAAAAGAAATTTTTCTAGTCAGAAAAGAATTATGAATGGCTAGGAGGTGTTCCTCGGGGAATATGTCATTTATTTCAGATTCGACGAGCGCTTCCGCACCCGGATTTTCTAAACGGGAGAGGTGGTCTGCCACTAGATTTTCCGCTCCCCGCTTATCGCGGATCTCCAAATCAAACTCTTGTAGGAGGAGAATCCATCAAAGAAGGCGGGGCTTCGCATCATTTTTAGCTAATAAATATTTAAGCACGGAGTGATCGGTAAATATGATAACTTTAGAAAGCTTTATATACGAGCGAAACTTATCAAAAGCGAAGATGACGGCTAAGAGTTCCTTTTCCGTTGTCGTGTAATTTACTTGTGCGGAAGTGAGCGTCTTGCTAGCGTAATAAATTGGATGAAAATGTTTTTCTACGCGTTGGCCAAGAATGACACCTAATGCAATATCACTAGCGTCGCACATTATTTCGAACGGAAGAGACCAATTAGGGGCCACTAAAATTGGTGAAGTGATAAGTTTTTGTTTTATTAAATAAAAGGCGGACTCGCATTCACTACTAAAGATGAAATGTGATACCTTTTCCAAGAGGTGAGTAAGTGACTTTGTGATTTTTGAAAAGTCTTGAATAAATCGTCGATAAAAGCCCGCATGGCCTAAGAAACTCCTAATGGATTTTACGTTTGTAGGTTGAGGTAGTTTTTCTATTATTTATATCTTGGCCTTATCCACCTCCATCCCCTTAGACGAAATCATATGGCCGAGGACCAAACCTCCTCGAACCATAATGTTGTATTTTTCCCAATTTAATGCAAGGCTTGTGTCCTCGCACCGTTGAAGGACACGATCTAAATTGTGAAGGCAATCGGGAAAAGAGCGTCAGAAAACAGAAAAGTCATCCATAAAGGCTTCCATAATGTCTTCTACTAGCTCGCCAAAGATCGCTAGCATACATCTTTGGAATGTAGCCGGCACATTGCAGAGTCCAAATGACATTCTTCGATATGCGAAGGTGCCAAACGGGCAAGTAAAAGTTATTTTCTCTTGATCATCGGGGGAAATGGGGATTTGGAAAAACCCCGATAAACCATCAAGAAAACAATAATATGGATGACCGGATAAACGCTCTAAAATCTGGTCCAGAAATGGTAGAGAGAAATGGTCCTTGCGGGTGGCATCATTAAGTTTTATATAATCGATGCACACTCGCCAACCCGTAATAGTACGAGTTGGGACGAGCTCGTTATGCTCATTCGCCACTACGGTTAGACTACACTTCTTGGGCACGACATGCACGGGACTAACCCATGCATTGTCCGAAATAGGGTAGATAATCCCCGCATCTAATAACTTAATAATCTCGGCTTTAACGCCATCTTTCATGTTTGGGTTAAGACGACGCTGCAGCTCAATCGTTTTGCGGCAATTATCATTAAGAAATATCTTATGGGTGAAAAAGGAGGGGCTAATCCCCTTTAAGTCAGAGATTTGCCACGCAATTGCGTGGTGATGTTTAAATAAAATTTCCAATAAATCGGAAGTCTCTGAATCACTCAAGTCCGAAGAAATGATAACGGGAAGCGTATCGCCTTTTCCCAAAAATGCGTATTTGAGTGATGCGGGTAAGGGTTTGAGGTCTAGGATGAGCGGTTCTTCTATTGAGGTTTTAATTCCTATGTCTTTCTTACCAATTGGTTCGAAAGTTAAGTCTAAAGAGGTATCCTCATCGCATTTAAAATTTTCGAGCGCATAAATATCGTCGTTTAAAAATACGGACTCGAAAACGGGAGAAGAACGATATCCAAAAAAGGTATCTAAAGAATAACAGAAATCGTCGCTCGATGACAAATTGTCCATCGAGGGATTAATAGAGAAAGTAACTTGATCATCTCCTACTCAGAGGAGAAGACTATCATTACTAACATCTATTAGTGCGCGGGAGGTGGCGAGAAAAGGGCGACCGAGTATTATCGGTACCTCGACGTCCTCCTCGATGTCTAAGATGATGAAATCTACCAGGAATGTAAACTTGTCTACTCGTACAAGGACGTCCTCCACTACCCCGATAGGGAACTTAACCGAGCGATCCACTAATTGGATGCGCATATTCGTAGGACTAGGAGTACCCAAATCTAAACATTGAAAGAGAGTGAACGGCATCAGATTAATGCTAGCCCCTAAATCAGCTGAGGCGTACTTTACTAATATATCGCCAAAAAGGCACGGGATGGAAAACCGTCCCGGGTCGTTTTGTTTTGTGGGCAATTTATTAGTAAGGGCCGCCGAGCAGACAATGTTGAGAGATACATGCGAAATATCCTCTAATTTGCGTTTATTAGAAAGTAATTCTTTTAAAAATTTCGCATATATGGGCATTTGCGAGATAGCCTCGCAAAAAGGAACATTAATGTGAATTTGTTTTAATAATAAAATAAATTTTTCATATTGTGCGTCCTTACGCTCGTTATCTAATCTATGCGGATAAGGTAAGGCCTTGTTTAAAATAATTTTTTCTTTTAAAATCAGTAAAGGTGGCGCAATCGAAGAAAGGGGAAGAGGGGTCAGAGGTGAAATATGTACCTGAGGGTCGGTCCGTTTTGGATCGACCACCTCCTTTTCGCTACAGAGGGTTATAGTGTTGGCGTTCTCCCATGGATTGGGCTCCGTGTTTCCCGGAAGTGCCCCGAGCGCGTGCTCGGACATCATCCTCGCCAATTGTACAACCTGTTGTTCGAGAGTATTTAGCGATCCGGTGATGTTCCAGATATTTGACTCGTTGTACGCAATATACTTAGAAAAATTTTCCTCCATTGGGGAGGGTTTTGGAAGAGGAGGAGGCGGCAGAAATCCGGGCGCATAAGAAAGAGGGGGACGCTGCGCATTGTTCGGGTTGCTCCAAGAGAAATTTGGGAGACTCCTCCAACCCGGATTATCGTTATTACTATAAGGGTTGTTGTTGGGGTTGAAGGAAGGACGACCCGAATTTCTTACGAAGTCCACGAACTCTTCGGCCACGCAGACGTTGGGTGGGATTAAAACAAGGCGGAGTGGAGGAGGCAGCATACATTTCCGCCACCTGCTTTGTTAACATTTCAACTTGAAGGGTTAAGAGAGCAGTGGCATCCACTTCAAAAAGACCAGCCGCCTGCTTTGGGCGTCCCCGCGGGACATTCCATTGATAGGCGTTCATAGCCATCTCTTCGAATAAAGCCTGGGCGGCCTCAGGTGTTTTGTTGTTAGTGTGCCCCCGACAGCCGCGTCAATCATTTGACGCGTCTGAAAATTAAGCCCATTATAAAAAATTTGTACTTGCAACCATGTTGGCAGCATGTGGTGCGGGCACCGGCGGAGGAATTCCTTAAACCATTCCCAAGTCTCGTATAGAGACTTAGGATCGTTTTGCACAAACGAAGAAATGTCCGCCCGCAACTTTGTAGTTTTTGCGGGCGGAAAGTACTTCGTTAGGAACCGCTCCGTCAACTCAGCCCATGTGGTGATACATCCTCGCGGGTGGGCATTCAACCATGCCTTGGCTTTGGACTTAAGGGAAAAAGGAAATAAGCGCAAGCGAATGGCATCATCAGTGACGTCATTAATCTTGAAAGTGTCGCATATTTCCAAAAAGTTAGACAAGTCGACATTCGGGTCCTCATCCGGCAGTCCATCGAACTACACGGCATTTTGGACCATTTGAATGACACTCGATTTTATTTCAAAATTATTATTCGCCACCGCAGGGCCAACAATACTAGACCCAGTATTATCCAGGTTACGCCAGGCATAATAAGACATAGTACGCTCGGCCTCTGGGGCAGGGTTAGGGGCGACCATAACTACAAAAGAGGGTTCGCCGATAGATTCTTCGGGGTCTAAAGAAGGAATTCGGCATTGAGATCGAATACGCTTAAGGGAGCATTCGATCTCAGGGTCAAAGTCAAAATCTTCAGACTCGGAGGGTTGTCCACGGGTCATAAACCCAAAGAAAAAAAATAAAACAAAATAAACTCTTTTTTTTATTTTATTTAAAATAGAGTTTTTAGTTTTTTTTAGTTTATAGAAAATAAGTAAAAGTAATAGACTCTGGAATTTGAAATAGAACCTCGAAGATGTCCGCGGCAATGGCGCCAAAAACTTGATGCGCCCGCAAACAGACTCTTACTGGGGTTGGTTCGGTGAGTCGATCGTCGTCGGCATGCTAGATGTGGCAAGTGCACCTATCGCAAGTAGTACTCGATATTCGGGGGAATACCGAGATCGTGTTGTTCTCGGGGTCGGGTTGACTATTCTTACACCTCCAGGAGGACTATTATTTTACTGAAAGTAAGGTGGAGATTTTAATTAAGTATAGATGGAAAAAGTAAAAGAGCGAAAAAATGATTTAGAAATTTCGATGAAGGGTTAACGCTCTGCATCGAATCGGATTAAGACAAAAATAAATTTTAATAATTATAGGACTTAGTTTTCAAATTAATAAAAGGCAACTTGGCCGTGGAGATTCCACAAATGTGAGCTCACGTAGCTATAGGGATATCGCTCACCCGAATGCTAAGACTATTCGACCGAACGTTAGTCCGACGAAGGATTCCTCTTAACGTCTGCTTTACGCTAAGAACCCCGCTATTGGGTGGGGAACCCAATCCGGTAAAATTACGCTTGTCCTCTCTCGAGGGTATGCACGCAACGCTATTTACCCAGGGGTGATCTGTCCATACGCACGGCCTCTCGGCTAGCTAGCGTATGGATAACGTAAATAGGCCCCACACATCTATTTGTGGTCCTACGCGTCGTTAACCCGGGGCAAACCTTAAGTGCTTAAATTAAAGTGAAAATAAAGAGCTTTAATTATTATGAATTATTTTAAATGTCCCAATGCTCTTCGATGCCGAGGCTAATAACGATTAGTCACACATCGGAATGGGGACGGATTTATAAATTGATGAGGCGCGAGTTCGAAATTAAGCACTAAAAGGTTATAAGAATAAGACATGAAAATGATAAACATTTAGAAACTAGAAAAGTTAGCTAAAACAAGAACTCACGCACACTCCAAATTATAAATAATACAGAATAAACTAAATTACAAAAAAGGAAAATTACAAGTCCTACTCAAACGAGTAGGCGGGAAATAAAGACACGCCATTTAACTCTTAACGAGTAGCCAGAAATAAATGAAAGTACATGTCCTACTAAAATAATTACAGAAAAATAAAAGACCTGCTATTTAACTCAAATGAGTAGGCAGTAAACAAAATCCGGCAATTTAACTCCTAGCGAGTAGGAGAAAATAAACGCTAACTCACACACTCTACATAATTGAAAGAAAGCAATAAAACTATCTCCTACACACACGCACTCTACGTACTTGAAAAAAGCGATAAAATAAAGCATGAAAGTAAAACATGAAAATCTAACTCATACTCTCACACACTCTACATAAATCAAAGAAAGCAATAAAATAAAGCATTAAAATTTATCTCCTACACACACACTCTACATGGAAGTTGAAATGACAAAATGAAAACTAACTCTTACACTAACACATACAAATTAAAAGCAAAAATGGAAGTTACCAAAAATTTAAAACTACTACTTTTCTATACTTAGGTTTTACCAAAAACAAATAAAAAGAACAAAATAAAATTTTAAGAGAACAAAAGTTTTTCAAAACAAATCAAAAAACCAAATTTCTTTAAAAATTAAAATTTCAACATTTTCATTCTTAGGATTTCATAAAAGTGATAAAAAAGTGAATAGAAAATGAAAAGAAAAAAAAGGTTTCACAACCCTACAAAAAAACCTAAGTAAAAAAAATAAAATCACTTTCAAAACTCTTTTATAAATACATAAGAATGAAATTAAAAAAGAAAACATTAAGGAAGAACATGTTGAAGAAGAGATAAACATATTATACCATGCTTGGAAATGAAATCTACTACAAAACCTAACATGAAGACAAGTTAAAAATATGAATAATAAACATGTTACACTCAAACACACACACACACACACACACACACACACACACACTTTTCATAAAGAGAAAAACAAAGGAGAAACTAATGATAAAATGAGAAGAAAAGTGGACACATAAGTTCATTCCAAAGCCATTTAAGAAGAGAAAAACTAACATTTTTATTGATTAAAATAAACTATTACAAAGCTATTACAAAGCTAAAGCTAAAGCAAAAAAACAAACATGAAAGGAAGGGGGGAGAAATCACCTTACATAGCAAAGGAATCCACGGATGCAGCCCACAAAACAAACTAAAGTGGCTCAAAAATGTGAACCCTTCGTCATTACAGAAGTGGGGTATTTATAGGAAAAAAAATCAAAGTACACGCCCTCCGACACGGGCGTGTCGGCGGGCGTGTCACTACTGTTTGCGAAGACGGCCGGCGATTTCATGGCAAAGTTGACTTCGGGCTGGACACGTGTCGGACACGCAGCGGTCATTCCCCAGGTTATGGGCGTGGCGGTGGGCGTGTCGAGGAGGTGGATCTGGGCGCAGGTTTGTCCAGTGGAAATCATCGAGCTGCTGGAGAATCGTCGAGCGCGAGTTTTGTCGGACAGGTGGAGAAATCATGCCCCAGGTCATGGCATGACTCTGGGCATGTCAGGGGTTCGACGATCGTCGAGCGGAAAGTCATCGAGCGGAAAGTCGTCGAGCGGCAAAATCATCGAGCGGCAAAATCGTCGAGCGAAGGATTGTGGAGCGGAGAGCATCGATTGGAAATCGTCGAGTTGAAATCGTCGAGCACGGGTTTTTGAGTTGTCACGCCCTGGTCACGGGCGTGACCCAGGGAACACGGGCGTGTCAGCACTGTTTTGGCAGATTTTTCTTTTTTTTCTGAAAAATAAAATAAAATAAGTTAGTAGTAAATTTACAAAAATAGGATCATTTTATTGAACAAAAATAAGTAAAAACGATGAAAATGACTAAATTAATGTACACAAAAATACGTATATTTACAATTCATCAGAAACCCTTCACAAACCTTCTATAATAGCCAGCCAAACCTAGGAAGCTCCATATCCCTTGGGGGTGGCGGGCCTATTCCAATCCATAACAGCAGTTACATTCTCAGGGCCAACTGAAATTCCATCTTTATTTACCACATGACCCAAGAAAGAAACTTGAGGCAACCAAAACTCACACTTACTTAATTTGTCATACAACTTATGCTCCCTCAAGGTTGACAAAACTAAACGCAAGTGTTGGGCATGCTCAAAAACACTGCGGGAATACACTAAAATGTCATCTATAAACATGACCATGAAATGGTCCAGAAAATCCATGAACACGCGGTTCATCATATCTATAAAGGTAGAGAGAGCATTGGTCAAACCAAAGGACATTACCAAAAATTGAAAATGCCAATGTCGCGAATGGAAAGCAGTTCGTGGAATATCTTGCTCACGAATCCTCAACTGGAGGTAGCCTGAACGAATATCGATCTTTGAAAACACAGATCTACCACGCAACTAATCAAATAGGTCATCAATCCTAGGCAGGGGATATCTATTCTTAATGGTGACTTTATCCTGCTCTTTATAGTCAATACACATCCTCATTGATCCATCCTTTTTATTTACAAACAAGACGGGAGAATTCAAAGGCGAAGAACTCAGCCTAATAAAACCATTCAGGAGCAACTCATCCAACTGAGCATGCAACTCCTCCAACTTAAGCGGGGCCTCCGGTACGGCGCCTTAGCAATAGGATGGGTACTCGACTCCAGATCTATGACAAACTTCACGTCCCTCTCAGGCGGAAGATTAGCTGGAAAAACATCCGAAAACTCACGCACCACCGGAATCTCCTCTACATGTGGCAAGCTAACAACGGTTTCCAAAACTGAAACCAAACAAGCAAAACATCCGAAATTTACCAGATTTCGAGCACGTACCACAGATATCATTAGAGAAACTTTGTGCCGAAAACCATAAACAGTCACGGGTTGACTGTTGTCTTTCTTGAAGTCCAAGAGCTTAACCTTGCACTAGATAACTAAATCATATTTGGACAACCAGTCCATGCCCAAGATCACATCAAAATCCTCCAGGAATATCACCTTCAAATCAGTAACTGCTAGAAAATCGCTTAATACTATCGGACAACTCTGGATACCCTGGTCTGACACCACCGAATTACCGGAAGGGAACTTGATATGAACACATAGCCGACTTGATCGAGAGTCAAACGATGACGCTCAATAAAGGCCCTAGCCAAAAACGGGTGGGTAGCACAGGAATCAAAGAGAACACGTGTCCAACGGTTTTTTTACTTTAAATTTCTCTATAAAAATGTTTCATAACTTATCAAACTACATCGAAACTACGGCTACAAGCTAAACAAAAATAAAAACCAGGATAGAAGCTAACCTGAAATCACTTGGGTAGAAGTCGCGGCCTCCTTTAGAGACAGCACGTTCAGCTTTCCCTTCCCTTTATCTACAGGCTGCGGCAGTGGCAAGGCCCGAAGCGGAATTGGCTGCAACGCAGGGTGAGACTGCGGGCACTTTGATTTGACATAAACTTTTTGTCTGCTCTGAAAGCAGACTTTAACCTTATCCCAACAGTAGGAAGCATCATGCCCCTTCCGTTTGCACGAGGTATAAACCAAATCTCCTTTAGGAGCACCCTGGATCGCATGGACCTGCTCCTATTTCTGAGCTCCTATCCTCTCGAACCATTTCTCGAACGGGTGGCCTGGCCTGCCATATAAACTACATATTTCTTTGCTCCTCTTCCTCGAAGTAGCACCAGATTCCTGGGAACTCTTACCCACACAAGTCTTCCTCTTATCCTTTCTCATTTGTTGTCCTCAGTACTTGGAATTGTCAATTGCCTCAACCTTAAGCGCTGCTTCGACTGCTTTAGCATAACTCTCCAATCAATAAGCACTTGCCAACTGCTGGATGTCACTCTTAAGACCACTCAGAAAGCGCTTGACTCTGCTGGCTTTAGAAATTACTAAATCTGGGGCGAAGTTGCTCACCTTGCTAAACTCTACCTCATACTCAATCACCGTGAGCAACCTCTACTTTAATTGTAGGAAATCATTTAACAAACGGTCTGGCTCGACCGACGGCAGAAACTTCTTTACAATAGCTCCTTGAAGACTTCCCAAGAACATCCATCCTTCAAGTTTCCCTTCTCCCATAGCCACCAACTCTTTGCCAAACCTTTGAGATAATAGGCAGCGACCATTACTCTCTGGTCCGCTGATACTCCGGAGTAAGAGAACATCTCTTCGATGGTTATAATCCAGTCATCCAAAGCCATGAAGTATGCCCTACCATCATAGGTAGGGGGTCCAAATCACTGGAAGTGCAAAATGAAGTTCATCTATGGTGGCAGCATAGGTAGGGGCACCAGAGGATCAGGAGGAACTATAACACCTTGGCCTATGGCTGGGTCCTGAACTCGAAGCAGTTGTACTGCAATAATAGTCAACAAGATTTGGATCTATGACAGCATCTCCAATATTTGCCTAGACAAAGCTTCATTGCTCTATCGCAATCCTTCAATCACGTCCTCATTCTGAGCACCAGACGACCCGCCCTGTGACTGGGCAGTCGACCTCGTCATAGGACGTCTCGACATTCTAATAATTTCAACAAGGAATAAGTCAAAACCTAGCTTAACCCCTAGAACCAAATAACCTAGTACAAACCAAAAATACATAAATACTTGCTCTTGCTGCTACCTTGCTTTGGGAACTTTATAAATGATGAAATGCTCAAACCTAGGATGATATACCATCATCCTATTAATTCTTGTGCAAAGTCCATGAATGAATGAATTGTATTCTTTTGACTCAAAATAATGTGTGTACATATGTCATCATATAAATCTTTAGCTTGACACGTGTACAAATGTTATGTTATGCTATGCATGAGGTGCTATGCATTCTAAAAATGCCTTAACACATGTCATGAGAGATGTACACATGAAATATTATGCATCCCATAATACATAATATCGCATGTAACAAAAAAGTAAAACGTGCTAATGGGCACCCTTGTGATGATGGTTATGCATCCCATACTACATAACCGTCACATATTGCCACCTATGGTGGATCCATATACAAACACATTATGCATCCCATACTACATAATATGCCCTGTATTGTTCTTATATTGCTATGAGTGTTATGTTCATGCTTCAGCCAAGACGTACTGATGACACATTGGTGTGTGTATGAAATGATACTAGACAACTAACACCAACCATAGATGGTTGCTCGACCAATTATCAAAGTAACCTCCCTATGATTACAACTATCACAAACCACATTTTCTCAACATTTAAGTTATATCAAAGAAAGAGAAAATACGCGCCATGATTAAGGGGATAACTGTAGGCGCTCAGCCAGAACCCCAAACTCTACATTTTATATAAAATCCATAAGTTATTAAGTAAAAACCAGTTTAAATTGCATGATAGTATCACTCGGCACAGCGGATCAACAAGTCCACGAGTAAAAGTATAGTTATACGCTGTGAAAAATACTTTGGTTATGTTGATTAACACACTACATGAGTATAAACATCCCCAAAGGACAACTCATGGCAAGCAAGACTCTATATTTATTATAAGTATAGAAATAGTCTTTACGTTAGCTAGAAAATAGTATTTTAATTTTAGAAATATGAGATGTATGAAGTAGAAGTAGTAATGCTTTTATAAGTGAAAATCCCTAACATGCTTTCTAGCATAAAACATTTCCACAGAGCAAGTAAAAACAACCACAAAAGGGCAAAATTTGCAGTTTAGCAGAGTATTCAGCAATTCAAATGAAAACCAGCAGTGGGCGTCAACAAACTGACACGTACCCACTGGTCAGTATGAATGTCTGTACTAAAAATAAAATAACAAGGAACTACCTCTCAAGGTAGTGGAAACCTCTGCAACTTTGCAGTCCACAAGCAAACACCAAACATATCCGCTCAACCGGCTACTGCTCAAAACCTGAGGCATTCAAAGAAAGAACACTTAAGCAAGAAAAATATAAGTGGCAAATAAAACTACCAGTAAACAAGGAGTAACAAGATTACGATTCCCAAACCTGAATAGCTGTCAAAAGAAAACACAGCAAACTAACTAGAGATTTAGAACAAAGAGTTAACTTATAAAGTTAAAAGGTAATGAAATTTAAACCAAGTGCGAACGAAGCTATACTCCACAAACAATCTGCGAGGAAAGGTAGTAACCACATAAGATTAGTCCATAGGAAACAAATAAATGGGGCAAAGGCTCAATGAACCCGTGAATCATTAACACTGTAACGCAACCGGATCTGAGTCGGGACAAAACCGGTCAAACTTGAGCCAACAGAACCAAACATCTCAAAAACGGGACTGCGGTGATGGCCATCTGATCCAGCATAACCCAATAGCCCAAAAACCGAGACCCAAACATGCCCGGGAGTAATGATTCCCGAAACTAAGCCAAACAAACCAAACTCATATCCAAATACCCATAAACCCAAACTCAACAAATTCAGCAGAAAACCGATGATTCTAGCTTGGCAAGACTATGTCTTAGTGAAACATGCCAAATCGGTGAAAGGACACAATGCTAATTAAACATCGTCGAGTACACTCGAAGCCATGTTGAGTGCAGTCAATGCACTCGGCGCCACAACCCAGTACACTCAACACTTAAACACAGCAGCAAGAATCAGACTATGGCGTTGAGTGAGTTCAGCTCACTCAACGCTTAAACACATAGCTTCCAAAAACAAATGACGACGTTGAGTGAGTTCAGCTCACTGAACAATGTCGACGCTATAACACTTAGATTGCATAGACAAAGCGACAACATTGAGTGAGTTCAGCTCACGCAATGCAGGCGGCGCTTGTTACTTAACTTGTCGAAAAAGGCGACGGCGTTGAGTGAGTTAAGATTACTCAACGCTGTCAACGCTTTTACAATTAGACTCCAAGATTTCCTGAAGGCGTCGAGTGTGTACAGCACACTCAACGCTGCATTGAGTGTATGCAGCACACTCAACGCCTTCTGACTTAGCATCAAATTCTGTTGGTGTTGAGAGTATGGAGCACACTCAACACCGCGTGGAGTGCACTTAATGCACTCGACGCTTTTACACAACATCAAATTCTGATGGCGTTGAGTGTATGCAGTACACTCAAAGCCGCGTTGAGTGCACTCAACACACTCAACGGTTTTACACGTAGCGTCACAGACCTTATAAGAAGACGTTGAGTATATTCATCACACTCAATGCCACGTTGAGTACACTCAATGCACTAAATGCTTTTGGACTTAGGCTTGAAACTGGATTCAATTTTATGGCTACACTAAACGCCTAAGGGCTATACTCAACGCATAGTGTCGCACTCAACGAATTTGCCATGTTCGTCGAATTGGCACAGTTTGACGAACTGAGTTCGACGAACTGAGTTTGACGATTTGCTATTTATTCATCGAACTCTGTTGGACTAAGTTCCTCTCTTCGTTGAACTCCGTTCGACGAATTAGCTTAAATTCGGCAAACTCAGACCGCTCCAAACCGACAACTTACACAGTGAAGCTAACACAATGAATCAAATGCTTGTTGAACTTAGCCGAAAAAAATGATACCATAAAACTGATTGGCAAAGCCAGATCTAGCCCTACTCCCAAAAAACTACACAAGAACGAATAGTATGTAAAAGAAATATACAAGGAAAAGACAGGTTTGGCAAGGGGAAGAAGTTACCACTTGCCTCAAATCGCCAATCCAGCCAGGGAAACTCTCCTAAAACTTCCTGAGCAACACTTCCTAAAATGTAGAAACGTATATCTAAGCGAGATCTACCCGAATCCACTCTCCAAAAAATAAATCGGGGACAAAAACTCTAGAAATCGGCAGCTGAAGGCTTTGGGAAGTCCGCCGCTCTCGTCCTTCCGCAATAAGGCGACGGTTTCACGAGATAGAGAAGTGAATAGGGTTTGAAGCGATGGGTTTCTATTTATACTACTTTATCTGATTATTTTAATATAGGATATCATAATTAATAAAATAAAACGTCAAAACGAATCGAAAAGCAAACTTACTCGAATTTTAATGAAAATCGCACCGTAGCTAAATACCGATGCTACGAACCCAACGGCGCAGTCAAAATTAAGATTTGATGAACCAAACTTGGGTAAACACCTTCCGAAGCTAAAACTCAAGCATTCCCAAAGACGCTCCACCGAGTTACCAAAACAGACCCGACTCGCTAGGAAATCTTGCAAACAGGCTAAACCCAGCCACACACACAGAAAAGCTAAAAACTAAAACCACGCTCTAACAAGGGAAAATGCCGAAAACACGCCAACGTAACGCTCTGACGTCATAAACGCACAAGATAATGTATTAAACCAAATATCAAAAAATCGGGGCGTTACACTCAACCTCGCATAGAGTGGGGATTGTGTACAACACCGTATCCGGCGAGTATGGTCGGTAGGAGCCAATCCGGGAGGATCGAGAAGTCCAAGTCCCAGGCGAGCACCCAAGGGGGCAGGAGCTCGGCAGCCCCCTGACTCATTCAAGTGGGTGGAGTACTTGAGGGATGAGAGGAGCAGGAGGGCTCGCGCTAGCCCCGGTGGAGCTTGGCAAGCGGTAGGTGAGTAGGACCCTCCAGGACAGTACTCGCCAAGGTTCATGGAGAGGAGGCGAGTGCCAGCGTAGCCGAGCACTCACCGCCCTGACGAGTGGAGGTATCAGGGACCACTTTCCCAGTGATCTATGATGTTCTTTACCATTTTGCCCCCGCGGGATTGCCCATAGCCTTCCAGAACAGTGGAGTCATGCTGTTGGCAGGCAAACCTGCACTGCACAGCTTCTTGGAACAGCGGAGGTTGTCTATTTGCAGGCCATTTTTAGAAATCTATAAATAGGACCCAAGGGGTACTGCTTAAGGCATCCCTACATGTGCCCCAATCATCTTGCACTTTCTGAGGAATCCTTAGTTCGGTATCTGGCTAAGGATGGGAAACGCTCTGAGATCTTTCGAGTGTGCGGTGGGAACTCCACGCCGAGCCCTTGGGTCAGTTCTCTATTCTTTTTCCTTAGTTGTTTGGCTTGTGAGATAGAAGTAAGTGTGCGCTCACCCCTTCCCCAAGGGTGAACTCCATAGAGACTGAGTTTTTGGTTTCAACAGTATGTATGCCACCAAGATCACATTACCGATTTGCCAACACAAGGAGGATATTGATAGACTCATGGCGCATCATTGGAGTTAATCTTGGGTCACTTAGACTAATGAGCTTAAGTTAGTACCCCACTTAATAAATTAAGATTTAAGGGTTGAATCGTTCAATAGATCGTGTTTGGGGTAGACATGAATGTGATCACAAGAGTGTTTCATATTTGAATTAGTCATGTTTTGATGGGCAAAGATTTCTGTTTGAAGTCCAAGGGCATGTTGTTTTGTATGAGAAGAGTAATGTGTACAAGTACTAAGAGGGGTAGTTATATTGCGAGTTTGACGAAAGATCATCTCTCCCCCTTGAGATCATAAAACACTTAATGTAAATTCAAAAGTAACCTTGAGAGAGGGTTTTGACTAAGGGCAACACCAATATTATTAAATATCTTGAGAAAGGGAGATTTGGGCTTCAGCCCATCGTATCTTCTATTACCGATATGAGCCTTCACCGGGTAGATATACGGAAGTCCAAGATTCACCATAAATTGTTAGGTACAACTAAAAGTTAGATAAGATGAGTCTAATAGGATGAAGGAACATCATATCAACTTCACCTGTGTTTGTGTTGGAGTGATTCAGGACTCGTTAGTTCTATGATTTGGTGGCTCAGGGTAGTGAGAAATTAAGGACGTGTTAGTCCTGCGAGCTGAAGGGTCTGCGATGTATAATATTTGAAGATGGGATGGTCTTGCAGGGTGGAAACTCGGATAGGTATTGCTACACCTGGATTGTGCTTGTTGTGGTGGGTCATTCAGTACTGGTCCACTAGCCACACCAAAGAAAGTACGCTGTCTCTCGTGAGCAGTTCATGTTTTAGGGGCCAGTGAATTGTATATACTGTGGTTTGGAGGACTATCCCGAAAACACACATCCGACCATAAAGACTGGTTGATTTCCAACAAGAGTACACATGAGGTCCGCTGTTGTGTTCTTAGAATTGAGGCGTGCATATGGTCTAGGCCTGGTAGTGTGTCTGCCACATATGAGTAGAGAAACCCGCTACATTGCCATCGTCATCCACGACGGTAGGTACCTGAAAGGCAAGCTACCTCCAAAAAGTTGGGAATGTTTGAAAGGTTTGTTCACAAAGTATGGTGGGTGAGTTGCATCACAAATCATTGCATTGCTTCACATAGCTTGGCATTCATTAATTAATATAACTTAGATTTTAACTACTGACCCTCATCATTTAAATTAGTATGAGCTCTTTTATATGATGAGCTTCTTTGGAAACCTTAACTTATAAGTTTGTATGGGCATTCATATAAGTTAAGTATGTTTTGTGATAGTAGTGTAGCTCGTTTAATTTACTTTACTGTACATTACTGCACTGCTCTTATTTTACTATTACTATCTTATAGTAGTTCTCTTTAAGCATATATACTCATGTTATTATAGTTCCATGTCACCTGCTTACTTGTTAATACTCCCCTTATTGTCCTCCACTTTCATCCTCCCACATAATCCCCAGGACTCGCGGGGGTAAGTCGAGGATAAAATGGCTTAGTCTTATGACTAATAGTCAGTTGTGACCGTAGGAGTTCGAGGAGATGCACAAGTTGCACGAGGAGAGGTACCAGTCACATGATGAGGCAGGACATGAGGAGCAGTTGCTGCGAGCTACCGTTACTACTCAGCAATATGTTGATGATAGTCTTTTTGTAGATTCCGCTTAGTGAGTTAAGAGAGTGAGTTTTTTGTATTGGACATGCACTGGGCATAAGCCCCTTTACTCTCTTTTATTTCTTGCTATTACTCATTGTGGACTATTGCTCTATTTATATATATATATATATTGAGCTACGATTGTGTACTATGTTCGATAAAATGCTTTTGTTTGGCCTACTTGTGCATGAATGTTTTATCTGGTAGGATCAACATCGTGCGGTGGGGACCAACTCAGCAGTTGGTGTCACCATAAGGTGGCTGTTCTGAGCATAAGACCCAGGTACTACCAAGTGCAGGGGAGGCGTCTTACAATATACCTTCACATCTTAGATACTGGAGAACCTTGGAGAGACAGTTATCACTGATTGAATTATGTTATAAAAACAATATCCAAAAAAGTGTCGGCATGGCGCCTGAGAGGCCTTATATGAGAAAAAGTGTCGGACACTACTGCCTTTTGTCCAAGACGAGGATCCAGAGGTACTCGGGTCATAATATATTAAGGATACAAAAGCACTTGTCCGGATGATCTGAGATCAAATGCTGGAGCTGTTGATGCACGAAAAGGGAAAGGGAGTCGACCACCACCAGCTAACGGTTCGAGCACCAGGGAATGGAAGGGAAAAGGCAAACTGAAAGTAGCAATCTACTATGCAGACAAGAGCAAAAAGAACAGCAGGCCGTGAGCCACGACAATGACAGACTTCGCCCATCGCGGCCTGAATGCCTCTCTTGTGACGGGCTTTCCTTTGATTGAAGAATGGTTTGATTAAAGAATTTGAGGAAATGAGCAAAAGCTGAGCAAGCAGGAGTCTACAAAGCGTGAGATTCGAGTCCGCAGCCTTTAACAAGTAGACTCTAGGGCACGAGTCATCGTGCTTTGGGTGCACCATGTAAGAACCGAACAAAAACAAACCGAAATGGTTTTAAACTGAAACTTTATTATCCAAAAAAGGTATCTATTACAAAGGTATGCCCTCCCTTATATAGAATGGAGGAGAGATGAGAGGATACAAATAAGAGATGTGGGACTAAAAATTTACAGGAGTAAGCGTATTATACAAAACAAACCGCACAAGCCGCGCGGTTAGACAGAAGGGCTAACCGCACGGCTACCACAAGAGAAGAAGAGAGATTGCCAGGGAAGACCGCTAGACCGCCCGGTCTCCAAGCCGGCTGATACAAACCGCCAGACCGCGCGGTCTTCAACTCGCCAAGACAGACCGCTAGACCGCCCGGTCACCAACTTCAACACTCCCCCTCAAGCTGGAGCATATATATCGATCATGCCCAGCTTGTCGCAAACATGAAGAAACGAGGCGGAAACTGGCTTGGTGAAGATGTCAGCCAGCTCTTTATCAGAAGTGACAAAGGGAGTGCAAATTTGTTCCTTTAAGATCTCTTCACGAATGAAATGACAGTCGACCTCAATGTGCTTTGTTCTTTCATGGAAGACCGGATTTTTGGAGATGTATATGGCGGCCTTGTTATCACAGAACATAGGTAGAGGATGGTTGTAGACCTCTCCTAAATCTACCATGAGAGCCCGCAGCCATTTTAACTCACAAGTGGTCGACGCCATACTGCGATACTCAGCTTCTGCACTGGACCTGGAGACAACAGACTGCTTCTTGCTCTTCCAGCTCACCAGATTTCCCCCAACAAAGGTGCAAAAACCTGAGATTGACTTGCGATCCCCTTTGTCATCAGCATAACTTGCATCTGAGAAGGCTTCTGTTGGAACACCATATTACTAATTTGGGTCAGGATCACTGTGTCTCTAGGAATCAATGCTTGACCTCCTGTATAGCTCTATAGGTCAATTAGAATTGAGTCTAAGGGTTAGAAGTCTAGGTTTGGAAGCTGCCCTGAAGACCAGAACTTTCTATTTGGAGACTAATTCATATCGTCGAGCTCATCACGACGATTCGTCGAACTCCGATCGACGATCGTCTAGCTCAACTTCGACAGATCGTCGAACTCCATTCGACGATCGCTGAGCTCAACTTCATTATATCGTCGAACTCCATTCGACGATCGGTGAGCTCAGGTCGACGATTTTGACTCTGCTTTGGATCTTTATCTCTGAGCTCAGTTCGACGATCTTTGAGCTCAGATCGACGATATTTTGCTGCTGTATATTTCCAGATTGCTGAGCTCAGCTCGACGATAGCAGAGCTCAGTTCGACGATTTCAGATAACTTCAAGGATGTTTCTAGATTCAAATTCAAATCAGTTAAGGAGTTATTCTGCAATTAATTCAGAGATTTCCTAGCCGTTTTCATTCATTTCTGGACCAAGTTTCAAGGGATTTTCAAGGAATATTTCTGTGGACTTTCCTCCAGAAGAGATTGTGCAATTAAGGACACAATTAATGCAGGCCAACGACTATACTTGAAAGAGAATGTTATTCTATTCTGTATCAGAGAATAAAAGAGAAGAAATCTTTTTTGAATCATCAGTAGAGATACACAGATAACAGAGATACATTAAAATTATTCTGCCTCAAGGAATTCTCAAGAACACTCATCCAAAGAGATCAACCTTTTCAAAAATCTTCAGATCTCTCTAATTTCAAAGTGTTCAAGGCCAACATATTTCAAGACTCCAGACATTCAACATTTCAGTCATTGCTGAAATCATCTATTGCTGGAGTTCAATCTTTGAAGGCCTATCACCCTCAGCAAAGCTTTTCTTCCTGAAGATCTCAAGGATTCAGGGGGGGATTTGACATCAACAATCCACATAGTCTTCTCAATTGTTTGAGAAAGAGAAGACTTCCATCACTCTCTCACCCCCTCTCTGTAAAGGGTTTTTCAAACTCCCTTCAAAAGTTTGAGCTTGGTTTTTGAGCACCTTGTCAAAAGCTCATTGGTGGCAAGACACCTGATCAAAAAATCTGCTTTGGTTTTTGAGCACCTTATCAAAAGCTCATTGGTGCCCAGGACACCTGATCAACTCATCCTGCAGTGGATTCCTACCTAGGGTGGTAGAAGAGTTGATGCACCTAAGTTTAGGGGAACCACTATATTTCCTTGTGTCTTCTGGTTTTGCTTGTTTTTATGTTTTTTTCTGGCCTTGATTTCTCTGTGATTAGCTTTTGTTTAACTTAGTGCTGTGATTAGTTTTATTACTGCTTCCCTGCTCACACGTATTACAACAACTGTTGTAAAAAGTTTCAAAGCACCATATACTCTATTCACCCCCCTCTAGAGTATATCAGATCTAGCTGCACTTTCAATTAGTATCAGAGGCAGGTTGGTTAAACATACCATACCTAATTGGTTGTACAGGCTAACACCTGAACCCAAAGATCCCAAGTTAGATCTGTTTTTCTTTTGTATTTTATTGTTAGATTTGCTTTCACAAATCATGGCCCAAAACAAAGATTATGCTAGAACCAGACCTCCAGTGTGCAATCTATCGAAGTTTGCACTTTGGAAAACAAGGATCAGACTATACATGAATTCTATTGACGAAGACATTTTTAACTCTGTTTTGACAGTGTGTCCAAGACCCCCAGAGAATTCCAGTACAAATGTTGTTCCACCTCCATCAGGAACAGATGCTGATATCAAGAGATGGAAGGTAGCTGATGCCAAGGCTATGAACATCTTGGCCCACACAATGTCAGATGACATATTCCAAAAGGTGGCTGAATGCAATTCAGCAAAGGAAATTTGGGACAAATGCTCAGAAATAGTCTCAGGCTCAGCTGATGAGAGAAAGGATAGGAGATCCCATCTCATCTCTCAATATGAGAATTTCAAGAAGGGAGAAACTAAGTCAGTGGGAGACATGTACAACAGGCTAAGTCTAATTATCAGTGAACTCAGAACATTGGACAAAGAGATCTCTCTAACTGAACTCAATGACAAGATCCTAATGTGCTTCCCCAGCACTTGGGATTCAAGAATCTGGCCAATTAAGGATGCCAGAAGTCTGAATGAGATCAATACTGAAGCTCTATTGGGTAAGCTCAAATCTTATGAGCTACTCATCAAGAATAGAGAGGAAGAACAGAAGGCGGCTTCACCAGCCACAAGAAAGGAGAAGACCATAGCCTTCAAGGCAACTGAAGATATTCCTGAAGACAAAGCCACAGGCAATGATGAACTACTCAGTTTGTTGGCCAAAAGATTCTACAAGATGGCCAGAAAGGACTTCAGAAGATCATACAAGGAGCAGGATAAGCCAAGGTATGACAAGTCCATTAACAATAATAAAGACATTATTTGCTTTGGTTGCAGGAAAACAGGGCACATAGTTCCTGACAGTCCAGAGAACAAGAATAAGGATAGAAGAGATAGGAAAGAAAGAAGAAAGGAGAAAGACTCCAAGAGGAATGGCAATGGCAAACCCTCATCTAGCAAAAATAAACAAACAAGAAAGGGCTTTGTTGCTGAATCCTGGAGTGAGACTGAAGAAGAGTCAGAAGCCTCATCCAGTTCCAGTGATGATGAGGATGATGCAGAAGAGAAAGAGTTCTGCATGATGGCAATCAATGCCTCACAGCACAATTCAGAAGAAGAGGAGTCAGAGTCAGACTCAGAGACTCAACCTGAAGAAGATCAGGTAATTGGTTCTTTTTATTTTAGTTCAGAGGATTTTAAATCTGAATTTAAAGCACTGTGTTTAGACCTGCTAAAGTCTGAGAAAGAAATTATCTCTCTCAGAAATCAATTATCTGAACACAATACTTTAAAGTCAGAAAACCTCAAACTCTCTCAGGAGTTGGAGTGCTGTAGGAAACAGATAGCTTCACTAAAAAGTGAGCTCTCTGAGGCCAAGAAGCTTGAAGAATCATTTAATGGGAGAAGTATCAAGCTGATGGACATCACAAGCACAGTGAACTCCAGATTCAACAGTACACTGGGCTTGGGTGCTTCATCCAGCCAACCTATAGTTCTAACAACTCCAATCAAATTCATTTCTGACAAAGGAAAGGGAGTTGTAGAGGTTGCTAGGAAAAATTCTGATTTGCCTCAGAAAACTAAGTCCCAACAGAAATCGTCGAACGGAGATCGACGATCGCCGAATGAAGATCGACGATCGTCGAACGCAGCTCGACGATCTCAGGCAAAATTGTCAAACGCAGATCGACGATCTCAGCCAAAGTCATCGAACGCAGGTTGACGATCTCAAATACCTGACCTCACCCATAGTCGACCGTCGAACGGAGCTCGACGATCTGACCCAAGATCGTCGAACGCAGCTCCAAGATCGTCGAACAGAGGTCAGAGCTCTGAAAATTTTTTCAAAGGCAAATCAAAATTGAATCCTAAGGGTCCTTCATCCCAAATCTTTAACCCTTATACTGAATGGATTATACCTCCAAGGAGATATCATCCTGAAGGATATAAGAGTCAACCTGGGATGTCTTTCATTTCAGAATTTAAAGGTTATCAACCTAGGCCCAAGGTAAACTGGGTCAAAAACAAATGAATTGTCTTATGTGCAGGTGAAGACCTATCCAACATCTAACCAGCAATGGTACTTGGATAGTGGGTGCTCTAAGCACATGACAGGGAACAAGGACAACCTCACATCCTTCAGAGCCAAGCTTGGACCCAAAGTTATCTTTGGTGATTCAAACTTTGGACAGACTAAAGGATATGGTGTTGTCCAGATTGGATCAGTAACTTTCAAGAAGGTAGCTTATGTGGAAGGACTGAAGCACAACCTAATTAGCATCAGTCAGCTGTGTGATGAAGGCTACCAGGTGACCTTCAGCAAAGCCTTATGCAAAATCAAGTCAGAGGACAACACAACTGTGTTGACAGGTAAAAGAAAAGGTAACATTTATCTAGTAGATTTTCTTTCAACTGATATAGATATCTGCATGTTTAATTCTGTCTGTAGACCAAATATTTTATGGCATAAGAGATTAGGACACCTAAACCTTAGAACTATTGCTAGGCTATCCAGAGACAACCTTGTTAGAGGACTACCTTCTGGCCCCTACAAGAAGGAAGGACTCTGCAGGGCTTGTCAATTAGGCAAGCAAACTAAAAATAGCTTTAAGTCACTTAATAAGAGTGATTCACCTAGGATATTGTATCTGTTACACATGGATCTTTTTGGACCCATCACAGTACAAAGCCTTGGAGGGAAATCCTACACTTTAGTAGTTGTAGATGACTTCTCTAGATTCACTTGGGTGTTCTTTATAAGGAAGAAGTCTGATAACTTTAAGTGTTTGACAGAGTTTCTCAAATGTATACAGATTGAGTTCAATACTCACATTGCCCTGATCAGAAGTGATCATGGGACAGAGTTTGATTCTCTTCTTATGCAAGAGTTCTGTCAGAGTGAAGGGATCAGGCATACTTTCTCAGCTCCTAGAACTCCTCAGCAAAATGTGGTAGCTGAAAGGAAAAATAGAACCCTTATTGAATCTGCCACTACATTGTTATCAGATGCTCATCTACCTCTATCCTTTTGGGCAGAGGCAGTGAACACCTCCAACTATGTGCTGAATAGAAGTCTGATACATAAACTAAAGGGAAAGACTCCCTATGAATTACTCAAAGGGAAGAAACCTAAAGTTAACTATTTTAGAGTCTTTGGTTGTATTTGCTATATTCATAATAATGACAAGAAATATTTAGCAAAATTTCAAGCCAAAGCTGATGAAGGAGTGTTTCTAGGATACTCCATGATCAGCAAGGCTTATAGGGTCTATAATAAATCATCTTTAAAAATTGAGGAATATGTTCACATTTCATTTGATGAATCTAACATGTCTTTCAAGGAGAAGATTTCTTCTACCATAGAACCCTTACAGGAACATTCTATAGTTGAAGACTAGAACAAGTTACAAGTTACTCAAGAGGATGAAAGCAGTGAAGATGAAGGAAATGCTCAACATATTAAAGAACAACTTGAAGAGCCAGTTGTTGTACCACAAGAGGAAACAACAATACAGGTTGGTGAACAATCAACACTCCATGTTGATTTAGTAACATCAAGAGACCGTCCAATTTCCCAAATAATTGGAGAAATCTCAGCTGGTGTGCAAACCAGAAATCAGGTCAACCAAAACCTGTTGCACACCTGCTTCCTATCTCAAATTGAACCTCAGTCCATTCAAGATGCAGAGCAAGATCCACACTGGATCCTTGCAATGCAAGAGGAGTTGCATCAATTTGAGAGAAACAAAGTATGGGAACTAGTGCTAAAGCCTAAGGATCACTCCATTGTTGGAACAAAATGGGCATTCAGAAACAAGCTGGATGATCAAGGAGTGATTGTAAGGAAAAAGGCAAGGCTAGTTGCTCAGGGATACTCTCAAGAAGAAGGAATCGACTACGACCAGACTTTTGCACCTGTTGCAAGATTGGAAGCCATCAGAATATTCTTAGCTTATGCAGCACACAAAGGCTTCAAGGTATATCAGATGGATGTCAAAAGTGCATTTCTAAATGGAGACATCAAAGAGGAAGTTTATGTCAGACAACCTCCAGGTTTTATCTCTCCAACTTTTCCTGATTATGTTTTTAGACTACACAAAGCATTATATGGTCTCAAGCAAGCTCCTAGAGCATGGTATGAGACCCTAGCATGCGTTCTTTTGGAAAATGGTTTTATTAAGGGTAGAGTAGACCAAACTCTTTTCATTAGAACCCATAAGTCCCATACCCTACTAGTACAAATTTATGTAGACGATATTATTTTTGGTTCTACTGACTCCAAATTGTGCAGAAGGTTTTCTAACCTGATGCATTCTAAATTTGAGATGAGTAGCATGGGTGAGCTATCCTTCTTCCTAGGATTGCAAGTCAAGCAACATGCTGAAGGCATCTTCATTTCTCAAACCAAGTATGCACATGAATTGGTTAAGAAATTTGGTATGTCTGAAGCATCTTGTATGAAAACACCCATGCATACTAGTGCTGTATTGGATGCTGATGAACATGGGAAACCTGTTAATCAGACAACATATAGAGCAATGATTGGCTCTTTACTGTATCTTACAGCTAGTAGACCAGATATAATGTTTGCTACATGTATATGTGCTAGGTTCCAAGTAAGCCCTAGAGAGTCACACCTAACACTAGTAAAGAGGATTCTCAGGTATGTTAAGACTTGTCCAAATCTAGGTCTCTGGTATCCAAAAGATTCAGCATTTGATTTAACTGGATTCTCTGATGCTGATTATGCGGGATGCAGAATTGACAGGAAAAGCACCAGTGGAACTTGTCAGTTCCTTAGTGACAGACTTGTCTCTTGGTTTTGTAAGAAACAAACATCTGTGTCAACTTCAACTGCTGAAGCTGAATATATGGCTGCAGGCAGTTGTTGTTCACAAATCTTGTGGATTCAAAACCAACTCCTAGACTATGGCTACAACCTAGAGAAGTCTAAAATCTTTTGTGACAACACCAGTGCTATTTCTATAGCTCAAAATCCAGTCCTCCATAGTAGGACAAAACACATAGAGATTAGGCATCATTTCTTAAGGGAGAATGTTGAAAAGAACAAAATTGAACTACATTATATCCCAACTGATTTACAAAGGGGAGATATTTTCACCAAGCCTTTGGATGAAAAGAAACACACCTTCTTCCTAAATCAGTTAGGAATGTTAGATGGAGGAAGTCTTAAATAATATCCAAGACTTTGAAAGCTTAAAATTGACCAAGACTAGGCAAACATTCTGATTTTTCTTAGTGTCTAGAATTTTTCTGATCTCTGAACTGCGCTCGACGATTTGCCCCAAGATCGTCGAACGGAGATCGACGATTTCCGAAATCGTCGAACTGAGTTTAGCGTTTCTCAGATAGTTTGAACTATCTCTTCCAGTCAACGATCGTCGAACGGCGCTCGACGATTTTGTTCTCTGAACGATCGTCGAACAGAGCTCGACGCTCTCCAATATCGTCGAACAGAGATCGACGATGTTGAAGACTCTTCAGATTCCTTTAGAAGCCTCGATCGTCGAACTGAGTTCAACGATCTTTCCAATTCTGCGTCGAACCCTAATATAAAACTCATTTTTTCGCCGTCGTTCTCTTTTGTGTTTTCGATTTCTCTGCAAGATTTTTCTTTCCCTCCAAATAGTTCTACACTTGGTCGTTTTGTTTGTTGAATTCTTGCAGGTACCCATGGCTGTGTCAGTTGCTGTTCTTGCTGCTATGAAGTTTGATGCCGGTTTTGACATCAACATGGAATCATTCAGCACCACTGACCAGGTCTTTCAAGATATATTGGGATTGTTCAAAGACCAGAATCTGACAGCAATAATGACCACCAGGATCAAGCTGGCATCTGATGAGATAAAGGAATGGGTTTATACTGCCCATAATCAAGATAATAACACCATTGTTGGGTCTATATCTGGAACCCAGGTACCCTTAACCCCAACAATTCTATCAGAAGTTTTTGAATTGAGAAATGGAGAAGATACTGCTGACTTATCTGGAGATGAGTATTATGAACTGCTTGCCAGAATGGGTCATTCAGAGGGCAACCCTAGCAAGCTCTTCAAAAGGAACCTGTCTGTAGAATACAGATTCATGGCAGATGTTGTTGGGAAAGTGCTACTGGCTAAGCACTCTGCCCATGATACAATTTCAAGGTATCAGCTCTGCCTCATGGGAGCTCTTGTAGATAAGAAGAATCCGAATTGGGGAGAAGTTTTCTTTGACCTCATCAAAAAGAAAATCAACAAAAGTTTTGTTAACTTGGGGAGAATCATTGGAGTGTTTCTGCAACACAGGTTCCCTGCCTTGACGGTCTCCTCTGGAGTTCATATAAATGCCTCCAAGAGATTGTCTTGTGCCCTCTTTGGAAAGTGGGACAAACAAATCAGCAAGCCCAGCAGGCCCTCCTCCAGTACTCCTTCAAGCACAAGGACTCTAAGAGTCACTCCTCCACAGGTCTCTGCCCCTGCAGATGACCTGCCTGCTGTGGTTGCCTCTCCTCCTCCTCCTCCAATTCCATCCCTTCCCCTACCATCTACCATCCCAACTCCATCCACCATCATCATATCCAGCCCCTCTCCAACATCAACACCATCCCCAGTACCTATTCTTCCACCACCAGAAGAACCTTTCCATCCATTATTCTGCTACCCTCCACCAGATGTCACTTCATCACCCTCTCATCCATCCTTCACCCTCATTGATGATTCCTTTATGGATGATTCCCCATCCTCTCCTCCTGAGCTACCCTCATCCTCCACTTCCTTTCAAGACCTTCTACACCAAATCATTGACCAACCAACATTCACCCCATCTATCTCCATTCCCCTATCCTCCATATCCACCTTACCAACTCCTCAGTCATCCCTTCCACCCTACTCCAGCTCTCCACTACCAGAACCCTCAGCTGCTCCTATATCTTCTACCTCTGCTCCAGCCCTTGAGCAAGTAGACCTCCCAGCCCTTGCTGACAGGTTGTATGAGTTGCTTGCCCCTAGGCTCTCTCTGCTGTTGGAGACCTCCTTGGCTCCACTACACCTGTCAGTGGCAGCTCTCTCTGCCAGGCTCTCTTCCCTCTTCCCTCAGGCAGCTCCTACAGCAGTGTGCCTTGATCCACACTTGTCTGAATCTAGGCAGGGGGAGATGCCATATGAAGTGAGTCTTCATGCAGCTGTTGTTGCTGCTGCTGCTTCTGTGACTGCTTCTGTGAGCCTGTCTGCTTCTTCTGCTCTTGCTGCTGTTGTTGTGCCTCCAGCACAAGCTCCTCCTGCTCCAATCCTTGCAATAGACCTCAGGTCTTTGCTATCAGATTTTGATCAGTTTTACTTCAGCTGTCTGCCAGAGGTCAATGTTGTCCAGCCTCCAGAAGATTTATCCAAGGCACTTGTGCCATTTTCTTGCTGTGACTCAAGCATTATCACCTCCTTTGTCAATTCAGTGTTTGCTGCTGCTGAAAATGTTGATGCTTCTGCTTCTTCTAAAGAATGTATTATTGTTGCTTCTGATATTATTGCCTTTACTGCTGCAGAAGTTTCTGCTATTTCTGATGAACCAATTTTCAAGGAAATTCTGATGTCAGAGGCACCTGAATTTGAGCCTTCTGCAGTTTCTGATGATTTCTCTGCTGCTGTTTTTGCTGTTGTTAGTGAGACTGTTGTTGCTGCTGTCACTTATCCAGTATTTATTGCTGCTGTTGTTTCTGCTTCTACTCCTAGTGCAACACCTTCAACATCTGCTGCTGTCATTACTGCTGTTACCACTTCAACACCTGCTGCTATAACCTCTGCCTCATCTGCTTCTGTACAGCTCAAGAAGGACTTGATGAAGAAAATTGATGCTCTTTATGATGACCAGAGTTCTGAAAGTGATGAATTTAGAACAGACTCTGATGACTCTTCTGCTACCATTGCCAGGAAAAGAAAGGCAAGGAGCAAAGCAATGAAGAGGGTACCTCCTACCAAAGTTAAAGATAACAATGACATTCCATATTACATTCTACATGACTGCCCTATTACTGAGCACTGGATGCAATACTCCAAGAACCAGCTGAAAGCAATGAAAAAGAAGAGAAAATATGAGAAGGGTTCATCCCAATTCCAGCACTCTCATCCTCCTCCACCACCTCCTCCTGATGCAGGTGCAGGTGGAAGCTCTACAGCTCAACCCCCAGCCAGAAGTCAGTCCCCCTATCAGCCTCATGCCAGATCTTACCATAGGGAAAGCCAATCCAGGGGATCTCAATCAAGGAGAGGAGGATACAGAGGACATCAAAGAGATCTTCAAGTTTACTCCAAAGGGTACTCCAGGCAACACCCATATTCTAGGGGAGGACAAATGTCAACTGATACAACATCTGGTCCTTTCCCTTACAAGCTGAAAGAAACTTTGTCTGCCAGGCCTCCTCAAGACAATCCCTCTAACAGATATGAGCCACCTGTACCTTTTGAGGATCCCGAAAACAATCCAGCTGCTTGGACTGCCAGGTTAAAAGAACTAGCTGCACTGGATCAGATTAAAAAGGCTTGAGAGCAAGGAAAAGATTCTTCCAACATTTCAACTATGTCTGAACAGAGACAGAAAGAGCTAGAGAGATATGCATCAAGTAAATTTTTTTATTCTGACAGGTATATGGAATTACATCATGAAGCTGTAGTTCCCAGGCCTAAAAAGCAAACATATTTGGGTGCAGCAGATGATACCAGATCAAACAAAGAAGCCCTCAATCCTAACAGAGAGATTAAACTGGTTAAGGGCAAGGAAAAAAAATGATATTGTAAGGTGACATTCTCTGATTTCTGATTATCTGGATGCTATATATTTCTGTGGTTCTGCTATGTCTAGCTTGTTGCTTTTATGTTTTGCTGCTTGTATGTTGTTATTTAAATTTTTCCAAAGTCTGTAAATAGAAATCCTAACCCAAATAGGGGGAGATTGTTGGAACACCCTATTACTAATTTGGGTCAGGATCACTGTGTCTCTAGGAATCAATGCTTGACCTCCTGTATAGCTCTATAGGTCAATTAGAATTGAGTCTAAGGGTTAGAAGTCTAGGTTTGGAAGCTGCCCTGAAGACCAGAACTTTCTATTTGGAGACTAAGTCATATCGTCGAGCTCAGCATGACGATTCGTCGAACCACGATCGACGATCGTCTAGCTCAACTTCGACAGATCGTCGAACTCCATTCGACGATCGCTGAGCTCAACTTCATTATATCGTCAAACTCCATTCGACGATCGGTGAGCTCAGGTCGACGATTTTGACTCTGCTTTGGATCTTTATCTCTGAGCTCAGTTCGACGATCTTCGAGCTCAGATCGACGATATTTTGCTGCTGTATATTTCCAGATCGCTGAGCTCAGCTCGACGATAGCAGAGCTCAGTTCGACGATTTCAGATAACTTCAAGGATGTTTCTAGATTCAAATTGAAATCAGTTAAGGAGTTATTCTGCAATTAATTCATAGATTTCCTAGCCGTTTTCATTCATTTCTGGACCAAGTTTCAAGGGATTTTCAAGGAATATTTCTGTGGACTTTCCTCCAGAAGAGATTGTGCAATTAAGGACGCAATTAATGCAGGCCAACGGCTATACTTGAAAGAGAATGTTATTCTATTCTGTATTAGAGAATAAAAGAGAAGAATTCTTTTTTGAATCATCAGTAGAGATACACAGATAACAGAGATACATTCAAATTATTCTGCCTCAAGGAATTCTCAAGAACACTCATCCAAAGAGATCAACCTTTTCAAAAATCTTCAGATCTCTCTAATTTCAAAGTGTTCAAGGCCAACATATTTCAAGACTTCAGACATTCAACATTTCAGTCATTGCTGAAATCATCTATTGCTGGAGTTCAATCTTTGAAGGCCTATCACCCTCAGCAAAGCTTTTCTTCATGAAGATCTCTAGGATTCAGGGGGAGCTTTGACATCAACAATCCACATAGTCTTCTCAGTTGTTTGAGAAAGAGAAGACTTCCATCACTCTCTCACCCCCTCTCTGTAAAGGGTTTTTCAAACTCCCTTCAAAAGTTTGAGCTTGGTTTTTAAGTACCTTGTCAAAAGCACATTGGTGGCAAGACACCTGATCGAAAAATCTGCTTTGGTTTTTGAGCACCTTATCAAAAGCTCATTGGTGCCCAGGACACCTGATCAACTCATACTGCAGTGGATTCCTACCTAGGGTGGTAGAAGAGTGGATGTACCCAAGTTTAGGGGAACCACTATATTTCCTTGTGTCTTCTGGTTTTGCTTGTTTTTATGTTTGTTTCTGGCCTTGATTTCTCTGTGATTAGCTTTTGTTTAACTTAGTGCTGTGATTAGTTTTATTACTGCTTCCCTGCTCACACATATTACAACAACTGTTGTAAAAAGTTTCAAAGCACCATATACTCTATTCACCCCCCTCTAGAGTATATCAGATTTAGCTGCACTTTCAGCTTCAATCCTCAGATGACCATTCTTCTGAAAAAGTAATCCTTTCCCAGGCGCTGCTTTGACATACTCCAAGATCCGCAAGCCGGACTGTAGATGGCAGTCCCTAGGTGCTTGCATGAATTGACTCACCTTGCCCACAGCATAGGAAATGTCGGGTCTGGTCACTGTGAGATATATAAGCTTACCAACCAGACGCCTGTACCGCAAACTATCTGAAAGAGGAGGCTAATCATCTGTCCAGGTTTTGTCTTCTCCAGTTGCCATGGGGCATCGGGCAGGTTTTGCTCCAGTCAATCCTGCCTCTTTTAAAAGATCAAGGGCATACTTATGCTGAGAGAGAACTAAGGAGTCGGGCTTCCGAGAGATTTCGATCCCCAGAAAGTACTTTGGAGAGCCCATATCTTTTGTGATCAGATGTTGGCGAAGATGTCGCTTTGTCAGGGCTACCCCTTCCTGGCCATCGCTAGTGAGAAGAATATGATCGACGTACACAGCAAGAACAACCAGCCCCGAAGGAGTTTTGCGAATAAATAAAGAGTGATCAACAGAGCTTCGTGCAAAACCAACGGCCGCCACGATGCCGCTAAACTTGTCAAACCAAGCTCGAGGGCTCTGCTTGAGGCCATAAATTGCCTTCTGCAGCCGGCATACTCGTGTCTCCCCCTGAGCAACATACCCAGGAGGTTGCTCCATGTAAACGGCCTCGTGAAGATCACCATAAAGGAAGGCATTCTTGACATCCAGCTGAGAAATCAGCCAATCCATATTGATCGCCACAGAGAGAAGGACCCGGATAGTGCTGAGATGAGCCACGGGGGAGAAGGTGTCAAAGTAATCAACCTCATAGGTCTGAGTAAAGCCCTTAGCAACAAGGCGAGCCTTATACCGATCCACAGTGCCATCTGGGCCAAATTTGACCACAAAGACCCAGCGACAGCCAACAACATCAGTACCGAAGGGAGGAGGAACAAGAGTCCATGTACCCCGCTCCATGAGGGTCTCCATTACCTCATCCATGGCCAGCTTCCAGTGGGGAATAACAAGGGCCTCCTGATAGGAACGAGGCGTGGCAGTGGCAGAGATAGCCAGCGCAAAGGCCCTGCGAGAAGGGGTAAGACGATCATATGAAACAACAACAGCAAGGGGGTGTAGGGTACATGTCCGCACCCCTTTGCGAAGAGCGACAGGGAGATCCAGGTCGGCGGCCCCCTCAGGATCCGGAGCGTCCGTGGCAGAGAGAGTTGGCCTGGGAGAAGAGAGCGACGGCGGCGGAGAGGATGGAGACGGAGGTGGAGAAGTGGGAGAGAGAGGTGGAGCGAGAGGAGGGGACAGAGATGGCGGAGGGGTGGATTTCTCGATAGGAGACGAGGGAACGAAGGGAATAGCAGGAGAGTCAGAAGCAGGGGAAGGAGGATAGGTAGCGGGGGAAAGAGAGGAGGAGTCAGCCGAGAAGTAGGAGGCATTCTCGAAGAAGGTAACGTCAGTAGAGACGAACTGCTGACGAAGAACAAGGTTAAAGCAACAATAGCCTTTCTGAGTGGTGGAGTACCCCAGAAAGGCACATTTGGTGGAGCGAGGGGATAGCTTGTCACGGGTGGCAGATGGGGTATGCACAAAAGCAGTGCATCCAAAGATGCGGAGAGGGAGAGGAAAAGGTTCCTTGCCCGGATACAGAATAGAGAAGGGTGTTTTCCCGTGGAGAATGGTGCATAGAATGCGATTGATGAGGTAGCAGGCAAGGAGAACGGCATAGCCCCAATACGAGCGAGGGACATGCATCTGGGTCATCAATGTGCGAGCCACATCGAGGAGGTGACAGGTTTTGCGTTCCGCCACGCCATTTTGTTGGGAGGTGTAAACACAGCTAGTCTGATGAATAATGCCATGTTGCACACAAAAAGAGGTAAAAGCATGACTCAGATACTCTTTAGCATTGTCGGAGCGAAATGTTTTAATACAAACATTGAACTGAGTTTTAATCAACTGATAAAAAGATATCCATACATCTAAAAGTTCAGAGCGATCTCAGAGGAGATACACCCAAGTACATCGAGAAAAATCATCTATAAAGGTTACAAAATAAGAACTACCTCGGCCAATGGTGATGGTAGGAGCAGGTCCCCAGATATCGGAGTGGACAAGATCAAAATGACGAGTAGAGCCCCGTCCGTGCTTCAGCGGGAAGGAGGAACGGTGATGCTTGCCGAGTTGACAGGCTTCGCATTGGAGAGGAGTACTAGACGGAGGGAGGTGTGGCAGAAGCTGATGCAGAAGACGTAGTGGAGGATGACCGAGGCGGAGATGCCACTGGAGAAGATCCGTACAGGAAGAGGAGAAGGCAGACGAGGCGGAAACGTTGTCGAGGAAGTAGATTCCGCCGCTCTCAGTCCTAGTAGCAATCATCCGGTGGGAGCTCGGATCCTGAAAAGAACAACAAGTTGGTGTAAATGTCACAGAACACTGAAGCTGTTTGCATAAAGAGGTAACAGACAACAGATTGCACGGAAACTTGGGCACATAGAGAGTGTCCGCTAGTCGTAGTGACAGAGTAACATGAACCACTCCCGTCCCATGAACCGGGGAGGGAGAACCATCCGCAACTAGGACCGGGGGCAACCGATCATGTTGTTCGAGTAAAGAGAAGCACTGAGGATTGCCCGTCATGTGATTAGTGGCACTAGAGTCGATGAGCCATTTACCTTGAGTCACCATGTGGGCACTACCTGAGGATGTTACAACAGAGGCAGACGGCTTGGAAGAGTCACCGTAGGGGCGAAGATGGGGATGCTTCGTCCAGCATCGTTCGAAAGTATGGCTGGTTCGGCAACAATGATAACAGAGGTAGCGGGAAGAAGCACGACCGCCGGACTGGTGACTGCGGCTACCAGAGCCACTCCGCTGAGTGTGATGAGAATAGTTGTCCGGTGGTGGAGATGGAGCGGGCAAAAGTGGGCGCTGAAGGAGAGAGGTGACAGCAGCGATGCAGGCAGTGGTGGTATCTAAGGTAGGAGATTCGGCCTCACCCAGAATTTGCTGGTGGATCATGTCATAAGTATCAGGAAGCCGGAGCAGATAACACACAACCAGAAGCTCCTGGAAGTGCTTGTGTTGTTGAGCCAAATCCGCAGAAAATGGGCGATTCTGAAGAATCTCAGCCACAAGAGCCTGAACCTGTTGGTAGGCAGCAGCAGGAGACAAGATAGGACGGGCAAAGAGGTCCGCATACAACGTATAGATGCGGGATGTCTGAGCCCCCTTGGAGTACAGAGCGGCAAGATGAAGCCAAGCGGCCTTGACCATCTCATCATGACGTATGACGGGAAGGCACTCATCGGAAAGACTATTCGCGAGCCAAGTACGCACAAGCGCGTCACTGGCATCCCAGTCATCAAAGAGAGGTGAAGTGATAGGAGGTGGGTCATCAACGAGATGGTGGCGTTTTCGTTGTGAGCGAAGAAGAAAGGTGAAAGAGACGCTCCAATCCAGGTAGTTGGAGCCAACAAGCTTGGAAACGGTCCCAAGGTTCCCGGAAGGTGTAGGTTTAAGAGGAGGAGCCGGATTGGTGACAGGGGTGGTGGCAGTAGAGGCATCAGAAAGAGCCATAGGAGCAGGAAAAAGGAAGCCGGGCGGTTAGGAAACAACCCGCACGGATAGGAAAAAGAAGGGCTGCAGCGGTCACAAGGGGAGAAACCAGCGGCCAGAAAAGCCACGACCAAGCTGCAGACACAAGCAGAGGGGAAGAAGTCGAACGGCTAGAGTACAGGCCGCGCGAACAGAAGCAGGACAAAACAGGTCGCTGCGATAAGAGGCGACGACTTAGAATAGGAAACAAAAAAAAGTCGCGCATACAGAGGGCAGCAACAAGGAGAGGAAGAGGCCGCGCGGACAGGGTGCAAAACGGCGTGACAATCCGCGCGGACAGGAAGACACAGAATCAGGAGGAGTAGATCGAGTACTCTGATACCATGTAAGAACCGAACAAAAACAAACCGAAATGGTTTTAAACTGAAACTTTATTATCCGAAAAAGGTATCTATTACAAAGGTATGCCCTCCCTTATATAGAATGGAGGAGAGATGAGAGAATACAAATAATAGATGTGGGACTAAAACTTTATAGGACTAAGCGGACTATACAAAACAAACCGCACAAGCCGCGCGGTTAGACAGTAGGGCTAACCGCACGGCTACCACAAGAGAAGAAGAGAGATTGCTAGGGAAGACCGCTAGACCGCCCGGTCTCCAAGCCGGCTGAGACAAACCGCCAGACCGCGCGGTCTTCAACCCGCCAAGACAAACCGCCAGACCGCCCGGTCACCAACTTCAACACACCACTTCCCCCTATTTATAGGACGGGGGCCTCCCCAAACGGGCAGGGATAAAATAACTGGCTGCTCGTAGTACAGGAGAACTGGGCAGCGGTGATGAGATGCAAAAAGAAGAAAACACGCCAGTCCGCGCAAGAGGGGCGGACTGGGCTTGCTGGCTAAAGCTTCCATCCACTGCTGTAAGGCGCGATCCTGCAGGAGGGCCGCGGCCTGGGCGGACTGACCTTTGATTCCGCAAGAAGAGGATCAATCCAGAGCTCCTAAAACATGCCCACCTGGGCAGACGGAGCACTGAGTCCGCCGCCGAGGGATCAACCATGGGACTTGGCTTAATGTTGATGCTCTGCCGAGCTCGGTAGAATGCCAAACTGAGTCTGTCCTTGACGACCCTGGGACCTTGGAATTCAGTCGGGGCTTCGACGAGCTGGGAGGACTGCCAAATTGCGTCCGCAGCTAATGAGCTATATGACCTTAGAATCTTGTACGTGTTCCGGACTGGGGGGTTAACATAATCCCCGCACCTTTTTAAGTTTCTAAAAACTTCGAAAATGTTTGCTTAACCGCCGAGTCCGCAAACCTCATTAATGTTTTCAGCACTATAAATATCGCCGGTGGTTCTATATATTTCAAAAGTATCCAATACCATGGGTCGCTTCTCACCACTTGCGGTCTCCACTTTGCAGTCTGGCATGGCTAGGCTTGGTGCATTCTTCAGCAGCCTCACCTCAAAGGAAGTTCAGTAGAAGCCGCAAATGAAAACCAAGAAGGTTGTGAAGAGAGGAGGAGTGTCTGTCTGCTCCTAAGGAGAGAGTTCATAGAGTAAGAAGTCTGCAGAGGTGGCAGCCCGGGGACCTGAAGTGCTTCCGCGGGACAAAACGGCGGATGCCGAGGCATATGATTTTGTAAACCCGCCCAAGAACGCGGATGAAGCGCTGAATCCACCTAATGGCAAAAACTAGAAAGCCACGGACTCAGCGGACAGGACTGGCGAAGCCTCCACACTGAAAACCAACAGCCTATCATCGATATAGATAAGGATAGGTGACTTGCTGGAGGAGAAGTTGAAGAGATGCCTTCACAGGCACTAGTCATTGTGAATTTGGAAGCAGACCGCGCGAGCAAGCCGGACTTGAGGCAGGTCGTGGACTCTGAGAAAGGAACCTCTTCTAAAAAGAAGAGAAGGAGAGGCAAGTCCAACGTTGTAGAGCGGGTTGAGAAGAAACTGCGGACTCCGAAAAAGAAAAACATTTTCGTGCGGACTGGTTCTGAAAGCTTGCAGCACAGACCACGAGAAAAAGAGGTTTCTCAGGGTGGCCTAGTGACACCAAATGTCTCTATCTCGGCGAATGACCCCTCCAACTTGGTCAGTCCGTCCACTGATGAAATTTTGAACTCAATTGACACTGAGAAACTTGATGTGATAAATCAATCCTTGCTGGAGGTTTTGCAACCTGAAGTTGAGGTTTTGGGTGTTAAGATCGAAGACAACCTCCCCCCCCCCCCCCCCCCCACAACTGCAACTGAGGGAGTGGAGAAGAAGAAGTTGAAAGAGATGATCGTCGAGAAGCAGAAGAAGATCGCTTCTCAAGTAGCGATAGTGAAGGCGGCCTCGAAGCAAGTCGCAGCGGACAAGCAGGGCGAGGATCTGCGGACTGCTGCTGAGTTACTACGGTCAGGTAATCTTCAACCGGAGCCAAAGCTCTTTAAGCGTCAATGGCTTTACAGGTCGCCAAAGCGGAAGTCTAGGCCAATCAAGATCATCACCGAGACCGATGACATTGTTGTTTCAACAAGCTCTATGGCTGAAAAGATAATCAAAGTCCACCGCGAATGGAAGAAGCGGTTAAGAGCCTTTGATCTGGAGCGGGCAAGGCGGCTTGTGTTTGATAGTCGTCAGCTCGTCGTGGCATTTGACCAAAGTGATTTTATATATTTGCCTTTTGAGTACGCGGTGGGCTGAGTTGAGTATGAACCTTTGTTCTTTGTTGCAGGACGGAAGTCGCCGCCGGGATATGTTGAGACTGGTGAGATTCTGCCATCTCCAGAGGCTGCAACTTCTCAGCGGCCTGGAGCGATCTCACTTGATGAGTCCACGAGGATGGAGCAGTCCAGCCTGGACAGAATTCCGGCGTTAGAGAGAAAATATGAAGAACAAAACAAAGAATTTCAAGCTGAGTTAGAGAAGTGGGCAGAGCGTGAGAAGGCTCTGGACGACCAGGTCGCCAACATCTCCTGGGCATTGGAGAGAAGTGAGGAAAGGAAGTGACTTGGGGATGATGCCCGCTTCTACCGAGGAAAATACTTGGCGCTGGTGCGGGAAGAAAAGGGCAAGCGGGCTGTTGAGGCTACAGAAGAGACGCTGCGATTGCCAAATTGCGTCACTCT
Source organism: Platanthera guangdongensis (assembly GCA_039583875.1). Taxonomy (NCBI): domain Eukaryota; kingdom Viridiplantae; phylum Streptophyta; class Magnoliopsida; order Asparagales; family Orchidaceae; genus Platanthera; species Platanthera guangdongensis. The sequence continues at coordinate 81,759,010 of CM077159.1, forward strand.
AGAGGCTGCAGCCCTAGCAGAAGGTAGACAGCTAGGTGCGGATGAGGAGCCGCGGCCGGCAACAGAGCCGACGGTCCCTTTGAGTTGGGTGGACCTGGAGTCCGCGCATCTAAACAGGTCCTGCATCTCCTTATATCACCACCTCCATCAGCGTTTTGGCGAGATACTTCAGGTGAGCGACCGGCCGGCTTATCAGTGAAGGATCGGCAAGAGCGACCTACGCGACCTGAGCGGAGAGATCTTTGAGTCCATCATTGAGTCGAACTATTGTGATGTATGATGTGAACAATTTTGTGATTTTACTTGCTGTGTTATGAACAATGTTGTGTTTTATGCGGACTTATGTCGTGTTCGCTTGTATTGATTTGAAATGTGATGTTGTTGTTTAGTTGATGCTCCGATCTGCTTGTTGAGATCTTTTTGAAATGATTGTGAACTGTGCGGACCGATATTATGTCCGCAAATTTTGATTTGAAATACACTTGAGAATTGCAGGTTGAAAACGTTGTGAGCTTGGCGGACGGAAGTTTTGTCCGCGGGTATTATGCTTTGAAATATGTTTGAACAGGTTCTTTGGAGACTGGAAACACCAAACTGAGCGGACTCGAGTTTGTGTTGGCGAAATTTTGTTTAAACAAGTTGAATCTTGTGTGGGCTGTGCGGACTGGATGAGCAAACTATACAGCTTGGTGAAAAGCTGTCAGATCTCAAACCCAATAAATACAGCTTCATTGTCACTTCAATGCAAGAAATGCGACCGAAGCAGAAGTCCACGCGGCCTCCAAAATGGAGTCCACCAGAACTGATGCTGCAGTTTCCTTTCATGCCGTCGAACACAAGAAGTGCAAGCTGATTGATGCTGACCTGGAGGCGTTTCTGGAAAAACATATGGCGAACTCGCCGATACTCGGCAGGCTTCCCGCGGATGAGGAAAGATTGAATTTTCCTACAACAACGGAGATCACTGTGCCGATAGACCACTTTGACTGCGGTTTTCGATTCCCGCTGCTCTGGGAGATCACCGAGATCTTCGAACACTATGGAATGGTTCAGGGCAAGCTCGTGCCCAACACATTAGCTGCCATTTATAATTTCATTTCATACCTGCGATCTGAGAAGATCGCCTTTTCTCTGAACATCTTTCGCAAGATGTTTCAGTCCGCTCAATCACATCCTCCGGAGGCCGCCCCTACAAAGGCATGATTTACTTCTACTGCAGAGGAATGAAAGTCATGGGTCTGCCTAATAAGATCCATAATTGGACCTCAAGGTTCTTGATCTTCGAAGATGAGCTGGGGTTTGCGCACACCTACCCGGAGGAGTGCGTGGACTCCAGCTTTAAAAGTGTAAGGCAGGAGGCACTGGAGTCCTCCCTTGTTGAATTTCTTGCAGGAGCGCGGCTTGACATCTAATATTAAATCCCTCTCCTGGCAAGCCTGAATGATGTACCTCGTGAAGAGAGTAAGAATCACGGACTGGCATTGTATTAGCCGCGACCTGTATTTTGTTACTGATTGTTTTGTTTTTCTTGCAGCGGTCTTGGCCGTCACAGCAAATTCGCCGCAAACTCCAGGCGGCCTGACTCCCACTCAAAGGGAGAGGAAGATGGAGCTTGCGAGAAAGAGAAAGGAGGAGGGAGATCCCGCCGTGGACTGTTCTTCCTCTAAGAGCTTTGGCCTCCACGGCTTTGGTAGTCGCCAGAAGGATCTTCGGGGCAACCCAATGATCAATTGGCACCATAATAACAAACACATCCGCCTATCAACTGCGCTCCCTTCATGGAGGAGTCCGCGAGTTTCCCGTCACTCATATGTGGCGATCTCCACCCTGTATGGGAAGCGCAACTTGCGTGACTTGAAAAAGGTTGAAGCTGTTGACCTCCCCCTTCTGGCCGCTAAGGCAAGCGCCAACAATGGCGTCACCACTCACTTCCTTGGCTCCTTGACGAGAGACCTGCTCAAGGATAATGAGCTACTTCAAGCATAGAATAATTCATTAAAGGAAAGGAATAAGCGGTTAGGAAAGAGGGTTGCTCTTCTGAAAGAAGAGGCTTCAGTATGTTTTGTGTCCGCAGCGATCACCATATTAAGACCAACGCGATCTGACGCATTTTTTTATTGTCCTTATGCTGACCGCATATGACCTGGGAAACCCAGGCATCCAAGCTGTCGCGCTCCCCTTTGTGAAGGAGAGCGTGGAGATCGCCATAGAGCGATTCATCAGCGGCGGCCTCGCCAAGGAGGGCGTAGATGGACTGTTGTTCCTTCAACGTTTTCTCGAGTTGGACGAGCAGGTTGGTGAGATGGCGCGGGCTGCCATAGGTAAACAAGTAGTAGATGAAGCTAAGGAAGCAGAGGATGGAGAGGAGAAAGAAGAAGGGGAAGGTGAAGGCGGCGACGCGGCCGAAGATGTTGATTCTGGAAGCAAGCAAGCTGAAGTCCAGTCCGCCGAGTCCTACTCGGCATCATCTAGCTCCGCTGACGAGAGCTCGCAAAGCGAGTCCGCGGACAACGAGAGCTCGGATATTAGCGAAGCCGGCTCGGAGCGAAACTCTCCAGATGTCAACATTGATGCGCCAAGTCCGGACACCCCTACGGAGAAAAGGCGAAAGAGGAGCGAGGCGGAATGATCTATTTTTTGTTTTTATTTTGTAAAGAGAAATGGTGGACAGAAATGTAGAGTGTGCCGACTTAAATTTTTTTTAATTTGGCTTGGAAATATATAAAGGATATTCTGGGATTGATATGTGTCTTCTACAATATTCTTTGTTATTTTCCCATTTAAATGCAATCTGACGTAGTTAAGAACAAAATCCGTGTATCAGTCCGTGAATTGTAGAAACTATCTGTGTCACACAAGTTTTCAGCTCGCCAATTAGAAAACCTTATCAAATAATCCAACTATAGCTCGCCACAACATTAAGATTAATGTTATCTGCCTTCTTGCAAAAATAATATAACGTGAAAGCGGACTCTGGCGAGTTTCATTAGCAGTCCGCAATTCCCTTTGCAAAAATAGAAAACCTTTTCAAGCTTAACATCAATAATAAACGTTGCGGACTTATAATTATTGCTAAACTGCGAGCTGAAAAACTATAAAACCGGAGACCGATCGCGCGGACGGGGCGGCTACAATTTCACAGTCCGCAAATACTTGAATAGAAATCTATAGCCCGTGACCAAGTGGGCAGGTGCGGCTGGAGCGGCATTGCTTTCCACATTGGGCCACGAAAACTATAAGATCAACCAGAGAAAACCTGCGGACTGGGCGGATACCAGAATACAGTCCGCACTGAATAGAAGAAATGATCCATAGCTTGTGACCAAGCAGGCAGGTGCGGCCGGAGCGACATTGCTTTTCTCGTAGGGCCACAAGTTATAAGATCAACCCAAGAAAACCAGCGGACTGAGCGGATACCAGAATACAGTCAGCACTGAAATGTTTCCCTGTGAAGAATGAGCTGCAGACTTGTGTCCAAGTGGGCATGTGCGGCCGGAGCGGCATTGCTTTTCACTATGGGTCTCAAGATCTGCAAACTCAATGGAACGGTTCACTGCCCTCTTGCCCGGAGTATAGTCTAAGTTGATCTTTTTGGCATGCGCGGCCGGAGCGGCATTGCTTTCCTTCAAGATCAACTGGACTGTGGGTCTCCTACAGGCACTTCTTGAGGGTACCACTTCGAGGGTCATGAGCTAAGATGATCCGTGGGTAGGTGCGGCTGGAGCGGCCTTTCTTTTCTCGCGCGATCATCAAAGTTGTAACGATATCCCTTACAAGGTAAGGTAGAGCCCACACCCACCCTGTCCCTCCCTAATGTAGAGGTGGGGCTAGATACCAGCCGGGATCCGAAATTTAGTATCCTGCCGCACTAGAACCTACAAGCTCCCACTACACAATGCGAAATCTCCCCGCAACAGGTGGTCTCTGTGGTGTTACGCTAATGATAATGGTTCTAAGGAAGGTTTCAGCTGAACTCAGCGATGTCTCCTGGTATCAGGAAACTATTGTTGTTCAGGAGACAAAAGAGAGAGAAAGCACTTGAAAATGTGTCAGTATGAAGTCTTGGATCAATAATAACTTTTGCAAGGTTTACATAAGAGAGAAAAGGGAGTTCAGAGATTGAACCGTTTTGAAATCATCCTTGCTCAATGTGCTAACTATTACTATTTAAGAGATAAACACACTTGAAGAAATGTTAGCAAGCAGCCCTTATCAATAATAATCCTTGAAAAAGATTACATAAGAAGGAAATGAAAGGAGGAGGTTCAGGAATATAACCGCTTTAGATCATCCCCGCCCCTGTGTGTGATATGTCTTCTCTGTTGATGCACGAAAATGACAAGGGAGTCGGGCACCACCAGCTAATGATTTGAGCACGGGGGAATATAAAGGGAAAGTTAAACTACGAGTAGCAATCTACTGAGCAGATGAGAGCAAAAAGAACAGCAGGGTCGTGAGCCACGACAACAACAGACTTCACCCGTCGCGGCCTGAATGCCTCTCTAGTGACGTGCTTTCCTTTGATTGAAGAAGGGTGGTTACAGGGTTGATTACAAGTGAAGGGAAAGAGGAAGAGCTGAGCAAGCTAGAGTCCGCAAAGCCTGAGATTCAAGTCTGCAGCCTTTAACAAGTAGGCTCCTGGGCACGAGTAAGCGTGTTTGGGTGCACCACTTCCCCCTATTTATAGGACGGGGGCATGCCCAAACGGGCAGGGCTAAAATAACCAGCTGCCCGTGGTACAGGAGAACCGGGCAGCGGTGAAGGAAAGCAAAAAGAAAGAACACTCCAGTCCACGCAAAAGGGGCGGACTGGTCTCGCGGGCTGAAGCTTCCATCTGCTGCTGCAAGGCGCGATCCTGCTGGAGGACGGTGGCCTAGGTGGACTGGATACTGAGTCCGCCATAGTGGAATCAATCCAGAGATCCAAAGGCATGGCGAACTGGGAAGATGGAGCATTGCGTCTGTAATGCCCCGAAACTCAAAGGTGAAAGGGGGATGTTTTGGGCCAGTTTGAGTTCTGGCTGCAGGCACACGGCCTGGGACACGGGCGTGTCCCAGGGCATGTCAAGCCTGTGTCGACACTAAGGCGGGAAGTCGACACTTTGATCTCGACATTGTGTCGAGACTGGGCACACGGCCTGTGATACGGGCGTGTCGTAGGGCGTGTCGACCCGTGTCGACACTTAGCCGCGAAGTCGACACTGTGCTTCGACAATGTGTCGAGACATGGCACACGGCCTGCGACACGGGCGTGTCGCAGGGCGTGTCGTCCCGTGTCGACACTTAGCCGCGAAGTGTCGAGACCGTGTACACGTCTTGGAGCCCAGGCGTGTCAAGGTGACACGGGTAGGGACACGGGCGTGTCCTAGAACCCGTGCAGTGCTCGGGTTGAAAATGGGGAAAAATCATGGGGTACACGGCCGGCCACACGCCCGTGTCAAGTGGAACACGGGCGTGTCAGCTCGAACACGGGCGTGTTCGATACCCGTGTGCAGTTCCAGGTGATCCGATTTTGACGGCGAATGAGGCACACGGCCCTGGACACGGGCGTGTGCCAGGCCGTGTTCGGTCCAGATTGGGCATTTCAGCCCCGAATCAAAGCCGTTCGTTTCCTTGTTTTGAGATCCAACGGCTGGGGGTTGTTCCTGAAGGGATATACCCGCGTTTTGACTTAGAAAACCCTCACTTTTCTTAAGTGATCTCTTTCTAAAGTCTTAGAGAGAGAGGAGAGACAAGGGAAGAAGAAGGAGCTAGATCCCGCCATTGGAGGAGCTTCGGAGCTCCGAATCGCGAGCCGACTCCGGATCCACGGAGGCAACGCTAGTGCGGTTGTTTTCATCCGATTACTTTTCAATGGAACCAAAGAGGAACGCAAGGGTAACGATCCTCATCTTGAGCATGAGTCGCTCTCTTTCTTTGCATAGGAAGCCCGCTCTCGCGAGTGTGCGGAGAGTTGGAGGCGTTCCTTCGGGTAGATATGTGAAGTCCCCGTTGTTTAGAGTCCGTATGCGAGAACGGACATAGGCATGATGTGTGAAGCCTACCCGGACATGTTGGTCTGTATCGGTGATGTTGCATTGCATAATGCCGGAGAAGACTCCGTGCTATTGGTTGTTTTTCGGGTTTTCTACGCGGTAGATTGCAGCAGGGAGCCTTGGGGACTAACCCAAAGGTGCACCCGGAAAACTGGGCGGATACAAGATCTTGCCAACTTGGTGGCCTGAGAGCCAACTTGAACATAACCGGGTTATGTGACTTGTGATAGAATGGGACTCGGTGAAAGTTTGACCCGCGCAAATGGCTTAAATTGTCGTTGTGATGTGAGCACGGGTTAGATGGAACCGTACCCTCTTTATGTCGTTCGGTTAAAGAGACCTAAGGTTACGTGGCACTTGCCGTTGGCATAGATGTGAGTCTTCGGCGGTCAATGGCTTAAATTGTCGTGACCCAGGCCAGGAAGACAAATTGCTCATAGGTTTGGCCGTCTAAGTGGCGGTGGTGAGTCCGGAATGTTAATGGCTTTAATTGACGTGACATCGACCGGTTCACCGAGAATGTGCCCTGAGTGCACGGGGCGTGTGGCCGTACGAGCCAACGTCTGTGATGACATGGCTATGGTTATTTATATGGCTCGCTTATGCTAATGAAATGCAGGGAAGGAGCATCGCCGCCCCGAGTTGGGGGCGGGATCGTTATAATTTGGTCAGCATTGCTGACCGTTGCCTTGTTTTGCCACCGTGCGGTGGTTTGTTGCTTGCAGGTGCAGCTGGACCAAGCGGTCAATAGCGGGCTAAAGCCCTTTTTGCGAAGCCGGCCCTCGAAGGCCCAAATGGAAATGTTTATTGCTTTATTCATGTATGACCGGCCTGCGTGCCGTGGTTTGTAAATCTTGTAACAGTCAAGTGAAACATTTTGTAAGGCCTTAAGGCTTGTTTTGAGTATTTTGTAATAACATTCCTATTTTTGTAGTAGTGGACATTCGTTCTTGTTGCTGGGTTCTTGTTTACAACCTTTATAAATTGCTTCCGCTAGAATGCTCTGTGTAGGACGTTGAGATTGGTTGGATGGTTTCCATAAGTAACCACCCGGTTTGTCTGTGGTATATGGGGTCGGGCCCCGGCCGGACCTACTGCTATATGCTATGCGACGGATAGGGGGTGTTACAATTTGGTATCAGACTACTGGTTTTGGTTGGGCTTAAACTGAATTCGTGGGCGAATTCTTTTTAAGGGGTGGTGAGCACATTGTGTGCATCATCGTTATAATGGTAAAAAGAACCCATGAATGTCCACTTAGGAATGAAAATACTCGTGTTTGAGGAACCTGCGTGTTCCTATAATTGCTGTTTGTAATACTATTTGGTCGCTTAACGGTGTTTTGTACCACTATAGGTGACCAGAAGTGGTGTTGGGCCGTCAGAACGCCGATTTTCTGAGGGTAGTAGTGCACCGGATGTTGCTCCTGCAACACCTCTGTCGGCTGAGAATATACGATTGGTGGCTGAAGCGATGTTGGCAGTGATTAATGCGCAGCCTGGAAGGCAAGTGCAGCAGCCCGCTCCTATGATGGAGCAAGAACCCCTGCAAGAGGATGAGCCGAGGAGAGTGGAGCAAGTGGTTGTAGAATCGGTGGTGCCAAGGAGGGCAACTGAGAGGCAGCTAAAGCATGTAATGAGCTTTAACCCTCCGTTAATCTCGGGGTTGGGAACCCCATCTCAGGCTGAAGACTGGCTCTCCAGGGTGAAGAGAGTCATGACAGCGATGGAGATGGAGGAGTGGCAAATGACCACCATCGTTACGTTCCTGCTGGACGGTGAAGCGAGGATGTGGTGGGAAGGATTGGAGCTTCATCATTTGAGAGGTAGACAACTGATAGACGTTCCGATGGAAGAGTTCTCGGGATTGTTCTTAGCAAGATACCTCCCTTCGACGCAGAAGATAGCGTTGGAGAATGAGTTCCTGAAGTTAGTACAAGGTGAGAGGAGCGTGGATGAATATCTCCACGAGTTCACTCGTCTGAGTCGTTATGCTAGCGCCACCATCATGGATGAGGAGCGCAAGACTAATCACTTATATGAAGGATTAAGAGATGAGTTGAGACTACTACTGTCGGGGCCGATGACACAGGGTTTATTAACCTTGGTCAATACTGCCCGGTCCTTGGAGAAGGACATGAAAAATGTACAAGCGAGGAAAAGCTTGGGTGAGAAGAAATTTGAGTTTAAAGTGCCGAGTACTTCAAAGTCCGGCTATCAGAGGGCTTTCAAGAAGCATAGGAATTCGGGTCCAGCTCCTTCTGGTGCTTCTGGGGCGACTATGAGTCGGACCCCGGGCGCGTGCTTTACATGTGGAAAGACGGGGCATTTCGCCCGTGACTGTTGGAGCGGACGTCCTAAGTCTGAGAGAAAGCCGGGAGCTACTTATGAAGAGAAGGGCAAGGCGGTGGAGTCGACCGCATCCCACTATGCTCCGGCCCAACCACGGGTCTACAATCTTGGCCAACAGGAGGCCATTAAACAAGCTGATGTGGTGACAGGTACGGTTTAATTTGTAGTAAGTCAATTTATTTAAATACTTGTTATGCACATGTTACCTTACCACAACTTGTTTAGGATTTGTATTGATTTGTGAAAATCCGGCACGAGCACTCTTCGATACGGGAGCTTCACACTCCTTCTTGTCCGAAGGATTTATATCACGCATCGGAGTCCCTTCTTCGATGGCGAAGGACAAGTTGGATGTGTTGTTGCCCAATGGGTGTTCGATGCGAGCGGATAGGATCTGCGATGTTAAGATTCGTATTGGGGAGCAGGAGTTCAACCTGCAGGCGTCTTTACTTCCGTTGGCGGTGTTCGACGTCATATTTGGCATGGACTGGCTCTCGGAGCAGCAGGCCCATATCGATTGTGGTAGCAAGGAAGTCAAGCTGGGAGCGAGTCGTGAGACGACTTTTACGGGCTTAAAGGGGTCGAGCAAGACGTTGATGTCTGCTCTTCAGGTGGTGAAGGTGGTTCGTGCTAGAGCAGAACTGTTCTTTACACTAGTGGAGGTTGCAAAGCCGAAGCCCGCGTTGGATTGTATTTCATTGGTATCAGAATACCCTGATGTGTTCCCCGCAGATCTTCCTGGAGCCCCGCCTCAGCGGGAGATAGATTTTACGATTGAGCTAGTGCCAGGTGTAAAGCCTGTGTCACGATCTCCGTATCGGCTAGCGCCTAAGGAAATGGCGGAGCTGAAAGTTCAACTGCAAGAGTTGTTGGAGCAAGGGTATGTGCGCCCAAGTTCTTCGCCTTGGAGCGCACCGGTCCTCTTTGTTAAGAAGAAGGACGGAAGCTTGAGGCTATGTATTGATTATCGGGAGCTAAACAAGCTAACTGAGAAGAACAAGTACCCGATCCCTCGGATTGATGATCTCTTCGATCAGTTAGTCGGGTCGACGGTGTACTCGAAGTTGGATCTCAAGGCTGGGTACTATCAGCTGCGAATAAGGGAGAGTGATATCCCGAAGACAGCGTTTAGTACGAGATACGTGCATTATGAGTTTACGGTCATGCCGTTTGGGCTGACTAATGCGCCGTCAGTATTCATGGATTTGATGAACAGGACGTTCAGGGAGTACTTGGACCATTTCGTGATCGTCTTCATCGACGATATTTTGGTGTACTCGCAAAGTGAGGAAGATCACTTCAAGCATCTTCATTTGGTGTTGGAGACGCTAAGGAGAAATCAGTTGTATGCCAAGTTCTCGAAGTGCGAGTTTTGGCTATCCTCAGTGGCGTTCCTCGGGCATATAGTGAGTGGAGAGGGTATTGCTGTGGATCCGGCGAAGATTGTTGCGATACGGGAGTGGCCTGAGCTTGCTACGGTAGCAGAAGTCCGGAGCTTTTTGGGGCTTGCCGGCTATTATAGGCGCTTCGTAGAGAACTTCTCGCGGATAGCGTTACCTCTCACTACTTTGACGAGGAAGGAGCATAAGTTCGTTTGGACGCCGGAGTGCGCGCGAGCTTTTGAGGAATTGAAGTGTCGGTTGACCACGGAGCCTGTGTTGAGTTCGCCATGTGGAACCGAAGGCTATGAGATATATAGCGATGCTTCAGGCAGCAGTTTGGGTTGCGTGCTACTGCAGCACGGAAGCGTGATAGCTTATGGCTCGAGACAGCTAAAAGTGCACGAGAGGAATTATCCGGTCCATGACTTGGAGTTAGCGGCCGTGATTTTTGCCCTGAAGCTGTGGAGACACTATTTGTACGGTGTGAAGATTGATATCTACACCGATCACAAGAGCCTAAAGTATCTAATTGATCAGAAGGATCTGAATATGCGGCAGCGTAGATGGATGGAGTTCCTGGGGGACTATACATTCAAGATCCACTACGTGCCTGACAAAGGGAATGCGGTTGCGGACGCATTGAGTCGCCGATCCCCAGCTCAAGCCAATTGGCTATCGGTGCATGATGAGCAGTTGGTGCGGGAGTTGGAGGCGCTGGAGATTGTTTGTGTGGATAGACAATCAAGTGCTGAAGCAGTTCTGAATTGGACTGAAGTCCAATATGACCTGGCTGATCGTATTCGGCAGGCTTTGGATATGGATGCTCATATGAAGCAGTTCATGGTAGAGGTTCTGGATGGGTCAAATTCCCAATTCATCGTGGAGGACGGGTTGCTTTGGAAAGACGGTCGTTTGTGCGTCCCAAGTGTGGGCAATTTGCGGGTGGAGTTGTTGTACGAGGCACACCATACCAAGTACTCGATTCACCCGGGGAGCACGAAGATGTACCGTGATGTGAAGAAACTGTTTTGGTGGCCGGGTTTAAAGAAGGATGTGGCGCTATACGTAGCGAAGTGCCAAACCTGCGCCTTGGTTAAGGCGGAGTGCCAAAATCCGGGAGGATTTCTTAAGTCCTTGCCTATTCCGGAGTGGAAATTCGACGACATCTCTATGGACTTTGTGCACGGTTTGCCAAGGTCGCAAAAGGGGAACGACGCCATTTGGGTGGTTGTTGATCGATTAACGAATGTATCGCATTTTATTCCGCATAGGAAGGAGGATCCGGTGGAGAAGCTGGCAAAGCTTTATGTGGATAACATAGTACGGCTTCATGGTGTGCCCCGCAGCATCGTGAGTGACCGAGATGGGCGGTTCACGTCCAATGATTGGAGGCTGGTGCAGCAAATGTTGGGAACAAAGCTGAAATTCAGCACAGCCTTCCATCCACAAATGGATGGGCAGACCGAGAGAGTCAATAGAACCATGGAAGACATGCTTCGCATGTGTGTCTTGGATTTTGGAAAGCAATGGGAATACCACCTTTATTTGGTGGAGTTCGCATACAACAACAGCTACCAGGCGAGTATTCAGATGGCGCCCTTCGAGGCCGTATATGGTAGAAGATGTCGCACGCCGTTGTCTTGGTTAGAAACGGGTGAGTCAATGTTGTATAAGCGATCGGAAGTGGAGGATGCTACTTCTTTGGTGAGAACAATTCGGGAGAGGTTGCTTATCGCTCAGGACCGGCAAGCAAAGTACTATAATGCCAAGCACAAGAACGTGGAGTTCGCTGTGGGCGATTATGTATACTTAAAGATCAAACCGTTCAAGGGTGTCTCGCGGGTGCGACGATTGAAAAAGCTAAGCCCGAGGTACCTTGGACCGTTTGAGGTTCTGGAGCGAGTTGGTGAAGCGGCCTATAGGTTGAAGCTTTCAGTGGAGCTAAGTGGTTTACATGATGTATTCCATATTTCGGTGCTTCGAAAGGCGATGCAAGAGCCTACGCAAGTTATCGCAGTTGATCAAGTGCCGGTGGAAAGTGGGCTAACGACAAAGGTCAAGCCCGTGCGGATTGAGGACTCGGAGGTCAAGCGGCTACGCAATAAAGAGATCAGGATGGTCAAGGTCCGGTGGGACAATTGCGGTCGTGAGGAGCTCTCTTGGGAGCGAGAGCAGACTATGCTTGACGAGTATCCGGAGTTGTTCCGCTCAGGTACAAAATTTTGGTTTTGTACATATCTTTCCTTTATGTAATTTCGTGGAGGAAATTCTTTTAAGAGGGGTAGAGTTGTAACGCCCCGAAACTCAAAGGTGAAAGGGGGATGTTTTGGGCCAGTTTGAGTTCTGGCTGCAGGCACACGGCCTGGGACACGGGCGTGTCCCAGGGCATGTCAAGCCTGTGTCGACACTAAGGCGGGAAGTCGACACTTTGATCTCGACATTGTGTCGAGACTGGGCACACGGCCTGCGACACGGGCGTGTCGCAGGGCGTGTCGACCCGTGTCGACACTTAGCCGCGAAGTCGACACTGTGCTTCGACAATGTGTCGAGACATGGCACACGGCCTGCGACATGGGCGTGTCGCAGGGCGTGTCGACCCGTGTCGACACTTAGCCGCGAAGTGTCGAGACCGTGTACACGGCTTGGAGCCTAGGCGTGTCAAGGTGACACGGGTAGGGACACGGGCGTGTCCTAGAACCCGTGCAGTGCTCGGGTTGAAAATGGGGAAAAATCATGGGGTACACGGCCGGCCACACGGCCGTGTCAAGTAGAACACGGGCGTGTCAGCTCGAACACGGGCGTGTTCGATACCCGTGTGCGGTTCCAGGTGATCCGATTTTGACGGCGAATGAGGCACACGGCCCTGGACACGGGCGTGTGCCAGGCCGTGTTCGGTCCAGATTGGGCATTTCAGCCCCGAATCAAAGCCGTTCGTTTCCTTGTTTTGAGATCCAACGGCTGGGGGTTGTTCCTGAAGGGATATACCCGGGTTTTGACTTAGAAAACCCTCACTTTTCTTAAGTGATCTCTTTCTAAAGTCTTAGAGAGAGAGTAGAGCCAAAGGAAGAAGAAGGAGCTAGATCCCGCCATTGGAGGAGCTTCGGAGCTCTGAATCGCGAGCCGACTCCGGATCCACGGAGGCAACGCTAGTGCGGTTGTTTTCATCCGATTACTTTTCAATGACGCCAAAGAGTAACGCAAGGGTAACGATCCTCATCTTGAGCATGAGTCGCTCTCTTTCTTTGCATAGGAAGCCCGCTCTCGCGAGTGTGCGGAGAGTTGGAGGCGTTCCTTCGGGTAGATATGTGAAGTCCCCGTTGTTTAGAGTCCGTATGCGAGAACGGACATAGGCATGATGTGTGAAGCCTACCCGGACATGTTGGTCTGGATCGGTGATGTTGCATTGCATAATGCCGGAGAAGACTCCGTGCTATTGGTTGTTTTTCGGGTTTTCTACGCGGTAGATTGCAGCAGGGAGCCTTGGGGATTAACCCAAAGGTGCACCCGGAAAACTGGGAGGATACGAGATCTTGCCAACTTGGTGGCCTGAGAGCCAACTTGAACATAACCGGGTTATGTGACTTGTGATAGAATGGGACTCGGTGAAAGTTTGACCCGCGCAAATGGCTTAAATTGTCGTTGTGATGTGAGCACGGGTTAGATGGAACCGTACCCGCTTTATATCGTTCGGTTAAAGAGACCTAAGGTTACGTGGCACTTGCCGTTGGCATAGATGTGAGTGTTCGGCGGTCAATGGCTTAAATTGTCGTGACCCATGCCAGGAAGACAAATTGCTCATAGGTTTGGCCGTCTAAGTGGCGGTGGTGAGTCCGGAATGTTAATGGCTTTAATTGACGTGACATCGACCGGTTCACCGAGAATGTGCCCTGAGTGTACGGGGCGTGTGGCCGTACGAGCCAACGTCTGTGATGACATGGCTATGGTTATTTATATGGCTCGCTTATGCTAATGAAATGCAGGGAAGGAGCATCGCCGCCCCGAGTTGGGGGCGGGATCGTTATAATTTGGTCAGCATTGCTGACCGTTGACTTGTTTTGCCACCGTGCGGTGGTTTGTTGCTTGCAGGTGCAGCTGGACCAAGCGGTCAATAGCGGGCTAAAGCCCTTTTTGCGAAGCCGGCCCTCGAAGGCCCAAATGGAAATGTTTATTGCTTTATTCATGTATGACCGGCCTGCGTGTCGTGGTTTGTAAATCATGTAACAGTCAAGTGAAACATTTTGTAAGGCCTTAAGGCTTGTTTTGAGTATTTTGTAATAACATTCCTATTTTTGTAGTAGTGGACATTCGTGCTTGTTGCTGGGTTCTTGTTTACAACCTTTATAAACTGCTTCTGCTAGAATGCTCTGTGTAGGACGTTGAGATTGGTTGGATGGTTTCCATAAGTAACCACCCGGTCTGTCTGTGGTATATGGCGTCGGGCCCCGGCCGGACCTACTGCTATATGCTATGCGACGGATAGGGGGTGTTACAGCGTCTGCCGCTGGGGGATCAGCCTTGGGAGGCTGAGTGCTGCTGCTCTACCGAGCTCGGCGTACTGCCAAACCGATTCTTCCTCTGACAAGCCAGGGACCTTGGAACACTGTCGGGGCATCGTCGGGCCAGGTGGACTGCCAAATTGAGTCTGCGGATTATGAAGTTGGTGACCTTGGAATCTTGTACGTGTTGCGGACTGAGAGGTTAACATAATCCCCGCACATTTTTAAGTTTCAAGAAAACTTCGAAAATGTTTGCTTAACCGCCGAGTCCGCAAGTCTAAATAATGCTGTCAGCGCTATAAATATCATTGGAGGGGCTAGATTTGTCAAAAGTTTCCAGCGACACGGGGCGGTATTCACCTCTTACGGTCTCAACTTTGTAGTCCGGAATGGCGAGACTCGGTGCTTTCTTCACTAGCCTTACTGCAAAAAGTGAAGAGTTAATAACGCCAATGAAAACTAAGAATGTGATAAAGAGAGTGACGAGAGGGGAGCCTGTCTGCTCTATTGGAGAGAGATCTCATAGTAAGAAGCTTGTTGAGGAAGTAGCCTGCCATGCTGATGCACCTGTGCGCGAGAATGGAGATGCCACCACATCTCACACTGAACAGCCGTCAACAAGTGTGGACAAGACATTGAATCCGTCAGACTCTGCCCAAACTCAGAAAAATGCGAACTCGGCGGACGCGGTTTTCGCGAATAATGAAACCGAAGAATCATCCCCGAATGCCAAGCATCCCATCATTAACCTTGATGAAGATAGGTGGCCTGCGGGAGAGGAAGTTGAGAAAGACGTGCCTTAAGAGGCATTGGTTCCTACAAACCTTGAGACAGTCCGGGAGAGCCAGCCAGACTTAAGGAACGCTGCTGCGGACTCCACTGAGAAAAACGCCCCTTCTGAGAAGATGATGAAGAGGGACAAATCCACTATGGCCGAGCGGGTAGAGAAGAAACTGCGGGCTAGGAAGGAGAAGAATATCTGCGTGCGGACTGGGGTTACAATCTTACAGCCCAGGCCGCGGGAATAAGAGGTTCCTGAGAGAGACCTCGTGACCCCGGAAGCCCAAATCCAAGGGAATAACTCCCTCTCGACGGTCAGTTTATCAACTGACAAAATACTGGATTCCATAGACGTCGATCAATTTGATCTCATCAACAAATCCTTGCTGGATGCGTTGCATCCTGAGGTACAGATTTTGGGAGAAAAGATCGGCGAGCTCCCCTCTTTATCCACTGCTGAGGAAAAAGAGGAGGAAAAACTGAAAGAGAAGATCGCAGAGAAGAAGAAGCAAATTGCCGCCCATGTGTCTACGGTTGAGGCGGCCTCGAAGCATGCCGCGACGGACAAAGAAGCTGAAGATCTGCGGACTGCTGCAGGGCTGCTACGAACAAATAAACTCCCACTGACGCCTAAATACTTTAAGCGTCAGTGGCTTTACAGGTTGCCGCAGTGGAAGTCAAGGCCAATCAAGATCATCACTGAGACCGACGACATCATTGTTTCAACAAGATCTGCGGCTGAAAAGAGAATAAAAGTCCACCGCGAATGGAAGAAGCGGTTAAGTGCCTTTGATCCGGAGCAGATAAGGCGGCCTATCTTCAATAGTCGGCAACTCACCATTGCTTTTACCCAAAGTGATCATTTATCTTGATACTTTGAGTCCGCTGCAGACTGTATTTGAATATGATATTGACCTTCTTTGTTGCAGGCAGAAAGTCACCACCGGGCTCTATCGAGAGTGGGGAGATTGTCACTACGCCGAATACTGCAGCTGATGCGGCCGCGCATGAAGAGTCCGCCAAAGATGTGCGGTCTGGCCTAGTCAAAGTCGCAACATTAGAGAAGGAGGCAGAGCGCGAGAAAGCTTTGAAGGATCAGGTCGCCAGCATCTCAAGGGTGCTGGAAAGATCTGACAGGGAGAAGAAGTGATTTGCCGACGACGCTCGCTTCTACAAAGGGAAATATTTGGCAATGACACGGGAAGAGAAGGGCAAGAGGGCTGCCGAGGTCGCAGAGTAGAGACCGTGATTGCCAGATCGCATTGCTCCAGATGCAGCAGCACTAGAGGGTAGCCAGCGTGTCGTGGACGAGGAGCTGAGGCCGGCAGTGGAGCCGATGATCCCTCTGAGCCAGGTAGACCGGGAGGCTGCGCACATGCATTGGACTATTAATTCAATTCACCATCACACATGTCGCTTGTATAGTGAAATTATTCAGATAAGTGACCAGGCAGCGCACTTGTGCCGAGAGAGGACGGAGCGGCAAACGCTGTCTGAAAACAGAGACCGCTGAGTCCGTTATTAAGACTAATTATATGATGCATTATATTTGAACAATTCTCTGTGCTGAGGCTTGTAATGAACAATGTTGTGCTTTATGCAGACTAAATGTGATATCCGCGTATTCTGACATTAAATTGTGCTTATTTTCCTGCTGTGCTGTGGCGAACTGTGCGGACAAATGATGTGTTTGCTTCAAAGAATTTAACTTATGAATTAGTGTGCAGGTGGGAAGTATCGCGAGCTGGGCGGATTGAAACTGTGTCTGCTTCATTTTGTGCTTTGAGCTTTGCTTGGCGGGTATTCTGCAGACTGGAAATAGCAAAGAGAACGGACTCAAGTTTGTGTTTGCGTTGTCTTTATTTTTGCTGCATGAAAAGCTGTATGCGGTGTGAACTTTGCGGACTCGATAATAGAGCTTCGCGGCCTGGCCAAAAAGCTATCAGGCCTCCGTTACTATAAATATTGCCCTGTTGTTTCTTCTATGCAGGAAAGCAGCTGTAACAGAGGATCCTGCGGCCTGTAGACATGGTGTCCACCAGAACTGATGCCGCGATTGCTTTCCACGCTGCTGATCACAAGAAATGCACTTTGACGGAAGTCGACTATAAGGCCTTCGTTTAGAGACATATGGCGGACTCGACTCTGCTTGTCCACCTTCCTGTGCATGAAGAAAGATTGAACTTCTCAACCGTGACTCAGATCGATATACCTGTCGACCACTTCGACAGCGTGTTCAGATTCCCACTGCTATGGGAGATGGTAGAGATATTCGAACACTACGGGATGGTGCCAGGCCAGCTCGCGCCCAACACCCTCGCTGCCATTTATAGCTTCCTTTCTTACCTGCAGTCTGAGAAGATCACTTTCTCCCTTAACATCTTCCGCAAGATATTCTCAGCTCGCTCAATAACTTTGTCTGGAGGTCGCCCTTATAAAGGAGTGATCTATTTCTACTGTAGAGGAATGAAGGTCATAGGTCTGCCCAACATGATCCATAACTGGACCTCGAGTTTTCTGATCTTTGTGGGAGACCTCGGGTTTGTTCAAACCTATCCGCAGGATCGCACGGACTCTACCTTCAAGAGTGTCCGGCTTGATGCGGTGGAGCTCGCTATTGTCGAGTTCCTTGCTGGAGCCAGGCTGGACATAAAGCACTACATCCTGTTACTAGCGAGCTTGGGTGAGGTAAATGGCGAAGAAAGTAAGCTTCTGCGGACTAACTCTTGTATCCGCCGCGACCTGTAAGCTAACACGTTCTTTTTCTTCCAGCGACATTGGCTGTGCCCGCAAACCTGCCACAAATGCCAAGCAGACTTGCCCCTACTCTGAGTGAAAGAAAACAAGAAGTCGCAAGAAAAAGGAGAGAAGAGGGGGATACCGCGGCGGACTGCTCCTCTTCCGAAAGCTTTGCGATGTAGGGCTTTGGCAACCGCCAGAAGGATCTGAGGGGGAACCTGATGATCCACTGGCACAATAAGAACAAGCATGTCCGCCTGTCGACAGCGCTACCCTCGTGAAAAAGTTCGAAGATAACCCGCCATGCCCATGTCGCGATCTTCGCGCTCTATGTGAAGTGCAACTTGAGCGACTTGAAGAAGATTGCTGCTGCCGACCTCCCTCTGCTGGCCGCTCAAGCAAGCGCGGACAGCGCCGTTACCAACCACTTCGTCTGTTCGCTGACAAGGCATCTGTTCAGGCAGAATGACCAACTTCAGGAAGAGGTGAAGTTGGTAAAAGAAAGAAACAAGCGGCTATGGAAAAGAGTTGCTGCGCAGAAAGAAGAGCTGGCGGTAAGTTTGTCTATTTCATGGCGCTCTATTTGAAGTCTGCGGCGAGCTGATATTTGTGCCTTTGCCTTTTGCAGGTCGCGTATGACTTGGAAAATGATAACTTTCAGGCCGCTATGCTCCCCTTTGTGAATGAAACCGTTGAGATCACTATCGAGCGATTTGTTCGCGGCGGCTTCGCAAAGGAAGGGGTGGACAGTGTCCCTTTTCTGCAGCTCTTCCCTGAGTTGAAGGAGCAGGTCGCGGCGATGGAGCGGACTGCCAAAGGAAAAGACGTCAATGTTGAGGAAGAAGGAGAAGAAGAAGGAGAAGAAGAAGAAGAAGAAGAAGAAGGAGAAGAAGAAGAAGAAGATGGAGAAGGCGGGGAAGCCAGGACAATTGTTGACGACACTGGTTCGAGCCAACAAGGCGGAGAACAGTCCGCCGAGTCCGACACCTCTGCATCTACCTCTGCTGGCTAGAGCTCGCATAGCGAGTCCGCGACGAGCACCAGTTCAGATGACAGTAGTGGAAGTGGCTCGGAGTTCTATTCTCTGGAGATTGAAGTCGAAAGCCTAAGCTCTGAACTTCCTGTAGAGAAGAAACAGAAGATTGCTGAAGCAGAATAATGTATTTTTTGTTTTTTTAATATTTTTGTAAAGAGAGCGGACTTATGTTTGGAGTCTGCCGAATACACGAAAGATGTAACTTGATTTTTGATTAAATAGAAAAGAATATTCCGGTATCAGTGTGTCTTCTACAATGTTCTCTACTTTCTGCTATTCAAATGCACTGACATAGTTAAGAGCGATCTCCATGTAACAGTCCGTGCAATGCAAGTATCATCCGCACTGTATCAGTTTCTGACTGGCTAATTAGGAAATTTTATTAAATAATTCGACCATTGTTTGCCACAAAAAAGAATGAGACTAAAGTTTAGTTGGTTGCTGAAGTAAAAGAACATCAAGCGGACTCTGACGAGATCCAATAATAGTCAGTGATTCTCTTTGCCAACAAACCTTTTAAGCTTAATGATAATAAGCATTGCAGCCTAAGCGGCTATAATTTTACAGCGAGCTGAAAAGACAAACCGGGGACCAATCCTGCGGATTGGGCTGCTACAATTTTACAGTTCGCACACATTTGAATAGAAATGATCCATAACTTGAGACCAAGTGGGCAGGTGCGGCCGAAGCAGCATAATTTTTCACACCGGGCCACAAGCTATAAGATCAACCCAAGAAAACTTGCGGACTGAGCGGATACCAGAAGACAGTCTGCACTAAATAGAGAAATGATCCATAGCTTGAGACCAAGTGGGCAGGTGCGGTCGGAGCGGCATAGCTTTTCGCACCAGGCCACAAGCTATAAGATCAACCCAAGAAAACTTACGGACTGAGCGGATACCAGAAGATAGTCCGCACTAAATAGTGAAATGATCCATAGCTTGAGACCAAGTTGGAAGGTGCGGCCGGAGCGGCATAGCTTTTCACACCGGGCCACAAGCTATAAGATCAACCCAAGAAAACTGGCGGACTGAGCAGATACCATAATGCAGTCTGCACTGAATAGAGAAATGATCCATAGCTTGAGAGCAAGTGGGCAGGTGTGGCCGGAGCGGCATAGCTTTTCACATCGGGCCACAAGCTATAAGATCAACCCAAGAAAACTTACGGACTGACCGGATACCAGAAGACAGTCCTCACTAAATAATGAAATGATCCATAACTTGAGACCAAGTGGGCAGGTGCGGCCGAAGTGGCATAGCTTTTCACACAGGGCCACAAGCTATAAGATCAACCCAAGAAAACTGGTGGACTGAGCGGATATAATAATACAGTCCGCACTAAAATAATTCCCTGTGAAGAATGAGCTGTAGACTTGCGACCCGGTGGGCAGGTGCGGCCGGAGTGACATTGCTTTTCACACCGAGCCTCAATATTTGCACACTCAACGGAACGGTCTACTGCCCTCTTGCCTGGAGTACAGCCTGAGTTGATGTTTTTTGCAGGTGCGGCCAGAGCGTCATTACTTTTCTGAAAGATCAACCAGGTTGTGGGTCTCCTGCAGGCACTGCTTGAGGGTACCACGGAGTGTTCGAGGGTCACAAACTAAGATGACCTATGGGCAGGTGCATATAGCATTGCTTTTCACACGCGATCATCAAAGTTGTAATGATATCCCTGGCATGGTAGAGCTTAACACCCACCCTATCCCTCCATAATGCAGAGGTGGGGCCAGGTTCTAGCCGGGATCCGAAATTCAGTATCCTACCGCACTAGAACCTGCAAGCTCACACTACACGGTGCGAAATCTCCGCGCAACACGTGGTCTTTATGGTGTTACGCTAATGTCAACGGCTCTCGGGGAGGTTTGCTGAACTCGGCGATGTCTCCTGGTATCAGGCAACCGTTATCATTTTCCGGGAGACAAAGGAGAAAACACTCGAAAAAGTGTTAGTATGAATTCTTTGATCAATAATAAACTTTTTGAAAGGTTAGTTTAAAAGAGAAAGGAGAGTTCAAAGATTGAAACGTTTCGAAATCTTCCTTGCTCAATGTGCTAACTGTTACTATTCAAGAGATACAAACACTTGAAGAAATGTTAGCAAGCAGCCTTTACTCATAATGATTCTTGAAAAGATTACATATAAAGGAAATAAAAGGAGGAGGTTCAGTAATAGAACCACTTGAGATCATCTTCGCTGCACGTATGTGGTATATCCTCTCCCTCATATGTTTTCAAGCGGTAAGCGCCGCTCTTTAACACTTCTTTGACAATGAAGGGGCGGGCCCAATTCGCATTAAGCTTTCCTACTGAGCTGGCTCTTGCAGCGGCGTCTACTTTTTTAAGAACCAGATCTCCCACTTGAAAGTGTTTGATCCTTACATTCTTATCAAAGTATCGGGTCATCCTTCTCTTGACCTCTTCCTGCCTTATTGTTGCTTTGTCTCTATATTCCTCAATGTGCTCGAAACTAAACTTCATCTCCTTGTTGTTCAACTCAATCCAGTCCTCATAACCTTGCCTTGCAAGCAGAACTCTAGGTGATGGAACTTCAAATTCAACTGGAATGAGGGCCTCTGAGCCACGAGAAAGTTTGAATGGAGTTTCACCAGTTATAGATGAAGGTGTTGTTCTTAAGGACCAGAGGACCGATGGAAGTTGATCAGCCCAACTGCCTTTGAGATTCTGTACTTTCTTCTTATGTAGATTGAGCTCCTGCTTGTTGGCTGCTTCAACTTGGCCGTTGCTTCTGGGATGATTAACTGATGCAAACTGCAGTTCTGTTCCGATCTGCTTGCAAAAATAAATCAATTCTGCATTGTTGAATTGGCCCGTTGCCGGTGATTATTGCCATTTGTATTCCATGCCGACAGACAATCTCTCCACAAATGAAATTCTTGATGACCTGAGTTGTTGTCTTTGCCAATGCCTTTGCTTCAATCCACTTGCTGAAATAGTCAATCATCACTATGATAAAATGCCATTGTCCTCTTGCCATGGGAAAAGAACCAATGAGATCCATCCCCCAAACTGCAAAGGGCGAATGAATTGCAATTGATCTGAGTCACTAAGCAGCTTGATGTTGAAGTGGAGCAAACTTATGGCACTGAACACATTTTCTGGTGTAAGCCTCAGAGTCTCTCTTCATGGTAGGCCAGAAATATCCCTGCCGTAGGATCCGTCTTTCTAGTGTTCTTGCTCCTGAGTGACTTCCACACTCACTAGAATGAACTTCTTGCAAAACAGCTGGAGCTTCTTCTTCTGAAACACACCTTTCCATAGCAGACATGAAAGTTTTTCTGTGGAGGACTCCTGCCACCAAGTAATAGTGAGTTGCTTTTATTCTGAACTTTTTCTGATCTTTGATTGAATGATGAAAATTCCCTGTTGACCGGTAAAGAATGAATGGATCCATCCAGGAGGGACGCTGATCAACCTGCATCAACTCCTCCTCATCCACTGCCAGGCGGAAGAGTTCGGAAGTTTTTCCTCCTGATGGCAGTCCATACTTGGCAAGAACATCTGCCTCCTCATTTTATATTCTAGGGGTGTGCTCAATGGTAAAGCTTTTGAATTTGCCGACTTCTACTTTCACAAGAGCAAGATATTTCTTCAAGATTGGCTCTCTGGTCTCAAAGTTACCAAGGACTTGTGACGCCATCACTAGAGAATCAGTTTTTATATGAACATGATCAATTCCAAGTTCTCTTGCATGTCTTAAGCTTACTACCAAGGCTTCATACTCGGCCTGGTTATTGGTTACTGGAAAGTAGAACTTGATGGCCTTCTCCAGTTTTATTCCAATTGGATTGATCAGAATAACTCCTTCTCTAGAAGAATTTCTGTCTGAGGAACTATCCACATAGATGGTCCAAGCCAAAGGAGATCTTTCTGCCTGATCAGAACTGGACTCTACTGTGTTAATCAAGAAGTCTGCTAAAACTCGAGCCTTGATAGCTGTCCTGGGCACATCGGAAATTTCAAACTCACTCAATTCTATTGCCCATTTGGCTAATCTGCCAGAATGCTCTGGTTTCTCCAATACACTTTCAAAGGTTGATCAGTAACAACTTGAATTGAGTTCGCCTGGAAGTACGGACGGAGTCTGCGAGCAGACATAACTAGTGCTAAGGCCAACTTCTCTAGAATCGGATATCGCGTCTCTGCATTCTTCAGAATATGGCTGACATAATAAACTGGGAACTGCTTCCTGCTCTCTTCTCGAAGAAGAATAGAGCCGACCACCTAAGGGCCAACTCCTACGTATAAGAAAAGCACCTCCCCTGCCCGGGGACTCTGGCGTAAAGGTCTTGAAGTCAACAGCTTCTTTAACTATTCAAAATCTTGAGAACACTCTTCTGTCCACTCAAACTTGGTCGCTCCTCAAAGAGTTTTAAAGAAAGAAGCACTCTTGTCTCCAACCCGAGAGAGGAACCTCCCGAGACCTGCTAGCCTCCCCCCTAACTGCTGAACTTCCGTAGGTGAACGGGCGGGGGGGGGGGGGGGAGCCATATCAAGAATAACTTTTACTTTGTCTGGATTGGGGGCAGCCCTTCTGGAGTAAGGAGGTGACCAAGGAACTTCCCCTTACTTGCCCCAAAAGTACACTTCGACGGGTTGAGCTTCATTTTATATCTACGCAGAGTAGCGAATGTCTCTGGTAGATCTTGCAGGTACAGTGAAAAAGACTTGCTCTTGATCAAGAGATTGTCTATGTACACTTCTAGGTTTCTTCCTTTCTGTTGTTTAAATACATGGTCCATCATGCGTTGGTAGGTCTCACCAGCATTTTTAAGCCCAAAGGGCATCACAAGGTAACAGTAGCAACCATCATTGGTAATGAATGACGTATGAGGAATGTCAGGTTTATGCATTCTTATTTGGTGATAACCAGAAAATGCATCTAAAAAACTCATAAAGGAGTACCCTACCGCAGAATCAACTAAAGAATCTATCCGATGCAAGGGGAAACATTCTTTGGGGCATGCTTTATTAATTTTTGTGAAGTCTACACACATACTCCATTTCCCTCCTGGTTTCTTAACCGTTACAACATTGGATATTCAGGTAGGGTATTGAATTTCACAAATAAAATTTGCCTTGAGGCGCTTCGCGACCTCCTCTCTTATTGGTTCAGCAAGCTTTGTTGCCACATCACTTTTTTTCTGCTGCACTGGCTTGAAGTTGGGATCAACATTAAGGTGGTAGCAAGCAACATCCGGATCCACGCCTGGCATGTCCTCCGCTGACCAAGCGAAGACATCCAAGTTCTTCAGGAAACAAGAGATCTTCTCGGCCTTCTGATCTTCAGGCAACTCCGAGATGATGGAGAGCTTCCTCTCCTCCCCCTCAACAATGGGGACTGCTTGCGTCACCTAGGCAGGTTCCAGGTAAGCTCCTCCATCTGCAGTAGTTTCTGAACTTGAAGAGCTTCTTCAGCTACTGCTGGAGCAATGGGAGTACTGGCTTCAGCCATGTTGACAGTGCGAACAAAACATTCCCTTGCTCTCCTTGGGTCACTCCTGACCCTGCACATCCGTCCATCAGTAAAAAACTTGATCGCGAGGTGGTAAGTTGAGACCACCGCTTGATACTTGTTCAGTAAGTGTCTGCCAAAGATGGCGTGATAACTGCTGGGAGCGTCAACCACTATGAATTGAACATGCTTGGATACTCCTCCAAGCTTCACTAGTAGGGTGACGATTCCTTCGTTTTCTTTTCTCTCACCAGAGAAGCCGTAGAGTGTCCCTTCGGTGGAAAGCGGAGGCTTTCCAGTCCTCAGGGCCTCAAAGGTTGATTTGAACAATAGGTTGACCGAGCTGCCAATGTCAATGAGAATCCTATCAACCGTAAAATCTCAAATAACAGCCTTAATCACGACTGCATCGTTAAACGGATTTGCTGTTTGAGACAGATCAGCTTGGCCAAAAGTGATAACTACGCTTGGTGGAGCAGAGGAGGAAGAAGAAGCAACCTCTACTCGAGTGACCCTTGAGATCAAGGACTTCCGTGTAAATTCGATTCCTGCCCCACCGTGAATGAAGAAGAGTCGCCCCAGGACTCCTTCATCATCGACATTAAATCATTCAACTGAAATGTTGATTGGCCCCAGACGGCCTTCGTCCTCTACCTCCACACACTCCTGAAAGGCTTCAGTTACCTCCTTTCCCTTGGAGGTCGATGGCTTCGAAGAAGAGTCTTTCGTACTCAAATCAATCTTTCCCTCAGCAAGCAGCTTCTCTATCAGCAGACGAAGGGCATTGCAGTCTTCGATTAAGTGACCATTCTCTTTGTGAAACTGGCAGAAATGTGCGTTGTTCCTTGTCCTCCACTCTCTTTGAGGCCCTTGTTTCTTCTCATCTGATTTCTTCTGCAAGATCTAGATGACTTCGTCAAGATCCAGACCTGTAATCTCCTCCCGGGAGTTGGCATCATACTGGCTTGGAGCAGGCAGGGCTGCTTGCTGAAAAATGGGAGCGCTTGCAGCGGTATGGTGGGAGTGGCGGCCAATGGCAGTCTCTGATCTTGAAACTGTTGATGGCCGAGAAATGGTTTCTTGTGGCGGAAATTCCGGCTCCTTTGAGAAGGAGGCTGGAAATCAGGGCGAGGAGGTTTGTTGTGATGGTGGTTGCTATGAGAAAAAGAGCCGGAAGCATCCCTTCCTTCAACCTTAGCTGTCAGGGATGAGACATAGGTGGAGTTTGCGTTCTCGCCTTCAATGAAGCGATTAACCATGGATATCAACTCCTGGTATGCTGCTGGTGCCTTTGTTGTTGCTTTGAATTTTAATGGGCCTTCCCGGAGGCCATGAATCAAGGCAACCTTGTAGTAATTGGGCTTCACGTTCCTCACCCCTGAATGTCTTTCTGGATGCCATCAACGAACTGTGAAACTGATCCGTTGTCGCTTTGAATGATCTCGAAGAGAGCAGCCGGTCCATCGTTTCTCTTTTTGAGGTAGCAAACCTCAGCAACAGTTCGCTGCAAAGCTCAGCGAAGGAAGAAATCGTGCCCGAAGGCAGCTCATAAAACCACTCTCTCGCCTGTCTCTCGAGAGTGGTAACCAAAAGTTTGCACTTCATGGCATCGGAGAGGCATCTCAGTGCAACTATCTCTTCAAACACTTGGAGATGGGAAACTGGATCAGTCTCCCCTGAGCAGAATGGAAGACAGGGTTCTCTTAAGTTACTTGGAGCCGACTCCCATCGGATTCGATCGATGAAGGGACATGGAGTCTCAAACTTAGCAGGGTAAAAAATGCGGACTGAAGCTGGGTAGTCCGCGGGCTCGGCGGACTGGCGATCAGTGAAATGGAGCTGGCGGACTGAGCGGGATGGTGAGGAGTGACTGGAGATTGCTGAAGCGGAGTTCGGCGTGCTGGGGTCTGGCGGACTGGCGAGTCCGCAGGCTCTGCTGCGGCCTGGGGATCATATCATTAGGTCAACACAAGCAAGGCCTGACTGATTGTATCAAGACACTGATCGGTCTGTCTGCGAGATCGCTCGGCCTCAAAACGAGCCTGCTCGATGGCATCACAAAGAGAATCTTCTGAAGAGCTGGAGCGGTCAGAGTAGCGAGCTCGGTGGTCTGACATATCTGTCCGTTGTATTCGAAACACTACTCGAATCTGAAGGTCGCATGTTAGCTGTTGATGCACGAAAATGAGAAGGGAGTCGGGCACCACAAGCTAAAGGTTCGAGCACGGGGGAGTAGATAGGGAAAGAGAAACTGCGAGTAGCAATCTACTGAGCAGACAAGAGCAAAAAGAACAGCAGGGCCGTGAGCCATGGCAACAAAAGACTTCGCCCGTCGTAGCCTGAATGCTTCTCTAGCGTCGGGCTTTCCTTTGATTGAAGAAGGTTGGTTACAGGGTTGATTACAAGTGAAGGGAAATAGGAAGATTTGAGCAAGATGGAGTCCGCAAAGCCTGAGATTCGAGTCTGCAACCTTTAACAAGTAGGCTCCTGGGGACGAGTCAGCGTGCTTTGGGTGCACCACTTGCACCCTATTTATAGGACGGGGGCCTACCCAAATGGGAAGGGCTAAAATAACCAGCTGCGCGGGGTACAGGAGAACCGGGCAGCAGTGACGGGAAGCAAAAAAGAAAGAACATGCCAGTCAGTGCAAAAGGGGCGGACTGGTTTCGCGGGCTAAAGCTTCCATCTGCTACTACAAGGCGCGATCCTGCTGGAGGACGGCGGCCTAAGTGGACTTGATACTGAGTCCGCCGCAGTGGAATCAATCCAAAGATCCAATGGCATGGAGAACTGGGCGGACAGAGCATTGCGTCCGCCACTGGGGGATCAGCCTTCGGACGGCTGAATGTTGCTGCTCTACCGAGCTCGGCGGACTGCCAAACCGATTCTGCCTCTGACAAGCCAGGGACCTTGGAACAATGTCGGGGCTTCGCCGGGCCAGGCGGACTACCAAATTGATTCCGCGGCTAATGAAGTTGGTGACCTTGGAATCTTGTATGTGTTGCGGACTGAGGGGTTAACATTCTCCTTCAAATGTTTGCAAGCGGTAAGCCCCATTCTTGAGAACTTCTTTGATGATGAATGGTCCAGCCCAATTTGGATTAAGCTTTCCTACTGAGCTGGCTCTTGCAGTAGCGTCAACGTTTTTAAGAACCAGATCTCTCACTTGAAAGTGTTTGATACTCACGTTCTTATCAAAGTATCGGGACATCCTTCTTTTTACTTCTTCTTTTATTATAGCCACTTTGTCTCTGATCTCTTCGATGTGTTCGAAGCTGAACTTCATTTCTTCATTATTCATCTCAAGCCAATCCTCAAAACCTTGTCTTGCAAGCAGAACTCTAGGTGATGGAACTTCAAACTCAACTGGAACAAGGGCTTCTAAGCCATGAGAAAGCTTGAATGGAGTTTCACCAGTTGTGGATGAAGGTGTAATTCTTAAGGACCAAAGGACCAATGGGAGTTGATCAGCCCAACTGCCTTTGAGATTCTGCACTTTCTTCTTAAGTAAGTTGAGTACCTAATTGTTAGCTGCTTCAACCTGTCTGTTGCTTTTGGGATGACGGACTGACGCAAACCACAACTCTCTTCCGATCTGCTTGCAGAAATCAACCATCTCAGCATTGTTGAACTATGGCCTGTTGTCGGTGATTATTGCCATTGGAATCCCATGTCGGCAGACAATCTCCCCCCAAATGTAGTTTTTGATGACCTGAGTTGTTTTCTTTGCCAATTCCATAGCCTCGATCCATTTGATGAAGTAATCAATCATCACTATGATAAAGCACCATTGTCCGCTTGCCATGGGAAAAGGACCAATGAGATCCATTCCCCAAACTGCAAAGGGCCAAGGAGTTGCGATTGATCTGAGTGACTGAGCAGCTTGATGCTGAAGTGGAGCGAACTTCTAGCACTAAACACATTTTCTTGCATAAGCCACAGAATCTCTCTTCATGGTAGGCCTGAAATAACCCTGCCGCAGGATTCTCCTTTCTAAAGTTCTTGCTCCTGAGTGACTTCCACACTCACCAGAATGAACTTCATGTAAAACAATCGGAGCTTCTTCTTCTGAAACACACCTTGACATGGCAGACAGGAAGGTTTTTCTGTATAAAACACCAGATACCAGGTAATAGTATGCTGATTTTATCTTGAACTTTTTCTGATCTTTGATCGAATGACTAATGTTCCCTGTTGATAGGTAAAGAATGAATGGATACATCCAGGAGGGACCCTGATCAATCTGCATCAACTCTTCTTCGTCCATTGCCGAGCGGAAGAGTTCAGAAGTTATTCCCCCTGATGGAAGTCCATACTTGGCAAGAATATCTGCCTCCTCATTTTCTGATCTTGGGATGTGTTTAATGGTAAAACTTTTGAATTTTCCAACTTCAACTTTCACAAGAGTAAGATATTTCTTCAAGATTGGCTCTCTGGTCTCAAAGTTACCGAGAACTTGTGATCCTATCACCAGAGAGTCAGTTTTATATGAACATGATCAATTCTGAGCTCCCTTGCAAGCCTCAAGCTTGCTAACAAGGCTTCATACTCTGCCTGATTATTGGTAACTAGAAAATAGAACATGATTGCCTGCTCAAGTTTGATGCCATTTGGGATGATCAGAACCACTCCTGCTCCAAAAGACTTTCTGCATGAGGCACCATCAACATAGATGGTCCAAGCTAAAGGAGACCTTTCTGCTTGATCAGAACTGGACTCTGATGTATCAATCAAGAAGTCTGCTAACACCTGGGATTTGATAGCTGTCCTGGGCACATAAGAAATTTCAAACTCACTTAATTCAATTGCCCATTTAGCCAACCTACCTGAATGATCTGGTTTCTCCAGCATGCTTTTCAAAGTCTGATCAGTGACTACTTGAATTGAATGCGCCTGGAAGTAAGTACGAAGTCTGCGAGCAGACATAACCAATGCTAAGGCCAACTCTTCCAAAATCGTATATCTTGTTTCTGCATCTTTCATAATATGGCTGACGTAGTAAACTGGGAATTGCTTCCTGTTCTCTTCCCAAAGAAGAAATGAGCTGACCACCTCAGGGCCAACTCCTAAGTATAAGAACAACATCACCCCTGACCGGGGACTCTGAAGCAAAGGCGTTGAAGTCAGTTGCTTCTTTAACAGTTCAAAAGCCTGCGAACACTCTTCTCTCCATTCAAATTTGGATTCTCCTCAAAGAGTTTTGAAAAATGAAGCACTCTTATCACCAACTCGAGAGAGGAACCTCCCGAGACCTGCCAACCTCCCTCCTAATTGTTGGACTTCTTTAGGTGAACGGGGAGGAGCCATATCAAGAATGGCTTTAATTTTGTCAGGATTGGAGACAAGCCCATCTGGAGTAAGGAGATGACCAAGTAACTTCCCCTTACTCGCCCCAAATGTACACTTTGATGGGTTGTGTTTCATCTTGAATCTATGCAGAGTAGAGAAAGTCTCTGCTAGTTCTTGCAGGTGTAGTGAGAAAGATTTTCTTTTGATCAAGAGATCATCAATGTACAGCTCAAGGTTTATTCAATTTTGTTGCTTAAATACGTGATCCATCATGCATTGATAGGTTGTACCCACATTTTTAAGCCCAAAGGGCATCACGAGATAACAGTAACAACCATCGTTTGTAATGAATAACGTATGAGGAACATCGGGTTTATGCATTCTTATTTGATGGTAACAAGAGAATGCATCTAAAAAACTCATAAAAGAGTACCCTACCGCAGAATCAACTAAAAAATCTATCTGAGGCAAGGGGTAACAATCTTTGGGGCACGCTTTATTAAGTTTCATGAAATCTACACACATTCGCCATTTCCCTCTTGGCTTTTTAACCATTACAACGTTTGATATCCAAGAGGGATATTGAATTTCACGAATAAAATTTGCTTTGAGGAGCTTCAATACCTCCTCTCTTATTGGACCGGCAAGCTTCAACGCCACATCTCGCTTCTTTTACTGCACGGGCTTGAAACTGGGATCACCTTTGAGATGATGGCAGGGAACGTCTGGATCAATTCCTGGCATGTCCTCCGCTGACCAAGCGACGACATACAGGTTCTTCAGTAAACATGAGATCAACTCGGCTTTTTTATCTTCGGGCAACTCCGAGTTGATGGAGGAGTTTCCTCTCCTCTCCCTCAGTAATGGGGACTCCTTGCGTCACCTGGGCAGGTTCTAGGTGAGCTCCTTCCCTATCTGCAGCAGTTTCTGAACTGGAAGATACTTCTACAACTGCTGATGGAACAACGGGAGGGCTGACTTCAGTCATATTTACAGTGTGAACGTAACACTCCCTTGCACGTCTTGGGTCTCTCCTGACCCTGCACATTATACCATCAGCAAAGAATTTGATCATGAGGTGGTAAGTAGAAACCACCGCTTGATATCTGTTGAGCAACGGTCTTCCGAAGATGGCATGATAACTTCTAGGAGCATCAACCACTATGAACTGAATCTGTTTGATTGCTCCTCCAAGCTTTACTGATAGAGTGACGCTTCCTTCGACTTCCTTTCTTTCACCAGAGAAGCCATAGACTGGCCCTTCAGTTGAAAGCAGAGGCATTCCAGTCTTCAGGGCCTCAAAAGTTGATTTGAACAAGAGGTTGACTGAACTGCCAGTATCAATGAGAATTCTATCAACTGTAAAATATTCAATAACTGCCTTGATCATGACAGTATAATCAAATGGATTGGCAGTTTGAGAAAGATCAGCTTGGCCAAAAGTAACATCCTCTCTTGATGGAGCAGAGGAAAAGGAAGAGGTGACCTCAGGTCGAGAGACCCTTGTAATCGAGGACTTCCGAGTAGACTCGGTTCCTGCTCCACCATGAATGAAGAAGAGCCATCCCAAGGCTCCCTCATCATCTGTATCAAAGCACTCAACCTGAACGTTGATAGGCCCCAGACGGCCTACATCCTCTACCTCCACACATTCTGGCAGGACTTCAGCCACCTCTTTGCCCTTAGAGGTGGAAGGTTTTGAAGAATCACTTTTCTTTTTCAGATCTTTGATATTGCCTTCGGCAAACAATCTTTCAACCAGTTGTCGAAGGGCTTTGCAGTCTTCAATTAACTGACCCTTCTCTCTGTGGAATTCACAGAACTGAGTGTTTTTCCTTGGCCTCCACTCTCTTTGAGGCCCTTATTTCTTTTCTTCTGATCCCCTCTGCAAGATCTGGACAACCACATCGATGTCGAGTCACAGATCTGCAAGCTCATCTATAGAGCTGCTGTCATGCTGCCTTGGAGCAGGCAGGGCATTCTGAAGAATAGGAAGCGCTTGCAGCGGTATGGCGGGAGTCGCAGCCAACGACAGTCTCTGATCCTGAAACTATTGATGGCCGATGAAGGGTTTCTTATGGCGGAAGTTTCGGCCCCTTTGAGAAGGAGGCTGGACATCAGGGCGAGGAGGTCTATTGTGATGGTTGTTATGGGAAGAAGAGCCGGAAGCATCCCTTCCTTCAGCCTTGGCTGTCAGGGATGAAATGTAGGTGGGGTTGGCGTTCTCCCCTCAGAGAAAGCGATTGACCATGGCTATCAATTCCCGGTATGTTGCTGGTGCCTTCGTTGTTGCTTTGAATTTTATGGGGCCTTCCCGGAGGCCATGAATCAGGGCAACTTTGTAGTAATCGGGGTTCACGTTCCTCACCCCTTGGATCTCTTTCTGAAAGCGATCAACGAACCGTGCAACCGATTCGTTATCCCTTTGCTTGATTTCAAAGAGAGCAGTCAGTCCATCTTTTCTCTTTTTTGAGGTAGCAAACCTCAGCAAGAGTTTGCTGCAAAGCCCAGCGAAGGAAGAAATCGTGCCCGAAGGCAGCTCATAAAACCACTCTCTCGCCTGTCCTTTGAGAATGGTGACTAGAAGCTTGCATTTCATTGCATCGGAGAGGCATCTCAGTGCAACAGCCTCTTTGAACGCCTGGAGATGTGCAACGGGATCAGTATCCCCTGAGTAGAATGGAAGACGGGGTTCTCTGAAGTTATTTGGAGCCGACTCCTATCCTATTCGATCGATGAAGGGAGACAGAGTTTCAAACTCAGCAGGGTAAAAAGGGTGGACTGGAACAGGAAAGTCTGCGGGCTCTGCAGTCTCGTGATCTCTGAAGTGGAGCTGGTGGGCAGGAGTGCCCCTGGCTGCCTCCCTGAAGAAATCTATGAAGGAGGCAAACTTGTCCTCTTGAGCCCTCAGAGGAGCTACGGACTGAGCTGGATGGCAAGGATGAGCAGTGACTATTGGAGAAGGCTGAAGAGCAGTTCGGCGAGCAGGCGTCTAGCGAACTAACGTCTGGAGGACTAGCGTGTCTGCAATATCAGGTACCGCCTGGGGCGTAATCCGCTGAGTCAGCACAAGCAAGGCCTGGCTGATTGTATCAAGACGTTGATCGATCTCCCTGCGAGATTGCTCAGACACATAACGAGACTGTTCCATGGCATCCTAAAGAGAATCTTCTGATGTGCTGGAGCGGTCTGAGTAGCGAGCTCGGCGGTCTGACATGTCTGTCCGCTAATTTCAAAAGGTTAATTGATCTGAAGGTCGCGTGTTAACTATTGATGCACGAAAATGGAAAGGGAGTCGAGCACCACCAGCTAATGGTTCGAGCACCGGGGAATAGAAGTGAAAAGGCAAACTGCAAGTATCAATCTACTAAGCAGACAAGAGCAAAAAGAATAGCAGGGTCGTGAGCCACGGCAACAACAGACTTCGCCTGTCGCAGCATGAATGCCAATCTTGCGACGGGCTTTCCTTTGATTGAAGAATGGTTTGATTACAGAGTTTGAGTGAAAGAGCAAATGCTGAGAAAGCTGGAGTCCGCAAAGCCTGAGATTCGAGTTCGCAGCCTATAACAAGTAGGCTCCAAGGCACGAGTCAGCGTGCTTTGGGTGCACCACTTCCCCCTATTTATACGATGGGGGACTGCCCAAACGAGTAGGGCTAACATAACCGGCTGCCCGGGGTGCAGGAGAACCGGGCAGGGGTGACGGGAAGAAAAAAGAAGAAAACACGCCAGTCTGCGTAAGAGGGGAGGACCGGGATCGCGGGCTGAAGCTTACATCCGCTGCTGCAAGGTGCGATCCTGCCGGAGGGCCGCGGCCTGGGCGGACTGACCTTTGAGTCCGCAAGAAGAGGATCAATCCTGAGCTCCTAAGACATGCCGACCTGGGCAGACGGAGCACTGAGTACGCCACTAATGGATAAACTTTGGGACTTGTCTGAATGCTGATGCTCTGCCGAGCTTGGCGGACTGCCAACTTGAGTCCGTCGCTGACGAGCCTGGGACCTTGGAACTAAGGTGTGGCTTCGACGACCTGGGCGGACTTCCAAATTGCGTCCGCAGCTAATGAGGTAGGTGACCTTGGAATCTTGTACGTGTTGTGGACTGAGGGTTTAACATGCATGAATCAATAGTATTAGTTTTTATACTTGAAAATAACTAACATGCAATCCTAACATAAAACGTCCCAGAGAGCAAGTAATCCACGACCACAAAAAGAAAACCTAAGCAGCTATCAAGTATCCAAAAAGAACAACAATCCTGTGGGTGTCAACAACCTGACACAAATCCACATAAATCCAAGTATATCTGAACTAGTAAAGCAAAATAATCAACAAACTAACTCACTATAGCGAGGCAACAACCACGGCAACACAGCCGCTCAAGTACTCCAAAACCAGCACCGAACTCAGCTACAACTCTGAACCTGAGAAATTCAAAAGACAGAACACCTCAGCAAGAAGGTACAAGTGATGGCATAAAGTAAGCAAAAAGTAATCAAAGTTAAGGGGTACCAACCCAAGACCAAAGGAAAAAAATACTTAATTAAGGTATAATAGTAAGCTACAAAAGTAAAAAGGGAACACTTACGGGAAGTGTCACTTAAAGCAATAGCACCCCAAATGCACAAGACCATAAGGGGAAAGAGGTCAATATTAAATCATTAGGAAGAGGAACAAACCCCTACTAGCCACCTGTGGTCAACTCCTCCCAAAAACCAAAACGGGCGGGGTGGCTAACCAAAAAGACAATTCATCCATCTAAAAGCGGGGGAGACTGGATACTCCACCATACATCGCAAATTCCCAAAAAACTCGGTAGACCCCCACAAAGTGTTAATAGGGAGATCAAACACTGTGGTGGTGGTTTCACCCACAAATAACACCTGCAACAAAGACAAACCTGGAAGGAACAACGCGCAACTGTCCGGGTTTAGAGCTCAGAGGCACACAATAACCCAATCGGGGCCTGGTGGCTTGGATCGCCCCATGGCATTGCCACGAATAAAAACCATGATAGAAATACTCAAGTCAATAATGGCACATCAGATTCTACTTAGACCATTCTGGAATTGAATCGGTTGTTCAACCTTTAGAAAGAATTTACAATCCTAAATAACTCTAACGCATGCTACATGAAAGTCACAGAATGGTAAGAAGTGTGATATTTAATCTCATCATCAAAACATATTACACTTTCAATGTTAGGTAACCAACATTAAGAACATGAAATTAAAATTGAAATGGACAAAGATCTTATCAACACTGGAACCAGAAAGTTATATATTATTCGTGATAGCAAGAAGTTAGAAACTTCTACAAATCTGGATAAAGAAGGGAAGGGGAAGAGAAAAACCATCACTTGCCTTGATTTTGCGGGAAAAATTCTCCAGATCACTCCTTGACGTAGATTGGGGCAAGAGAAGATAAGGGAAGTCGAAATCTAACAAAACGGCCAAAAATCAGTGTTAGGGACAAAAAACCTAGCGATAAAATCTCAAGAAAAGGGGAAGATATTACCACAATGATGAAGCTCTCGCTGAGAGTTTTTCGGATCTATGATCGGTTGGGAATTTTGAGCGTCGGAGCACCGTCTGTGGCCACCCAAAGAATCACGGAAAACTCTCTCTCACGCCTCTGGTTCGGGAGATGAACATGAAAGTCGGTCCAGAGTAAAGAAGGGAAAGAATTAGGTATATATATACAAAGGGTAATCATTAGGTTAATCAGTACTTAAGAAAAACAGGTCGGGTTCGGGTGAACCGGTCATCTCGAGAAAAGAGGTTTCTCTCGAGAAGGAAGTCGCTGCTCTCGAGAACATAGAAGTTGCTCTCGGGAAGAAGGACTATTCTCGAGAAGAATGATTTGCTCTTGAGAACACAGCAGCAGTTCTCGAGAAGAATGGGTTGATCTCAAGAAGAAAAGGTTGTTCTCGAGAAAGAAGTTATTCTCGAGAGAAATGAAAATGTTGTCGAGAACAAGGCAGCAAAATCCCGGGAACAAAGGAGCACCACTCTAGAACGACCAGACAGAACTTGAGTACAAAAAGGACTTCTCGAAATAAGCAGGAAGGAAAAAAAATCCGCTCGACGCTTCTTCGAGCTCTTCTCGACGTTCGTCGAACACAAAAAAAACTTCGTTCGACAAATTCTGCAAGATTCGTCGAACCCAGATTTTCGGAACCACTCGACGTTCGTCGAGCACAGCTCGACGCTTCGTCGAGCTCCGCCCGACGATAAACGAGCTCAGAACAGTGCCATAAAAATATTGAATGTCTCTGATTGACGTAGAAAAATAGCCCTACAAGGTGCTTCATGGGAATCAAAAGGGCTGTCCAAAAAGTAGAACAAGGCACTCAACTTGTATAATATCCACAGGAATAATCAGGTTCGAATTGTTGAACAAGTAACTGAGAGTTCAAAACAAAGGCCCAAACGCGACGAATTAAACGAATTCAACAGCAACGACAAACCTAGAATCCGACGTACCATTCTTGAGATACTACCATCAAAAGCTTACACAAGAAAAGAAAATCCTCACTAGGATCCAAATAGGTGCCAACACTCCAAAATGCTCGGAACGCAATAAAATCGGACAAGTCCAAGTCCTCAAAACCTCAACCATTATTACAGGGAAGACATTCCAACACAATAGATTCTAAAAATCTGAAAAAATAGGCCCGACGGACGCAAAAATGCACAAATGGTGCAGCGCCATCATAAAACGAAAGAGGGTAACGCCCTGACGTCCAAATTATGTAGTCGATAAACCAAGTAATAACATCAGAAAATCGGGGGCGTTACAGTCACACCCCTTAAAAGTAAGTTTCATCCCGAAACTAAACACAACCTAAAAACCAAACCCAAAACAAAACTCAATTATTATCAAAATCCTGAATATATACCTGAACTAAGGGAAAAGATGCGGATGAGATTCTCTCGTTGATGCGTTGAACGGCAAGTGTACCGGTCGCACTAGTAATATAAAATGGGTGAATTTCCCCACATATTTATATCGAGGGAACACAGTAAGGTGGAGTTAATTTTGAGGAGGACCTGAGATTGAAGTCCTAATGTCGAGGTTACGATGGGAGAATGGTTATGACTTACGTAAAAGAATATAAAACAATCTAACTTAACCAATGCGGGTCGCCGACACTGCTTCTTAAGGTGAGTGGATTACACGGGCCGCTATGCACCGCTTCGCAACATGGATGGCCGAGAAGGCTTGCGGAATTGAGGGTCGTAATCCCCTCATCACTACGCTCACACCTAGCTCTTGCTAGTGTAGCAAACACAAACAGTCACACCACAAGTAACTTAAGCCAACAAACCACTGCATCACTCACAAGTATGAACAATAGTAAATATCATTAAGCCTCAAGTTCATCAAAGTTCTTGCATCAAATAATAATGAAAATCCAATACAATAACCTAGAAATGTGGAAGAGAAAGGTAGAGATACAAACAACGAACGAGTCTTTGCCGTAGACGTGGGAGGAAGCACCGGGTTGTCAATCCGTGTCCAGCGAGCCACTCATCAGTTGCATCCGTGGTCGCGGAAGCCCGTCACCACTTCCTAAGCTCCTGTCTTCTCGTTGGTCTACGTTGTCCACGTCAAACATTCACTTCTTCCTTACTTTGCGGAGATCGTAGAGTAGAAACTCACTTCTTTACGCCATGGATGCAAGGGAACTAAATAGGGAGCAAAACCCTAGCTTTGAGGATAAAGAACAGGGCAAAACCCCCTTCCGGCGGAAGAAAACGGCTGCAAAATCCGGTCCCTGAAACCCTAAAAAATAGCGGTTTAAATAGAAATCGCGCCGAATTTCCTTAACACACGGGCAAATCGCAGGGGTGTAGACCGTGCGTGAAGAAAAACGCACGGGCGCAGACAGAATTGAGTATTTTATGAAATGATCGCGCACGACCGGCCCAAAACATTTGTGAAGGAAACGCACGACCGTGTGATCAGGAATAAGTAATAAAAGCGTGCGAAAATGGTCACGCACGGTTGGAATCAACCGTGCGAGGCCAAAATGCACGGGTAACCATAGAGCACACAGAACAAGGCCAAAACTAGCAGAACGTGCGATTCCTTCTCGCACGGTTTGGAACGTTCCAAACCGTGCGGGAACCAAACGCTTGGGTGGATCAGAAATCCCAGGAAACCACCGAGTAAAACGCACGATTACACTAAAACAGTGTGCGAAGAAAACGCACGACCGTGCATTTTACACATTAAACAATCTGTAGGCTGGGCTTTCTGGCCACCTGCACAGCAAACCTCACAATGGGTGCACAAGCTACCAACATACAGAATAGAAAGAAAATAAAACTAAAAGAGAGACTTGGGGTGCACCATGTGCTTACCCCCAACAGAATAGTGCACAATTGCAAACCACAACGAGCCAAAATGTGCACCTCATTTGATAATGGTGTATATGTGAAATTTAAGCAGTAACATACTAAAAGTGAAGCGCAAATGCAAGAAAACAAGCCTAGATGAGTCCGAAAAACCCTATATAAATCAGACTCATCACACCCCCAGACTTAAATATTTGCTCGTCCCGAGCAAATTATCACTAGGCGGAGAGAAAGAAAACTAGTTGATTAAGCAATTGCATAAATAGAGTATCATGCGAAGTCATACCCTCATGTACAAAAAGTAATAGTAGAAAACTGTTCTATGCATGCAAAATAATTTCTAATTCTTATAAATGTAAAGAAGATTTTACAAATACTCCTAAAGTGAATCACGGTGAATCATTTGGCTGCGCATAGAACGAAAGCAGACCGACAATGAGGTGAGCATTGCCAAAGATCAGGTGTCAGGAAAATCTCCAAAGGAATCCACCAATGTCGGTAACCATATGCTCGCCTGTTCACAATCTCTCCATGGCACTAGTTTGACTCAAGCATGAATCCGTAGGACTTGGAGTATAATATTGTCTTAGGCGAAGGCGGGGTGTATAAAGGTAAACAAGACGGACACGCACACCCAAAATAAGATCGCCCGAAAACACTCACAGCTGAACTCAACGGACAAACACGTGCGGCGCACCACCAGACTTGGACTTTTGACGATGCATGCCCGCCCATAACGAACACAACTCAACAGAATTTCACAACTCAGCAACAATATATATAAATATATTTTTTTCTTTTATTCCACATTGGAAATTTTCTTTTTATTTACTATCATATTTTTTTTTCTTTCCTGTTTTTTTAATCCAAAAATCCAAAACAAAATATGAAAACACGGCAACACCACAAGCTGCACAAACACCAACATAACAACCCACACATAATGAATACAAACTACAACAAAACAAACTAATTGAGCGACCACATTCAGGTGTGCGTGTAGAAAAGGCTATATGGCTATGGTAGCGAGGTGAAGGGATGTCAAAGGAAGGGACATGCTCAATGGGGGTAGCAACAGATAGATGTCGGGAATGGTACAAGGCTCAAACTAGACAAAGTCACGGCCCACATCACGCAAGCACTTGACTAACCATGTACCCATGCTTCGAGAGTAACTAGGGGCAAGTTCTTAGCCACCGAGAAAGACAACCCTTCCTCCTGACTCGAACAATACGAGGCTATTGAACTCCGACACACAATCCTACACCACCGTTTGATTGACAAACGGATTCACAACTAGAGTACCGTAAACAAAATCTACGCTAATAGAAAAATAGAAACTATAAGCATATAAAGAATTTTAATCTACACAGACTCTAAGTGATCATGAGTGTACGCCTAGGAACACTCTTGGAGTCAACATTTTACTCCATCACGCAATCCGAAACCGACACAACATTCTTTATTCTACGCACAAGTGATAAACTAGCTCGACGCGTTCAAGTGCTTAAGTAAACGCTCTCAAGTGGGTGTTGTGAGTGCAAAGCAAATGCAAATGATATAACAATAAATGCTTCTAGTATGCAAATTAAATGTGCACGTGAGCGGATAACCATGCGTGGCTCTCCCCCAGACTTAATCTAAGCCTCACAACATAATGATATGATAGTGAAAATCAAAACAGAAAGCTAGGGGAGAAGTTAACCAATGCTCAGCAAGTGAGCATACCAAAAGACGCGTGAAAATCTGAAGCGAACCCGACCTTTGAAGGTGTAATGTATACTTGCAGGGGTGAGCTTCACAAAAACAAAAGAAAATAGACATACTAAAACTGAATAAAAAGCAATTAACTACTCTAACTATGAAAATGACAATGTAATAGAAGTAAGATAACTACTGGGGTTACTGTCATCCCAGCACGACTTATTCGACTAACATACAGTTCTAGCAAATGGGCCTATGAAATAAAAAAATGAACAGGCAACTGTCTTAATATCCGTATCAGTAATGGGTACCGATACGGTGATAGAACAGTAACCACTCTACCTGAATAATAATAACTGCAAACTACAAGTAGAGGAAACAGAATGTAAGATGAGGAGGAGGCCTGGTCCTCACTCATCTCACACTAAAAATCCTTGCCCTGCAAGGTATCATCCACAACAGTCTGCAGGAGGAGAATAAAACGAATGAGGCTTCCTCAATGGAGGAGGGATCAACCTCGTCGCATATAAGGATGCTGTGATCATTGACTTGAGCAGAGTGCTCCAAGTCCTCCTGAAGTACCTGTGGAGACTCAACCTGCACAGGCTCAGATGGAGAAGGGGGATCAAGAAATAAAAGAGACTAAGAACATAAGAAACTAATCGGGGGAGTGATCCCAGTCTCAATCCCCAAAGGCTGAGGTAGAAAAAAATCGTCGGCATTGTCGACAATGCAACAAGGCTCAGCAGGATCCATAGAGGCCTCCACCAAGTCTTGGACTTCCTCCACTGGTGTTGAGGGAGAATCCTCGACACCGGGAAGGTTGTCCTCCTCCACGGGGGCGGAAACAATCCATGTATCACAAGCCTCAACTTGCGATGCCTCGTCGAAAATGTCGTGAGAAACGACTGTAGTAGAACGCACAAAAGGAGGAAGAACATTGCTTGGTTAAAAGTCAAGCACAGGTTCTTCACAAAGAATCGGTTCCACGCTTGGAGATGTATGCACAAGATAGATGGGTTCAGCCAAGTAGAAGCCTAGATCAGCCACACATCTGGTGGTTGGGTCCGCATCATTCCCTTCAAAAAATGAAGGTGACAAGGTCACATAACTAGACGATGAAGGTGTTCCACCGAGGGTAGGAGTCGGGATGATCCGGATGTCCGGCTCACCATCCTCTTCCATAACACGGAGGTACTCGGCACAATCCCTCAGAAAATGATCTGTTCTACGACAATACATACACTTTCTCCCAGTACTCTGCAGTCCTTGTTGGGCCAGAGATGAATAAGAGAACGGTGCATATGGCGAGGATGAATGAACATAAGCTCGGGGCACAGTGTTTGAAGGGCTGTACGAAAACAACATCTCATGCATTATATGCTGAGGCTTATGCTCAATATCTCTCGTAGGGCATTCATGACTAGCGTGGGAGGAAATTCCACACCAACGACATCAGGCATACGAATAACCCCACTTGTTGTCGAAATAGCAGATTCAAAATAAATTGTGCAAATTACTAAATCCAACAATATATCACTACATTTGCCTAAACAAACAAAAAAAGCAAGATAAACGAAAATAGAACAAAACAAAAGCGATTTACAAAGGAAAACGAAAGCAATCTCACGTCTCCCTCTATAGCAACTGACACGGCTGTGTTCCCTGGCAACGTCGCCAAAAACGTGATGCATTGAACGACAAGTGTAACGGTCGCACAAGTAATATAAAATGGGCGAATTTCCCCAAGTATCGATCTCGAGGGAACACAGTAAGGTGGAGTTAATTTTGAGGAGGACTTGAGATTGAAGTCCTAAGGTCGAGGTTACAATGGGAGCATGATTATGACTTGCGTAAAAGAAAATAAAACAATCTAACTTAACCAATGCGGGTCACCGACACCGCTTCTCAAGGTTAGTGGATTACACAGGCCGCTATGCACCACTTCGCAACATGGATGGCCGAGAAGACTTGCGGAATTGAGGGTCGTAATCACCTCATCACTACGCTCACACCTAGCGCTTGCTAGTGTAGCAAACACAAACATTCACACCATAAGTAACTTAAGCCAACAAACCACCGCATCACTCACAAGCATGAACAATAGTAAATAGCATTAAGCCCCAGCTTCATCAAAGTTCTTGCATCAAATAATAATGAAAATCCAATACAATAATCTAGAAATGTGGAAGAGAAAGGTAGAGATACAAAAAATGAATGAGTCTTTGCCGTAGACGTGGGAGGAAGCACTGGGTTGTCAATCCGTGTTCAGCGAGCCACTCATTGGTTGCGTCCGGGGTCAGGGAAGGTTGTCACCGCTTCCTAAGCGCTTGTCTTCTCGTTGGTCTACGTTGTCAACGTCAAACCTTCACTTCTTCCTTACTTTACGGAGATCGTAGATTAGAAACTCACTTCTTTACGCCATGGATGCAAGGGAACTTCATAGGGAGAAAAACCCTAGGGGTTTAAATAGAAATTGCGCAGAATTTTCTTAACACATGGGCTAAACGCACTGGCGCAGACCGTGCGTGAAAAAAATGCACGGGC
Organism: Platanthera guangdongensis; assembly: GCA_039583875.1. NCBI lineage: Eukaryota > Viridiplantae > Streptophyta > Magnoliopsida > Asparagales > Orchidaceae > Platanthera > Platanthera guangdongensis. The sequence continues at coordinate 81,801,206 of CM077159.1, forward strand.
ACGGACAGAATTGAGTATTTTGTGAAATGATCGCGCACGACCAGCCCAAAATGTGCGTGAAGGAAACGCACGACCGTGCGATCCGGAATAAGTAATAAAAGCGTGTGAAAAGGGTCACGCACGGTTGGAATCATCCATGCGAGGCCAAAATGCACGGGTAACCACATAGCACCCAGAACAAGGCCAAAACAGGCAGAACGTGTGATTCCTTCGTGCACAGTTTGGAACAAACCGTGTGGGAACCAAACGCATGGGTGGATCAGAAATCACAGGAAACCGCCGACTAAAACACACAATTACACTGAAATAGTGCGCGAAGAAAACGCACGACCGTGCATTTTACACAGGAAACAATCTGTAGGCTGGGCTTTCTGACCACCTGCACAACAAACCTCACAATGGGGGGCATAAGCCACCAACATATAGAACAAAAAGAAAAAAAAACTAAAAGAGAGACTTGGGGAGCACCATGTACTTACCCCCAACAGAATAGTGCACAATTGCACACCACAATGAGCCAAAATGTGCACTTCATGTGATAATGGTGTATCAGTGAAATTTAAGCAGTAACATACTAAAAGTGAAGCACAAATGCAAGAAAACAAGCCCAGATGAGTCCGAAAAACCATATATAAATTGGACTTATCGCTCACTCCAATTCCCACATCACGCACTCGATGTCTTGATTTCACCAGAGAACTTTAACCATGGGGATGATCTTTCTCCGCAACACTCGATCTTGAGAATCCAGAATACGAATAGGTCCTTCCACGTACGTAAGGTTGGGCTGAATCTGGGGCACCGAGTAAAGAACTTGACGATCACTACGGATACACTTCCGCAACTGGCTCACATGGAACACATCATGGACACCAGGGAAGGAAGCTTGCAACTCCAGCTTATAAGCTGACACTCTGATGTGCTCAAGAATTTGAAAAGGTCCCACATATCGGGGGTCTAAATTGTGGTTCCTTCCAAACCTTTTATCAACTGGCATCGAAGAAACTTTCAGAAGAACTATGTCACCAACGGCGATCTCCAGATCAACCCTTCGTTGTTTAGCATATTTCTCATAGCATTCTTGTGCTTCATAGAGATTTTCTTGAATATGAGTCACGACACAATTCATCTCTTCAAGGGCTTCCGGACCTAGCAACGGTCTACAGCACGCACGGTTGGAATCAACCATGCGAGGCAAAAACGCACGGGTAACCACAGAGCACCCAGAACAAGGCCAAAACTAGCAGAACATGTGATTCCTTCTCGCACGGTTTGGAACGTTCCAAACCGTGCGGGAACCAAATGCATGGGTGGATCAGAAATCCCAGGAAACCATCGAGTAAAATGCACGATTACACTGAAATAGTGTGCGAAGAAAACGCATGACCGTGCGTTTTACACATGAAACAATCTGTAGGCTGGGCTTTCTGGCCACCTGCACAGCAAACCTCACAATGGGTGCACAGGCTACCAATATACAGAATAGAAAGAAAATAAAACTAAAAGAGAGACTTGGGGTGCACCATGTTCTTACCCCCAACAGAATAGTGCACAATTGCACACCACAACGAGCAAATGTGCACCTCATGTGATAATGGTGTATATGTGAAATTTAGGCAGTAACATACTAAAAGTGAAGTGCAAATGCAAGAAAATAAGCCCAGATGAATCCGAAAAACCCTATAAAAATCAGACTCATCACACCCCCAGACTTAAATAGTTGCTCGTCCGGAGCAAATTATCACTAGACGGAGAGAAAGAAACTAGTTGATTAAGCAATTGCATAAATAGAGTATCATGCAAAGTCATACCGTCATGTACAAAAAGTAATAGTAGAAAACTCTTCTATGCATGCAAAATAATTTCTAATTCCTATAAACGTAAAGAAGATTTTACAAATACACCTAAAGTGAATCACAGTGAATCATTTGGCTGTACGTAGAACGAAAGCAGACGGACAATGAGGTGGGCATTGCCAAAGATCAGGTGTCAGGAAAATCTCCAAAGGAATACACCAATGTCGGTAACCATATGCTCGCCTGTTCACACTCTCTCCATGGCACTAGTTTGACTTAAGCACGAATCCGTAGGACTTGTAGTATAATATTGTCTTAGGCGAAGGCGGGGTGTATAAAGTTAAACAAGATGGACACGCACACCCAAAATAAGATCACCCGAAAACACTCACAGCTGAACTCAACGGACAAACACGTGCGGCTGTTAGAAAGTAGAGAAAAGAAGCGAAAAGTAGAGAACAAGCGAATAAACTTTGAATAATTGAAATTTTATATCCAAAAAAAGATGTCTATTACAAAGGTATGCCCTCCTTTATATAGAATGGAGGAGAGATGAGAGAATACAAATAAGAGATGTGGGACTATAATTACAGGACAAGCGGACTATACAAAACAAACCGCACAAGCCGCGCGTTAGACAGCAGGGCTAACCGCACGGCTACCACCAGAGAGGAAGAGAGACTGCCAGGAAGACCGCCAGACCGCCCGGTCTCCAAGCCGACTGAGACAAACCGCCAGACCGCGCGGTCTTCAACCCGCCAAGATAAACCGCCAGACCGCCCGGTCACCAACTTCAACACTCCCCCTCAAGCTGGAGCATATATATCGATCATGCCCAGCTTGTCACAGATGTGGAAAAAGGAAGCAGACACTGGTTTGGTGAAGACGTCTGCCAACTCGTTGTCGGACGTGACAAATGGAGTGCAAATCTGTTTCTTCAATATTTTCTTCTCGAATAAAATGACAGTCGACTTCTATGTGTTTTGTTCTCTCATGAAAGACCGGATTTTTGGAAATGTGTATCGCGGCCTTATTGTCACAGAACATAGGAAGAGGATAGTTGTAAACCTCTCCTAAGTCAAGCATGAGAGCCCGCAACCACTTCAACTCACATGTAGTCGATGCCATGCTACGATATTCAGCCTCTGCACTAGACCTGGAAACGACAGACTGTTTCTTGCTCTTCCAACTCACAAGATTGCCTCCAACAAATGTGCAGAAACCTGAAGTCAATTTGCGGTCCCCTTTGTCATCTGCATAGCTTGAATCAGAGTAAGCTTCAACCTTAGGTGACCATTCTTCTGAAATAGGAGTCCTTCCCTGGAGCAGCTTTAATATACTCTAATATCCTCAGAGCAGATTGTAGATGACACTCCCTCGGAGCTTGCATGAACTGGCTCACCTTGCCAACAGCATAGGAGATGTCGGGTCTGGTTACCGTGAGATATATGAGCTTGCCCACCAGACGCCGGTATCTCGTAAGATCAGAGAGAAGAGGTGAGTCATCTGTCCAAGTTTTGTCTTCGCCAGCAGCCATAGGACAACGTGCAGGTTTAGCACCAGTGAGTCCTACATCCTTTAAAAGATCAAGAGCATACTTCCGTTGTGAAAGGACCATGGAGTTGGGCTTTCTAGAGATTTCAATCCCCAGAAAGTATTTCGGGGAGCCCATATCCTTTGTAACCAGATGTTGACGAAGGTGTTTCTTGGTCATCAGTATCCCATCCTGGTCATCGCCAGTAAGAAGAATGTCATCAACATAAACCGCAAGAACAACAAGACAGAGGCGGTTTTCCGAACAAACAAGGAGTGATCTGCTGAGCTTCGTGTAAAACCAATGGCCGCAACAATGCCACTGAACTTGTCAAACCAGGCACGAGGACTCTGCTTGAGGCCATAGATAGCCTTCTTTAGCCGGCATACCCGTGTCTCCCCCTGAGCAACATACCCAGGAGGTTGCTCCATGTAAACAGCTTCCTGCAGATCTCCATAGAGGAAGGCATTCTTAACATCTAGCTGCGAGATAGGCCAATCCCTGTTGACAGCTACAGAGAGAAGAACCCGAATAGTGCTGAGGCGAGCCACGGCGAGAAAGTGTCAATGTAATCAACCCCATAAGTTTGGGTAAAACCCTTGTAACCAGGCGAGCCTTATAACGATCCACACTGCCATCCGGGAGAAACTTCACCACGAAGACCCAGCGACAACCAACAACATCGGTGCCGAAAGGAGGCGGAACAAGGGTCCTGGTACCCCGTTCAGTGAGAGTAGCAATCTCCTCATCCATGGCAACTTTCCAGTGAGGAATAGTAAGGGCCTCCTGGTAGGAACGGGGGGTGGTAGTGGCCGAGATAGCCAGGGCAAAGGCTCGGCGAGCAGGGGTAAGGCGATCGTAGGAAACAACCGCAGCAAGAGGATGGTGGGTACAAGCCCGAACCCCTTTGCGAGAGCAATCGGGAGATCCAGGTCAGCAGGTGCCTCAGTATCCGGAGTATCCGTGGTGGAGAGAGCTGGCCGGAGTAGAGAGAGATGGCAGCGGAGTGGAGGGAGAAAGCGAGTAGAGGGTGGAGATGAGGAGGATGGGGAAGGCGGTGGAGTGGGTGGAGAGGGCGGAACCTCAGTGGGAGCAGAGGGAAGGGATGGGTTGGTATGAGAAGGAGGAGCAGGAGGAGGAGAAGAGGAAGCGGGAGAGAAGTAAGAGGCATTGGCAAAGAAGGTGACATCCGCAGAGACAAATTGCTTGCGGGTAACAGGGTCAAAGCACAATAGCCTTTCTGAGTGGGAGAATAGCCCAGAAAGACACATTTGGTGGCACGGGGTGAGAGTTTATCAGGGTGGCAGCGGGAGAGTGCACAAAAGCGGTGCACCCAAAGATGTGTAGAGGAAGAGGAAAGGGATCCTTGTCCGGATAAAGAATGGAGAAGGGGGTAGCACCGTGGAGAACGGTGGAGGGAAGGCGATTGATGAGATAGCAGGAGAGAAGGACAGCATAGCCCCAATAGGAGCGAGGAACATGCATTTGATTCATCATAGTGCGAGCGACATCAAGGAGGTGACGGTTTTTGCGTTCCGCCACCCCATTTTGTTGGGAAGTGTAGACACAGCTGGTTTGACGAATAACACCATGGTGAGTGGAAAAGGAGGAGAAGTCGTGGCTAAGATACTCCTGAGCATTGTCAGAACGAAGGATTTTTAATAGACGTAGCGAACTGAGTTTTAACCATCGAATAAAAGGAGGTCCAAACAGAGAATAACTCGGAGCGATCTTTAGAAGATATACCCACGTAGATCGAGAGAAATCATCAATGAAGGTGACAAAATAGGAACTGCCCCGACCGATGGTGAGGGTAGGAGCGGGACCCCATATGTCAAAGTGAACGAGGTCGAACGGATGGGAGGAGCCCCGACTCTGCGTTGGTGGGAAGGAGGAGCGGTGATATTTGCCAAGTTGACAATGCATCACAGTTTAGAGGAGGATTGATGAGGAGGGAGGTGCGGCAGGAGTTGTCGTAGAATGCGGGGAGGAGCATGACCAAGGCGAAGTGCCATTGGAGAAGATCGGTAGAGGAGGAGGAGAAGACGGATAGAGCAGAAACGTTGTCAAGGAAGTAGAGGCCACCACTCTCAGTCCCGGTAGCAATCGTCCGTTGGAGTCCGGATCCTGAAAAAGCACAAGAGGTAGGGGTGAATGTGACAGAACACTGTAGTTGCTTGCATAAAGAGGTAACCGATAATAAATTGCACGGAACTTGGGCACATAGAGGTATCAGCCAAGCAGAGAGACGGAGTGACTTGAACATGCCCGTCCCATGGACCGGGGAGGGAGATCCATCAGCGACAATGACTGGGGGCAACTGAGCCTGTGTGTCAAGAAGAGAGAAAAATTGAGGTTTGCCTGTCATATGAACTTGTTGTGCAACCAGAGGTCGATGAGGCCATCGTCCGCGAGTTCACAACTATGAGCACTACCAGAAGAGGTGACCACGGAGGCCTGACGGGCTGGAGGAGATAGGAAAGCCATGGAAGCAAGAGAGTAGCAAACCGCTACGAGAAGAACCATGTTGGGTACATTGGTCAAATGTACCTGATTTGAAGAAGCCTCACCTAAACTCAATGATATACATCAGAATGTATTTGATGTTTGTTTGAGTTAATTGTGCAGGTTAGACATACACTGGACTGAAGCTGAAAATTTCTAAGTCCATGTGTCGACACCCAGAGGCAAAGTGTCGACACTTGAGAAAGCTTGTGTCGACACACCAGACAAGCAGTGTCGACACTTGGAGTCATTGTGTCGACACCTGGGAAGAAGAGTCGACACCAGTCAGAAAGTGTCGACACTTGGAGCTGTGTCGACACTCAGTGTAGAAGGATGCAGAAAAGCTGTGTCGACACTTAGCAGAAGTGTCGACATCCTTGAAGAGCTGAGTCAACACCAGACAGTGTCGACACTTGGAGTTGTGTCGACACTCAGCATAATTCTGCAGAGACTAAGTACAAGTGTCGACACTCTAACACAATGTGTCGACACAAACACTCAAAGAACTCAACACTTAAAGAAATGTGTCGACACTCAGCACAATGTGTCGACACATAACCAGAAGACTCAACACTTGAAGATAGTGTCGACACAAGGAGCTGTGTCGACACTTAGCAAAGAACAGAAAACTTGTAAAATATTCTAAGTATAAGTGTCGACACTAAAGGAATGTGTCGACACTCAGCTGAAGAATCAAGATGAAGACTTGTGTCGACACCAAGAAGCAGTGTCGACACTTGACAGTTTCACACATGAAGATGTGTCGACACAAAGGAGATGTGTCGACACTTAGAAGAATACAGAAAGAATGAAGTACAAGTGCTTGTGTCGACATCAATTTCAGTGTCGACACATGCAGAAGAAACTGTGTCGAGACATACAAGGGAATGTGTCGACACCTTGTAGACTTGTGTCGACACTTACACAACAAGTGTCGACACTTGGTCTATAAGTGTCGACACTTAAGAACAGAAAGTCTCGACACTAACTGACAGTTAGAGAATTTCAAGAAGTGACTTGGTTGACATGACCAGCTGCCAATCCAGCCGGTTCTACAGCAACTGTCAGAAAGTCAAGAAGACTGTTATAAACCGGATCACCGGTTACCATGAAGGAAGCCTATAAATAGCACCCACAGTCTACAAAAGGTGAGAGATAATATTAGAAGAAGTTCCACAACATATAATTATCAGACTAAATCAAGAAGTTACACAGAAGATCAACACAAGAAGATCAGGCAGTCCAACTGCAATCTAGTAGTTGGAGAGAGAGAGCTCCAACCAAGGATTCAGCTTTGGAACTAAGGCTGAGAAGAAGAATAGAGTCATCTGGATTTCAAGAAGCAGAGATCAAGGAAACTGCAGAAGATTCAGACTAATTCAGTTCTACTCAAGAAGCTTTGAAGAAAGCTAAGTCAGTTTGGATCAAGCTGAGTTCTTCCAAGAACTCTCCAAGAAACTCTCAACTCCTCTCATTCCTTCTGAGTTGTAGAGTTAGAATTTGTAATTTCTATTATAACTTGTAAGATCCATATCTGAGTGAAAGCCTATTTTATAAAGTGAGGGTAGGGCTTGGTGCCTGCTCTGTGTAGGCCTTTGATTGGCTGAGTGTTGGGTGGCTGAGTGTAGCCTTTTGGCTGAGTGTAAGGCTTTGGGCCTGAGGTAGGAACCTTCTGAGCTAGTGGATTTGGCCGAATGTACACTGCTAGATAGGCTGGATGTACCCAAAGATAACCACTATAAAATTAGTGTGTCTGCTGTGCTGTGCTGTGTTGTGGCTTTCTGTGTGATAAATTGCTGTTAACTGTTGTGATAACTGTGTGCTGTCAAACAAAGTTAAAAAAGGTTAGGTCACCTATTCACCCCCCCCCCCCCCTCTAGGTGTTTAGGTACCATATCTTTCAAGTGGTATCAGAGCGAGGTTCCTCAAAATCAGGACTAACTGTCTGAGGAGATCAGTTTGGCAGATTCAGTTAAGTCAGAAACAGGAAACAGTTTCAAGAAAATCAAGAACATGGGTTCTTCAGAGAATCATAAGGAGTTGGGTTCAATGAAACTACCTATATGCAGAAAAGAGATCTTGGGATCTGGAAAGAGAGGGTTAGGCTTTTATGGAAGCCTCTGACCCTAGAATATACATCACAGTCAAAGAAGGGCCATATGTGCCTATGAAGATTTCAGTTTTGGATGCAAATCAGAGGACTCCAAAGGATTTCTCTGAAATGACCAAGGATGAGATTGTCCTAGCAACTATGGACAAAGGGCACAGAACATCATAGTCAGTGCAATTGATGATGCCACCTTCCAGAACCTTATTCACTGTAAAACTGCAAAAGAAATGTGGGATACCCTCATTGTCTACATGGAAGGTTCTGAAGAAGTAAGGCAAGATAGGAAGTCCTTGCTTAATCAAGAATATGAGAGTTTTAGGCAAGGAAGAGGAGATAGCATCACTGAATGCTATAAGAAATTTTATAGAATTGTAAATGAACTCATGTCATATGGAAGAGAGTTCACAAACTATGAGTTGAATGACAAATTCTTAAGGTCCCTAACCAAAGACTGGGACACCAAGATTTGTGCCATCAGAGAAATGGCAAAGTTGGGAGAAATTCCTCCTCCCACACTTTTGGGCAAGTTGTTATCCTATGAGATGCAATTGTCAGTAAGAAAAGAAGAAGAAAAGTCAACAAGGACTGAATACAGAGAAAAGACTGTTGCCTTTAAGTCAGATGTACCTAGAAAGAGCAGGACCAAGTCATCAACTCCTCCTCCTGAGGTAGTTGAATCAGAATCTGAAGAGTCTGAAAGTACAAAATCTACAAGCAGTGAAAGTGATGAAGACTTTGCTGCATTCACCAGACATTTTCAGAAGTTCCTTAAGAAGAAACAGTGGAGGTCTAGACCTTCATCTTCCAAAGGGAAAGAGGTTCAGTATCTGGAAAAGAAGCCTTCAAAGAAGGACAAGAAAAGGACCAAGACAAGTAAGGCAACTGGATCCAATAATTTGTTACTGCTGCAATAGACAGGGCCATGTTATTGCAGACTGTCCTGAAAGAAGGAAGGAATCCAGTGACAAGAAGAAAACACACTTCAAAGGAAAGAAGGAGTCCTTTGTTGCAAAGAATGAGAAGACTCTTTCAGATATGTCTTCTTCAGACACAGAGACAGATGCTGAAGCCTATATTGGGCTATTTGCTGAAGAAGAAGAAGAGTTCATGCAGATCATGGAATCTATCTATAGCAAGAAGACTGTCAAAGCCAAGGACTGATGGCTTTGACTGAAAGTACCAAAACCTGGAGCAGCCAGGACCCAGTCAGGTACAAGGCTTAACTCAAAGTTCTGATTCCAGTTCAAGTTCAGAGTCAGAGTATTCTTCATCAAGTGATGAGAATATGTCTGAGTCTGAGGGAGATATTCATCAACTCCTAGATGAATATCAAGTACTATTGCTAGCCTATAAGAAAAGCAAGACCCTAGCCAAAAATTTGGCCAAGGAAATTGCTGATCTCAAGACAGCTGCAATAGATTATGAGAAGAATTATGATCAAAAACTAATGAAGTGGCCAGGCTGAAACACATTACTGTGATTCAGATGGGTACCATTACATTTAAGAATGATCAAATTAAGAAACTGGAGATTAATCTTCAGAAGAAGAAGCTAGTAGCTAGTAGTTTTCAAAACCTAAATCAGTGCTACCCTTGATTGATGATTTTGTTCATCATAAAGGAAAGACTGGACTGGGATTTTGTTAATCCAGCTGGACTGTTCAGAATCAGTCCAAGTCCAAGGGCAAAGCCCCAACATTCACTAAGACTGCTGTAGTTAAGACAGCCAAGTCTGTACCTAAGCAAAGGTACAACAAATTTGAATGTTGGTGCTGTGGCAAAGTTGGCCACTTTGCTTTGGACTGTTGGCACAATGTTAGTGCCAAAGGTAGTTAACAAGATACCTGTGGAAAGCCAGTAGGTAGCCTTGTCAAGTTGCAAGCTAACAGTCACCAAGGACCCAAGTTTACCATTGGGTTCTAAGGTTCATTAATTTGTTTTGCAGGAGAATCCAAGTGGCCATACCCCTACATGGTACTTGGATAGTGGATGTTCCAGACACATGACTGGAACTAGGGGACTACTGAAGGACTTCATCCAATCAAGAATGGTCCAAAGGTGACCTTTGGTGGTTCAGAAAAAGGAATCATCAAAGGTTTGGTAACATATCTTCTAACTTAGTTACCATTACTCAAGTGGCTTATGTTAAAGGTTTGAAACATAACCTCATTAGTATAAGTCAATTAAGTGATGTAGGGTATGACATCTCATTTGTTAAAAATGGTTGTCATATCAAGAGGTCTAGTGATCAAAAGATCATTTTGACAGGTTATAGGAAGAGAAATGTCTATTGTTTAGACATTATGGTTGAGAACAATAGTTCTCCAGTTTGTCTTGTAGCTGATGAGACAGTCTCTCAATGTGTCAAATGGCACAAGAGGCTTGCTCATCTTAAATTACAAGACTATTGGCAAACTCTTTAGTGAAGAGTTAGTGAGGAATGGTCCTCAAGTAAGTGTGTCAAGATGGATTTGCTCAGCTTGTCAAAAGGGCAAGCAGACTAAATCCACCTTTAGAAGCATTGACAACAAGGATGCTATGAGATGTGGATTATGGTCTTATATAGTCTCTTGCTTGCTATGATGGATCTATTTGGTCCAATGCCAGTTCACAGCTTGGTAGGAAGGTACTACACCTTTGTAGACTTGATGACGTGGTTTTCCTGGGTGTGTCTTCTTAAGCAGTAAATCTGAACACAGTGTCTTCCACAAGCAAATTCAAATGAATTGGAACTGTACAGTGAAAATTAGAAGTGACCATGGTAATCAGAGTTCAATCTGAAAGCATGACAAAACTATGTGAAGACTATGGGATATTTCAAGAATTCTCTTCACCAAGAACACCTCAGCAAAATGGCATTGCTGAAAGGAAAAATAGAACCTTGATAGAAGCTGGTAGGACTCTATTAAGTGATTCTTCACTACCAGAATATTTCTGGGCTGAAGCAGTAAACACTGCATGCCATGTGATAAATAGAGCTACCATAACTAAAAGGTTAAACAAGACCCCCTATGAAGTAGTGAAAGGCAGGAAACCAAACCTATCCTATTTCAGGATTTTTGGTTGTAAATGCTTTATACTTAACAATGGGAAGACTTACTTAACTAAGTTTGCTGCCAAATCCCAAGAGGGAGTGTTTGTTGGGTACAGCAGTAATAGTAAGTCTTATAGAGTCTACAACTTGACTACACAAGTTGTAGAGGAGTCTGTGCATGTAGTTTTTGATGAGACACTTCTTATTAACAATGAGTTGTCTAGTAGTGTGTGCAGCCCCACAGGTCTTTCTAAGAAGATGGACAAGCTAACCATAGAAGATGTACCTGCTGCAAGACAGCAAGTAGAAGAAGATGGCTTATGTCCAGGGGGAGAACTACATGTACCAGGAGCTGAAGAAGTTCAAGGAACTCAGCATGATGAAGATGATGAAGAAGTACAACCAGAAGTAAGGATGCCTCCAGCCAACAGGCATCTAAGAGATCATCCAGTGGAGCTGATCATTGGAGATCCAAGACAAGGTGTTCAGACAAGGAGCAGAAATCAGAATGCTGCAATATATTCAAGTTTTCTGTCTCAAATAGAACCAAAGAAATTTGAAGAAGCTATACAAGATCCACAGTGGACTGAAGCTATGCAGGAAGAGCTAAACCAGTTCAAGAGGTGCAAGGTTTGGGACTTAGTTCCTAAGCCTAAAGATCACAATGTGATAGGAACAAAGTGGATCTACAGAAACAAGTTAGATGAACAAGGAGTCATCATTAAGAATAAGGCAAGATTGGTTGCAAAAGGATATAGGCAAGAAGAAGGTATTGATTTTGATCAAACCTTTGCTCCAGTAGCCAGACTGGAAGCCATAAGGATGTTCTTGGCCTATGCAACCTACCAAGGATTCAAAGTATACCAAATGGATGTGAAGTCAGCATTCCTTAATGGTAATTTAAAAGAAGAAGTATATGTGGAGCAGCCTTCAGGTTTTGTTGATTCTACTTTCCACATTATGTCTATAGACTTAGGAAAGCATTGTATGGGTTAAAGCAAGCTCCTAGAGCTTGGTATGAAACCCTATCTAGTTTCCTCATTGAGAACAAGTTCACAAGGGGGAAAATAGATAAGACTCTATTCCTTAGGGAGTCTAGAGGCAAAGTAATACTTGTCCAAATATATGTAGATGACATTATATTTGGGTCTACTGAAAGTAGCCTTTGCAAAAAGTTTGCAAAGCTTATGCAGAGTCAATTTGAAATGAGTAGTATGGGAGAACTGAAGTTTTTCTTGGGTCTCCAAGTTAAACAGACTGAAAGTGGTCTTTCCATATGTCAGTCTAAGTTCACCCTAGAACTCATAAGGAAATATGGTATGGATTCCTCCAGTACCATGAAGACTCCTATGGGGTCAAGTATGTCTCTAAGCAAGGATGATGCAGGAAAACCTGTAGATGAAACCTTGTATAGAGGGATAGTTGGCTCCCTACTATACTTGACTGCAAGTAGGCCTGACATTATGTATGCTACATGTGTTTGTGCCAGGTATCAAGCCTGCCCCAAAGAGTCTCACTTGACTGCAGTCAAGAGAATCTTGAGATATCTAAAGGGCACACCTTATCTAGGCCTCTGGTACCCTAGGAATGGAGATTTTGATCTAACAGGCTATTCAGATGCAGACTTTGCAGGATGCAAGAAGATAGAAAAAGCACACTGGATCCTGTCATTCCTAGGTGGAAGACTTATCTCTTGGAGTAGTAAGAAGCAAACCAGTGTGGCCATCTCCACAGCTGAGTCAGAGTATATAGCTGCAGGAAGTTGCTGTGCTCAACTTCTATGGATTCAACATCAGCTAGAAGACTATGGATGTCAGGTAAGTAGAACTCCACTTTATTGTGATTCTACTAGTGCTATTTCCATAGCTAATAATCCTGTATCTCATAGTAGAACTAAACATATTGAGATAAAATATCACTTTCTTAGGGAGCATGTAGAAAGAAATGATATTGCACTTGAATATGTTAAAACAGATAATCAGATAGCTGATATGTTCACTAAGCCCTTAGATGAAGCTAAGTTTAATAAGTTCAAAATTGAACTAGGTATGATAAACTTAGACTAAGTATACAGAACAAAAATTGGCTAAGTAAAAAGGTGTCGACACATAGACAAGTCTATGTCGACACAGAATAGTAAGTGTCGACACTTCAGAAAAATGGTGTCGACACATCTAGGAAGTTAGTGTCGACACTTCAGAATGTTAGTGTCGACACATGTCGAGTAGGTGTCGACACATCCACTAAGGTGTCGACACTTAAGTTTTACTCAGAATTTTTCTAAGTAAAGTCTCGACACATGTCGAGTATAGTGGTGTCGACACTTAACCAAGTGTCGACACATAAAATCTGTTAACTAAATTTGTGTCGACACATGAGTGTCGAGACATTATAGGTCAGTGTCGACACTTATTGACAGTGTCGACACATCATTAGAAATTCCTCCCGCCTGTTCGTCTTCAAACAGGAAGGTATAAATAGGGTTCTGTCTTTGATTGTCGACACGCTTTCAAAGTTTCGAGACCTAAACTCTTGTGTCGACATTTCTCTCATCTCAAGACTAAATCTCAAACCCTAATGGCTCCCAAGCTGGAAGAGAACGTCAACGAGGGCTATGAGCTCGTGCGAGGCGCATTTGACGACAGCGATCAGGAATTCAAATCGGTGATACCCTAGTCAGCGATTCAGGACTGGAATTCTTGGTTTCAGAACCAACGAAAATCTGGAAGAAAGAAGTATTGAATTTCTTACTCAAGCAACTGTGGACGACTCTGGATTCAGAATCAAGTCCAGGGTGCATGGCACCAAAGTCAAAACTATCCCCCAAGTCTTTGAGAAAGGTACTTCAGCTACCTAAGATTCAAGAAGAAGAGGAGGTAACTGCTTCTAAGACCAGGGAAGCTCTTACTTGGTGTGGACTGGATTCACAGATGAAGGTGGGATCAGTCTTCAATAGGAAGGGGATGAACAATCAAGGCAAGTTCTTGTCAGAAGTAGTGGGCAAGGTAATTCTGTGCAAACCAGGAGGGCATGACAGGGTGTCTGCCTCCATGTTTGAAGTAATGACCAGAATCATCTTCACTCTGAAGACAGATTGGTCAATGGTGGTTTTTGAGAAAGTGAAGGAAAGCCTGAAGAAGCCCAATCTGGGCAGGATTATAAGTCTCTACCTGGCTGGATCCATTCCAGAGGTAATGAGCACTGCTGCAGGAACAAAGATAATCATATGAGAAGAATGGACTCCAGAATATTCTCAAGATGGGAAAGGGTGCTGGTGTCAAAGGACTTGGCCACCCCTGAGAAACAAACTTCTAAAACAGACTCTCCTCCCAGGAAGAAAAGGAAGACAGCTGCTGTGCCTCAAGAGTCCTCAAGCAGCTCAGGCAGTGAAGAACAGTGTGGTCTTCACTCCTGAAAGTCCAGTAGATGTGACTGCAGCAAAGTCACCTGCTCCTCAGGAGCCAGCTGATATCCAGGGGGAGCCTCCAGCTGTAGAACATCCATCTACACTGGATAGTGAGCAGGCTACTCTCATCATTCAAGAGGTACTTGTTGATCTTAACATTTTGAATTTTTCTATATCACATTCTGATTTGTCTGATGACCATCAGCCAACTCAGCAAGCACAAGAACCAGATGTTGTTCATCCAGACACATCTGTTGTGATACCTGATGCAGTGGTAGAAGAACCAAGGACATCTCCTGCACAGTCTCCACCAGAGTATACCATGGAAGATCTGTTTTTGAACTTGGATCAAGAAGATTTTGATATGGAAAGACTGCTGCTGATGCAGTGAAGGATGCTGTTGCTGAGGGGGAGACTTTGGATATAATAGAAGAGCCTATAAGGCTAGATTCTGAGCAGGCACAAGATGTGCATACTGAAAGAACATCCAGCCCTAAGGATAGGGTGGATATAGCAAGTACATCTGACTCTGAAGATGAGGAAGCTGAGCAAGCTAAGAAAAAGAAGTTCTTTGTATTCAAGAGGAGGAGCCAAAGCTATAAGAAGGCTCTACAAACAGTTGCTCAGCATTCACTAGTTCAACAAGCTCCATCCACTGATTATAGTGCTCTACTGCTTGCAATGCAAATCAAGATGGATGAACAAAGAAAAGCCTTAGAAACTTATGTTGATGAAGGGCACAAGGCACTGCAAACTGATCTAGGCCAGGAAATCAAGTCTATAAGGTTTGAAATGAACCTTAATAAAACAGCAATGACTGATTGTTTTACCAAGGGTGCTAATGCTGTGGTCTATCTAGCTAAACATCAAGAAGCAATTAAAGAGAAAGTGGATGATATAGCAGTCAAGCAAGGCTATGTGCTGGAGAATCAGTTGAGAATGAATGATAATCTGACTGCATCTCACAATGCCATAGTCACTGAAATCAAGAATAAGTCAGATGAACCTTCAACTTCATCTGCTGCTGCCAAAGCTGATTTTGATAAGATATTTCAAGCAGAGATTGCTGCTGTTAAAAATGCCATAAAAGATTCCCAGAAGGTCATATCAGAACAGCTTACAAAGCTTAGACCTTTCTTTAAAGAGGGCATAAGATATTTGGATAGCCAAATCCGATTTCAGAAAGATGATGTAAGGGATCATATGGCTCAAGAAGTCATAAAGGGGGAGAGAGTGTTAGTCAAGGCCAGTTCTGAGCATGCAAAATGGATTTCAAATTCTATAAGGGCTACACTTGGATATCCTCCCCTGTGTGATGACAATGAAGTAGGTGAATCTGGTATTCAAGGAACATTTCTTGGAGGTGAGACAACAAGCAGTGGCTGATGTCATCTATCCACCTCCAGACTTTGAAATGATTCATGCTGATGTAAGCACTATGTATAGTCCAACTGCTGGCAAGCCAAATGTTATTCTGGAAAAGGTTGTTCAACCTATCACAGCTGCTATGCAAGAGGCATTGGATAAAGAAGAAGAAACTAGGCTGTCAAAGAAGAAGTTTAGGGAAATTGCTGAGCAAAAGCCAGATTTTGAACAATGGAGCCCTACTTCTAGAAACATAATTCTTACAGCCTGGAAAGCAGCCAAGGATAATGCCCATGAGAGAAACAAGTGGTTCTCAGAGGCTGAATGGAGAAAGCATGAGATTAGACAAGAAGCCATTGTCCAACACAGAAGGAAGGCCAAGTTAGGAAAGCTACCTCCAACAGCTGTGGAGCCTAGCAAGTACTTTCCCAAGCCTTATCATTATTTTGAAAGGCAGAAGATCAAGGCAGATAAGCAAGATCTAAAAGGGAAGAAGACTGCTGAAGCTGAGCCTGCTGCTGCTGCTGCTGCTGTGAAAGCTCAAGTTAAAGCTGGAAAAGGGATTGTCATCAAAGAACCTGATCAGCACTAGATTAGGAATTAACTTGTTGCTTATTGTAATTTTGTTAAGAGAAAAACATTGTAATACTTCATTGAAAATGTATAAGAAACATTATTGGAACAGTATATGATAAATATAGTTTGAATGTTCTGAAATATGTGTGTTTCTTAATTGTTCTGCAATGTTTAATAAGTATACATGTGTGGTTTATTACATGTTCAAGTTTTCCCTGTTGTCATTTATATGTTTTACATCATTTTGTAATTTTTAATTATGAGTGGTGTATATCATTGACTAAGGGTTATGACTTCTCCAAATAGGGGGAGATTGTTGGGTACATTGGTCAAATGTACCTGATTTGAAGAAGCCTCACCTAACTCAATGATATACATCAGAATGTATTTGATGTTTGTTTGAGTTTATTGTGCAGGTTAGACATACACTGGACTGAAGCTGAAAATTTCTAAGTCCATGTGTCGACACCCAGAGGCAAAGTGTCGACACTTGAGAAAGCTTGTGTCGACACCCAGACATGCAGTGTCGACACTTGGAGTCATTGTGTCGACACCAGGGAAGAAGAGTCGACACCAGTCAGAAAGTGTCGACACTTGGAGCTGTGTCGACACTCAGTGTAGAAGGATGCAGAAAAGCTGTGTCGACACTTAGCAGAAGTGTCGACATCTTGAAGAGCTGAGTCAACACCAGACAGTGTCGACACTTGGAGTTGTGACGACACTCAGCATAATTCTGCAGAGACTAAGTACAAGTGTCGACACTCTACACAATGTGTCGACACACACTCAAAGAAATCAACACTTAAAGAATGTGTCGACACTCAGCACAATGTGTCGACACATAACCAGAAGACTCAACACTTGAAGATAGTGTCGACACAAGGAGCTGTGTCGACACTTAGCAAAGAACAGAAAACTTGTAAAATATTCTAAGTATAAGTGTCGACACTAATGGAATGTGTCGACACTCAGCTGAAGAATCAAGAATGAAGACTTGTGTCGACACCAAGAAGCAGTGTCGACACTTGACAGTTTCTACACATGAAGATGTGTCGACACAAAGGAGATGTGTCGACACTTAGAAGAATACAGAAAGAATGAAGTACAAGTGCTTGTGTCGACACTCAATTTCAGTGTCGACACATGCAGAAGAAACTGTGTCGAGACATACAAGGAATGTGTCGACACCTTGTAGACTTGTGTCGACACTTACACAACATGTGTCGACACTTGGTCTATAAGTGTCGACACTTAAGAACAGAAAGTCTCGACACTAACTGACAGTTAGAGAATTTCAAGAAGTGACTGGTTGACATGACAGCTGCCAATCCAGCCAGGTCTACAGCAACTGTCAGCAAAGTCAAAAGACTGTTATAAACCGGATCAGCCGGTTACCATGAAGGAAGCCTATAAATAGGCACCCACAGTCTACAGAAAAGGAGTAGAGATAATAATTAAGAAGTTCACAAACATTACATGGTGTGATTGAAGTAGTTGATCAGACTAAATCAAGAAGTGATACACAGAAGATCAACACAAGAAGATCAGGCAGTCCAACTGCAGATCTAAGTAGTTGAAGAGAGAGAGCTCCAACCAAGGATTCAGTCTTTGGAACTAAGGCTGAGAAGAAGAATTCAGAGTCATCTGGATTTCAAGAAGCAGAGATCAAGGATCAACTGCAGAAGATTCAGACTAATTCAGTTCTACTCAAGAAGCTTTGAAGAAAGCTAAGTCAGTTTGGATCAAGCTGAGTTCTTCCAAGAACTCTCCAAGAAACTCTCAACTCCTCTCATTCCTTCTGAGTTGTAGAGTTAGAATTTGTAATTTCTATTATAACTTGTAAGATCCATTGGATCTGAGTGATTGTAAGCCTATTTTATAAAGGCTGAGGGTAGGGCTTGGTGCCTGAGTGTAGGAGTTGAAGAACTCTGAGTGTAGGCCTTTGATTGGCTGAGTGTAGGCCTGGGTGGCTGAGTGTAGGCCTTTTGGCTGAGTGTAAGGCTTTGAGCCTGAGGTAGGAACCTTGTTGGGTTCTGAGCTAGTGGAGAAGTTTGGCCGAATCTAGTACACTGCTAGATAGGCGAAGGGGGAAAGTGGATGTACCCAAAGATTGGGGAACCACTATAAAATTAGTGTGTCTGCTGTGCTGTGCTGTGTTGTGGCTTTTCTGTGTGATTTCTGAAATTGCTGTTAACTGTAATAATCTGTGATAAACTGTTATGCTGTCAAACAAAAGTTAAAAAGGTTTAGGTCACCTATTCACCCCCCCCCCCTCTAGGTGTTTAGGTACCATATCTTTCAGAACAAGCCGCGAGTAGAGAATAGAGCACCAAGCCGGGCGACCAGAAAATAGGTCGGGCGGCTAGAAAGGCCGCTTCCAAGAAGCCGAGCAAAGCAGAGGGAAAGAAGTCGCACGACCTGAAAAAGTCGGGCGAACAGAGGAGAACAAGTCGCGCGGCCAAAGATGAGGCCGAGGCGACTAGCAAGCAGGAGCGGGTAGAAGGCAACAAGAATGCGGCGAAAAAGCAGGCAAAGGTCCAGCGGGGAAGAGGTCGCGCGGACTGAGAAGACCGAGCGAACAGAAGAGAAGAGAAGAGCAGGTGACCGCGACCAAGATGCGGGTAAGAAAGGAATAACCCGCACGGTCAGGCAGAACACAGCAGCTGCGAGAAGGCGGTCAAAGGCACAGCGGGGAAGAGGTCGCGCGGACTAAAAAGGCCGAGCGAACAGAAGAGAGGAGAAGAGCTGGTGACCGCGACCAAGATACGGGTGAAAAAGGAACAACCCGCACGGTCAGGCAGATCACAGCAGCAAGCCGCGAGTAGAGAGACAACACACGCGGATAGGGACAGACCGCAACGACTAGGAAGTCGGAGTGGGAGGAAAGAGCAAGGAGCGCGGCGACAAGGAAACAGGTCGCCGCGACAAAGATCAGAAGGAGAAGAGAAGAAGAAGCAAGCCGCGCGAACAGGGCAGCGGACAGAAACAAGCCGCGCGGATAGAAACAAGCCGCGCGGACAGAGAGAAGCAAAGTCGCGAAGCAAGTCGCAGAATGCTGAAAACAAGCCGCGAACAACAGAGGGCGCACAGAATCAGGAGGAAAGGACCGTGTCCTCTGATACCATGTTAGAAAGTAGAGAAAAGAAGCGAAAAGTAGAGAACAAGCGAATAAACTTTTGAATAATTGAAATTTTATTATCCAAAAAAGATGTCTATTACAAAGGTATGCCCTCCTTTATATAGAATGGAGGAGAGATGAGAGAATACAAATAAGAGATGTGAGACTATAATTTACAGGACAAGCGGATTATACAAAACAAACCGCACAAGCCGCGCGGTTAGACAGCAGGGCTAACCGCACGGCTACCACCAGAGAGGAAGAGAGACTGCCAGGGAAGACCGCCAGACCGCCCGGTCTCCAAGCCGACTGAGACAAACCGCCAGACCGCGCGGTCTTCAACCCGCCAAGATAAACCGCCAGACCGCCCGGTCACCAACTTCAACACGGCGCACCACCAGACTTGGACTTTTGACGGTGCAGGAACGCCCATAACGAACACAACTCAACAAAATTTTACAACTCAGCAATAATATACATAAATATATTTTTTTTTCTTTTATTCCACATTGGGAATTTTCTTTTTATTTACTATCATATTCTTTTTTTACTTCCTGTTTTTTTAATCCCAAAATCCAAAACAAAATATGAAAACACGGCAACACCACAAGCTGCACAAACACCAACATAACTGCCCACACATAATGAATACAAACTACAACAAAACAAACTAACTGAGCGACCACATTCAGGTGTGCGAGTAGAAAAGGATATATGGCTATGGTAGCGAGGCGAAGGGATGTCAAAGGAAGGGATAGGCTCAATGGGGGTAGCAACAGATAGATGTCGGGAATGGTACAAGGCTCAAACTAGACAAAGTCACGGCCCACATCATGCACGCACTTGACTAACCATGTACCCATGCTT
The DNA here is from genome assembly GCA_039583875.1 of Platanthera guangdongensis. Classification (NCBI taxonomy): domain Eukaryota; kingdom Viridiplantae; phylum Streptophyta; class Magnoliopsida; order Asparagales; family Orchidaceae; genus Platanthera; species Platanthera guangdongensis. The sequence goes on from CM077159.1 coordinate 81,821,516, forward strand.
CGAGAGTAGCTAGGGGCAAGTTTTTAGCCACCGAGAAAGACAACACTTCCTCCCGACTCGAACAATACGAGGCTATTGAACTCCGACACACAATCCTACACCACCGTTTGATTCACAAACGGATTCACAACTAAAGTACCGTAAACAAAATCTACGCTAATAGAAAAATAAAAACTATAAGCATATAAAGAATTTTAATCTACACAGACTCTAAGTGATCATGAGTGTACGCCTAGGAACACTCTTCGAGTCAACATTTTACTCCATCACGCAATCCGAAACCAACACAACATTCTTTATTCTACGCACAAGTGATAAACTAGCTCGACGCGTGCAAGTGCTTAAGTAAATGCTCTCAAGTGGGTGTTGTGAGTGCAAAGCAAATGCAAATGATATAACAATAAATGCTTCTAGTATGCAAATTAAATGTGCACGTAAGGGATAACCACGCGTGGCTCTCCCCCAGATTTAATTTATGCCTCACAACATAATGATAAGATAGTGCAAATCAAAACAGAAAGCTAGGGGAGAAGTTAACCAATGCTCATCAAGTGAGCATACCAGAAGACGCGTGAAAATCTGAAGCGAACCCGACCTTTGAAGATGTAATGTATACTTGAAAGGGTGAGCTTCACAAAAACAAAAGAAAATAGACATACTAAAACTGAATAAAAAGCAATTAACTACTCTAACTATGAAAATGGCAATGCAATAGAAGTAAGATAAGTACTGGGGTTACTGTTATCGCAGCATGACTTATTCGACTAACATACAGTTCTTGCTAATGGGCCTATGAAATAAAAAAATGAACAGACAACTGTCCTAATATCCGTGTCAGTAATGGGTACCGATACGGTGATAGAACAGTAACCCCTCTACCTGAATAATAATACCTACAAACTGCAAGTAGAGGAAACAGAATGTAAGATGAGGAGGAGGCCTGGTCCTCACTCATCTCACACTAAAAATCCTTGCCCTGCAACGTATCATCCACAGCAGGTCTACAGGAGGAGAATACAACGAATGAGGCTTCCTCAATGGAGGAGGGATCAACCTCCTCGCATATAAGGATGTTGTGATCATTGACTTGAGCAGAGTGATCCAAGTCCTCCTGAAGTACCTGTGGAGACTCAACCTGCACAGGCTTAGATGGAGAAGGGGGATCAAGAAATAAAAGAGACTAAGAACATAAGAAACTAATCAGGGGAGTGATCCCAGTCTCACTCCCCAAAGGCTGAGGTAGAAAAATATCGTCGGCATTGTCGACAATGCAACAAGGCTCAGCAGGATCCATAGAGGCCTCCACCAAGACTTGGACTTCCTCCACTGGTGTTGAGGGAGAATCCTCGACACCAGGAAGGTTGTCCTCCTCCACGGGGGTGGAAACAATCCATGTATCACAAGCCTCAACTTGCGATGCATCGTCGAAAATGTCGTGAGAAACGACTGTAGTAGAATGCACAAAAGGAGGAAGAACATTGCTCGGTTAAAAGTCAAGCACAGGTTCTTCACAAAGAATCGGTTCAACGCTTGGAGATGTATGCATAGGAGAGATAGGCTCAGCCACGTCGAAGCCTAGATCAGCCACACATCTAGTGGTTGTGTCCGCATCATTCCCTTCAAAAAATGAAGGTGACAAGGTCACATAACTAGACGATGAAGGTGTGCCACCGAGGGTAGGAGTCGGGATGATCCAGATGTCTGGCTCATCATCCTCTTCCATAACACGAAGGTACTCGGCACAATCCCTCAGGAAATGATCTGTTCTATGACAATACAAACACTTTCTACCAGTACTCTGCGGTCCTTGTGGGGCCAGAGATGAATAAGAGAATGGTGTATATGGCGAGGACAAATGGCCATAAGCTTGGGGCACAGTGTTTGAAGGGCTGTACGAAAACAACATCTCATGCATTTTGCGCTGAGGCTTATGCTCAATATCTCTCATAGGGCATTCATGACTAGCGTGGGAGGAAATTCCACACCAACGACATCGGGCATACGAATAACCCCACTTGGTGTCGAAATAACAGATTCAAAATAAATTGTGCAAATTACTAAATCCAACAATATATCACTACATTTGCCTAAACAAACAAAAAAAGCAAGATAAACAAAAATAGAACAAAACAAAAGCGATTTATAAAGGAAAATGAAAGCAATCTCACGTCTCCCTCTCTAGCAACTCACATGGCTGTGTTCCCCGGCAACGACGCCAAAAACGTGATGCGTTGAACTACAAGTGTAACGGTCGCACAAGTAATATAAAATGGGCGAATTTCCCCAAGTATCGATCTCGAGGGAACACAGTAAGGTGGAGTTAATTTTGAGGAGGACTTGAGATTGAAGTCCTAAGTTCGAGGTTACAATGGGAGAATGGTTATGACTTGCGTACAAGAAAATAAAACAATCTAACTTAACCAATGCGGGTCACCGACACCGCTTCTCAAGGTGAGTGGATTACACGGGCCGCTATGCACCGCTTCGCAACATGGATGGCCGAGAAGGCTTCCGGAATTGAGGGCCGTAATCACCTCATCACTATGCTCACACCTAGCACTTGCTAGTGTAGCTAACACAAACATTCACACCACAAGTAACTTAAGCCAACAAACCAGCGCATCACTCACAAGCATGAACAATAGTAAATAGCATTAAGCCCCACCTTCATCAAAGTTCTTGCATGAAATAATAATGAAAATCCAATACAATAACCTAGAAATGTGGAAGAGAAAGGTAGAGATACAAAAAATGAACGAGACTTTGCCGTAGACGTCTGAGGAAGCACTGGGTTGTCAATCCATGTCCAGCGAGCCACTCATTGGTTGCGTCCAGGGTCGGGGAAGGCTGTCACCGCTTCCTAAGCACTTGTCTTCTCGTTGGTCTACGTTGTCCACGTCAAACCTTCACTTCTTCCTTACTTTACGGAGATCGTAGATTAGAAACTCACTTCTTTACGCCATGGATGTAAGGGAACTTCATAGGGAGCAAATCCCTAGCGGTTTAAAAAGAAATCGCGGAGAATTTTCTTAACACATGGGCAAAACGCACGGGCGCAGACTGTGCGTGAAGAAAAATGCACGGGCGCGGACAAAATTGAGAATTTTGTGAAATGATCGTGCACGACCAGCCCAAAACGTGCGTGAAGGAAACGCACGACCGTGCGATCCGGAATAAGTAATAAAAGCGTGCGAAAATGGTCACGCATGGTTGGAATCATCCGTGCGAGGCCAAAATGCACGGGTAACCACAGAGCACCCAGAACAAGGCCAAAACAGGCAGAACGTGCGATTCCTTCGTGCACAGTTTGGAACAAACCGTGTGGGAACCAAACGCATGGGTGGATCAGAAATCACAGGAAACCACCAAGTAAAACACACGATTACACTGAAACAGTGGGCGAAGAAAACGCACGACCGTGCGTTTTACACAGGAAAAATCTGTAGGCCGGGATTTCAGACCACCTGCACAACAAACCTCACAATGGGGGCACAAGCCACCAACATACAGAATAGAAAGAAATAAAACTAAAAGAGAGACTTGGGGAGCACCATGTACTTACCCCCAACAGAATAGTGCACAATTGCACACCACAATGAGCCAAAATGTGCACTTCATGTGATAATGGTGTATAAGTGAAATTTAAGCAGTAACATACTAAAAGTGAAGCACAAATACAAGAAAACAAGCCCGGATGAGTCCGAAAAACCATATATAAATCGGACTCATCACTCATCGCTCACTCCAATTCCCACATCACGCACTCGATGTATTTATTTCACCAGAGAACTTTAACCATGGGGATGATCTTTCTCCGCAACACTCGATCTTGAGAATCCAGAATACGAACAGGTCCTTCCACGTACGTAAGGTTGGGCTGAATCTGGGGCACCGAGTAAAGAGCTTGATGATCACCACGTATACACTTCCGCAACTGGCACACATGGAACACATCATGTACACCAGGGAAGGAAGCTTGCAACTCCATCTTATAAGCTGACACTCCGATGTGCTCAAGAATTTGAAAAGGTCCCACATATCGGGGGTCTAAATTGTGGTTCCTTCCATACCTTTTATCACCTGACATCGAAGAAACTTTCAGAAAAATTGTCACCAACGGCGATCTCCAGATCAACCCTTCATTGATTAGCATATTTCTCATAGCGTTCTTGTGCTTCATAGAGCTTTTCTTGAATATGAGTCACGACACAATTCAACTCTTCAAAGGCTTCCGGACCTAGCAACGGTCTCTCACCAACTTCAACCCGGAACAAAAGAGTTCTACAACACCTCCCATATAAGGTCTCAAACGGAGCCATCTGTAAGCTCTCTTGATAACTATTATGGTATGCAAACTCCATGAGTCTGAGATCCTCATCCCAAGCGCCACCGTGATCCGAAATATAATATCTGACCATATCATCCACGATTTGATTAACCCTTTCTGTTTGACCATTCGTCTGCGGATGATAAGCTGTAGAATACCTTAAATCAGTGCCCAACACCTCCTGTAAACTCTTCCAAAACGAGACGTAAATCTAGAGTCTCGGTCTGATACGATATTGACAGGCACTCCATGCAATCTGATAACCTCATCAAGGTACAATTCAGCTATCTTCTTCAGAGAATATCCAATCTTGAAAGGCATAAAGTGGGCACATTTAGTCAATCTATCAACTATCACCCAAATAAATTCATGCCCACGGGGAGATCTCGGTAAACTAGTGTTGAAATCCATCAAAATACTCTCCCACTTCCAACTTGGAATATCAAGCCGTGTCAATTTAACACGAGGCCTCCTAAGGTCAGCCTTAACACACCGACACATATAACATTCTGCCACAAACTTTGAAATATCATTCTTCATTCCTAACCACCAAACAATTTGCTTTAGGTCCTTATACATTTTAGTGGAATCAGGATGGTAGGAAACACTAGAACCACGAGCTTCATTACAGATTTTAGCCCAAATATCACCAAAAGCGGGAAGGCAAAACCTACCCCAATATTTTAAGGTATCTAACTCATCCAAGGATAAATCAGGTAACTCTCCCTACACAATTCTATTCCGGAGGTGTAACAAATCCGGATCATCCTTTTGATGTGCTCGAGTAAGGGAAATCCAAGAGGGCTCTTCTGCTTCTAAACTAACAAGCACAATATTACTCCCAAATTCAATGTCCATCAACAGGAATTCTTCCACCAAGGATTGTATACTCAAATTGAAATTTTTGGCAGTATTTCTACTCTAAGCATCGACTACTACGTCAGCCTTTCCTACGTGATAAAGGATTTCCACATCATAATCGACCACATATTCTAACCGCCGACGATGACGCAGATTTAGTTCCTTCTGAGTGAAGACGTACTTCAAACTCTTATGACATGTATAGATCTTGCACAATGCGTCATACAATAAGTGTCTCCAAAGTTTCAACTCATAAATCACAGCAGCAAACTCCAAATCTTGCGTATTATAGTTTCTTTCATGAATCTTCAATTGCCTTGATCCATACGCGATCACCTTACCATCTTGCATCAAACGAAAGCCAAGTACGATGTGTGATGCATCCACATACACAACATACTCAACTCCTTTAGTAGGTAAGGTTATGACTGGAGCAGTACATAATCTCATCTTCAACTCTTGGAACGCTTCTTCACACTTATCACTCCAAATGAATGCAGTATTCTTCTGAGTAAGTCTAGTTAGAGGGGCTGACAATACTGAAAATCCTTCCACGAATCTTCTATAATGGCCGGCCAGGCCCAAGATACTCCTAATCTCTTTAGTTGTTGAAGGTCTCACCCATTCCATCACAGCAAAAATCTTAGTCGAGATCACGGAAATACCGTCCTTGCTATCAACATGACACAGAAAAGACACCTGAGGCAGTCAAACTCACACTTGCTCAACTTCGCATAGAGCTTATGCTCCCTCAGGGTCGACAAAACCAAATCTAAATGCTGAGTATGCTCCTCAACATTTCGGGAATACACAAAAATATCATTTATGAACACAATAACATATCGGTCCAATAAGTCCTTAAACACTCTATTCATTAAGTCCATGAATGTGGAGGATGCATTAGTCAACCCAAAGGACATCACCAAAAACTCAAAATGTCCATGCCACGCTCGAAAAGCGGTCCGTAGAATATCTATAACATCCCAAATCCCAATTTGGGTTCAGGTTGGGTGACAAGGCCTGGGACACAGGCGTGTCCCAGGGTGTGTTGGCTCGGGTTGAGTAGCCTCTCGAGTGCACGATGAAATGAACTCGAGAAATTCTCGAGAGGTAACACGCCATACAACACAGGCATGTCAGAGGGCGTGTCCCCCTCTGTTCGATGAATAGCGCTCGACGATCGTCGACCGGCAAGATAAGTTGAGTACACGGCCTGTGACACGGTCGTGTCATAGGGCGTGACCTTCTTTGGATCAGCCAAGGATGTGTGTGTTGGTGGACACATGTGTGTCTTGGGTGTACACGGCCTGGGACACGTGCGTGTCCCATGGCCGTGTCCCACTCGGGTTGAGTTTGTGGTGTGTTGCCTGTGGGATACGCTATGGCACACGGGCGTGTCAGCCATGTGACACGGGTATGTCACATGGCCGTGTCCTGTTCTGGATACGTTGGTTGTGTGCTGCTTAAGGAACACAGCCTATGACACGGGTGTATCACAGGGCGTGTCAGCCCAAAAATGGATATTTCTGGGCAGATCGTGGACGTTCATTTCCTCATCTTGGATCCAAGGGTCCAGGCCCTTCCCTACTATTTTATAACCGTGGATGGAACTCTCCTTCACTCTTAAGCATTCTCTTTCTGAAGAGATAAAGAGGGAGGATAGGAAGGGAGGAAGGGGAGAAGGAAGTCGGTTGCCGGAGGAGCTGCGGAGTTCCGAATCGAGATTCGAGTTCAGATTCGTGGAGGTATATGCATGGAATCCTCCACAAAGAGGTGGACAGCGTAAGTGATTCTAGATTGAGTCTGCATCTAGAGCCAGAAGTGTGTAGTACGATATAGGTATGCTATGTGAAGCCCATCCGGATGTTTAATCTGGATTGGTAATGGTTATGTTTGAACCGGAGAAGACTCCGTGTATTTTATGGATTCTCGTGAATTATGAATGTAAGCTCATTTTGTTGTGAGCTCTGCGTGATTTGTATGCTGATCTTGGATGCTTTGCATAAGCTCCCTATGGTGTGAGTGCTGTGAGCGCTATTTGCTATGAGAGAGCGGAAAGCTGCGAAAAATCTGGAGGGAATGCCGACCAGCGTCAAGTGTTGTGCTACTGACGGTTTAAGCACGGGAAAATGCTGACTTTGTAACAGCCCAAATATTAGAATGGCAAATTTTTGGGTGACACGGCCTGGGACACGGGCGTATCCCATGGTGTGTCCTACTCGGGTGCGTAGCAGTCGCGAGGTCGACGAATATGCATTAAACGAAGTGTTCGGGAGGAAAACGCCCCGCGTCACGGGAGTGTCAGGGGCCGTGACCTCCCATGTCGACACTCGAGTTCTATGGTCGACGAAAGTGGTCGACAGATGGAACACACCCTGTGTCACGTACGTGTACCATCCGACACAGGCATGTACCTCCTCTGGTCGACGAAATGTTTTCGACGATCGTCGAGTGCAAGTACAAGCCCCATGTCACGGGCGTGACTTGGCCGTCACGGGCGTGTACCCTGGTCGTGACCTATTTCAGGATAAGGCGGCTTGTGTACTGCTTAATGTATACGGCCTGTGACACGGGCGTGTCACAGGGCATGTCAGACTCGAAAAATGAGTTTTAGGCTTTTTCGTGGCCGTCCATTTTTCTTCAGCTGGGATCTAACAGTTGAGAGCCCTCCTTGCTTCCTTAAGGCCAAAAACTGAGAAAGAAGTCTCATTATGTTCTTGCCTTCATCTTTCTAAAAGCTTAGAGAGAGAAAGAGAGAGGAAGAAGGAGGAAGAGGAAGAGGAAGAGGGGCTGATCTCCGGTGGAGCTTTAGAGAGTCAAGCTGAGATCCGAGGCCATCTTTGCGGAGGAAAAGTGATTGCGGTTCTTTCGAGCCAGCTAGGAGTTCATGGCACCGAAGCGGTCTTCAAGGGTAATGACCTTTCTTCTTAGCCATGTGAAGGCTTCCTTTTTAGCATATGCATATGATTCCCCCACCAAAGGGTGGCTAATTGTGGGAGTCTTTGGGTTGATTCATGGAATCTCTAATTTGTTGGCATATAGATCCGGAAATTGAGTACCGAATAGGCATATTGTGTGAAGCCCATCTGGACAGGTTGGTCTAGATTGTTGATGTTGCATACGAACTGGAGAACACTCCGTGATAAACGCGTAGTTTAGGAGTCGACGGGTTGGACCTGTGAAGGGAAGTAGCAGGAAGTACTGGATTGGAAGTCCAGGAAAGACCCTTTGTGATGCTTGATGTTCTGGGGTGGTACCTGTGAAGAGGAGTAATAGGAAGTTTTGGTGTGGTAAACTTGGAAAGACCCTTGACATTGTGATATGTGCGGAATCATACCTGTGAAAGGGAGTAGCAGGAAGTACTAGTGTGCCCAGGAAAGATCCGCAAATGTTGTGATATGAATGGGTGTAAGAGAAATACCCAGGCTTGAATGCTAGAACAGGATTGGTGAGACCGACCCGCGCCTTTTTATAGCCACGAGTACGTCGTACTCGGTGATGGAAAGGCGATTTGAGCAACGGAGGGTGGAGGATCCGACCTGCGTTATGTTCGTCCGATATGAGACCGGAAAGTACGGTCTGTTGGAGCGCATAACAAGAGTCGTACGCCTGCGCGCCATGACACAATGGGGAGCTATGGGCCAATCCCGGTGTATTATGACTAGAACTCCGGCTGCACGCCATTGAGTGAAATGCTCAATGTTTGACCGTTAGGTTGTGACCCTGATACGGTGGTGGGCGATTGGTTCGTCGATACACCAAGAATGTGCCCTGAGTGCATGGATCGTCGGGCCAAGTGGCTGACGGTTGTGATGGAATGTGTGCGTGAAAGCACATTGTATGAGATATATATATATATATGCTTGTGAAATGCTATTCCTGCTGGTAAGAATACCACTGCCCCAAGAAAGGTGTGGGGTCACTATAATTTGGTCAGCTGAATGCTGACCGTTGCCTCTATTTTCCACCGTTGGGTGGGTTGTCCCTTTGCAGGTGTTGGAGAGCTGAGCGGGACGCGTAAGGGCTGAAGTCCCTACTACATTTGTTGTTGCTGCTGCTAGCCCTCGAAGGATAAATAAAATGAAATGGAAGTGTTATGTTTTCTTTTGATATGGCAGGCCCGCGTGCCAATGTTTGAGGCCACTATTTTGAAAGCCCTGTAAGGCCATAAGGCCAACTACTTGTATGTGTAAGACATTCCTATAATGTATAAAATGTGGAAGTTTTATGAGGTCTCTCGGTCTTTCCCTCTCGAAGTCATGGTCGACTTCTTTTGTGGGGTGGCGAGCCCATCTCTGTGCGAACTAAGTTAACACGATTGAACTCCTGAATGTCCTTGGTAGGAATACAAATACATGTGTTTGAGGAACCTGCGCGTTCCTATCTATTGTGATTGTTTGTGTATGGTCGCTAATGTGTGTGTCTTGTCCACCTTTAGGTTACACGGAGTGGTGCGGGGCAATCGGAGCCCCAGCGGTCTGATGAAAGTACGACACCAGCTGAGGTGCCGACAGCTCCGCCATCTACAGAAATTGTGCGACAAATTGATGAGGCTTTGTTTGCCATGGTTCAAGGACATCCGGTTGGGCAGGCGCAAGGGCAGGCGTAGCCGACCATGAGGCCAGAACAGGTCGCGGCAAGGCCAGAAACTGTACCGGCTGTGAATCCTCGAGTAGCTGAGAAACAATTAAAACAGTTCATGAGTTTTCACCCGCCTACATTCTCGGGAGTGGGATCTCCTACGCAGGCTGAAGACTGGTTATCGCACGTCCAGTGGATCATGACGAAGATTGGAGTGAAGGAGCATCAAAAAGTCACCTTAACCACCTTCTTGCTGGAAGGCTTGGCGCAATTGTGGTGGGATGAGATGGAGCTGCATCATGTAGCGGGAAGACCATTAACACAAGTGTCGATGGAGGAATTCTCTCGGCTCTTCCTGGCGAAGCACCTCCCGGCGGCACAGCGTATAGCCTTGGAGAATGAATTCCAAAGTCTGATGCAAGGAGATGGCAGTGTGTAAGCTTACCTGCATGAGTTTACACGCTTGGGGCGGTATGCGGGTTCGATTTTTGCTGATGAGCAGAGAAAGACAAATAGGTTCCACAAAGTACTGCGGGACGAGTTGAGGTTCCTGCATTCTAGTTCGGTGAACCAAGGCTTCCAGGCATTAGTTGACACTGCTTGCGTGCTAGAAAAATACATGTAGAGGATGCAAGGGAAGAGGGACCTGGCTGTGACACAGCCAGAGTTTAAAGTGCCCCGACCGACGAAGTCATTTTATAAGAAGAAATGGGGCAAAAGGCCCAAGACGACGGGACAAGCTCCTTCTTCAGTTGCATCGGGAGCAACGTCTGGGGCCACCTCAAGGCCGGATACTCGTACATGCTTCAATTGTGGACGGGTGGGGCATATTGCCCGTGAGTGTCGGGCGCCGCCAAAGAGTGAAAAGAAGGCGGGAGCGTCATATGCTGAGAAAGGCAAGGTAGTGGTGGAATCCTCTACATCTCAAGCGCAGCCCCGGGTCTACAATCTTGGCCTGCAGGAGGGCATCAAGCAGAGTGACGTCGTCATAGGTACGAGTTATGTTTCTGAGTATTGTATTGCTTGTATGCTTTATTTATTACCTAGTTGTATGCGGTTTGTGTGAGTGACATGATGGTCACATGATTTGTGATGATTCAGAACACGCTGGCGCGAGCCCTGTTCGATACGGGTGCTTCTCATTCTTTTCTGTCTAAAGAGTTAATATCACGGCTTGGGATACCTAGTCGTGTAAAGATAGATATCGTCAGAGTGATGTTGCCGAATGGTTGTATAATGCTTGCGGACTAAGCTTGTGATGTGGCAGTGCAATTCGGGAGTCAAGATTTCTGTTTGACTCCATCTGTATTACCGATATCGGAATTTGACGAGATCTTTGGTATGGATTGGATCGCGGAGAAAAATTCCTTGATTGATTGTAATGCCAAAGAGATCACGTTGGGCCAAAATACCGAGTAGGAGACTAAGTTCGCAAGTATGCGAGGAGTGGGCGGGACATTGATGTCTGCCCTCCAAGTTGTCAAAGCTGTTCGGAAGGGACGCGGAGTGTTACTTTGCGTTGATTCAGGTTGTTGAGCCTCAGGCCAGTGTGTGCGATGTTCCGTTCGTGTCGGAGTTTGTAGATGTATTTCCCAAGGATCTCCCTGGGCTACCACCCCAACGAGAGATTTACTTCACGATTGAGCTGGTGCAGGTGCGAAACCTGTGGTCCGCTCGCCATATCGCGTTGCGCCTAAGGAAATGGCGAAGTTGAAGGTCCAACTGCAAGAATTGCTGGACCAAGGGTATATACGCCCAAGTATGTCTCCTTGGAGCGCCCCTGTGCTTTTTGTGAAAAAGAAAGATGGTGGTTTGCGGTTATGTATTGACTACCGCGAACTGAATAAGCTGACCGAGAACAATAAATATCTGATTCCCGGATTGAGGAGTTGTTCGATCAGCTAGTGGGATCGACCATCTTCTCCAAGTTGGACTTTAAATCTGATTATTACCAGTTGAGGATCCGGGAAGAAGACATTCCCAAAACCGCATTTGGGACACGTTACAGGCACTATGAGTTCACTGTAATGTCGTTTGAGCATTTGGGACACGTTTATGGACTTGATGCACCGAATATTCTGACAATACTTGGATCTGTTCGTGATAGTGTTCAATGATAATATCCTGGTGTACTTGAAATCAGAAGCTGTGCATGAAAACCACTTGGGGTTGGTGTTGACTACGTTGAGGCACAATTATTTCTACGTCAAGTTCTCGAAGTGTGAGTTTTGGCTGGCATTCGTGGCTTTTCTGGGCCATGTGGTGAGTGGAACGGGCATAGCAGTGGATCAAACAAAGATAAAGGCCATACATGAGGGGCGAATGTTATCTTCAGTGGCTGAGGTCACGAGCTTCCTTGGACTCGCGGGCTACTATCGAAGATTTATTGCAAATTTCTCACGGATCGCTTTGTCGCTAACCACGCTGACGCGAAAAGAGCAGAAGTTCGTTTGGTCTCCAGATTGCGCGCGAGCTTTTGAAGAGCTGAAGGTTCGGTTGACCACGACGCTTGTGTTGTCATCGCCTTGTGGTACCGATGGGTTTGTAATCTATAGTGATGCCTCATGGAGCAGCTTAGGCTGCATTCTTCTGCAAAATGGAAAGGTGATTGCTTATGGCTCATGCCAGCTGAAGGTGCCCCAGCGAAAATATCCTGTCCAGGACTTGGAATTGGCGGCGGTGATCTTTACACTAAAGCTGTGGCGACACTATCTTTATGGTGTGAAGGTAGAGATCTATACAGATCACAAGAGCATAAAGTACCTGTTGGAGCAGAAGGACCTGAATATGCGACAACGAAGGTGGTTGGAGTTCCTTAGGGACTACACCTTTGAGATTCACTATACTTCCGGAAAAGGGAATGTTGTTGTCGATGCCTTAAATAGGAGAGCTCCGACAAGGGCAAGTTGGTTGCAGAGGCATGATGAACGTCTCATCCAGGAGTTGGAAGCATTGGAGATCTCATGTATTGACAAGAATACTATTGCCGATGCATGTCTGAACTGGACGGAGGTGCAGTGCGACCTTGCAGACCGGATTCGACGAGCAACGAGGCTAGATTAAGATCTCCTACGCTATGCTAAAGATGGGCCAGAGGGTAAGTTCTCCTGGGATGACGGTCTTTTGCGGAAAGAGGGTCGTTTGTGCGTCCCGAATTTGGGTAAATTGAGGGAAGAGCTGATGTAAGAGGCGCATTATACGAAGTACTCAGTTCACCCTGGGAGCACGAAGATGTTCCGAGATATGAAAAAACTGTTATGGTGGTCAGGGCTCAAGAAAGATGTTGCGCATTATGTGGCCAAATGCTAAACCTGTGCCATGGTAAACGCAGAATGGCAGAAGCTTGGAGGGTATTTGAAATCATTGACGATTCCAGAATGGATGTTCGACGATATTTCTATAGATTTCGTGCACGGGTTGTCGAGATCTCAGCGCGGAAATGACTCCACTTGGGTGATTGTCGATCGGCTAACGAAAGTGGCACACTTTCTGCCGAACAGACGGGATGATTCGGTGGAAACTTTGGCAAAGTTGTACTTTGACCAGATTGTGCGGCTACATGGTGTTCCTCGGAGCATCGTAGGTGATAGAGATGGGCGGTTCACATCAAATGACTTGAGGCTAGTTCATCAACTGTTGGGCACGAAATTACAATTTAGTACGGCTTTTCATCCCCAAACAGATGGCCAAACTAAAAGGACCAACAAAACAATGGAAGACATGCTCCGGATGTGCGCCCTCGACTTTGTGAGGAGATGCGAGGATCATCTCTACATGGTGGAGATTGCCTACAATAACAGCTACCAAGCGAGCATTGGTATGGCACCGTATGAAGCTCTCTATGGACGGAAGTGTCATACTCCTTTTGCTTGGTTAGAAGCGGGTGAAGCTAGAGTGTATAACCGTAATGAAGTCGATGAAGCAAACTTGACCATACAAACTATTCGAGAGAGAGGCTAATCATATCTCAGGATCGACAAGTGAAATACTACAACGCCAAGCACCGGAACGTGGAGTTCGTTGTAGGAGACTGGGTATACTTGAAGATCAAGCCCTTCAAAGGCGTATATAGGATTCGACGTCTGAAAAAGTGGAGTCCACGATACCTTGTTGCATTTGAAGTTGTCGAGCGAGTCGGGGAAGCTGCATATCGGCTAGCTCTGTCGGCCGACTTGAGTGGATTACATGATGTGTTTCACATCTCGGTGCTTCGGAGGGCCGTGATCGAGTCTTTTCATGTGCCGGTAGAGTATGCGCTAATGACGAAGGTTAGGCCCATTCAGATCGAGGATCGTGCCGAGAAATAACTGCGGAATAAGACGGTCGGAATGGTCAAAGTCCGATGGGATAATTGCGGCTGTGAGGAGCTTACATGGGAGCGAGAGTAGACCATGCGAGCTGAGTTTCCCGAGCTATTTTATAAAGCGGTTGGCTAGTGAAAATTTTGTTGTAACATAAAATTTGGATGTCATAACAGTTGGCTTGCTGGTTTCCTTCCTATGTATAAATTTTGAGGACGAAATTTCTTGTAGGAGGGGAGGATTGTAACAGCCCAAATTTTAGCATGGCAAATTTTTGGGTGAAACGGCCTGGGACACGGGCGTGTCCCAGGGCGTGTCCTGCTCGGGTGCATAGCAGTCACAAGGTCGACGAATATGCGTTCGATGAAGTGTTCAGGAGGAACACGCCCCATGTCACGGGCATGTCAGGGGGCGTGACCTCCCCTGTCGACACTCGAGTTCTTTGGTCGACGAAAGTGGTCGATAGAGGGAACACGCCCCGTGTCACGGGCGTGTACCATCCTACATGGGCATGTCGGATGTCGTGTCCCCCCTATGTTCGTCGAAATTTGCTCGACGATCGTCGAGTGAAAGTACACGCCCCGTGTCACGGGCGTGACTTGGGCGTCACGGGCGTGTACCCTGGACGTGACCTATTTCGGGATAAGGCGGCTTGTGCACCGCTTAATGTACATGTCCTGTAATACGGGCGTGTCAGACCCGAAAAATGAGTTTTAGGATTTTTCGTGGCCGTCCAGTTTTCTTCAGCTGGGATCTAATAGCTGAGAGCCCTCCCTGCTTCCTTAAGGCCGAAAACTGAGAAAGAAGTTTCATTATGTTCTGGTCTTCATCTTTCTAAAAGCTTAGAGAGAGAAAGTGAGAGGAAGAAGGAGGAAGAGGAAGAGGGGCTAATCTCCGGTGGAGCTTGAGAGAGTCAAGCTGAGATCCGAGGCCATCTTTGTGGAGGAAAAGCGATTGCGGTTCTTTCTAGCCAGCTAGGAGTTCGTGGCATCGAAGCGGTCTTCAAGGGTAATGACCTTTCTTATTAGATATATGATGGCTTCCTTTTTGGCATATGCATATGATTCCCCCACCAAAGGGTGGCTGATTGTGGGAGTCTTTGTGTTGATTCATGGAATCTCTCATTTATTGGCATATAGATCCGAAAATTCAGTACGGAATAGGCATGTTGTGTGAAGCCCATCTGGACAGGTTGGTCTGGACTGGTGATGTTGCATACGAACCGGAGAAGACTCCGTGATAAACGCGTAGTTTAGGAGTCGACGGGTTGGACCTGTGAAGGGAAGTAGCAGGAAGTACTGGATTGGAAGTCCAGGAAAGACCCTTTGTGATGCTTGATGTTCATGGGTGGTACCTATGAAGAGGAGTAACAGGAAGTACTGGCATGGTAAATCAGGAAAGACCCTTGAAATTTTGATATGTGTGGAATCATACCTGTGAAAGGGAGTAGCAGGAAGTACTGGTCTGCCCAGGAAAGATCCGCAAATGTTGTGATACGAATGGGTGTAAGAGAAATACCCAGGATTGAATGCCAGAACAGGATTGGTGAGACCGACCCGCGCCTTTTTCTAGCCACGAGTACGCCGTACTCGGTCATGGCAAGGCGATTTGAGCAGTGGGGGTGGAGGATCCGACCTGCATTATGTTCGTCCGACGTGAGACTGGAAAGTGCGGTCTATTGGAGTGCATAGCAAGAGTCGTAGGCCTGTGCGCCATGACACAATGGGGGGCTACGGGCCAATCCCGGTGCATTATGACTAGAACTCCGGCTACACGCCATGGAGTGAAATGCTCAATGTTTGACCGTTGTTTGTGACCCTGATACGGTGGTGGGCGACTTGTTAGCCGGTACACCAAGAATGTGCCCTGAGTGCACGGATCGTCGGGCCGAGTGGTTGACGGTTGTGATGGAATGTGTGCATGAAAGCACATTGTATGAGATATATATATATATGCTTGTGAAATGCTATGCCTGCAGGGAAGAATACCACTGCCCCAAGAAAGGGGTGGGGTCGCTATAATTTGGTCAACTGAATGCTGACCGTTGCCTCTGTTTTCCACCGTTGGGTGGGCTGTCCCTGTGCAGGTGTTGGAGAGCCGAGCGGAACGCGCAAGGGCTGAAGTCCCTGCTGTATTTTCTACTGCTGCTAGCCCTTGAAGGCTAAATAAAATGAAATGGAAGTGTTATATTATCTTTTGATATGGCCGGCCTGCGTGCCAATGTTTGAGGCCACTGTTTTGAAAGCCCTGTAAGGCCATAAGGCCAACTACTTGTATGTGTAAGACATTCCTATAATGTATAAAATGTGGAAGTTGAAAGTGAAGGTTAGATCTGAAATACTTTAGAGGGGGGGGGGGTGAATAGAGTATGGTGGTCTCTTACAAAATCTTTACAACTTTTGCTGTAATCCTAGGTGAACAGGTTAGCAAACAAAGTAGTAAGCACAGCAACCTAACAAATCACAGAACACAGCCAAAAATAAAAGAAAAGGGGCAACCAGACGACACATGAAATTATAGTGGTTCCCCAACCTGGGTACATCCACTCTTCTACCACCCTGGTAGGAATCCACTCAGGTTTTTGATCAGGTTCCTGACACCAATGGGCTTTTGTTCAGGTGCTCAAAAACCAAAACCTCAAGTCTTTTGGTAGGAGACTTACAACCAGGAATAATTTTGATGGGAATTAAACCATGTACAGAGGATGAAAAAGGTGATGGTGTCTTCTCTTTCTCAATAACAACTGAGAAGACTAGTGGATTGATTTCCGCAGATTGCTCCCCCTGAGATCTTGAATGGATCAGGAAATCTGGAGCTCTGCTTCAGGGTAACAGGTCTTCAAAAACTTGATTGCCTTGACCAGAGATTACTTCAGGAACTTCTTCGACAGATAGAGTTATTGTTGTCCTTCTAAAGATGTCCTGTAGGGTTGAAAGACGAAGACTGTTGATAGAAATTGTATGTTCTTCTTCTTCTTGATGATGATGTTCTCTGGCCTAGGCTGATTGCAGTGTGTGAAACTTTAGATTTCTGTAAGACTTTTTTTTTGAGTCTGCCTGCAATCTTCCTTTTTGTATATCGTAAGCTTCTTAAATGTGATGTATGTCAGCAGGACTGCTTAATATTTTTTTTTCTGAAACTGACTGAAAAAAAACATTCGAAATTTGAATCCTTGAGCAGTAAATGCAGTCGGCCTGAGAAGGAAGCGACAATGAATGAATTCCCTAACTGTCCCGTGGAAAAACGGCATGTAATAATCCATGATCAATGCTCGTTCTAACGGTAACATTCCGAGAAGACTGAGCATTAATTACTCAGGAATCATCGCCAAGAAAAGGGACGGAAAACTGGAGAAGACCAAGTCTGGAATCGTTGAACGAAGAACAAAAATTGTCGAGCTGAGTTCACAGTTCATCGAGCTGAGCTGATGAGTTCGTCGACCAGACAATAGCAATTATTCTTCAAGGGAAACTTGTCAATTCTGCTACAATCTTCGTCGAACTGACAATCATCATTCGTCGAACAGAGATCCAAGTTCGTCGACCAAAGAATGATTTTGGACATAGATAGAATCTGAGAAGTCTCTGGCTGAGAAGAGTTCAAATAGTAGACCAGAAGTCATCGACCAAGGAATATGGTTCATTGAGATGAGATCGACGAACGTCGAACACATTTCCTTGAGTTTAAGATATCTCTAAGTCTTGAGTTTCTCTGGCAGTCTCGAGGATGGTTGTGAAAGAAATAGTGTCTAACCACCTAGATGGGGGGGGGGGTGAATAGGTGAACTTTATCTTTTGAAATTTAAGGCAGAAACACTGAACAATTAATCCTGTATTTGTAATTTTCTATAGAAATTCAGCACAGCTAGCTCAACAATCACAGAAATAAACAAACACAGAGTGCACACAGATTTTTATAGTGGTTCCCCAAGGTCTGGGTACATCCACTTTCCTCATTCGCCTATCTAGTAGTGTACTAGATTCGGCCTAACTTCTGCACTACTCCTCAGATCCTCAGATCCTACAGCTCAGAACCCCAAACAGGTTCCTACAACTCAGAGTGTCCTCACTCCTACAACTCAGTCACAAAGCCCTACCACTCAGTCTTCAACAAGACCTACACTCAGAGAACAAAGTCTCCTACAACTCAAGCACAAGGCCCTACCTCAGTCTTCAACAAGACCTACACTCAGAGCACACAGTCTCCTACACTCAGCCTTTATAAAATAGGCTTACAACTCAGATCTATACAAGATCCTACAGAAATTTTGATTATACAAAATAATTAACCACAACTCTGAAAGAGAGAGATGAGTTGACTGGCTTCTTGATGAGTTCTTGGAAGAACTTGGCAGAGATCAACCTCCCTTGGCTTTCTTCGAAGCTTCTTGAATTAGAACTCAGTAGGGTTGAATCTCCTGTGAAGATGATCTTCAATCAACTTCTATCTTGAGATTCAGATCTCAATCTGAATCTTACTTTGCAGCCTGGTTCAGCAGCTGCTCTTCTTAGAAGGAGCTCTCTCTCTCCAAGTTCTTAGATCTTTTGTTGAAGGTCTTCTTCTTTTGTTTTGTTAGATCTCTTGATTAATTTTGATCAATCCCTTTCTGTTGAAGGAGAAAGGTCTTTATATAGTCTTCCTTCAAGGTAACCAACTGATTCGGTTTCTAATGAACTCCTGACAGCTCTGACAGTTGTAGTTGACCGTTTGAAATGGCAGCTGTCAAGTCATCCAGTCATTTCTTGAAATCACTATCACTGTCTGAAAGTGTCGAGACAGATAGTCATTATGTGTCGTCACAAATAGACTAAGTGTCGACACAAGTAGACTAAGTGTCGACACTAGCCTTGATGGTGTCGACACAACTCCTTGTGTCGTTGTAACAGCTTCTCGACACTGCTTCTTCAGAATGTGTTGACACTGATTCTGTGTGTCGACACAATCCTTCTGTTGCATGTGTCAACACTGGTTGAGTGTGTCGACACAAATACTTCTTCTTTAATACTTAGTTGAATTCTGCTGTGTGTTGACACAACTCCTTTGTGTCGACACATGCCTTCTTGTGTTGAAACTTATTGAGTGTCGACACATCTCCTTTGTGTCGACACATGCCTTCATGTGTTGAAACTTGCTGTGTGTCGACACATCTCCTTTGTGTCGATACAAGTACTTTAACTTTGTTGAAGCTTGCTGAGTGTCGACACAGCCTCCTAGTGTCGACACATTTGATGTCGACAAAGTTTCTCTGGGTGTCGACACTGCCTCTAAGTGTCGACACAGATTATGTTGACAATTCTTCACAGTGTGTCGACACTGCCTGTATGTGTCGACACTTTTCTTCTGGTGTCGACTCTGCCTTTCCTGGTGTCGACATAACTACTCCAAGTGTCGACACAGCTTCTCTAGGTGTCGACACAAGCCTTCATAAGTGTCGACACTTTACCTCTAGGTGTCGACACATGGACTTATAAACTTTTGTGCATTTCCTACAATTACTTAACCCGCACATATAAACTCAAAGCACATCAAATACACCTTGATGTATATCATTGAGTAGGGTGAGGCTTCTTCAAATCTGGTACACATTTTCCAATGTAGCCAACAATCTCCCCCTATTTGGAGAAGTCATAACCCTTAGTTAATGATATACATCATACATAACAAATACTTAATATGATGTATAACAGTATTATATGACAGGGTAAAAACTAAACATGTATAAACAAAACATGTATAAATAATTATCTCAGAATAATAATGTAATAGATTGAACATTAAACATTGTTTTGTTACAATTTCCAAAAGTTTTATTAATCAAAAGTTTACATGAAGTTTTAATGCAAATGATTACAAAGTTGTAAACTTAAGAAATTCTATCCTATGGCTTCTCTGGCTCCTTGATAACAATGTCCTTCCCAGATTGAATCTTGGCTTTAACTGGAGCATCATTGTCATCAGCAGGCATCTTTCCCTTAAGATCTTTATTCTTCTATTCTTCAGCCCTTATCTTCTGTCTCTCAAAATAATGATAAGGCTTAGGGAAATACTTGTTAGGCTCATGTGCATTAGGAGGTAGCTTCCCTAATTTAGCCTTTCTTCTGTACTGTACAATGGCCTCTTACCTAGCTTCATGTTTTCTCCATTCCTGCTCAGAATACCATTTGCCCCTTTCTAGGATATTATCCTTTGCAGCCTTCCAAGCAGTCAGAATAATATTTCTGGAAGTTGGGCTCCATTGCTCAAAATCTGGCCTTAATTCACCCTGTTCTCTGAACTTCTTCTTAGATAATTGGTCTTCCTGCTCTTTTAATACTGCCTCTTGCTCTTTTAGTACTGACTCTAGCACAGGTTGTACTACTTTCTCAATGATCACATTGTGATCACCTTCTAGAGGACTATACATAGATTGTATCTCTTGATGTATCATGTCAAAATCTGCAGGAGTGTAGATCACCTGAGCTACTTCAGCTTGTTCTCCTCCAAAATATGCAGGATTTACCCTAGATTCTGCTACATTATCATCATCACATAAAGGTGGATATCCAAGAGTAGCTCTGATGCTATTTGAAATCCATTTAGCATGGTTAGAGCCTGCTTTGACTAATATCCTCTCCCCCTTTATGACTTCTCTTTCTATATGATCCCTAAGATCATTCTTCTGAAATCTGATTTGAGCATTCAAATAGTTAACTCCATCTTTATAAAAAGGTTTTAACCTTTGAAGCTTGTCAGTAATAACCTTTTGAGAATCTTTAATGGCAGTTTTAATAGCAGTTAGGCTCTCTTGTAATTGCTTATCAAAGGCTTCTTTGGCAGTAGCACTTACAGCAGTCTGGGCAGTAGCTATATTTTTCATTTCACTTACAATGGCATTATGAGAAGCAGTCAGATTATCATTCATCCTAATCTGATTTTCAAGAACATATCCTTGTTTTACTGCCATATCATCAACCTGTTTCTTTATATTCTCTTGATGAGTAGCCAGATATACCACTGCATTGCCTCCTTTATGAAAACAATCAGTCATTTCTTTCTTATGTTGATTCACTTCAAATCTAATAGATTTGATATCTTGAGCCAGATCAAATTGAAGTGATTTATGTCCTTCATCCATATAAGTTTGTAAAACCTTCCTTTGCTCATCTAGCTTGATCTGCAAAGCCACCATCAATGAACTATAATCAGTAGTTGGAGCAGGCTGTGGAACAATGGTTTGCATTGTTTTCTTGTAGTTCTGGCTTCTCCTTTTGAAAACCTGTAGTTTTCTTTTCTTGGCTCTAGCAGCCTCTTCATCTTCAGAGTCAGATTTACTAGCAATGTCTACTCTATCCTTTGGAGTAGAGGGCAATTCATTCTCTTCTCTTGGTAGCTCCTCAGCATTCCTTTGCTCCTCAGTCTCATGTCTAGTAGTCTTCTCAGGAAACTCTACATGGTCCCCCCTCAAGAATAGCTGACTCCCCCTCAACAGCTGCCCTCTCTCCCTCAAAATCAGTCTGTAAAAGATCAGGGAATAGCTCTTCTAGTGTAAACTCATGTTGAGGTTGTACAGGAGAATCTCTTATCTTAGGAGCATTTTCTACAACTGATGTGTCTTCCATGACCACATCCTGTGGTTGACTATGTATCTGAGTTTGCTGATCAACATAAAGTAATGAGTCAGTCAATACTTCAACCTCAATATTGAAAATAGATTGATTAATATCCTTGATTACCTCAAGAATTGTTTGGGTTACCCTTTCACTATCTAAGTGAGTTGGCTCATCTACATGTTGAGGCTCCCCCTGGAGTGGATCCAGGTGAATGGGGCTAGAAAATGGTAGCTCCCCCTGCCTCTGTGTATCTTCAGGTCTTACTGGTGACTGACCAACATTTCCACCATCACCATCATCAGAACTAAAAACTACCTGCTCTTCTGAGCTACTTAAGGATTCAGGAGCCACAATTGCTTTCTTCTTCTTCTTCTGATGAGAAACTTCCTTTTCAGGAGTAGACATTTCCTTGGTTAGCACTCTATCCCACCTTGAGATAATTCTAACATCCATTCTCCTCATATGGTTTATCTTAGAACCTGCACCTTGGTTCATGACTTCAGGGATACTTCCAGCTAAGTATAAACTCATAATCCTACCCAGATTGGGCTTCTTCAGACTTTCCTTTATCTTATCAAACATTGCTGCTGACCAATCAGTTTTGAGTTTGAAAATTATTCTTGTCATCAAACTGAACATGTGCGCTGATATCCTATCATGCCCACCAGGCTTGCTCTGTATCACCTTCCCAACTATTTCAGATAAAAACTTTCATTGTATGTTCATCCCTTTCCTGTTAAAAACTTATCCAATTTTCATGCTTGAATCTAAACCACACCATTGCAGTGCCTCCCTTATCTTTGATGCAGGTACATCTTCCTCTTCTTTAGTTCTAGGGAGATGTAGAACTTTTCTTAGACTTTTCTGGGTGATCTTGACTTTTGACCCATGGACTTTGGACATAATTTGAGTCCAGTGTCATCAAGGGTAGCTGCATTAAAGAATTCGAGGACTTCCTTCTTCCAAATCATGATAGGTTCTGAAACAAGATACCCTAACCCAGTCTCTGTAACTAGGGTTACCACACCTTGAATTTCTGGTTCCGCGTCATCAAAGGCGTGTCGCACGAGCTCATAACCTTCATTGATGTTCTCTTCTAGCTTGGGCATCATTAGGGTTTGGAGAAATTTTGAATTTAGAGAAGAGAGATGTCGACACACAAGTTTGGTCTCGAAACTATGGTGAGCGTGTCGATAAACAATGGTGAAGACCTATTTATACCTTTCTAAAATCGAAGGTGAAAAGGCGCGTCAAAATACTTGAAATGTGTCGACACTGTTGAAAAGTGTCGACACTTACTTCTAATGTCTCGACAACTATGTGTCGACACATATATAGTCGACAGAATATATGTGTCGACACTTATATATCTCAGCTCGACGATTAGTCGAAACTCTACTCGACAAATTCTGTGTAAATCCTAAGTGTCGACAACACCCTGGATATGTCGACACCTACTCTGCATGTGTCGACACTAATTCTCTGAAGTGTCGACACAGACTGTCTAGATGTGTCGACACCATTTCTCTGAAATGTCGACACCACTTCTATGTGTCGACACAAAGAACTCTGTGTGTCGATACTATTTTACTTAGCCAATTTTTTAAACTATTCTAAGTTTAACATTCCTAATTCAATTTTAAAATTATTGAATTTGGTTTCATCTAGGGGCTTAGTAAACATATCGGCTATCTGACAATCTGCCTTAACATATTCTAGTGAAATGTCTCCTTTTTCTACATGTTCTCTAAGAAAATGGTATTTAATTTCTATGTGCTTAGTCCTACTATGGGAGACAGGATTATTTGTAATAGAAATGACACTTGTTGAATGACAAAATAAAGGTGTTCTACTTACATGAATACCATAGTCTTTTAACTGGTGTTGAATCCACAAAAGTTGTGCACAGTAACTTCCTGCTGCCACATATTCTGAATCAGCTGTGGAGATAGCCACACTGGTCTACTTCTTACTGCTCCATGACACCAGCCTTCCACCTAGAAATTGACAGGTTCCTGTAGTACTCTTCCTATCTTCCTTGCAGCCTGCAAAATTGGCATCTGAATAACCTGTCAGTACAAAATCTCCATTCCTAGGGTACCAAAGGCCTAAATAAGGTGTGCCCTTAAGATATCTCAAAATCCTTTTAACTGCAGTCAGATGAGATTCTTTAGGGCATGCTTGGTACCTAGCACAGACACATGTAGCATACATGATATCTGGTATACTAGCAGTCAAATACAGTAGGGAGCCAACTATCCCTCTATACAAAGTCTCATCTACAGGTTTCCCTGCATCATCTTTGCTTAGAGACATGCTTGACCCCATAGGAGTTTTCAAGGTAGTGGATGATTCCATACCATACTTCTTTATTAACTCCAGGGTGAACGTAGACTGCCATATGGACAAGCCATCTTCAGTCTGTCTAACTTGGAGACCCAAGAAGAACTTAAGTTCCCCCATACTGCTCATTTCAAATTGTCCTTGCATAAGTTTTGCAAACTTTCTACAAAGACTACTTTCTGTAGACCCAAATATTATGTCATCTACATATATATTTGGACTAAGATAATCTTGCCTTTAGATTCCCTAAGGAATAGAGTCTTGTCTATTTTCCCCCTTGAGAATTTGTTCTCAATGAGGAAACTAGACAGGGTTTCATACCAAGCCCTTGGGGCTTGTTTTAACCCATACAACGCCTTCCTAAGTCTATATACATAATCAGGTTTAAGAGAATCAACAAAACATGATGGCTACTCTACATAGACTTCTTCCTTCAGATTTCCATTCAGAAAAGCTGACTTAACATCCATTTGATATACCTTAAACACTTGATATGTTGCATAGGCAAGGAACATCCTGATTGCTTCCAGTCTTGCTAATGGAGCAAAGGTTTGATCAAAATAAATACCTTCTTCCTGCCTATATCCCTTTGCAACAAGTCTAGCTTTATTATTTATGATGATTCCATTCTCATCCAACTTGTTCCTAAAGATCCAATTAGTTCCAATAATGTTATAGTCTTTGGGTTTAGGAACTAGCTTCCAGACATTGCATCTTTTGAATTGATTCAGCTCCTCTTGCATGGCCTCAATCCAATGAGGGTCTAGGATTGCTTCTTCAAACTTCTTTGGTTCCACTTGGGATAGGAAGCTGGAGTAAAGAACTATACTTAGATTCCTGCTCCTTATTTGCACTCCTTGTGTGGGATCTCCAATTATTTAATTGGCTGGATGATCCTTTAAGTGTCTATTTGCTGGAGGCAGCCTTTCTTCAAGTTGTACACCTTCAGTCTCTTCATTTAGCTGCACCTCTTGGTCTTCTTCATCATTAGGAGTATCTTGTACTCCCCCTGGACAGTAGCCACCATCTTCCACTTGCTGACTTGTAGTAGAACCTTCTGCAATGGTAAGCTTGTCCATCTTCTCAGTTACAACTGTAGAGCTGCAAACACTTCTTGGCAATTCACAGTTAATGAGTCTTGCTTCATCAAAAACTACATGAACAGACTCTTCTATAACTCGAGTAATCAAGTTATAGACCCTATAAGCCTTACTATTATTGCTATACCAAACAAAGATCCCCTCTTGTGATTTGGAAGCAAACTTGGTTAGATAAGACTTATCATTGTTAAGTATATATCACTTGCAACCAAAGATCCTGAAATAGGATATATTTGGTATTCTGCCCTTCACAATCTCATAGGGGGTCTTCTTGTGTCTCTTGGTGATAGTAGCCCTATTGATCACATGACAAGCAGTATTTACTGCCTCAGCCCAGAAATATTCTGGGAGAGAAGTGTCACTCAATAGTGTTCTACCAGCCTCTATCAAGGTTCTATTCTTCCTTTCAGCAATACCATTTTGCTGAGGTGCTCTTGGTGAAGAAAATTCCTGAAAAATCCCAAACTCTTCACACAGTTTTGCATACTTTCAGACTGAAATTCAGTGTCATGGTCACTCTGATTTTGACCACTATACTGTCCAATTCATTCTGAATTTGTTTAACAAAACTATATAAGATACTTGGGGTTTTAGATTTTTGTCTAAGGAAGAACACACAGGAATACCTTGAATAGTCATCTACAACCACAAATGTGTAGACCTTCCTACCTAGACTGTGAACTTGCATAGGACCAAAAAGATACATATGCAAGAGGTATAGACACCTCACAGAATCCTTGTTCTCAAGGCTATGAAAGGTGGATTTGGTCTGCTTGTCTTTTTGACAAGCTGAGCATATCCCATCCTTTATACGCTTAACTTGAGGACCATTCCTCACTAACTCTTTGCTAAAGAGTAGGCCAATTGTCTTATAGTTAAGATGAGCCAGCCTCTTGTGTCATTTAACACAATATGAGACTTTCTCATCAGCTACAAGACAAATAGGAGAAACATTGTTCTCACATACAAAGTCAAGACAATGGACATTTCTCTTCCTATATCCTGTCAAAATGATCTTTTGATCACTTGACCTTTTGATATGACAACCATTCTTGACAAATGAGATGTCATATCATAAATCACTCAGCTGACTTATGCTAATGAGGTTATCTTTCAAACCCTTTACATAAGCCACTTGAGTAATTGTAATTTGGTTACTAGAAATGTTACCAAAGCCTTTGATGATTCCTTTTTCTGAACCACCAAAGGTAACTTTAGGGCCATCCTTGATAGGTGTATAGTCCTTCAGCAACCCCCTAGTTTCAGTCATGTGCCTGGAACATCCACTGTCCAAGTACCATATAGGGGCATGACCACTTGGACTCACCTGCAAAACAGATTACTTAACCTTAGAACCCAAATAACTCTTGGGTCCTTGGTGCAGGTTAGTCTGACTTTTAACAAAACTACCTATATCACTTCTAGCAGGTAGTTTGCTACTCTCCTTGACACTTGAATTGTGCCAACAATCTAAGGCAAAGTGGCCTATGTTGCCACAACACCAGCACTCAAACCTGTTGTACCTTTGTTTAGGTACAACCCTGGCTGGATTATCTACTTTAGGCTTATTGTTTAGTGTTGGGGCTTTGCCCTTAGATTTGGACCTAGCTGTCCAGGAAGGTTTTGTAAACCCCAATCCAGTCTTACCCTTTTGAGGTACAAACTCATCTATCAAAGGTAAAATAGATTTAGGTTTAGAAAAACTTGCTACAATCTCTCTCTCCTTCTGAAGTCTAGCCTCCAGATTTCTAATTTGATCACTCTTAAATATAATAGTACCCATCTGAATAACAGTAAAGTTCTTCAGTCTGGCTATTTCATTCAGTTTCTGATCTAACAACTTGTCTGAATCAGCAGCAGCCAATTTAAGACTAGCAATCTCCTTTGCCTGAGTTTTGGCTAAGGTTTTGCTTTTCTTCAAGGCCTGCAACAAGTCCCTATATTCATCAATTAACTGATGAATTTCTCCTTTAGATTCAGACCCACCCACATTACTTGATGCAGATGTATCTGATTCTAACTCAGTACTAGAAATTGAACTAGAAGAACAACTTTGTACCATACTTGGTCCAGGCTGATCCTTGATCTTGTCTCCTTCAGATAAAGCCATCAGCCCCTTGCATTGATTGTCCTCATGCTCATAAATTGAATTCATTAGCTGCATGAAGTCATCTTCTTCCTCTTCAGCAAATAATCCAATATAGGCTTCAGATTCTGATTCTGTTTCTGAAGATGACTGATCAGTCAGACTCTCGTCTTTCTTAGCAACAAAGGACCTTTCCTTTTTGATCTTAAACTATTCTTCTTTTTGTCAGCTGACTCCTTCCTCTTTTCAGGACAGTCAGCCACTATATGTCTCTGTCTATTGCAGCAATAACACACAATTTTTGAAGATGTAGCTTTGCTTTTCTTGGACCTTCTTCTGTCATTTCTTGATGACTTTCTTTTCTGATAGTAGTCATCTTTTGCCTGAGAAGTGGTAGGCTTAGACCTCCACTGCTTCTTCTTCAGAAACTTTTGAAAATGCCTAGTAAAAGCAACAAATTCTTCATCACTTTCACTGCTATCTGAATTCTTGCTTTCTGAATTATCTGTCACAGCCTCAACAACTATTTGAGGTGGAGATGGAGACTTGCTTCTATACTTCCTAGTGGCTTCAGTCTTGAAGGCCACAGCTCTTTCCTTGTGATCCACTCTAGTAGTCTTCTCTTCCTCCTTTCTAGCCAATAACTGTATCTCATAAGATAACAATTTTCCAAACATAGGTGGAGGAGGTATATCAGCTAGTTTGGCCACTTCCCTAATGGCGCAAATCTTGGTGTCCCAGTCCTTAGTGAGGGATCTCAAGAACTTATCATTCAGCTCATAGTTGCTGAATTCTCTACCATAGGACATCAATTCATTGACTATCCTATAGAACTTCTTGTAACATTCAGTAATGCTATCAGACTTTACTTGTTTGAAGCTTTCATATTCCTGATTTAACAAGGACTTCCTATCTTGTCTTACTTCTTTTGATCCCTCCATACAGACTATTAATGTATCCCACATTTTTTTAGATGTTTTACAATGAATCAAGTTCTGAAATGTTGCATCATCAATGGAACTAACAATTATAATCTGGGCTCTCTTGTCCATAGTGGCTAGAATAATTTCATCTTTAGTCATTTCCTTGGGAGTTTTCTGATTTGCATCCAGAATGGATATCTTCATTGACACATATGGGCCTTCTTTAACTGTAATGTATATCCTTGGGTCAGATGCTTCCATAAAGAGTCTAACCCTTTCTTTCCAAATGTCAAATATCTCTTTTCTACATATTGGCAATTTCATGGACCCCAGCTCTTTGTGATTCTCACTAGAACCCATTTTCTTTATTCATGTTTGTTCTGAATCTGCCTACAGGATCTTACTCAGACTGTTATGTCCATTTTTGAGTAACCTCCCTCTGATACCAATTGAAAGAAATAGTGCCTAACCACCTAGAGGGGGGTGAATAGTTGAACTTTATCTTTTTAAATTTAAGGCAGAAACACTGAACAATTAATCCTGCATTTGCAATTTTCTATAGCACTTCAGCACAGCTAGCTCAGCAATCACAGAAATAAACAAACACAGAGTGCACATAGATTTTTATAGTGGTTACCCAAGTTCTGGGTACATCCACTTTCCCCCTTCGCCTATCTAGTAGTGTACTAGATTCGGCCTAACTTCTGCACTACTCCTCAGATCCTCAGATCCTACAGCTCAGAACCCTAAACAGGTTCCTACAACTCAAAGTGTCCCCACACCTACAACTCAGGCATAAAGCCCTACCACTCAGTCTTCAACAAGACCTACACTCAGAGAATAAAGTCTCCTACAACTCAGGCACAAGGCCCTACCTCAGTCTTCAACAAGACATACACTCAGAGCACACAGTCTCCTACACTCAGCCTTTATAAAATAGGCTTATAGCTCAGATCTATACAAGATCCTACAGAAATTTTGATTATACAAAGTAATTAACCACATCTCTGAAAGAGAGAGATGAGTTGACTGGCTTCTTGATGAGTTCTTGGAATAACTTGGCAGAGATCAACCTCCCTTGGCTTTCTTCAAAGCTTCTTGAATTAGAACTCAGTAGGGTTGAATCTCCTGTGAAGATGATCTTCAATCAACTTCTGTCTTGAGATTCAGATCTCAATCTGAATCTTACTTTGCAGCCTGGTTCAGCAGCTGCTCTTCTTAGAAGGAGCTCTCTATCTCCAACTTCTTAGATCTTCTGTTGAAGGTCTTCTTCTTTTGTGTTGTTAGATCTCTTGATTAATTGTGATCAATCCCTTTCTGTTGAAGGAGAAAGGTCTTTATACAGACTTCATCCAAGGTAACCGGCTGATCCGGTTTCTAACGAACTCCTGACAGCTCTGACAGTTGCAGTTGACCGGTTGAAATGGCAGCTGTCAAGTCATCCAGTCACTTCTTGAAATCACTGTCACTGTCTTAAAGTGTCTAGACAGATAGTCATTATGTGTCGACACAAATAGACTAAGGCTCTATTTGTTTGAGCGTTTCGGTGCTCGTTTTGGGCAAACGCCGCCGGAAGATGGGTAAACAAATGAACCTCCGGCGGCGTTTGCTTCGTTTCCACCCGCCCGCCTTGAGAAACGCCCCAAAAAGCTCCGTTTGGAGCAGTCACCTCCCCCCTCCGTTTCGAACACTGCGTTTCCACCCGCCGGATCCACCCGCCACCGCCGAAACAAATGAAGCCTAAGTGTCGACACAAGTAGACTAGGTGTCGACACTAGCCTTGATGGTTTCGACACAACTCCTTGTGTTGTTGTAACAGCTTCTTGACACTGCTTCTTCAGAATGTGTCGACACTGATTCTGTGTGTCGACACAAGCCTTCTGTTGAATCTGTCGACACTGGTTGAGTGTGTCGACACAATTACTTCTTCTTTAATACTTAGTTGAATTCTGTTGTGTGTCGACACAACTCCTTTATGTCGACACATGCCTTCTTGTGTTGAAACTTGCTGAGTGTCGACACATCTCCTTTGTGTCGACACATGCCTTCATGTGTTGAAACTTGCTGAGTGTCGACACATATCCTTTGTGTCGACACAAGTACTTTAACTTTGTTGAAGCTTGCTGAGTGTCGACACAGCCTCCTGGTGTCGACACATTTGATGTCGACAAAGTTTCTCTGGTTGTCGACACTGCCTCTAAGTGTCGACACAGATTATGTTGACAATTCTTCACAGTCTGTCGACACTGCATGTATGTGTCGACACTTTTCTTCTGGTGTCGACTCTGCCTTTCCTGGTGTCGACACAACTACTCCAAGTGTCGACACAGCTTCTCTAGATGTCGACACAAGCCTTCATAAGTGTCGACACTTCACCTCTAGGTGTCGACACATGGACTTAGAAACTTTTATGTTTTTCCTGCAATTACTTAACCTACACATATAAACTCAAAGCACATCAAATACACCTTGATGTATATCATTGAGTAGGATGAGGCTTTTTCAAATCTGGTACACATTTTCCAATGTACCCAACAGGCTGGTCTACGGGATGATGTTCTAAGTACGAACCCTAGACTCTAGGACATGACCAATGACCTTGACTATACAAGATGGGTCAAATACATCCTAACTCAGTGAACCTAGCCCAAATCCAAACTAGGTATCCAACAGAAGTTTATGTGTTGGACATTCAGGTGTGGAGTTCAGTTGTAGTGTTATAGGCTTCCGTTAGAATGCAATGTGTTATGGTGCGCTGCGCTACTCTGATATCACACTGTAACTGCACCATTTGTTTTGTGGTATATGCTGTAGGGCCCTGGTCGGACATTCTTGTATAGCCTATGTGAACAGATGGGGTTGTTATAGACCTGCCCTTGGTTTTTTTGGGAGATCGATTGGTGGCAAGGCTTGGGAGGACGCGAGGCATACACGGCTTACTGCACCACAATGGCGGGTCGATCTAAATGCTCAAGTTTGTCGTGAGGTTAGCACCTCTGAGTAGGATGGGCGGAATATCGCCAGCATGCATGTCGGTGGACTAGGACCGGCCAACCAACATGTTAAAAACCTCTGCTCGGCAGTGGTGCCAAGAGTCTGGCCCACCGTAATGTGTCCTGAGTGCACGGAACGTTTGACGGAGGCCGGCGTTTGTGATGTGGTGCGTGAAAGCACTTATTGTGATATATCGATTGTCATTGCAATGCATACAGGAAAGGAACCACTGCCCTAGGTAAGGGGTTGGGTCGTTATAATTGGTCAGCAAATACTTACCGTTGCTTTGTTTGCTGCTCTTGCGGTGGATGTCTAATTGCAGGTTCTAATGGGTTGAATTGATTTGAGCGGAATGAAGCCCTTGCAGCTTAAAGGCCCTTGAAGGCCGTGCGAAGAATGCTTGGATTTCATGTGTTGCCGTCCTGCGTGACGATGTATGAAGTTGTATATGTATAAAGAGAAACCTGTAAGGCCTTAAGGCCATGAGAGTTGTGTGTCTGTATACATTCCTGGGAATATATAAATGTATGGTTTATATATATTAGTGGACATTCATTCTGTTGAGTACGTACAACTAAAAATGTTGCGCTAGAATGCTCTGAGTTAGGATGCGAATAGAACGTGATTTTGATATTCATACGTAATTTCGCCATTTGACAGTGAAATATGGCGTGGGGCCCCGGCCGGACCAAATGTTATATTCCATATGACGAATGGAGGCGTTACAAAGTGGTATTAGAGCCAGGTTTGAGATTTTTGGGAGGGAGAACATAATTGAACTCAAGAATGTCCAATAAGAATGTAATACATGCACGTGACAAGCTTGAGCATATAGCCAATGTATGTTTGTCTTTATGGACCGGACGTAACTGGTGTTTTGTACATTGATAGGTGACGAGGAGTGGTGCTGGGCAGTCTGAGCCCCAGCGGTCTGATGAGAGTGCGGCAGCAGCTAAGGCGCCTACACCTCCCTCGACGGCGACCATACCTGTGGTGACTAAGATGGTGCTCGCAGTGTTACATGCATAGCCTACTGGGCAGGCAAGGCCTGCAGGGGTGCTGATGTGGCCCGCGAACAAACTCTTACTGTGGTTGGTTCGGTGAGTCGATCGCCGCGGGCTTGCTCGGGTAGGCAAGTGCACCTATCGCAAGTAGTACTCGATATTCGGGGGAATACCGAGGTCGTATTGTTCTCGGGGTCGCGTTGACTATTCTTACTCCTCCGGGAGGACTATTATTTTAACTGAA
Source organism: Platanthera guangdongensis (assembly GCA_039583875.1). Taxonomy (NCBI): domain Eukaryota; kingdom Viridiplantae; phylum Streptophyta; class Magnoliopsida; order Asparagales; family Orchidaceae; genus Platanthera; species Platanthera guangdongensis. The sequence continues at coordinate 81,853,869 of CM077159.1, forward strand.
AATAAGGTGGATTTTTTTACTTAATAAAAAGGCGGAAAAGCAAAGGAGCGAAAAAACGATTTAGAGAATATTCGATGAAGGGTTAACGCTCGGCATCGAATCGGATTAAGACTAAAATAATTTTTAATAATAAAAAAGACTTAATTTTCAAATTAATAATAAGGCAACTTGGCCGTGGAGGTTCCACAAATGTGAGCTCACCTAGCTATAGGGATATCGCTCACCTAAACGTTAAGACTATTCGACCGAACGTTAGTCCGACGAAGGATTCCTCTTAACGCCCGCTTTACGCTAAGAACCCCGCTATTGGGTGGGGGACCCAATCCGGTAGTAAATTACGCTTGTCCTCTCTCGAGGGGGCGCACGCAACTCTATTTACCCAGGGGTGATCGGTCCATATGCACGGCCTCTCGGCTAGCTAGCATATGGACTACGGAAATAGGGCCCACACATCGATTATGTGGTCCTACGCGTCGTAAACCGGGGTAAACCTTAAGTGCTTAAATTAAAATGAAAAAAAAGAACTTTAATTATTATAAATCATTTTAAATGTCCCAATGCTCTTCGATGCCGAGGCTAATAGCGATTAGCCACACATCGGTATGGGGACGGCTTATAATTTAGTGAGGCGCGAGTTCGAATTTTAATGCTAAACGATTATAAGAAAGAGACAAAAGAAAAATAACAATATTTAGAGAGCTAAAAAGTTAACTAAACGAGAACTCACGCACACTCCAAATTATAAATTAAACAAAAGCTAAGTTACACATGAATGAAATTTGCATAATTTAAATTTGCGAGTCCCACTCAAACGAGTGGGGGCGGTAAATAAAGGCTGAAAATTGCAAGTCCTACTCAAACGAGTAGGACTGAAATGAAAGCGAGTCCTACTCAAATGAGTAGGAGAAAATAAATGCGATTACAGGGCTAAAAAGTCCGGCCATTTAACTCAAGTGAGTAGGCGGAAAAAATAAAGAAAGTAAAATTGCAAGTCCTACTCAAACGAGTAGGACTGAAATAAAGTCCGGCCATTTTAAACTCAAGTGAGTAGGCGGAAAATAAAGAAAGAAAAATTACAAGTCCTACTCGAACGAGTAGGACTGAAAATGAAAACGATGCGCCATTTAACTCTTAACGAGTAGGCGGAAGTAAATGCACACGAACACACACACTCCATATGAAATTCAAGAAAGCAATAAAATTATACACCTACACTCACACACTCTACATAATTTTAATAAAGCATTAAAAGAAAGCAATTAAAAAGAAAGCATGAAAATTATACACCTACACTCACACACTCTCTACATGAAAAATCAAAGTTACCTAAAAATTAAAATTTTAACTATTTCAAGCATAGGTTTTGCCAAAAACAAATAAAAAGAAGAAATTAAATTTTAGAAGACAAAAGTTTTTCAAAACAAATTAAAAACCAAAGTTTTTGGAAAATAAAAATTTCAACATTTTCATTCCTAGGATTTCATAAAAGAGCTAAAAAAGTTGAAATAAAAGTGAAAGAAGGAAAAAAGTTTTCATTCCAAAATTAAGCTAAGTAAAAAAAACAAAGGAAACTTTAACTCTTTTACACACTCATAAGAGTGAAGATGTTGAAGAAAACAAGAAAAAAAGGAAAACCTAATTCATCATTTCATGAGTTTCTAACAAAACCTATTTTGAAAAATCAAAGGCATATAAAGAGGAAAAACATAACATTCCTAAGCATGAAAACAAGTAAAAAAAAACATGTAAAGTAAGCAAATTACACTCATACACAAACACACACTTTTCATAAATGAAGAACAAGTGAAGAACAAAGAATAAAAAGGGAAAGAGGTGAGCCATCCAAATGAACTTTTCATGCCAAATAAAGAGAGAAAATCTAACATTTTTATTAAAATTTTCAAGCTATTACAAAGCTAAAAGATAAAGCAAAACAAAACATGAAATAAAAAAGGGAGAAATCTCCTTACATAGCACTAGTATCCACGGATTAAGCCCACAAAAAGACACTAACTTGGCCCAAAAATCTGAACCCTTGGACCTTACAGAACTGGGCTATTTATAGGAAAAAATTTCTAAGTACACGCCCTCGGTCACGGGCGTGACATGGGGGCGTGACAGTACTATTCATGAAGGCGGCTGGCGATTGGACAGCAAAGTTGACTTCGGGCTGAGTTCGCAGCAGTCACGCCCCAGGTCACGGGCGTGACCTAGGGCGTGTCGGGGAGGTAGAACCGGGCGCGGGTTGCGTCAAATGTCCTCGGCAGCATCTTGTCGGGCCAGCTGGAAAGGTCACGCCCCATGTCACGGGCGTGACTATGGCGTGACAGTCGGGTCGACACTCGACGAATGTCGAGCGGAAAGTGTCGAGTCGGAATCGTTGAGCTGAAATTGGGTCACGCCCCAGGTCACGGGCGTGACTATGGGCGTGACAGTTGGTGTCGACACTCGACGATCGTCGAGTGGAATTCGTCGAGAGGAGCGGACACGGGCTTGGGTCACGCCCCGTGTCGGGTGACACGGGCGTGTCGCCAGGCGTGTCAAGCCTTTTCTTCAGAAATTTTCCGATTTCACGGGAAATGCACAGGCACGGCTTGGTCACGGGCGTGACCCATGTGTCACGGGCGTGTACTTCCCAAAATTTTGGCAGATTCTGGAATTTTTCTGCAAAATAAAATAAAACAAGTTAGGAGAAAATTTACAAGAATAGGAACATTTTATTGAACAAAAATAAGTAAAAACGACGAAAATAAATGAAAATGACTAAATTAATGTGCATAAAAATACGCATATTTACAGTTCATCAAATACCCCCATACTTAGGCTTTTGCTATTCCAGAGCAAAAGTTTGAGGTGAATCTATAAGGAATAAAAAAAAACTCTAAGTTTTGGCTATCGCTTAATTAATTATAAGAGAGATCGAAATAAATATACGGGGTGTAAGAGTTAAGTCCTAAAATTATGTAGATGATTTAAATAGCGCAAAAGTTTTGGCCAAAAGACTTCTTGATGTAATCAAATAGAAGGCAACATTTGTAATGGTTAGGTTAACGAAAATAGTTTGGAATTATAAGAATTCTAGCTTATACGAGTGCTACCGGAAATAATACAATTTACTAATTATGCTCTCAAAAAGATTTTTGAATTAATTCTAGAATCGAGTAATTGGCTAAGGGGGTAGTGTGGTTTATGAAGAGGGTTTTGATATTTGAGGTGAGGTAATTTTTTCTCGAACCTCCATTTTTTTTGGATTATTAGGAAAACGAAATCTTATTTTCCTAATATGATTTTTGTTTTTCAACTTCATAATAAAAAAAATTAACCCAATGTATATTTGTAGGAGTAATGAATTTTATCCTCTTACTCCCTATATAATCTTTTAAACTTATTGGGTGCCTATGTTTACGGAACGAAATCTTATTCCCATTGACATAAGATCTTTTAAGGATAAAATTTTTCATGCCAAGTAGGTCATGAAAAGTGAGGGGAGAAAGGAAAACTAGATTGTAATCCTAAAAATTTTTGAGAGCAACCTTAATAATTTGTACGTTCCAATGTTTTCAGAAAGCTAAAAGTAAGTATAATTGAATTCTATAGTCGTTATTTCCTAACATAATATACGTGCTCCTATTAATGAAAAATTAGAAGTAGTGCCTAAAACGAGTCCGCTAGTTTTAACAAAGCATAAAGAATTCTTTAAAACTTAACCCCGGCTATTTAAATGTTTCAATCGATAATTAACAAACGGGTAGTAAACAGAGAATTAATAGTATTCACATATAAATAAACTCAAAACAGAATTTTTGGATAGCAGAAAAGTTAAGTATGGAATATTTAATTTATTTGTTGCAAAACATTTTTTTGTTTTTTTTATAGTTTTTTTTGTAAACATTTTTTTTTGTGTTTTTCATTTATTATCTTTTTTTTTTTTGTATTTTTGTTTTTCTCGATTTTTTTGTTTGAAAATTTTTTGAACTATTATCTTTTTTTTTTGTATTTTTTAAGAGAATTTTCATAATATGTACAAAAATAAGGGAGAAAAGAAAAATGTTTGTACAAGAATGAGGAAGGGGGAGAGAGAAAAAAATATTTACAAAGAGAAAAAATTTTTTTGGATTTTTGTTTTTTTTCATAAAATTTTTTTTTGTTTTTGTTTTTTTTCATTTAAAATTTTTTTGTTTTTTTCATTTAAAAAATTTTTTTGTTTCATTTTAAGATGTTTTTTTAAAAATTTTTTTGTTTTTGTTTTGTTGTTATATGTATTTTTTTGTATTTTTCTTTCTGTTTTTGAGATGCAGAAAAAAAATTGAAGTGCAGAAAGTAAAGCACGAAAATACCCCCATACTTAAGTCCAACATTGTCCCCAATGTTGTATCGTAAGTATGCGGAACAGAAAAGAAAGACAATATGTACAAAGAAAGGAAAAGGAAGGGGGTAGAAGCTTCCCTGAAACGCGGTGGGGAAGGCCGATCAGAAACCCTGAGGGTCGGTCCGTTTTGGATCGACCACCTCCTTTCCGCTACGGAGGGTTATAGCGTTGGCGTTCTCCCGCGGATTCGGCTCCGTGTTTCCCGGCAGTGCCCCGAGCGCGCGCTCGGACATCATCCTCGCCAGCTGTCCAACCTGTTGTTCGAGTGTTTTTAGCGATCCGGTGATGTTCCGGATATTTGACTCGTTGGACGCAATATACTTCGAAAAATTTTCCTCCATCGGGAGGGTTTCGGAAGAGGAGGAGGAGGAAGAAATCCGGGCGCATAAGAAATAGGGGGACGCTGAGCATTATTCGGGTTGCTCCACGAGAAGTTGGGGTGATTCCTCCAACCCGGATTATAGTTATTACTATAAGGGTTGTTGTTGGGGTTGAAGGGAGGACGACCCGAATTTCCCATGAAGTCCACGAACTCTTCAGCTACGCAGACGTTGGGGGGAATAAAACAAGGCGGAGTGGAGGAGGCAGCAGACATCTCCGCCACCTGCTTTGTTAACCTTTCAACTTGAAGGGTCAAGAGAGCAGTGGCATCCACTTCAAAAAGACCAGCCGCCGGCTTTGGCCGTCCCCGCGGGACGTTCCATTGATAGGCGTTCATAGCCATCTCTTCGAATAAAGCCTGGGCGGCCTCGGGGTTTTGTTGTTAAGCGTACCCCCGGCAGCCGCGTCAATCATTTGACGCGTCTGAAAATTCAGCCCATTATAAAAAATTTGAACTTGCAACCACGTTGGCAGCGCGTGGTGCGGGCAACGGCGGAGGAATTCCTTAAATCGTTCCCAAGTCTCGTATAGAGACTCGGGATCGTTCTGCACAAACGAAGAAATGTCCGCCCGCAACTTTGCAGTTTTGGCGGGCGGAAAGTACTTCGTTAGGAACCGTTCCGTCAACTCAGCCCACGTGGTGATACATCCTCGCGGGAGGGCATTCAACCACGCCTTGGCTTTGGACTTAAGGGAAAAAGGAAATAAGCGCAAACGAATGGCGTCATCAGTGACGCCATTGATCTTGAAGGTGTCGCATATCTCCAAGAAATTGGACAAGTGGACATTCGGGTCCTCATCCGGCAGTCCATCGAACTGCACGGCGTTTTGGACCATTTGAATGACACTTGACTTTATTTCAAAATTATTATTGGCCACCGCAGGGCGAACAATACTCGACCCTGAATCATCCAGGTTAGGCCGGGCGTAATAAGACATAGTACGCTCGGCCGCCGGGGAAGGTTAGGGGCGGCCATAACTACAGCAGTGGGTTCTCCGATAGATTCCTCGGGATCTAAAGAAGGATTTCGGCGATGAGATCGGATACGCGCAAGAGAGCGTTCGATCTCAGGGTCGAAGTCTAAATCTTCAGACTCTGAGGGTTGTCCTCGGGTCATACACCCAAACAAAAATAAAACAAAAATAAACTTTTTTTTTTGTTTTTAAAATAAAGTTTTTAGTTTTTTTGTTTTTTAGAAAATAAGTAAAATTAATAGACTCCGGAATTCGAAATAGCAACTCGAAAAGAGATTCCCCGGCAACGGCGCCAAAAACTTGATGTGCCCGCGAACAAACTCTTACTGTGGTTGGTTCGGTGAGTCGATCGCCGCGGGCTTGCTCGGGTAGGCAAGTGCACCTATCGCAAGTAGTACTCGATATTCGGGGGAATACCGAGGTCGTATTGTTCTCGGGGTCGCGTTGACTATTCTTACTCCTCCGGGAGGACTATTATTTTACTGAAAATAAGGTGGATTTTTTTACTTAATAAAAAGGCGGAAAAGCAAAGGAGCGAAAAAACGATTTAGAGAATATTCGATGAAGGGTTAACGCTCGGCATCGAATCGGATTAAGACTAAAATAATTTTTAATAATAAAAAGACTTAATTTTCAAATTAATAATAAGGCAACTTGGCCGTGGAGGTTCCACAAATGTGAGCTCACCTAGCTATAGGGATATCGCTCACCTAAACGTTAAGACTATTCGACCGAACGTTAGTCCGACGAAGGATTCCTCTTAACGCCCGCTTTACGCTAAGAACCCCGCTATTGGGTGGGGGACCCAATCCGGTAGAATTACGCTTGTCCTCTCTCGAGGGGGCGCACGCAACTCTATTTACCCAGGGGTGATCGGTCCATATGCACGGCCTCTCGGCTAGCTAGCATATGGACTACGGAAATAGGGCCCACACATCGATTATGTGGTCCTACGCGTCGTAAACCCGGGGTAAACCCTAAGTGCTTAAATTAAAATGAAAAAAAGAACTTTAATTATTATAAATCATTTTAAATGTCCCAATGCTCTTCGATGCCGAGGCTAATAGCGATTAGCCACACATCGGTATGGGGACGGCTTATAATTTAGTGAGGCGCGAGTTCGAATTTTAATGCTAAACGATTATAAGAAAGAGACAAAAGAAAAATAACAATATTTAGAGAGCTAAAAAGTTAACTAAACGAGAACTCACGCACACTCCAAATTATAAATTAAACAAAAGCTAAGTTACACATGAATGAAATTTGCATAATTTAAATTTGCGAGTCCCACGCAAACGAGTGGGGGCGGTAAATAAAGGCTGAAAATTGCAAGTCCTACTCAAACGAGTAGGACTGAAATGAAAGCGAGTCCTACTCAAATGAGTAGGAGAAAATAAATGCGATTACAGGGCTAAAAAGTCCGGCCATTTAACTCAAGTGAGTAGGCGGAAAAAAATAAAGAAAGTAAAATTGCAAGTCCTACTCAAACGAGTAGGACTGAAATAAAGTCCGGCCATTTAAACTCAAGTGAGTAGGCGGAAAAATAAAGAAAGAAAAATTACAAGTCCTACTCGAACGAGTAGGACTGAAAATGAAAACGATGCGCCATTTAACTCTTAACGAGTAGGCGGAAGTAAATGCACACGAACACACACACTCCATATGAAATTCAAGAAAGCAATAAAATTATACACCTACACTCACACACTCTACATAATTTGAATAAAGCATTAAAAGAAAGCAATTAAAAAGAAAGCATGAAAATTATACACCTACACTCACACACTCTACATGAAAAATCAAAGTTACCTAAAAATTAAAATTTTAACTATTTCAAGCATAGGTTTTGCCAAAAACAAATAAAAAGAAGAAATTAAAATTTTAGAAGACAAAAGTTTTTCAAAACAAATTAAAAACCAAAGTTTTGGAAAATAAAAATTTCAACATTTTCATTCCTAGGATTTCATAAAAGAGCTAAAAAAGTTGAAATAAAAGTGAAAGAAGGAAAAAAGTTTTCATTCCAAAATTAAGCTAAGTAAAAAAAACAAAGGAAACTTTAACTCTTTTACACACTCATAAGAGTGAAGATGTTGAAGAAAACAAGAAAAAAAGGAAAACCTAATTCATCATTTCATGAGTTTCTAACAAAACCTATTTTGAAAAATCAAAGGCATATAAAGAGGAAAAACATAACATTCCTAAGCATGAAAACAAGTAAAAAAAACATGTAAAGTAAGCAAATTACACTCATACACACACACACACTTTTCATAAATGAAGAACAAGTGAAGAACAAAGAATAAAAAGGAAAGAGGTGAGCCATCCAAATGAACTTTTCATGCCAAATAAAGAGAGAAAATCTAACATTTTTATTAAAATTTTCAAGCTATTACAAAGCTAAAAGATAAAGCAAAACAAAACATGAAATAAAAAGGGAGAAATCTCCTTACATAGCACTAGTATCCACGGATTAAGCCCACAAAAAGACACTAACTTGGCCCAAAAATCTGAACCCTTGGACCTTACAGAACTGGGCTATTTATAGGAAAAAATTTCTAAGTACACGCCCTCGGTCACGGGCATGACATGGGGGCGTGACAGTACTATTCATGAAGGCGGCTGGCGATTGGACAGCAAAGTTGACTTCGGGCTGAGTTCGCAGCAGTCACGCCCCAGGTCACGGGCGTGACCTAGGGCGTGTCGGGGAGGTAGAACCGGGCGCGGGTTGCGTCAAATGTCCTCGGCAGCATCTTGTCGGGCCAGCTGGAAAGGTCACGCCCCATGTCACGGGCGTGACTATGGGCGTGACAGTCGGGTCGACACTCGACGAATGTCGAGCGGAAAGTGTCGAGTCGGAATCGTTGAGCTGAAATTGGGTCACGCCCCAGGTCACGGGCGTGACTATGGGCGTGACAGTTGGTGTCGACACTCGACGATCGTCGAGTGGAATTCGTCGAGAGGAGCGGACACGGGCTTGGGTCACGCCCCGTGTCGGGTGACACGGGCGTGTCGCCAGGCGTGTCAAGCCTTTTCTTCAGAAATTTTCCGATTTCACGGGAAATGCACAGGCACGGCTTGGTCACGGGCGTGACCCATGTGTCACGGGCGTGTACTTCCCAAAATTTGGCAGATTCTGGAATTTTTCTGCAAAATAAAATAAAACAAGTTAGGAGAAAATTTACAAGAATAGGAACATTTTATTGAACAAAAATAAGTAAAAACGACGAAAATAAATGAAAATGACTAAATTAATGTGCATAAAAATACGCATATTTACAGTTCATCAGGTGCCACTACGGCTTGGTGCATGTCAAGAGCGTGTGGAGGCTGTGGTTGATGAGCAAACAGCAGACGAGCAGCTCAAGCAGTTTATGGAGTTTCATCCACCTACGTTTGGATGAACGGGTTACCCAAAGCATGCGGAAGATTGTCTCGCAAGAGTGAAGAGGATCTTGGTAGCCATTCAGACTGCGGTGGCGCAGAAAGTTACCTTAGCTACTTTTCTATTGGAAGGGGATGCAATACTTTAGTTGGACGAAGTGGAATTGCACTACTTGGCAGGTCGAGGATTGGAAGAGATGTCGATCGAAGAATTCTCCCAATTATTTTGGTCCAAGTATTTGCCAGTGTCACAGCGGATTGCCATGGAAAATGAGTTTTTATGTCTGGTGTAGGGTGCGAGCAATGTTGATACATACCTACATGAGTTTACTAGGCTGGGGTGCTATGCGGGGTATACTTTCACGGAGGAGGCGCGGAAGACAAATATATTTTTTGAGGGACTGCGTGATGAGCTGAGGTTGGCACTCCCGAGTTCGGTGAACCAAGGCTTCCAAGAATTAGTAGATATACCCCGAGCAACTTATGGGCAAGGACGTGTGGAGACACATAGATGTTTAGCAGGACAAGAAGAACCTGGCGGCTGAAAAGCCGGAATTCAAGGTTCCACAGTCGGAACAATCAGAGTTTAGGAGACGAGACAAGAAGAGGTTCAGGCCTGCTGAACCAAATCCTTCGACTGTTTCTTCGGGAGCAACTTATGGGCAAGGATGTGTGGAGACACGTAGATGTTTTAATTGTGGGAAGCAAGGACATTTAGCTAACAATTGTTGGAATGGCCATTCAAGAGGTAAGAAAAAGACAGGTGTGTCTTATTAAGAAAAGGGTAAGGCAGTGGCCAAGTCATCTACAGCCCGGACGCAACCTCGAGTGCATAATCTTGAATTACAGGAGCCACAAATCTCAACTGGTGAAGTACAGCAGCCTCGAGTGTTTCGTTTGGAAGTACAAGAGGCTATAAAACGAATTATGCGAGATGCGGATGGACGGAAGTAAAACGGAAGAATGAATTGTGTTACTTTGGTGATGTAAATCTATGTGGTATGTAGGAATGAACAATAAGATGTTTGTGTACACCTTCTTTTATCCAAGTGATCAGTTTATCAAGGTGTAATAAAGGAATGGTTCTGTTGATATATGTAGCTGGGGTTAAAGATATGAGTATGTGTGTATATATAATATGTTATAAATTGTTTTGTGCGATGCCGTGGGGCGAGACAAGCTGCAGCCTCTGAGCTCGAACCCAGAGCATTTTGCTATGGAACGACGTGGTTATGTTGATATTTACAGCTGAACTAAATTTCGGGACAAAATTCTTTTGATGGAGGGGAGGGTTGTAACACCCAAAATCCAAATGTGTGTTCAGGTTGGGTGACACGGCCTGGGACATGGGCATGTCCCAGGGCGTGTTGTGCTTGTGTTGAGCAACCTCTCAAGTGTTTGATGCAATGTACTCGAGAAGTTCTCGAGAGGGAACACGCCTTACGTCACGGGCGTGTTAGAGGGTGTGTCCCCCTCTGGTCGACTAACAGTGCTCGATGATCGTCAAGCGGCAAGCAAAGTTGAGTACACGGCCTGTGACACGGGCGTGTCATAGGGCGTGTCCTTCTCTGGATCAGCCAGGGATGTGTGTGCTGGTGGACACAGGTGTGTCTTGGGGGTATACGGCCTGGGACACGGGCATGTCCCATGGCCGTGTCCCGCTCAGGTTGAGTTTGTTGTGTGTTGCCTGTGGGACACGCCATGCCACACGGGCGTGTACTGAGTGACATGGGCATGTCAGCCATATGACACGGGCATGTCACATGGTCGTGTCCTGTTCTGGATATGTCGGTTGTGTGCCGCTTATGGGACACGGCCTGTGACACGGGCGTGTCACATGGCGTGTCAGCCACAAAATCAATATTTTTGGGAAGATCGCGGTCGTTCGTTTCCTTATCTTTTATTCAAGGGTCCAGGCCCTTCCCTGCAGTTTTATATACATGGATGGAACTCTCCTTCACTCTTAAGATTTCTCTTTCTAAAGAGATAAAGAGGGAGGAGAGGAAGGGAGTTAGGGGAGAAGGAGGCCGGCTGCTGGAGAAGCTAAGGAGTTCCAAATTGAGATCCGAGTTCGTATTAATGGAGGCAAAGGCATGGAGGTGATTTCCATCCGGCTAGATCATGGTTCCAAAGCGATTATCAAGGGTAACTATCTCCTTCTTGGACAAGCGACGTCCTTTCTTTATGCATATGCATGGAATCCTCCACCAAGAGGTGGATAGCGTAAGTGATTCCAGGTTTAGTCTGCATCTAAAGCTGGAAGTGTGTAGTACGGCATAGACATACTGTGTGAAGCCTATCCGGATGGTTAATCGAGATTGGTGATGGTTATATGTGAATCAGAGAAGACTCCGGGTATTTTATGGATGCCCATGAATTGTGAATGTAAGCTCCTTTTGTTGTGAGCTCTGTGTGAGCTATTTGCTGAGCTTGGTGCTTTGCGTAAGCTCCTTGTGGTATGAGCACTGTGAGCGCTATTTGCTCTAAGAGAGCGGAAAGATGCGGCAAATCAAGAGGGAAAGCCGACCCGCGTCAAGTGTTGCACTACTGATGGTTTGAGCACGGGAAAAGGCTGACCTGCCTCTAGTCGTTTTGGGAGATCGATTAGTGGTAAGGCTTGGGAGGATGCGAGGCAGACCCGGCTTGCTGCACAACAATGGTGGGTCGATCTAAATGCTCAAGTTTACCGTGAGGTTAGCACCTTTGAGTGGGATGGGCGGAATGTTGCCAGCATGCTTGTTGGTGGACTAAGGCCGTCCAACCAACATGTTAAAAACCTCTGCTCGGTGGTGGTGCCAAGGAGTCCGACCCACCGTAATGTGCCTTTAGTGCACTGAACGTTTGGCGGAGGGCGACATTTGTGATGTGGTGCGTGAAAGCACTTATTGTGATATATCGATTATGATTGTAATGCATACAGGGAAGGAACCACTGACCCGGGTAAGCGGTAGGGTCGTTATAATTGGTCAGCAAATGCAGACCGTTTTTAAGACCCCCCTCCCGGATCCCAAAATACGGCATGAAGGGGGACTTATGCCCAGAATAGTCGTCTTGCGGTAACATTAGCACACGAGCTAACCTATACCACAAGACGCATATTCTGCCGGCTACAACTAATATCAATATATGCCAACCCAACCAAAACATAATATAGAAGTCAAATCCACACATAAGCATAAAAGTCCCAAAGTACATCAAATAAAGAAGCTAATATCAAGCTTCTAAAATATCAGAGTACAACAAATATATGCCCAAAGGGGCTACATCAAAGTCGTTCAACACTCACATCGATGACTGACGGTAGCGATGGTACCATCCATTCAGGACCTGTCGTCATGGCCTGGCTGTCTTGCTGCATAATCTGCGGCTCCTCTACCTACGAGGTGACCTCCTAAAAAGGAAGACGTAACAACCGTTAGTCGAAAAGACTAAGTGGCTTTCACATCCGCTCCCCCGATGACTCCTCAGGACCGGGCGGAGAAAGGAACAGAGTACAATATATATTTAGTAAAATAAGCAGGTACAAGCAGGTGGAATAAGTACAATACGATTAACAACATTTTAATCTAGCAGTTCTACATGAGCTATAACAATCCATCAAGTATAAGTATCTACAACAGGAAAGTAACTTAACTTATAAGGATGCCCATACAAGCTTATAAGTTAAGGATCAGTTTAACATAAAGTAACTCATCGTATAGGAGTGCCCATACAAACTAATACGATGAGGATCTTGTTTGTGCAATGTAATGTAATGGTATGTATGCAATGCTATGACTCACCCATAATGTAACGCCCCCACCTGTCACATGACATATAATGGTGGGTCCGGCCGGGGCCCCACGCCATATCTCACAGACAAGCGAAGGAATCACGTGTGGAAATCAAAATCGATGCGTATGCTTAACTCATCCATTCTAGCGCAGCATTTGTTTGTTAACATGAACTCAAATCAGAATGTCCACCAATATATATAAATACCACATTTATATATCGCACAACACCAGGAATGTATACAACCCACACACCCTGGCCTTATGGCCTTACAGGTTCCTCTTTTACAAAACATTCATTTCGTACATCGGCACGCAGGCCGGCCACACATGAAATCCAAACACCACTCTTCGCATGGCCTTCAAGGGCCAACAGCAGCAAGCTAGCCATTCCACTTAGTCATTTCAAGCCGCGGCACCTGCAATGAGACATCCACCAAAAAGCGGCAAAACAAAGTAACGGTCAGCATTTGGCTGACCCATTATAATGACCCTACCCCCTACCCGGGGTAGTGGTTCCTTCCCTGCATATAGTGCTATCATCTATCATCAAGTATCATCAAACAGCATATGTATATCATTTTTTTAATCCCGCTAGCAAACACATGACATCACAAACGCTGGAATCCACCAGACGTTCCGTGCACTCAGGGCACCTTCTTGGCGTACCGGAATCCACCAGTCATACACCGTCGATTCGAGGTTTTAACTTGTTGGTTGACCGGCCCTACTCCACCAGTCTCGCAAGCTGGCGACATCCCGCCCAAACCACACAGAGGTACCACCACACAGCATCAACCAGAGTAGGTCGACCCACAACATGTGGTGTAGCACGCCGGGTTTATCCAAGCTCCACAGGCAATGTCTACCCATCGACCCCCCTCCTATCCGATCGACCCACACTATGTGGTGCAGCAAGCTGGGTTTAACTCGGCTCCCAAGCATTGCCACCCATCGATCCCTCTAACTAACTAGATCAACCCACCCTAGTGGTGTAACAGGTCGGGTTTATCACGAGCTCCCCAGGCGTGCTACCAATTGATCATATCACAACCAGGAGCTTTGCCAAAGCCTCCTCGCAAACAGCATCACATCCATACATTCATCACAAGAGAAAACCATTTGCATCTCATCAAATCCACGGAGTATTCTCCGGTTTATCCATGAACATCACCAATCCAGACTACCGGTTCAGATAGGCTTCACACAGCATGCCTATACCGTACTCCATATTTCCGGCTCTAGATGCAGACTCAACAAAGGAATCACTTCACGGAGATCCACCTCTTGGTGGAGGATTCCAAGCACATGCATAAAGGAAGGACTTCGATGTCCAAGAAGGAGATCGTTACCCTTGAAGACCGCTTCGGCGCCATGAAGTAGCAGGATGGAAATCACCGCCTCAGCTTCGCCTTCACGAATCCGCTCTCGAATCTTCGCTCCGCAATACGCAGCACCTACAGCAGCTGGTCGACTCCTCCCTTCCCTCTTGCCTTAGCCTTTCTTCCTCCCTTTCTTAAAAGAAATGAAGAAGAAGAAGAAGAAGAAGAAGAAAAGAGGGATTAAATTCCCTTTTTCTCGGCCTTCACATGACCTGGACAGAGCCCAGCCATTGGATCCAGGAAGAGGGAAACAAACGGCTCAGATTTGGCCAGAAAAGCTAAAACACGGCCTGACACGCCCTGTGACACGCCCGTGTCACAGGCCGTGTCCCTCTAAGCGGCAGTCAACCGACTCAAAACCAACAGTACACAGCCATGGGAGACGCCCGTGTTCCATGCTGTGTCCCTGACACGCCCTCAGACACGCCCGTGTCTGAGGCATTGCGCCTCAACGAAAATAATCCCAAAACAACCCGAGACTTCACACGTCCTGGCACACGCTCGTGTTTCGGGCCGTGTGCACCTGGACACACCCGTGTCCCGCAAACATGCCCTAGCGCGAAACGTCGAGTTGAGTTCGACGACCACTGACACGCCCTGTGACACGCCCGTGTCACAGGCCGTGTCCTCACTCGACACTCGACACTCGACGATCGTCGAGCGAAATTCGTCGACATCCAGGCCGATCGTCGACACGGCCCCGACACGCCCTGCGACACGCCCGTGTCGCAGGCCGTGTCCGCTGTGTCGACTCCAAATTTCGTCGACTTCACGACTTGACACTACCCAGGCCTGACGCACCCTGGGACACGCCCATGTCCCAGGTCGTGTCACCCATGCCTGAACCCAATTTTGCTCAAATTGATCCGCTTGACTTCGGGGTGTTACAATCCTCCCCCCCTTCAAATAATTTCGTCCTCGAAATTTGACTCCAATCAGCCACAACATCATCAAAGCTTATACCCCAAGCCTCCGCACAAACTAACAAACATACAACACCAACAAACAGCCCTAACTTCCACTTGTGCACATTCAGCCACAGAAGACCTCAAAACAAAACAACATAATTGATTTATCACCTCACAATCACAAGTGCACCAAGTTTTTAACAAGATGTCCACCAGCTGTTATTCATCACAATTATAGATATAAACATAGTTTACATACACCACCATGGACAATCCATCAAGGTACGATCCAGTCATAGCTTCCAAAGGAGCTACTTCATGATTCATCTCCGCTCAGCCTCCCGATTTTGAAATTCGCGATTAAGAGACAACTGAAACACCAGAGGCTGAATTTCGCCAACTGAGCTTTGCGGCTCTTGCACGTCCATAGCATGCAATCGTGGTTCCGTCCGGGGTGCAGATGACTCGGCCATTGCTTTTCCCTTTTCTTCATATGACGCACCTATCTTTTTCTCACTCCCTGGAGGGGCATTCCGACAAAATTTTGCTATATGTCCTTGCTGACCGCATTTATAGCATATACGTGTATCCACACGTCCTGACCCATAAGTCGCCCCCGAAGAAACAGTCGACGGAGCTGATTCCGCCGGCCTAAATCTTTTCTTCTCTTGTCGTCGAAACTCCGATTGATCCAACTGCGACACTTTAAATTCTGACTTTTCCCCTGCCAGTCGCTTATTCGCTTGTACTCGCTTCATATCTTTTTCCAATGCACGAGCTGTATCGACCAATGCTTGAAAGCCTTGGCTCACTGAACTCGGAAGTGCCAACCTCAATTCATCCCGCAAGCCTTCATAAAACCGATTTGTCTTTCGCGCTTCCTCCGCGAATGTAGATCCCGCATATCTCCCTAATCTTCTAAACTCATGCAGGTAGGTATCAATCTCCCGCTCACCCTGCACCAAACGGAGAAATTCATTTTCCATCGCAATCCTCTGCGACACTGGCACATACTTGGCCAAAAATATTCGGGAGAATTCCTCCATGGACACCTCCGTTAAACCTCGACCTGCCAAGTGATGCACTTCAATCTCATCCCACCACAATCTCGCATCGCCTTCCAACAAAAAAGTGGCCAACATCACTTTCTGTTCCTCGACCGTCCGGATTGCGGTCAGGATCAATTTTACCCTTGCCAACCAATCTTCCGCCTGCGTTGGTGAAAGCGTTCCACCAAACATCGGGGGATGAAAGTGCATAAAACGTGTCAATGACTAGTCACTTGCTTGCGCCTCCAGCACCACTGCAGTATGCTATTGCCTTGCACCAGGGCTTGCCTGTCCAATAGGTTGTGCTTGTAACACTACAAGCACTGTCTCCGTCACCACCCGTATGGCTTCTGCCGAGGGAGGCATAGGCGCTTCCACGGGTGCTGCACTCTCATCCGACCGCTGGGGCTCAGACGGCCCAGCTCCATCCCTCGCCACCTATCAATGTACAGAACACCATTAATACTTCAAATCACTACACACTCACGCACATCATGTGCATGACATACATTCCTAGTGGACATTCATGAGTTCATTTCCGTTCTCTCCTCCCAAACAATCTCAACCTGGCTCTGATACCACTTTGTAACGCCCCCACCTGTCACATGACATATAACGGTGGGTCTGGCCAGGGCCCCATGCCATATCTCACAGACAAGCGAAGGAATCACGTGTGGAAATCAAAATCGATGCGTATCCTTAACTCATCCATTCTAGCGCAGCATTTTTTTTGTTAACATGAACTCAAACCAGAATGTCCACCAATGTATATAAATACCACATTTATATATCGCACAACACCAGGAATGTATACAACCCACACACCCTGGCCTTATGGCCTTACAGGTTCCTCTTTTACACAACATTCATTTCGTACATCGGCACGCAGGCCGGCCACACATGAAATCCAAACACCACTCTTCGCATGGCCTTCAAGGGCCAACAGCAGCAAGCTAGCCATTCCACTTAGTCATTTCAAGCCGCGGCACCTGCAATGAGACATCCACCAAAAAGCGACAAAACAAAGTAACGGTCAGCATTTGGCTGACCCATTATAACGACTCTACCCACTACCCGGGGTAGTGGTTCCTTCCCTACATACAGTGCTATCATCTATCATCAAGTATCATCAAACAGCATATGTATATCATTTTCTTTATCCCGCTAGCAAACACATGACATCACAAACGCTGGAATCCACCAGACGTTCCGTGCACTCAGGGCACCTTCTTGGCGTACCGGAATCCACCAGTCATACACCACCGATTCGAGGTTTTAACTTGTTGGTTGACCGGCCCTAGTCCACCAGTCTCGCAAGCTGGCGACATCCCGCCCAAACCACACAGAGGTACCACCTCACAGCATCAACCAGAGTAGGTCGACCCATAACATGTGGTGTAGCACGCCGGGTTTATCCAAGCTCCCCAGGCAATGTCTACCCATCGACCCCCCTCCTATCCGATCGACCCACACTATGTGGTGCAGCAAGCCGGGTTTAACTCGGCTCCCCAAGCATGGCCACCCATCGATCCCTCTAACTAACTAGATCAACCCACCCTAGTGGTGTAACAGGCCGGGTTTATCACGAGCTCCCCAGGCGTGCTACCAATTGATCATATCACAACCAGGAGCTTTGCCAAAGCCTCCTCACAAACAGCATCACATCCATACATTAATCACAAGAGAAAACCATTTGCATCTCATCAAATCCACGGAGTCTTCTCCGGTTTACCCATGAACATCACCAATCCAGACTACCGGTCCAGATAGGCTTCACACAGCATGCCTATGCCGTACTCCATATTTCCGGCTCTAGATGCAGACTCAACAAAGGAATCACTTCACGGAGATCCACCTCTTGGTGGAGGATTCCAAGCACATGCATAAAGGAAGGACTTCGATGTCCAAGAAGGAGATCGTTACCCTTGAAGACCGCTTCGGCACCATGAAGTAGCCGGATGGAAATCACCGCCTCGGCTTCGCCTTCACGAATCCGCTCTCGGATCTTCGCTCCGCACTCCGCAGCTCCTACAACAGCTGGTCGACTCCTCCCTTCCCTCTTGCCTTAGCCTTTCTTCCTCCCTTTCTTAAAAGAAATGAAGAAGAAGAAGAAGAAAAGAGGGATTAAATCCCCTTTTTCTCGGCCTTCACATGACCTGGACAGAGCCCAGCCATTGGATCCAGGAAGAGGGAAACAAACGGCTCAGATTTGGCCAGAAAAGCTAAAACACAGCCTGACACTCCCTGTGCCACGCCCGTGTCACAGGCCGTGTCCCTCTAAGCGGCAGTCAACCGACTCAAAACCAACAGTAGACGGCCATGGGACACGCCCGTGTTCCATGCCGTGTCCCTGACACGCCCTCAGACACGCCCGTGTCTGAGGCCGTGTGCCTCAACGAAAATAATCCCAAAACAACCCGAGACTTCACACGGCCTGGCACACGCCCGTGTTCCTTGCCGTGTGCACCTGGACACACCCGTGTCCCGCAAACATGCCCTAGCGCGAAACGTCGAGTTGAGTTCGACGACCACTGACACGCCCTGTGACATGCCCGTGTCACAGGCCGTGTCCTCACTCGACACTCGACACTCGACGATCGTCGAGCGAAATTCGTCGACATCCAGGCCGATCGTCGACACGGCCCCGACACGCCCTGCGACATGCCCGTGTAGCAGGCCGTATCCGCTGTGTCGACTCCAAATTTCGTCGACTTCACGACTCGACACTACCCAGGCCTGACACGCCATGGGACACGCCGTGTCCCAGGCCGTGTCACACATGCCTGAACCCAATTTTGCTCAAATTGATCCGCTTGACTTCGGGGTGTTACACATGATCACGCACATGAAACCGCTATGTCGACACAGACTTGTAGTTCCCACTATTCGAGCAAGTAGATAACCTCTCAGGCATCAACCGCCATGGCCAGGAGGCGACATTAGAGCGGGCATCTCGACTACTAAGTAAGCATCCACACTGCTTCACTTAGGCCTCCGTACGCATCAATGCTAAGAACACAACAGCGGAGCCCATGCGTACTATGGGACAGCGGGAGTATCAGGTAGATGTGTACCGAGAACCAAGTCCCGAACTACCCTTGTGTGACCCGGAAGGAGCCTCGAAAGAAAGTACGAGGAAAAAGCCCAACCGTTCACTTGGCACAGAAGGAGCCCCGGGACATGAACACCGAGGACCAAGCCCAACCGCCCGAGGTCTAACTGTCAACTCCTGTCGGTGTGACGTCTGGCGAGCCCGTATACCTGCCACACTATCCTTAACCCATGATTACGACACCGCGTGTCAACTCACACCGCATGAAAATCCATATCACTGTGGCACGGAAGGAGCCTCGGAGAAAGCACGAGGACCAAGCCCAACCGTCCGCTCGGCATAGAAGGAGCCCCGGGAAATGAGCATTGAGGACCAAGCCGAACCGTCCGACAATTTTGCTCCTCAACATTAACCGAATCATTACTGTCATTAAGACTATCTACAATCTACGTTCACATAACTCTAACATAACCCATTAGCATGATTTAACCAAGTTCAGTCATTTGTGTGCACATGAATTAATAATCTAATTAGTAATGATCGTTTGCTCATAACATCACCACCGATCGGGTATATAAATTCAAGTCAATCTTATCATTAATCGACATATGACCGCTATCGTTACGTACTCAATGTTACCCATGATGAAATCATTATAATATTATCAACACATCAAAACGTTTGTTCACAATTTCTAACCCAAATGATTGGTTCAAGTACAGTTCACTCCTCCATTTGTTTACGTGGGGTTCATACCACAATCTCATCACTTGTTAAATTATGATGTTTAAACATAAAGGAATTCTCCAGCCCCAACATCAATTAGCTACAATGTCTCTACCGAATTCAAATCCAATGCTATACCAAACCAGAATTTAGGTACAGAACACCATTCACACAACACATTTGACCGGAGATTTGTGAAGCTATAGAAATTCGATGGAGGTGTGTAACCCCTCGTTGGAAAGGTATTGACAGTGGCTACAACGTTCGTGTTTAGTTGAAATCCTAGATCTGGATGTATCACACTTGAAAATGGCCATGAAGATCACTGTGCGCAGAACACAGGTTTCTGCAGGCATCTTAAGGCGGAATGAATGGCATCGGTTCATCTTCCTCCTCAAGCCGATTCCCAAAATAACCTCCAGAAATTCCTCCTCCCTTATTCACCCTCATAAGGCTATTTCCCTTCACGAAACCATTCCCATCTATACATAGAAGGATGGAGAGGTTGAAGACACCACTATCCATAGAGCACAAGCCTTAGAACAGCCTATACCTAGGGAAATCATCATCTCACAAGTCTAGAGTCTTTTGAGTCAACATCTCAACTAGATATAACTATAGATCTAGCACCAAGGGAGAGGGGAGGAAGCTCACCTCATTTCCGGCGTTTTCACCATTTCCGGCCAAGGAACTTGTAACTCTTCTCGGTGGCATCTTCTTCTCCTCGCCGGCGGTGGTTCTTCTCCTCTTGGACTTGCTCCAGCACCTTCTCCCTCTCTACAACATTTCTCCCAGGAAAAAGTGTTGGAATGAGGAGTGAAAACGGCTAGGGTTTTCACATCCCTTATAAGTGAAAAGTTACACTGGTAGGGACATGCCCGTGTCTTGCTCGGGCGAAGGGTCGTCGACGGTTCCAATGTCGGTTCAATACACAAACAAGGGTAGGGACACGGGCGTGTCCCTACTCGTTTCCACATGACACGGCCGTGTTCTCTGACTGTGTCCTTCTCAGGACACGCTTCATCGAGTTTCACTTGACACACACGGGTAGGGACACGCCCGTGTCTCTACCCATGTCCTCCTCGGAGCACACTTCGTCGAGCTCTACTCGACACACATAGGTAGGGACACGCCTGTGTCTCGACCCGTGTCACCTTCACACAGGTAGTGATACACCCGTGTCACTACCCGTGTCCTTCTCTGGGACAACTCGATCCATCGACTGAGAGTTGGTTGGGTAGACACGGGTAGAGACACGCCCGTATCCCTACCCATGTCCTTCACGGTAACAGTGGTTGTATATACACGGGTAGGGACACGCTGTGTCCCTACCGTGCGATCATGCACACGGGTAGTGACACACTCGTGTCACTACCCGTGTCCTTCTCTGGACATACTTGAGTCATCGACTTGAGAGCTAGCCCCACAGGCACGGGTAGGGACACGCCCGTGTCTCTACCCGTGTCCTATTCTGGACTGATTTCTCCTCCCAATTACAAGTGCAGCCCCACTGCCAGCACTTCACTGAGCCCAAGTCATATCTCCTGACTCAAAAATGTGCATGAGGGGCCTAGTGCGAATCGGGACGTTACACCGTTGCTTTGTTTACCGCTCTTGGGGTGGATGTCTAATTGCAGGTGCTGATGGGTTGAATTGAATTGAGCGGAATGAAGCCCTTGCAGCTTAAAGTCCCTTGAAGGCCGTGCGAAGAATGCTTGGATTTCATGTGTGGAAGGCCTGTGTGCCGATGTATAAAGTTGTATATGTATAAAGAGAAACCTATATGACCCTAAGGCCATGAGAGTTGTGTGTCTGTATACATTCCTGGGAATATATAAATGTACGGTTTATATATATTAGTGGACATTCATTCTGTTGAGTTCGTACAACTTAAAATGCTGCGCTAGAATGCTCTTAGGTAGGATGCGAATGGAACGTGATTTTGATATTCATACGTAATTCTGTCATTTGTCTGTGAAATATGGCGTGGGTCCCCGGCCGGACCAACTGTTATATTCCATGTGACGAGTGGAGCCGTTACAATATCTGCCTCACGAATTCTCTACTGGTGGTAGCCTGAATAAAGATCAATCTTTGAAAATACCGAGCTACCATGCAACTGATCAATCAAATCATCAATTCTCGGCAAGGGATATCTATTCTTAGCGGTCACCTAGTTTAATTCTCTTTAATCGATGCAAAACCTCATCGATCCAACTTCTTCTTTATGAACAAAATAGGAGCACTCCATGGAGAAGAACTGATGGAGCCGACTTCCCACGACATGTGGACAAGGAGCGTCGTCCCTCTGACGATGATGGTGACCCGGTAGATTTGAATGGAGACGTCGACCCGCGACACTTTGATGACGGCGACATGCTTACGGACGACCCTTGGAAGCGTCGCCACAATAGCCGTCCGGAGCGCAAGCCCAATTATTGGCGTCGCCACAATAGCCATCCGGAGCGCAAGCCCAATTATTATTTATTAATTATATATATTAATAAATAATAATTGAGTAATAATATATTTTATTAGTTGTTTTATTTCAAAATTATCATTTTTATTTCATGTTTAATTTCATGTATTATTTGTAACATTGTTATGTTATAAAACCATGGTGTATGGTTGTGTCTTATTTCATTTTCATGTTGGGCTTCATGTAGCCCTTTTCCCTTGATTGTAAAGCCTAAATAAAGGCATGTACTCCTTTGTTTTTCCCTAGTGAATTAATGAAAAGAAAACTAATTTCAAGATTGAAATCCTCCTCCTTCTCCAAGGTAAATTTCGGCCCCCCTCTATTCCTCTTCTTCTTTGGCCACCGGCCACCCTCCCCCTCCCCTCTCTCTCGGCCCCCATTCTCTCTCCTACCTTATTGGGAAATATTATTTCCATATTCAGAAGATCTCGAGGGGACTTTCCACATATAGCGTGATACAAAGAAGGCGACGAATTTCTCTCCCTCCGGCGTATCTCTGGCAGAGCCGTTGAAGAACGATTCTATTAGAGTGAATCAGATTCATCAAATCTGGTTGGGTAACGAACATTTCCACCGTTATGTGTTTCTCTTCTTTAGATAGATCTTGTGGCATTGGAAAATTGCGTGGCTTGTGTAACGCTTGAATTTTTGTGGCTAATTTCTTTTAGTTATTGTCGTGTTTATTTCTTTCGTTTAAGTTCGTGAGGCGTGGCAGCCCTCATTTTATTTTGTTGGGAGAGAACCACCCTTGTCAGAATCTTTTGTTTTCGGTGGATTCTCTTTTGGTACAACAACGCTCGACCGAACCGTGTGGGTTCCTTTCGCTTGAGAGGACCTTGGCCTATCACCTTGGTATTATCTTAAGGGGCCTTGCGAACCCCCCTGTAATTCTTTAGTTAGTAACAATATTAATTTTGTCGTTGCTGCGTTTAATGTTTGAGTGTGACGTGAGAGTTATCGGAGAACTTCGTGTTAGTTCCGTCAGCCACCCATAATGCTCGAAAGAGTGAGCCTACATCAATTTGGTATCAGAGGGAGGTTCTCGTCAATTTCCTAATTGGCACTCCTCCCCCTCTTATGTGGCACGTACGTACGCACTCACCGGTATCGTTGCAGATCAATATTTAGAAAATTAGTTTTCATGAAATGAATTGAAATTCCACAATTTCAAGGTTCAAATTAAAAATAAATAAATTTCAAAATTTCAAATTTCAAAATTCAAAATTCAAAATTCAAATTTCAATATTCAAATTTCAAAATTTCAAATTTCAAATTTCAAATTTCAAATTTCAAATTTCAAAATTCAAATTTCGAATTTCAAATTTCAAAATTTCAAATTTCAAATTTCAAGTTTCCAAATTTAAAATTCAAATTTCAAATTTCAAATTTCAAAATTCAAAATTTCAAATTTCAAATTTTAAATTTCCAATTTCAGAAATAAAAAAAAAATTTATTTTTCATTAAATCATTATTTTTATTAAGTTATTTTAAAATTTAATAGTTGGTCTGCAAATAACGGCCTATATTTTTATATTTTCAGCAACATTCAAAAATAAATTTTTTTAATAATCCTCATATTTTTTTCTAGCAAGAAGATCTATTTTATATAATTATAACCTTAGTGGCTAAGCGAGAATAATTCCATCTTTTAAAATGAAGTAGGGTCAGGTTATTTAGTCATTGCATGTGCACCAATTCTGTGTGAGTTTTCTCTCCGGTTCTCACTAAATGGCATATGACATATATGCTACCTAGTTAGACTATTCTTATGCTAAGGATATGACTAAACACACCCCTAGGGCACAACACATTTATCCTACTTATGACGGTTTAGAGTATCCCCAAAGTTTTCGAGACTGGCTTAAGGGATTAGAACAATATTTTAATTGTCACTTATGGGATGACTACGAAAAGGTTAGCTTTGCCCGAGAGCGGTTAGTAGGTCGAGCCTGATTATTTTGGTTAAAGGAAGAGCGTCGTGTTGGTAGCTATCATTATACTTGGCCGCACATGCGTAGCCTCCTCTCGGATCAATTTGATCCCGCCTACCTGCGCACTAATAGCACCACACCCATTAGTAAGAATAGTTATGGCACCAGACCCGTATCTGCTTATAGGAGTGACCCTACACCTCAGGATAGATCCTATCCCCAGAGAGGTAGTGATACCCAAAGTGTGTCTAGTCCCACCTATAGGGAACATAAGCCATTTAGACCCCAAAATTTGAACTCGAATGAGGTTACTATTAGGGTGCTAGCTTCTTTAGCCTCAACATCTAAGCCCTATGGTATAGTGACTGATACCTCTGAGGATTCTTATGTGGATATAGAATCTCTGGATGATGAAGTTAATCAGCCAGGTGAGAGTCTTCCTTCACTTACGATAGTGCCTGACTGTCCTGTTGAACCTGAGGATGTGAATAGGACTAAGCCCATCACTGAGGACGACGTAATTCTCGTTGACGCTTTTAGTGACGTTGAGGAGATTGGTTACCCTAGTGACCTGGACGAGGATTTATCCCCTGAGGAATCATCTCCACCCCCCTTCGACGATATTTTAGTCAGGGAGTCGTCTGATGACCCTGAGTCAGAAGACGTTCCGGCTGAGTCGGTAGAGTCATCCAATGTTGAAAGCTTACCTGTTACTAATTTAGGTGATGACTTACTAGGACCCGGTATTATTATGGTTGACCCAGAATTAATAGATGTTTCAACGGTATTGGAAGAGTCACCTTGGGATGGTTGTTCAATTTGGGATAATCTTATTGTGATACATCCGGGAGTTAGTTCATTTATGGTATCAACGCCGCTTAAAAGTCAAGTTAATTTTGATACTCCAGGGATTCGATTTGCCCATCCCTTTATTTTGATTGTGACGACGTACCTACCTCATGGGAAGAGCTGGTCAACGAAGGTTGTGAAGCTTTGGTAGATTTACCCTGTGCGAAAGACTTTTCTTTGGAGGACGGTTGCCCTGAGGGTCCGATAGACATTTCATTGATAGCTCATTTACCTGGGGCCGAAAACTGTTTAGAAATTTTGTCGAATACGATTTTGCCTACCTATGATACGATCACTAATTCTGAATTAAATGAAGTATCGAATGAGTTGGAAGACTTGTTGGCTGAATTTTCAGTGAGGACGAATCCACTGTTTAATTTTTCCTATGATTTTAACGGCCTGCAACGGGAGGCTTGTTCTTGGACGAGTAATCCATGTTTTGACGTTGAGTGTGACTTAACTTCCCCTACGGAATCACCCATGTCGACTCTCCCTCCGGTTCATTTAACTCGAGTAGATGATTTGTTAGGACATGAGCTAGTCATTCGTAGCCCTATATATTTGGAGAAGTTTATTATTACCGCCTCCCCATTAGGCTTACTACGATGGATGTGGGTAAACGTAGTTGGTGACGAACGTTTTCTGCTGGCTATTCATTACGACATTTTTAAATCAAAATTTAATTCCAAATTTAAAACGAAAACGTTCGGCTCCACCAAAATAATTTTTGAATTTAAAGCACCCGTGCCACGAGACATAGTTCCGTTATTTTCTACTATTAATTCTAGTCATGTTGCACATGGGTTCACCCCACATGTTTTTAAGTTAATTAGGCGCATTCTTATCCTTTTAACCCATCAAAATGCATCCTTTAATTTACTTGCGAGTTTGTGTCAAAAAGTCTCCCACAATTGTGTGATTGATTTGGTTTTAGATTGTCTCACCCCTGAACGGATGCTCCCGGGCACCTTAGAAATAATAACGAATCGGCTAGTCTATTCTTTACGAATTTTACGAAAGTTTGGTGACATGACATTTCTTTTAAAAGTTTCCACTGATTGGGGCATAGCTCCTATTTTCATCGTTACATACTTTACGCTTTATGCTTTTATGCCACTTGAAATGTCTACCTCTCTGTATATATTTTTCACTATGCTTTCTATTGGGTTGGGTGGTGATAGTTTCCTAGGATCGTTCTCCTTCTCGGTCTCCATCGGAGGTATGTTGGTGGATGTTGTTGAAATTCTTTTTTCTTCTTTGGATAACGCATATTTGAGGTCCCTCCAAGACCACCTTTTGCCATGCAGGTTCTTCTTCCCCGCCGATGACCTTCCAGGCGAGTACACACAGGTATACTCATCAGTGATGAGTATTTTTAAGAGGGGGAGGATTGATGGAGCCGACTTCCCACGACATGTGGCCAAGGAGCGTCCTCCCTCTGACGATGATGGTGACCCGGTAGATTTGAATGGAGACGTCGGCCCGCAACACTTTGATGACGGAGACATGCTTACGGACGACCCTTGGAAGCGTCGCCACAATAGCCGTCCGGAGCGCAAGCCCAATTATTGGCGTCGCCACAATAGCCATCCGGAGCGCAAGCCCAATTATTATTTATTAATAATATATATTAATAAATAATAATTGAGTAATAATATATTTATTAGTTGTTTTATTTCAAAATTATCATTTTTATTTCATGTTTAATTTCATGTATTATTTGTAACATGGTTATGTTATAAAACCATGGTGTATGGTTGTGTCTTATTTCATTTTCATGTTGGGCTGCATGTAGCCCTTTTCCCTTGATTGTAAAGCCTATATAAAGGCATGTACTCCTTTGTTTTTCCCTAGTGAATTAATGAAAAGAAAACTAATTTCAAGATTGAAATCCTCCTCCTTCTCCAAGGCAAATTTCGGCCCCCCTCTATTCCTCTTCTTCTTTAGCCGCCGGCCACCCTCCTCCTCCCCTCTCTCTCGGCCTCCCTTCTCTCTCCTGCCTTATTGGGAAATATTATTTCCATATTCAGAAGATCTCGCCGGGACTTTCCACATATAACATGATACAAAGAAGGCGACGAATTTCTCTCCCTCCGGCGTATCTTTGGCGGAGCCGTTGAAGAACGATTCTATTAGAGTGAACCAGATTCATCAAATCCGGTTGGGTAACGAACATTTCCACCGTTATGTGTTTCTCTTCTTTAGATAGATCTTATGGCATTGGAAAATTGCGTGGCTTGTGTAACGCTTGAATTTTCGTGGCTAATTTCTTTTAGTTATTGTCGTGTTTATTTCTTTCGTTTAAGTTCATGAGGCGTGGCGGCCCTCGTTTTATTTTGTTGGGAGAGAACCACCCTTGTCAGAATCTTTTATTTTCGGTGGATTCTCTTTTGGTACAACAACGCTCGACCGAACCGTGGGGGTTCCTTTCGCTTGAGAGGACCTTGGCCTATCACCTTGGTATTATCTTAAGGGGCCTTGCGAACCCCCCTGTAATTCTTTAGTTAGTAACAATATTAATTTTGTCATTGCTGCTTTAAATGTTTGAGTGTGACGTGAGAGTTATCAGAGAACATCGTGTTAGTTCCGTCGGCTACCCATAATGCTCGAAAGAGTGAGCCTACATCAAGAACTTGGCCTAATAAATCCACGTTGCAGCAATTCATCAAGCTAAGTACGCAACTCATCCAACTCACGCGGAGCCAGACGGTACGGTGCCTTGGTAGTAGGACGAGTACCTGGCTCGAGGTCTATCACAAACTCAATCTCCCTCACCGGAGGAAGTCCTGGAAGACTATCAGGAAAAACATCTGGAAACTCTCGCACCACCGAGACATCCTCCATACGTGGTGTAACAAAAGCGGTTTCCAAAGCAGAAATAAATACCAAAAATTCCTCACAACCAAACTCGATAACACGAGAAGCACATACCGTAGAAATGATGGGGGAAACCCTGTCCTGGAAACCTCAGACACTCATAGGTTGGCCATTCTCTATCCCTAAGTCCAGTCGCTTTGCCTTGCACAGGATGACTGCATCATACTTGGAAAGCCGGTCCATGCCCAAAATCACATCAAAGTCTGCCAGATCCTACACCATCAGATCTGCAAAGGTTAGGAAATCTCCTAGATAAATAGGGCATTTCAAAACTCCTTGATTAGATACCACTGAATCACCGGAGGGAAGCTTGACGTTGAAGGAGTCTCCTAATTAATCTGTGCTCAAATGATGTTTATCTACGAACCTCCGAGCCACAAAGGAATGGGTGGCACCCGAATCGAAAAGAACGCACGCCCACCTATTCTGCACCTTAAACTCCCCTAAAATCGTAGCATACATAACTAAATGAACGATAACTAGAGCAACAACGAGAAATAATAAAGATAATCAAACTGGGGCTAAACTGATATAACTTGCGTAGAGGTTTGAGCTTCCTCTCTGGTGACAACATTCATCTTTCCTTTTCCTTTATCTTGGTTTGGTGGCGGCGGTAGAGCCCGAAGCGGAGCAGGCTGCAGTGGAGTCTGAGCCTGGTGGCATGAAGACTTCAGGTGCCCCTTCTTCCCACACTAGAGGCAAACCTTATCCTTCAAGCAGCAATGACTTACGTTATGACCCTTCTTTGCACAGATCAGGCACACCAGATCACCATTGGGTGCGCCTTGGATGGCAAGCACCTGCTGCTACCTCAGGGTGGCAGTCCTCTTGAAATATCTTTCGAAAGGGTGGCCAGGTCGACCACAAAAATTACATACCTCTTTACTACTCTTCTTTACAGAAGTGCCAGATGCCCTGAAGCTTCCATCCTCCTAACCTTTTCTATTCTCCTTTCTCATTGCAGCACCTCAATTCTTGGCGTTCTACATCGCCTCGACCTTCAAAGCGGCTTCCACTACTTCAGCATAGCTTTCAGCTCGATAAGTGCATGCCAATTGCTGGACATCGCTTCTTAATCCTCTGAGAAAATGCTTCACTCTCCCTTCCTCCGAAGCTACCAAATCAGGAGCAAATCTGCTCAGCTTACTAAACTCGATCTCATATTCACTCACAGTGAGCTGTCTCTACTTCAAATGTAAGAAATTGTTCATCAATCGATCCTGCTCGACCGAGGGTAAGAACTTCTTCAGCAGCATCTTCTTGAAGGACTCCCAAGAACATCCTTCCGCCAAAATTTCCTTTTCTCAATTCCACCAGGTCTGTGCCAGGCCTTTTAGCTAGTAGGCTGCAAGCATCACCTTTTGGGCTTCAATAATCCCCGAATACGTAAACATCTCAACCATAGAGATAATTCAATCATCCAAAATCATGAAATCGACACTCCCATCATAAGTGGGAGGTCTCAATCGCTGGAAATGCGATATAAGGTTCATCTCTGGCGGAAGCATTACTGGGGGAACCAAAGCAGCAGGATTAGTAGGAAAGGCCTGACACGCAGCAGAATCTTGATCTACGGGTTGCTGCGTGGGAGCGGTAGACAACAACGACATAATCTGCCACTGCATCGCAACTAACTGCCTCGACAGAGCTTTATTGCACTGGCGCAAGCTCTCGATCAACGCATCACTCTGAGCACCTGACGACTCACCCTCTGACTGGAGGGTCGACCTCGTCGCAGGACGCTTTGGCGGCATTTCTAAAAAGTAACGAACGGCTCATCAAAAATCCTAGATTACAACTAGGTCACACAAGTAGTTCAGACCATACTCATGACACTTTCTTATGCTGCAACTTGCTCTGAGATTTTATAATGATGCTATGTCCTTCTTAGGATAATATCCTCTCATCCTATTTACTCATGTGCCTATGAGATGAATGGATGAATTCTTTATTCTTCTTTAAAATCATGTGTGTACATGTGTCATCATGTAAACCTTAACTTAACACTCGTGCAATGCGATGATATGCTATGTATGCAGTGTTATGCATTCTATAAAGTCCTTAATGCATGCATGAGCTTCATACACATGACATGTTATGCATCCCATACTACATAACATCACATGCAACGAAAAAAAACGTGTTAATGGGCACCCATATGATGATGGTTATGCATCCCATACTACATAACCATCACATGTTGCCTCGTTTGGTGGATCCATATACAAACACATATTATGCATCCTATACTACATAATATGGCCCATATACTTCTTATCGTGCTATCAGTGTAGTGACTATGCTTCAGTTAAGACGTACTAATGACACATCAGTGTGTATTTGCAAATGAATGAAGGAAAACAACTAATCCAGATTGGCTGCTTCGACCAACTTGTCAAACCAACCTCCCTCTGATACCAACTATCATTACCCGCATTTTTCACCGCCAAATAAGTATATCAGAGTCAGGGGAAAATACGCGTCATGATGCCACATTAGCAGGGGATAACTGCGGACACTCAGGCAAAACTCCTACTTATCCATGAAGAAAGGTTCTTTAAGTTATTTAGAGTTAAAATAAATTTGTATATAGTAGATAGTTATATCCCTCGGCTTAGTTGCTCATCTAGTCCACAAATAAAGTAGTTATACGTTGCTAAAAATATTTCTTTTATGAGGTTAAACTTCCTACATGAGCTTAGAGGTTCCCAGAGGACACCTCAAGGTATGCAAGTTTTAAATTTATAATAGCAATAAAAGTAAATTTTTGTATGGTCGCTAAAAATAGTGATTTAGCATATTGAAAACGTGCAATGCATGAAGCAATAGTAGTAGTTTTTATACTTGAAAATTACTACCATGTAATCCTAACATAAAACGTCCCAGAGAGCAAGTAATCCACAAGCACTTAAAGAAAAACTAAGGAGCTAGCAAGTATCCAAAAAGAATAACAGCCCTGTGGGCGTCAACAACCTAACAAGAACCCATATATATCCAAGTATGTCAGAACTAGTAATGCAAAATAATCAACAATCTACCTCGCTATGGCAAGGAAACAACCAAGGCCAACACTGCCACTCAAGTACCCCAAAACCAGCACCGAACTCAGTTATAGCTCTAAACCTGAGGCATTCCAAAGACAGAACACCTCAGCAAGAAGGTACAAGTGATGGCAGAAAGTAAGTCAAAAGTAATCAAAGTCATAGGGTACCAACCCAAGACCAAAGGAAAAAATACTTAATTAAGGTACAAAATTAAAAAGGGAACACTTACGGGAAGTGTCACGTAAAACAACAGCACCCCAAATGCACAAGACCATAAGAGGAAAGAGGTCAATATTAATTCATCAGGAAGAGGAACAAACCCCTACTATCAACCAGCGGTCAACTCCACCCAAAAACCAAAATGGGCGGGTATCCAACCCCAAAGACAATTCATCCGTATAAAAGTGGGGGAGACTGGATACTCCACCATACACCGCAAATGCCCAAAAATCCCAATAGAACACCAAAAAGTGCTAATATGGAGATCAAATGTTGCAGCGGTGGTTTCACCCACTAATAACACCCGCAACAAAGAAAAACCTGGAAGGAACACCCCGTAACAATCCGGGTTTAGAGCTCAGAGGCACAAAACAACCCAATTGGGGCCTGGTGGCTTGTCTCGCCCCATGGCATTGCCATGAAGAAAAACCATGATACAAATACTCAAGTCAACAATGACACATCAGATTCTACTTAGACAATTCTAGAATTGAATCGGTTTTTCAACCTTTAGAAAGAATTTACAATACTAAATAACTCTAACGCATGCTATATGAAAGTTACGGAATGGTAAGAAGAGTGATATTTAATCTCATCATCAAAAAATATTGCACTTTCAATGTTAGGTAACCAACATTAAGAACAGGAAATTAAAATTGAAAAGGACAAAGATCTTATCAACACTGGAACCAGCAAGTTATATATTATTCGTGATAGAAAGAAGCAAGAAACTTCTACAAATCTGGATAAAGAAGGGAAGGGGAAGAGAAAAACCATCACTTACCTTGATTTTGCTGGAAAAATTCTCCATATCACTACTTGTTGTAGATTGGGGCTAGAGAAGATGAGGGAAGTCGAAATTGTTAAACCCAAAGTCCACAACACGGCCAAGGTCCCAGGTTCAACAGCGAAGGACTCCATTTGGCAGTCCGTCGAGCTCGACAAAGCGTCCACCTTCAGTAGTCCCAAGGTTGACCCCCTTCAGCGGCGGACTCAGTGCTTCGTTCGCCCAGCTCGGCATGCCCTAGGGAGCAGCTCAAGGTTGATCCCTCTTCAGTTGAACTCAATGGTAAGTTCGCCCAGGCCGCGGACCTCCAGCAGGATCGCGCCTTGCAACTGCGGATGGAAGCATCATCCCGCGAGACCAGTCCGCCCCTCTTGCACGGATTGGCATGTTCTTTCTTTTTGCTTACTGTCACTGCTGCCCGGTTCTCCTGTACCCCGAGTAGCCAGTTATTTTATCCCTTCCCATTTGGGCAGACCCCCAAACCTATAAATAGGTGGAAGTTGTGCACCCAAAGCACGCTGACTCGTGCCCTAGAGCCTACTTGTTAAAGGCTGCGGACTCGAATCTCAGGCTTTGGGGTCTCCAGCTTGCTCTGCACTTGCTCTTTTCCTTTACTCAATTCTGTAATCAAACCCATCTTCAATCAATGGAAAGCCTTTCACAAGAGAGGAATTCTGGCCGCGACGGGCGAAGTCTGTTGTTGCCGTGGCTCACGGCCCTGTTGTTCTTTTTCTCTCGTCTGCTTAGTAGATTGCTACTTGCAGTTTGGCTTTACCCTTCCATTCCCCGGTGCTCGAACCGTTAATTGTTGGTGCTCGACTCCCTTTCTCTTTTAGTGCATCAACAGTTAACACGCGGCCTTCAAATCAAGTAGTATTTTGAATCCATCGGACAGAATGTCAGATCACCGAGCCCGCCATTCAGACCGCTCCAGTTCGCCGGTGGTCTCTCTATGGGAAGCCATCAAGCAGTCTCATTATGAGGCTGAGCGATCTCGCAGGGAGACCGATCAGCGTCTTGATATAATCAGTCAGTCTCTGCTCGCACAGACTCAGTGTCTTGCGCCCCAGTACGCAGCAGATCCTGTGAACACGCCGGTCCACCAGACACTGGTCCGCTAGACGCCAGCTCGCCGAACTCCTCTTCGGCAATCTCCAACATTCACTCCTCATCCTTGCCATCCCGCTCAGTTTGCAGCTCCTTTATGGCCTCAAGAGGAGCAGTTCGGCTCCTTCATGGATTTATTCAGGGAGGCGACCAAGGGCACTCCTGCCTGCCAGCTCAACTTCACAGATCGCCAGTCCGCAGAGCCCACGGATCCACCTACTCCAGTCCGCCCTTTTTATCCAGCCGAGTTTGAAACTATGTCTCCCTTCGTCGACCAAATCCGATGGCAGTCAGCTCCAAATAAATTCAGAGAGCCTCGTCTTCCCTTCTACTCAGGGGAGACTGAAACTGTCGCCCATCTTCTGGCGTTCGAAGGGGCTGTTCCACTGAGATGCCTCTCCGACGCAATCAAATGCAAACTTTTAGTCACCACTCTCGAAGGACAGGCGTGAGAGTGGTTTTATGAGTTGCCTTCTAGCACAATCTCTTCTTTTGCTGAGTTCCACAACGAACTCTTGCTGAGGTTTTCTACCTCTAAGAAGATAAAGGATGGACTGGCTGCTCTCTTTGAAATCAAGCAAAGGGATAACGAATCGATTGCACGGTTCGTTGATCGATTCCAGAAAGAGATCCAGGGGGTTAGGAATGTGAACCCCTATTACTATAAAGTTGCCTTGATTCACGGCCTTCGGGAAGGCCCTCTAAAGTTTAAAGTAATAAGAAAGGCCCTAACAACATACCAGGAGTTGATAGCCGTGGTCAATCGCTTCATCGATGGCGAGAACGCCGACCATACCTATATCTCATCCTTGATAGCTAAGGCTGAAGGATGGGATGCCTCCAGCTCTTCTAGTCATAACCATCATCACAATAAGCCTCCTCGACCCCACTTCCAGCCTCCTTCTCAAAGGGGGTGAAACTTCCGCCATAAGAAACCCTTCATTGACCATCAACAGTTTCAAGATCAGAGACTGTCATTGGCCGCCACTCCCGCCATACAGCTGCAAGCGCTTCCTATTCTTCAGAATGCCGTGCCTGCTCCAAGGCAGCATGACAGCAACTCCGTGGAGGAGGTTGCAGATCTGGGATTCGACATTGATGAGGTCGTCTAGATCTTTTAGAGATGATCAGAAGAAAAGAAACAAGGGCCTCAAAGTGATTGGAGGCCAAGGAACAACGCTCAGTTCTGTGAATTCCACAGAGAGAAGGGTCACTTAACTGAAGACTGCAAAGCCCTTCGACAACTGGCTGAAAAATTGTTTGCTGAAGGCAAGATCAAAGATCTGAACAAGAAAAGTGATTCTTCAAAACCTTCCACCTCTAAGGGCAAAGAGGTGGCTGAAGTTCAGTTGGAATATGTGGAGGTAGAGGATGTAGGCCGGCTGGGGCCTATTAACATTCAACCTGAGTGTTTTGATGTAGATGATGAGGGAGTCCTGGGGCGACTCTTCTACATTCATGGTGGAGCAGGAACCGAAGCAACTCGGATGTCTTCGATCGCGAGGGTCTCTCGAGCAGAGGTCGCCTCTTCCTCGTCCTCTGCTCCATCAAGAGAGGAGGTTACTTTTGGACAGCCTGATTGTTGGGTACATTGCAATATATGTACCTGATTTGAAGAATCCTCACCCTACTCAATGATATACATCAAGGTGTATTTGATGTGCTTTGATTTTATATGTGCAGGTTAAGTAATTGCAGGAAAAGCATAAAAGTTTCTAAGTCCATGTGTCAACACCTAGAGATGAAGTGTCGACACTTATGAAGGCTAGTGTCGACACCCAGAGAAGTTGTGTCGACACTTGTAGTAATTGTGTCGACACCAGGAAGGCAGAGTCGACACCAGAAGAAAAGTGTCGACACATAGTGAAGAATTGTCTACATAATCATTGTCGACACTTAGAGGCAGTGTCGACACCCAGAGAAACTTTGTCGACATCAAAAGTGTCGACACCAGGAGGCTGTGTCGACACTCAACAAACTTCAACAAAGTTAAAGTACTTGTGTCAACACAAAGGAGATGTGTCGACACTCAGCAAGTTTTCAACACATGAAGGCATGTGTCGACACAAAGGAGATGTGTCGACACTCAGCAAAGTTTCGACACATGAAGGCATGTGTCGACACAAAGGAGATGTGTCGACACTCAGCAAAGATTCAACACAAGAAGATGTGTCGACACAAAGGAGTTGTGTCGACACACATCAGAATTCAACTATGTATTAAAGAAGAAGTACTTGTGTCGAAACACAGAATCAGTGTCGACACATTCAACAGAAGGCTTGTGTCGACACACAGAATTAGTGTCGACATATTCTGAAGAAGCAGTGTCGAGAAGCTGTTACAACAATATAAGGACTTGTGTCGACACCATCAAGGCTAGTGTCGACACTTAGTCTACTTGTGTTGACACTTAGTCTATTTGTGTCGACACATAATGACTATCTGTCTCGACACTTTCAGACAGTGACAGTAATTTCAAGAAGTGACTGGATGACTTGACAACTGCCATTTCAAATGGTCAACTGCAACTGTTAGAGCCGTCAGAAGGTTGTTAGAAACCGGATCAGCCGGTCACCATGGAGAAAGCCTACATAAAGGCCTTTCTACTTCAACAGAAGAGGAGGAATCACAACAGAAGATTGATGACAATCAATCAAGAGATCTAACAACACAAAAGAAGAAGAACTTCAACAGAAGATCTAAGAAGTAGGAGAGAAAGAGCTCCTTCTAAGAAGAGCAGCTGCTGAACCGGGCTGCTAAGTAAGATTCAGATTGAGATCTGAATCTCAAGATAGCAGTTGATTGAAGATCATCTGCACAGGAGATTCAACCCTACTATGTTCTAATTCAAGAAGCTTTGGAGAAAGCCAAGAGTGGTTGATCTCTGCCTAGTTCTTCCAAGAACTCATCAAGAAGCCAGTCAATTCATCTCTCTCAGTCAGAGTTGTGGTTAGTTACCTTGTATTATTAAATTCTTGTAGGATCCTAAGGGATCTGAGTTGTAAGCCTAAACTATAAAGGCTGAGGTATGGCTTTTGTGCCCGAGTGTAGGAGATTCTATTCTCTGAGTGTAGGCCTTGATTGAAGGCTGAGGTAGGGCTGTTTAGCCTGAGTGTAGGTCTTGGTGAAGACTTAGTGGTAGGGCTTTGTGCCTGAGTTGTAGGAGTGGGGACACTCTGAGTTGTAGGAACCTGTTTGGGGTTCTGAGTTGTAAGATCTGAGGATCTGAGAAGAAGTGGAGAAGTTAGGTCGAATCTAGTACACTACTAGATAGGCGAAGGGGGAAAGTGGATGTACCCATACCTTGGGGAACCACTATAAAAATCTATGTGCACTCTGTGAATGTTAGTTTCTGTGGTTGCTGTGTTGTGATAGCTGTAGAATTGCATTTGTTGTTTAAAGTTATTTACAATTGATCTGCCTTTAAAGTCAAAAGAAAAAGAACACCTATTCACCCCCCCCCCCTCTAGGTGATTAGACACTATTTCTTTCAAGTGGTATCAAAGTGAGG
The DNA here is from genome assembly GCA_039583875.1 of Platanthera guangdongensis. Lineage (NCBI taxonomy): Eukaryota > Viridiplantae > Streptophyta > Magnoliopsida > Asparagales > Orchidaceae > Platanthera > Platanthera guangdongensis. The sequence continues at coordinate 81,890,669 of CM077159.1, forward strand.
TTACTCAAAAAGGACATAACAGTCTGATTAAGATCCTGTAGGCCGAAACAGAATAAACAAGAATCAAGAAAATGGGTTCTAGTGAGAATCACAAAGATCCTGTAGGCCTTGCAACCGCGAGACCAGTCCGCCCCTCTTGCACGGATTGGCATGTTCTTTCTTTTTGCTTACTGTCACTGCTGCCCGGTTCTCCTGTACCCCGAGTAGCCAGTTATTTTATCCCTTCCCATTTGGGCAGACCCCCAAACCTATAAATAGGTGGAAGTTGTGCACCCAAAGCACGCTGACTCGTGCCCTAGAGCCTACTTGTTAAAGGCTGCGGACTCGAATCTCAGGCTTTGGGGTCTCCAGCTTGCTCTGCACTTGCTCTTTTCCTTTACTCAATTCTGTAATCAAACCCATCTTCAATCAATGGAAAGCCTTTCACAAGAGAGGAATTCTGGCCGCGACGGGCGAAGTCTGTTGTTGCCGTGGCTCACGGCCCTGTTGTTCTTTTTCTCTCGTCTGCTTAGTAGATTGCTACTTGCAGTTTGGCTTTACCCTTCCATTCCCCGGTGCTCGAACCGTTAATTGTTGGTGCTCGACTCCCTTTCTCTTTTAGTGCATCAACAGTTAACACGCGGCCTTCAAATCAAGTAGTATTTTGAATCCATCGGACAGAATGTCAGATCACCGAGCCCGCCATTCAGACCGCTCCAGTTCGCCGGTGGTCTCTCTATGGGAAGCCATCAAGCAGTCTCATTATGAGGCTGAGCGATCTCGCAGGGAGACCGATCAGCGTCTTGATATAATCAGTCAGTCTCTGCTCGCACAGACTCAGTGTCTTGCGCCCCAGTACGCAGCAGATCCTGTGAACACGCCGGTCCACCAGACACTGGTCCGCTAGACGCCAGCTCGCCGAACTCCTCTTCGGCAATCTCCAACATTCACTCCTCATCCTTGCCATCCCGCTCAGTTTGCAGCTCCTTTATGGCCTCAAGAGGAGCAGTTCGGCTCCTTCATGGATTTATTCAGGGAGGCGGCCAAGGGCACTCCTGCCTGCCAGCTCAACTTCACAGATCGCCAGTCCGCAGAGCCCACGGATCCACCTACTCCAGTCCGCCCTTTTTATCCAGCCGAGTTTGAAACTATGTCTCCCTTCGTCGACCAAATCCGATGGCAGTCAGCTCCAAATAAATTCAGAGAGCCTCGTCTTCCCTTCTACTCAGGGGAGACTGAAACTGTCGCCCATCTTCTGGCGTTCGAAGGGGCTGTTCCACTGAGATGCCTCTCCGACGCAATCAAATGCAAACTTTTAGTCACCACTCTCGAAGGACAGGCGTGAGAGTGGTTTTATGAGTTGCCTTCTAGCACAATCTCTTCTTTTGCTGAGTTCCACAACGAACTCTTGCTGAGGTTTTCTACCTCTAAGAAGATAAAGGATGGACTGGCTGCTCTCTTTGAAATCAAGCAAAGTGATAACAAATCGATTGCACGGTTCGTTGATCGATTCCAGAAAGAGATCCAGGGGGTTAGGAATGTGAACCCCTATTACTATAAAGTTGCCTTGATTCACGGCCTTCGGGAAGGCCCTCTAAAGTTTAAAGTAATAAGAAAGGCCCTAACAACATACCAGGAGTTGATAGCCGTGGTCAATCGCTTCATCGATGGCGAGAACGCCGACCATACCTATATCTCATCCTTGATAGCTAAGGCTGAAGGATGGGATGCCTCCAGCTCTTCTAGTCATAACCATCATCACAATAAGCCTCCTCGACCCCACTTCCAGCCTCCTTCTCAAAGGGGGTGAAACTTCCGCCATAAGAAACCCTTCATTGACCATCAACAGTTTCAAGATCAGAGACTGTCATTGGCCGCCACTCCCGCCATACAGCTGCAAGCGCTTCCTATTCTTCAGAATGCCCTGCCTGCTCCAAGGCAGCATGACAGCAACTCCGTGGAGGAGGTTGCAGATCTGGGATTCGACATTGATGAGGTCGTCTAGATCTTTTAGAGATGATCAGAAGAAAAGAAACAAGGGCCTCAAAGTGATTGGAGGCCAAGGAACAACGCTCAGTTCTGTGAATTCCACAGAGAGAAGGGTCACTTAACTGAAGACTGCAAAGCCCTTCGACAACTGGCTGAAAAATTGTTTGCTGAAGGCAAGATCAAAGATCTGAACAAGAAAAGTGATTCTTCAAAACCTTCCACCTCTAAGGGCAAAGAGGTGGCTGAAGTTCAGTTGGAATATGTGGAGGTAGAGGATGTAGGCCGGCTGGGGCCTATTAACATTCAACCTGAGTGTTTTGATGTAGATGATGAGGGAGTCCTGGGGCGACTCTTCTACATTCATGGTGGAGCAGGAACCGAAGCAACTCGGATGTCTTCGATCGCGAGGGTCTCTCGAGCAGAGGTCGCCTCTTCCTCGTCCTCTGCTCCATCAAGAGAGGAGGTTACTTTTGGACAGCCTGATTGTTGGGTACATTGCAATATATGTACCTGATTTGAAGAATCCTCACCCTACTCAATGATATACATCAAGGTGTATTTGATGTGCTTTGATTTTATATGTGCAGGTTAAGTAATTGCAGGAAAAGCATAAAAGTTTCTAAGTCCATGTGTCAACACCTAGAGATGAAGTGTCGACACTTATGAAGGCTAGTGTCGACACCCAGAGAAGTTGTGTCGACACTTGTAGTAATTGTGTCGACACCAGGAAGGCAGAGTCGACACCAGAAGAAAAGTGTCGACACATAGTGAAGAATTGTCTACATAATCATTGTCGACACTTAGAGGCAGTGTCGACACCCAGAGAAACTTTGTCGACATCAAAAGTGTCGACACCAGGAGGCTGTGTCGACACTCAACAAACTTCAACAAAGTTAAAGTACTTGTGTCAACACAAAGGAGATGTGTCGACACTCAGCAAGTTTTCAACACATGAAGGCATGTGTCGACACAAAGGAGATGTGTCGACACTCAGCAAAGTTTCGACACATGAAGGCATGTGTCGACACAAAGGAGATGTGTCGACACTCAGCAAAGATTCAACACAAGAAGATGTGTCGACACAAAGGAGTTGTGTCGACACACATCAGAATTCAACTATGTATTAAAGAAGAAGTACTTGTGTCGAAACACAGAATCAGTGTCGACACATTCAACAGAAGGCTTGTGTCGACACACAGAATTAGTGTCGACATATTCTGAAGAAGCAGTGTCGAGAAGCTGTTACAACAATACAAGGACTTGTGTCGACACCATCAAGGCTAGTGTCGACACTTAGTCTACTTGTGTTGACACTTAGTCTATTTGTGTCGACACATAATGACTATCTGTCTCGACACTTTCAGACAGTGACAGTAATTTCAAGAAGTGACTGGATGACTTGACAACTGCCATTTCAAATGGTCAACTGCAACTGTTAGAGCCGTCAGAAGGTTGTTAGAAACCGGATCAGCCGGTCACCATGGAGAAAGCCTACATAAAGGCCTTTCTACTTCAACAGAAGAGGAGGAATCACAACAGAAGATTGATGACAATCAATCAAGAGATCTAACAACACAAAAGAAGAAGAACTTCAACAGAAGATCTAAGAAGTAGGAGAGAAAGAGCTCCTTCTAAGAAGAGCAGCTGCTGAACCGGGCTGCTAAGTAAGATTCAGATTGAGATCTGAATCTCAAGATAACAGTTGATTGAAGATCATCTGCACAGGAGATTCAACCCTACTATGTTCTAATTCAAGAAGCTTTGGAGAAAGCCAAGGGTGGTTGATCTCTGCCTAGTTCTTCCAAGAACTCATCAAGAAGCCAGTCAATTCATCTCTCTCAGTCAGAGTTGTGGTTAGTTACCTTGTATTATTAAATTCTTGTAGGATCCTAAGGGATCTGAGTTGTAAGCCTAAACTATAAAGGCTGAGGTATGGCTTTTGTGCCCGAGTGTAGGAGATTCTATTCTCTGAGTGTAGGCCTTGATTGAAGGCTGAGGTAGGGCTGTTTAGCCTGAGTGTAGGTCTTGGTGAAGACTTAGTGGTAGGGCTTTGTGCCTGAGTTGTAGGAGTGGGGACACTCTGAGTTGTAGGAACCTGTTTGGGGTTCTGAGTTGTAAGATCTGAGGATCTGAGAAGAAGTGGAGAAGTTAGGTCGAATCTAGTACACTACTAGATAGGCGAAGGGGGAAAGTGGATGTACCCATACCTTGGGGAACCACTATAAAAATCTATGTGCACTCTGTGAATGTTAGTTTCTGTGGTTGCTGTGTTGTGATAGCTGTAGAATTGCATTTGTTGTTTAAAGTTATTTACAATTGATCTGCCTTTAAAGTCAAAAGAAAAAGAACACCTATTCACCCCCCCCCCCTCTAGGTGATTAGACACTATTTCTTTCAAGTGGTATCAAAGTGAGGTTACTCAAAAAGGACATAACAGTCTGATTAAGATCCTGTAGGCCGAAACAGAATAAACAAGAATCAAGAAAATGGGTTCTAGTGAGAATCACAAAGAGTTGGGGTCCATGAAATTGCCAATCTGTAGAAAAGAGATTTTTGGCATATGGAAAGAGAGGGTTAGACTCTTTATGGAAGCATCTGACCCAACAATATACATCACAGTCAAAGAATGGCCATATGTGTCAATGAAGATATCCATTCTAGATGCAAATCAGAAAACTCCTAAGGACTATTCAGAAATGACCAAAGCTGAAATCATTCTGGCCACTATCGACAAGAGGGCTCAGAATATAATTGTTAGTGCTATTGATGATGCAATATTTCAGAACTTAATTCATTGTAAAACTTCTAAAGAAATGTGGGACACATTAATAGTCTATATGGAGGGATCAGAAGAAGTAATACAAGACAGGAAGTGTTTGTTAAATCAGGAATATGAAAGCTTCAGACAAGGAAAGTCTGATAGCATTACTGAATGCTACAAGAAGTTCTATAGGATAGTAAATGAATTGATGTCCTATAGAAGAGAATTCAGCAACTATGAGCTGAATGACAAGTTCTTAAGATCCCTGACTAAGGACTGGGACACCAAGATTTGTGCCATTAGGGAAATGGACAAATTAGCTGATATACCTACTCCAACTTTGTTTGCAAAACTGTTATCTTATGAGATGCAGTTATTGGCTAGAAAGGAGGAAGAGAAGACTACTAGAGTGGAGCACAAGGAAAGATCGGTGGCCTTCAAAACTGAAGCCACTAGGAAGTATAGAAGCAAGTCTCCATCTCCACCTCAAATAGTTGCTGAGGTTGTGACAGATAATTCAGAAACAGACTCAGAAGCTGAAGACTATATTGGATTGTTTGCTAAAGAGGAGGAAGATGAGTTCATGGAGTTAATGAATTCAATTTATGAGAATGAGGACAATCAGTGCAAAGGGCTGATGGCCTTATCTGAAGGAGACAAAATCCAGGATCAGCCTGGACCAAGTAAGGTACAAAGTTGTTCTTCTAGTTCAATTTCTAGTAATGAGTCAGAATCAGATACATCTGCATCAAGTGATGTGAGTGGGTCTGAATCTGAAGGGGATATTCATCGGTTAATTGATGAATATAGGGACCTATTGCAGGCCTTGAAGAAAAGTAAAACCTTAGCCAAAACTCAGGCAAAGGAGATTGCTAGTCTTAAATTAGCTGCTGCTGATTCAGACAAGTTGTTTGATCAGAAACTGAATGAAATAGCCAGGCTGAAAAACATTACTGTTATTCAGATGGGTACTATTACATTTAAGAATGATCAAATTAGAAATCTGGAGGCTAGACTTCAGAAGGAGAGAGAGATTGTAGCAAGTTTTTCTAATCCAAAATCTGTTTTACCTTTGATAGATGAGTTTGTACCTCATAAGGGTAAAACTGGATTGGGGTTTACAAAACCTGCCTGGAAAGCTAGGTCCAAATCTAAGGGCAAAGCCCCAACACTAAACAAGAAGCCTGTCATTTCAGCCAGGGTTGTACCTAAATAAAGGTACAACAAGTTTGAGTGCTGGTGTTGTGGCAAGATAGGCCACTTTGCCATAGATTGTTGACACAATTCAAGTGTCAAGGAGAGTAGCAAACTACCTGCTAGAAGTGCTACAGGGAGTTTTGTTAAAAGTCAAACTAACCTGCACCAAGGACCCAAGAATTATTTGGGTTCTAAGGTTAAGTAATCTGTTTTGCAGGTGAGTCCAAGTGGTCATGCCCCTATATGGTACTTGGACAGTGGATGTTCCAGGCACATGATTGGAACTAGGGAGTTGTTGAAGGACTATACACCAGTCAAGTATGGCCCTAAAGTTACCTTTGGTGGTTCAGAAAAAGGAATCATCAAAGGCTTTGGTAACATTTCTAGTAACCAAATTACAATTACTCAAGTGGCTTATGTAAAGGGTTTGAAACAAAACCTCATTAGCATAAGTCAGCTGAGTGATTTAGGATATGACATCTCATTTGTAAAGGATGGTTGTCATATCAAAAGGTCAAGTGATCAAAAGATAATTCTGACAGGATATAGGAAGAGAAATGTCTATTGTCTTGACTTTGCACGTGAGAATAATGTTTCTCCTATTTGTCTTGTAGCTGATGAGAAAGTCTCACATTGTGTTAAATGGCACAAGAGGCTGACTCATCTTAACTATAAGACAATTGGTCAACTTTTTAGCAAAGAGTTAGTGAGGAATGGTGCTCAGGTTAAGTGTATAAAGGATGAGATATGCTCAGCTTGTCAAAAAGGCAAGCAGACCAAATCCACCTTTCATAGTCTTGATAACAAAGATGCTGTGAGGTGTCTATACCTCTTGCATATGGATCTTTTTGGTCCTATGCCAGTTCACAGCCTAGGTAGGAAGGTCTATACATTTGTGGTTGTAGATGACTATTCAAGGTTTTCTTGGGTGTTCTTCCTTAGACAAAAATCTGAAACCCCAGGTATCTTATATAGTTTTGTTAAACAAATTCAGAATGAATTGGATAGTACAGTGGTCAAAATCAGAAGTGACCATGACACTGAATTTCAGTCTGAAAGTATGACAAAACTGTGTGAAGAGTTTGGGATTTTTCAGGCATTTTCTTCACCTAAAACACCTCAGCAAAATGGTATTGCTGAAAGGAAGAATAGAACCTTGATAGAGGCTGGTAGAACCCTATTGAGTGACACATCTCTCCCAGAATATTTCTAGGCTGAGGCAGTAATCACTACTTGTCATGTGATCAATAGGGCTACTATCACCAAGAGCCACAAGAAGACCCCCTATTAGATTGTGAAGGGCAGAAAACCAAATTTATCCTATTTCAGGATCTTTGGTTGCAAGTGCTATATCCTTAACAATGGTAAGTCTTATCTAACCAAGTTTGCTGCCAAATCCCAAGAGGGGATCTTTGTTGGGTATAGCAATAATAGTAAGGCTTATAGGGTCTACAACTTGATTACTCAAGTTGTAGAAGAGTCTGTTCATGTAGTTTTTGATGAAGCTAGACTTATTAACAATGAATTGCCAAGAAGTGTTTGCAGCTCTACAGGTGTAACTGAGAAGATGGACAAGCTTACCTTAACAGAAGGTCCTTCTGCAAGACAGCAAGTGGAAGATGGTGGCTGTTGACTAGGAGGAGTACAAGATACTCCTGATGCTGAAGAAGACCAAGAGATGCAGCTAAATGAAGAGACTGAAGGTGTACAACCTGACGACAGGCTGCCTCCAGCAAATAGGCACTTAAAGGATCATCCAGCTAATAAAATAATTGGAGATCCCAGACAAGGGGTGCAAACAATGAGCAGGAATCTAAGTACAGTTCTTTACTCCAGTTTTCTATCCCAAGTAGAGCCAAAGAAGTTTGAAGAAGTAATCCTAGACCCTCATTGGATTGAGGTCATGCAAGAGGAGCTGAATCAATTCAAAAGATGCAAGGTCTGGGAGCTAGTTCCTAAACCCAAGGACCACAACATTATTGGAACTAAGTGGATCTTTAGGAACAAGTTATATGACAATGGAATCATCATAAAGAATAAAGCTAGACTTGTTGTAAAGGGATATAGGCAGGAAGAAGGTATTGATTTTGATCAAACCTTTGCTCCAGTAGCAATACTGGATGCAATAAGGATGTTCCTTGCCTATGCAACATATCAAAGATTTAAGGTATATCAAATGGATGTTAAGTCAGCTTTTCTGAATGGAAATCTGAAGGAAGAAGTCTATGTAGAGCAGCCATCAGGTTTTGTTGATTCTCTTAAACCAGATTATGTACATAAACTTAGGAAGGCTTTGTATGGGTTAAAACAAGCCCCAAGGGCTTGGTATGAAACCCTGTCTAGTTTCCTCTTTGAGAACAAATTCTCAAGGGGGAAAATAGACAAGACTCTATTCCTTAGGGAATCCAGAGGCAAAATTATCTTAGTCCAATTATATGTAGATGACATAATATTTGGGTCTACAGAAAGTAGTCTTTGCAGAAAGTTTGCAAAACTTATGCAAGGATAAATTGAAATGAGCAGTATGGGGGAACTTAAGTTCTTCTTGGGTCTCCAAGTTAGACAGACTGAAGATGGATTATCCATATGCCAGTCTAGGTTCACCCTAGAGTTGATAAGGAAGTATGATATGGAATCATCCACTACCATGAAAACTCCTATGGGGTCAAACATGCCTCTAAGCAAAGATGATGCAGGGAAACCTGTAGATGAAACTTTGTATAGAGGGATAGTTGGCTCCCTACTATATTTGACTGCTAGTAGAACAGATATCATGTATGTTACATGTGTCTGTGCTAGGTACCAAGCTTTCCCTAAAGAATCTCATCTGACAGCAGTCAAAAGGATTTTGAGATATCTTAAGGGCACACCTTATCTAGGCCTTTGGTACCCTAGGAATGGAGATTTTGTTCTGACAGGTTATTCAGATGTAGATTTTGCAGGCTGCAAGGAAGATAGGAAGAGTACTACAGGAACCTGTCAATTTCTAGGTGGAAGGCTGGTGTCTTGGTGTAGCAAGAAGCAGACCAGTGTGGCTATCTCCACAGCTGAGTCAGAGTATGTGGCTGCAGGAAGTTGCTGTGCTCAACTTCTATGGATTCAACATCAGCTAGAAGATTATGGTATTCAAGTAAGTAGAACACCTTTATTTTGTGATTCTACTAGTGCCATTTCTATTGCAAATAATCCAGTCTCCCAAAGTAGGACTAAGCACATAGAAATTAAATACCATTTTCTAAGAGAACATGTAGAAAAAGAAGACATTTCCCTAGAGTATGTTAAGACAGATAATCAGTTAGCTGATATGTTTACTAAGCCCCTAGATGAAACCAAATTCAATAAGTTTAAAATTGAATTAGGAATGATAAACTTGGAATAGTTTAAAATTGGCTAAGTAAAATGGTGTCAACACACAGAGTTTTCTGTGTCGACACATAGAAGTGGTGTCGACATTTCAGAGAAATGGTGTCGACACATCTAGACAGTAAGTGTCGACACTTCAGAGAATTAGTGTTGACACATGCAGAGTAGGTGTCGACACTTAGGATTTACATAGAATTCGTCGAGTAGAGTCTCGACTAAGTGTCGAGACGAGATATATAGGTGTCAACACATATATTCTGTCGACTATAGTTGTGTCGACACATAGTTGTCGAGACATTAGAAGTAAGTGTCGACACTTTTCAACAGTGTCGACACATTTCCAGTATTTTGACGCGCCTTTTCACCTTCGATTTTAGAAAGGTATAAATAGGTCTTCACCATTATTTGTCGACACGCTCACCATAGTTTCGAGACCAAACTTGTGTGTCGACGTCTCTCTTCTCTAAATTCAAAATTTCTTCAAACCCTAATGGCGCCCAAGCTAGAATAAAACATTAATGAAGGTTATGAGCTCGTGCGACATGCCTTTGATGATGGGGAACCAGAAATCCAAGATGTGGTAACCCTAGTTGCAGATACTGGGTTAGAGTATCTAGTGTCAGAACCAATGAAGATATGGAAGAAGGAAGTCCTCAAATTCTTTACTGCAGCTACCCTAGATGACACTGGTCTTAAGATTAAATCTAAATTCCATGGAGTTAAGGTGAAGGTCACCCAGAAGAATCTCAGAAAAGTTCTACATCTCCCTAGAACTAAAGAAGAGGAAGATGTACCTGCATCAAGGACAAGGGAGGCACTGGCATGGTGTGGACTTGATTCAATCCTGAAGATTGGATCAGTTTTCAACAGGAATGGCATGAACATGTAGGGCAAGTTTTTATCTGAAATAGTAGGCAAGGTAATTCTGAGCAAGCCTGGTGGGCATGATAGAATTTCAGCTCACATGTTCAGTTTGATGACAAGGATTATTTTCAAACTTAAAACTGATTGGTCAGTAGTCATGTTTGATAAGATAAAGGAAAGTCTGAAGAAGCCAAATCTGGGTAGGATTCTGAGTTTATACTTAGCTGGAAGTATCCCTGAAGTGATGAACCAAGCTGCTGGTTCTAAGATAAATCATATGAGGAGAATGGATCTTAGGATTATCTCAAGGTGGGATAGAGTGTTGACAAAGGAAATGCCAACTCCATAAAAGGAAACACCTCAGAAGAAGAAGAAGAAGAAGACAACCATTGTGGCTCAAGAATCCTCAAGTAGCTCAGAGGAGCAAGTGGTTTTTAGTTCTGATGATGAAGAAGATGGCAATGCTGGACAGTCACCAGCAAGACAAGAAGATGCCCCGGGGCAGGGGGAGCTACCATCAGCTAGTCTTATTCACCTGGATCCACTCTAGGGGGAGCCTCTATATGTGTATGAGCCAACTCAATTAGAGAGTGAAAGGGCTACCCAAACCATTCGAGAGGTAATCACTGAAGTTAATCAATTAAATTTCACTATTGAGGATGAAGTTTTTACTGAATCATTACTTGATGTTGATCAGCAAACACAATTACATAGTCAACCACAAGATACTGTCATGGAGGGCACATCAGTTGCTGATAAAGAGGTATCAAATGCTCCTGAGATAAGAGATTCTCCTGTACAACCTCAACATGAGTTTACACTAGAAGAGTTGTTCCCTAATCTTCTACAGACTGATTTTGAGAGAGAGAAAGCTGCTGTTGAGGGGGAGCCAGCTAATATTGAGGGGGAGCATGTAGAGGAAACTACCAGAAATGAGACTGAGGAGCAAAGGAATGCTGAGGAGCTACCAAGAACTGAGAAGGATTTACTTCCTAGCCCTAAGGACAGGGTAGACATTACAAGTACTTCATCCTCAGAGGATAAAGAGGCTGCTAGAGCCAAGAAAAGAAAGTTCCAGGTCTTCAAGCGAAGAAGTCAGACCTACAAGGAAGCACTGCAAACCATAGTTCGTCAACAAGCCCCAACTGCTGACCATAGTTCTTTGTTGGTGGCTTTGCAAATCAAGCTGGATGAGCAAAGAAAGGCTATGGAAACTTATATGGATGAACACCATAAGGAGCTCCAATTTTATTTAGCTCAGACATAAAGTCCATAAGATTTGAAGTGAATCAACATAAAAAGGAAATGACTGACTGCATTCATAAAGGAGACAATGCAGTGGTATATCTGGCTACTCATCAAGAGAATATAAAGAAACAGGTTGATGATATGGCAGTAAAACAAGGATATGTTCTTGAAAATCAGATTAGGATGAATGATAATCTGACTGCTTCTCATAATGCCATTGTAAGTGAAATGAAAAATATAGCTACTGCCCAGACTGCTGTAAGTGCTACTGCCAAAGAAGCCTTTGATAAGCAATTACAAGAAAGCCTCACTGCTGTTAAAACTGCCATTGAAGATTCTCAAAAGGCTATCACTGAAAAGCTCCAAAGGTTAAATCCTTTTTATAAAGATGGAGTTAACTATTTGAATACTCAAATCAGATTTCAAAAGGATGATCTTAGGGATCATATAGAAAGAGAAGTCATAAAGGGGAGAGGGTATTAGTCAAAGCAGGCTCTGACCATGCTAAATGGATTTCAAACAGCATCAGAGCATCCCTTGGATATCCACCTTTATGTGATGATGATAATGTAGCAGAGTCTGGAATAAATCCTCCATATTTTGGAGGAGAGCAAGCTGAAGTAGCTCAGGTGATCTACCCTCCTGCAGATTTTGACATGATACATCAGGAGGTACAGTCTATGTATAGTCCTCCTGAGGGTAATCAGAATGTTATTCTTGAGAAAGTAGTACAGCCTGTGCTAGAGGCAGTACTAAAAGAGCAAGAGGCACTATTAAAGGAGCAAGAAGCCCAATTGTCTAAGAAGAGGTTCAGAGAGCAGCCTGAATTAAGGCCAGACTTTGAGCAATGGAGCCCAACCTCTAGGAATATCATATTAACTGCTTGGAAGGCTGCAAAGGATAATTTCCTAGAGAGGGGCAAATGGTATTCTGACAAGGAATGGAAAAAACATGAGGCTAGGCAAGAAGACATAGTACAATACAGAAGGAAGGCTAAATTATGGAAGCTACCTCCTAATGCACATGAGCCTAGCAAGTATTTCCCTAAGCCTTATCACTATTTTGAGAGACAGAAGATAAGGGCTGAAGAACAGAAAAAGAAAGATCTTAAAGGGAAGAAGCCTGCTGATGACAATGATGCTCCAGTTCAAGGAAAGATTCAATCTGGAAAGGGCATTGTTATCAAGGAGCCAGAGCAGCCATATATTAGGATTTTCTTAAGTTTACAACTCTATAATATTTTACATTAAAATCAATAAAAACTTTTGGTTAATGAGACTATTGGAAGTTATAACAAAATAATGTTTGATCTGTTACATTTGTATTCTGTAATGATTGTTTATACATGTTTTGTTAAGTATTTACCCTGTCATATAATACTGTTATACATAATATTGAGTACTTGTTATGAATGGTGTATATCATTGACTAAGGGTTATGACTTCTCCAAATAGGGGAGATTGTTGGGTACATTGGAATATATGTACCTGATTTGAAGAAGCCTCACCCTACTCAATAATATACATCAAGGTGTATTTGATGTGCTTTGAGTTTATATGTGCAGGTTAAGTAATTGCAGGAAAAGCATAAAAGTTTCTAAGTCCATGTGTCAACACCTAGAGGTGAAGTGTCGACACTTATGAAGGCTAGTGTCGACACCCAGAGAAGCTGTGTCGACACTTGGAGTTATTGTGTCGACACCAGGAAGGCAGAGTTAATACCAGAAGAAAAGTGTCGACACACAGTGAAGAATTGTCTACATAATCAGTGTCGACACTTAGAGGCAGTGTCGACACCCAGAGAAACTTTGTCGACATCAAAAGTGTCGACACCAGGAGGCTGTGTCGACACTCAGCAAACTTCAACAAAGTTAAAGTACTTGTGTCGACACAAAGGAGATGTGTCGACACTCAGTAAGTTTTCAACACATGAAGGCATATGTTGACACAAAGGAGATGTGTCGACACTCAGCAAAGTTTCAACACATGAAGGCATGTGTCGACACAAAGGAGATGTGTCGAAACTCAGCAAAGTTTCAACACAAGAAGATATGTCGACACAAAGGAGTTGTGTCAACACATAGCAGAATTCAACTAAGTATTAAAGAAGAAGTACTTGTGTCGACACACAGAATCAGTGTCGACACATTCAACAGAAGGCTTGTGTCGACACACAGAATCAGTGTCGACACATTCTGAAGAAGCAGTGTCGAGAAGCTGTTACAACAATACAAGGAGTTGTGTCGACACCATCAAGGCTAGTGTCGACACTTAGTCTACTTGTGTCGACACTTAGTCTATTTGTGTCGACACATAATGACTATCTGTCTCGACACTTTCAGACAGTGACAGTGATTTCAAGAAGTGACTGGATGACTTGATAGTTGCCATTTCAACCGGTCAACTGCAACTGTCAGAGCCGTCAGAAGATTGTTAGAAATCGGATCAGCCGGTCACCATGGAGAAAGCCTATATAAAGGCCTTTCTCCTTCAGCAGAAGAGGAGGAATCATAATAGAAGATTGATGACAATCAATCAAGAGATCTAACAACACAAAAGAAGAAGACCTTCAACAGAAGATCTAAGAAGTAGGAGAGAGAGATCTCCTTCTAAGAAGAGCAGCTGTTGAACCGGGCTGCTAAGTAAGATTCAGATTGAGATCTGAATCTCAAGACAGCAGTTGATTGAAGATCATCTGCACAGGAGATTCAACCCTACTGTGTTCTAATTCAAGAAGCTTTGAAGAAAGCCAAGGGTAGTTGATCTCTGCCTAGTTCTTCCAAGAACTCATCAAGAAGCCAGTCAATTCATCTCTCTCAGTCAGAGTTGTGGTTAATTACCTTGTATTATTAAATTCTTGTAGGATCCTAAGGGATCTAAGTTGTAAGCCTAAACTATAAAGGCTGAGGTATGGCTTTTGTGCCTGAGTGTAGGAGATTCTATTCTCTGAGTGTATGCCTTGATTGAAGGCTGAGGTAGGGTTGTTTAGCCTGAGTGTAGGTCTTGGTGAAGACTGAGTGGTAGGGCTTTATGCCTGAGTTGTAGGAGTGGGGACACTCTGAGTTGTAGAAAAATGTTTGGGGTTCTGAATTGTAAGATCTGAGGATCTGAGAAGAAGTGGAGAAGTTAGGCCGAATCTAGTACACTACTAGATAGGGGAAGGGGAAAGTGGATGTACCCAGACGTTGGGGAACCACTATAAAAATCTGTGTGCACTCTGTGAATGTTAGTTTCTGTGGTTGCTGTGTTGTGATGGCTGTAGAATTTCATTTGTTGTTTAAAGTTATTTACAATTGATCTCCCTTTAAAGTCAAAAGAAAAAGAACACATATTCACCCCCCCCCCCCCTCTAGGTGATTAGGCACTATTTCTTTCACTGATCTTCCTGAAACTGCCAATCCGTTTGACGACGCTGTTGTTGTCAATGCAGCGATTGGAGATTATACAGTGGATAGAATCCTTATTGATACAGGTAGTTCAGTCAATTTTCTGTTCAAGTCAACTTTCGAGGACCTGAGAACTGGGAAGCCTTTACTTTCCACCGAAGGGCCACTCTATAATTTTTCAGGTGAAAGGAAAGAAGTTGAGGGGAGCGTCACTCTGTCTGTAAAGCTTGGAGGAGCGACCAAACCAATTCGGTTTATAGTGGTTGATGCTCCTAGCAGTTATCATGCTATCTTTGGGAGGCCTCTACTTAACAGATATCAAGCAGTGGACTCCACTTACCACATGACAATAATTTTTTTTGCTAATGGCAGAATGTGCAGGGTCAACTGCGACCCATGCAAGCTCGGGAGTGCTATCTTCGGACAGTCAACATGACTGAAATTGCCCCTGCCCTTTTCCCAGCGGCTGCAGCCGAAACGTCTTCCCAATCAGAGGTTGCTGTTGATAGTGAAGGAGCTCACCTGAAACCTGCCCAGGTGATGCAAGGAGACCCCATTGCTGAGGGGGAGGCGTGGAAACTCTCCATCAACTCGAAGTTACCAGAAGATCAAAAGGCCGAGTTGATCTCTTGTCTTCTAAAGAACCTGGATGTCTTCGCTTGGGCAGCGGAGGACATACTAGGCATTGATCCGTACATTTCCTGCCACCATCTCAATATTGATCCCAGCTTCAAGCCGGTGCAACAGAAGAAAAGAGATGTGGCAACGAAGCTTGCTGATCCGATCAGAGAGGAGGTCTCCAAGCTCCTCAAGGCCAAATTCATACGTGAAATCCAATATCCTTCCTGGATATCAAAAGTTGTAATGGTTAAAAAGACAAGAGGGAAATGGCGAATGTGTGTAGATTTCACTTTTTTAATAAAGCGTGCCCCAAAGATTTTTACCCCTTGCCTCAGATAGATTCATTAGTTGATTCTGCGGTAGGGTATCCTTTTATGAGTTTTTTTAGATGCATTCTCTGGGTACCATCAAATAAAAATGCATTTACCCGACATTGCTCATACGTCTTTTATTACCAATGATGGTTGATATTGTTATCATTTGATGCCCTTCGGGCTTAAAAATCCTGGTGCAACCTATCAATGAATGATGGATCATGTGTTTAAGCAACAAAAAGGAAGAAACCTTGAGGTGGATTTGGATGATATTCTGGTCAAAAACAAATCTTTCACAATACACCTGCAAGATCTAGCAGAGATGTTCGCTAATCTACGTAGATATAAGATGAGACTCAACCCTTCAAAGTGTATATTTGGGGCGAGTAATGGGAAGTTCCTTAGTCATCTCCTTACTCCAGAAGGGCTTGCCCCCAATCCTGACAAAGTTAAAGCCATTCTTGATATGGCTCCTCCCCGTTAACCTAAAGAAGTTCAGCAGTTAGGGGGGAGGTCGGCACGTCTCGGGAGATTCATCTCTCGAGGTAGAGATAAGAGTGCTTCTTTCTTCAAGGCTCTTCAAGGAGCGACCAGATTTGAGTGGATAGAAGAGTGCTCACAGGCTTTTGAACAGTTAAAGAAGCAACTAATTTCAATGCCTTTGATGCAAAGCCCCTGATCAGGGGAGATGTTGTTCTTGTACTTAAGAGTTGGCCCTGAGGCAGTCAGCTTAGTTCTCATTCGGGAAGAGAGCAAGATGCAGTTCCCGATTTATTATGTCGGCCCTATTCTCAAAGATGCAGAAACGAGATATCCAATCCTGGAGAAGTTGGCCTTGACATTGGTTATGTCTGCTCGCAGACTCCGTCCTTAATTCCAGGCACACTCAGTTCAAGAAGTCACTGATCAGCCTTTGAAAAGCATGCTGAACAATCCAGAGCATTCGGGCAGGTTGGCCAAATGGGCAATAGAGTTAAGCGATTTTGAGATCTCTTATGCGCCCAGGACAGCTATCAATGACCAGGTGTTAGCAGACTTCTTGATTGATACAGCAAAGTCCAGTTCTGATCAAACAGAAAGATCTCCTTTGGCCTGGACTATCAATCTTGTTGGGGCCTAAGGCAGAAATTCCTCTGGAGCAGGAGTGGTTCTAATCAATCCAAATGGCATCAAGCTTGAGCAGGCAATCAAGTTCTTTTTTCCAGTTACCAATAATCAGGCAGAGTATGAAGCCGTGTTGGCAAGCTTGAGGCTTGCAAGAGAACTCGGAATTGATCATGTGCACATAAAGACTGACTCTCTGGTAATGGCATCGCAAGTCATCGGTAACTTTGAGACTATAGAGACAATCCTGAAGAAATAACTTGCTCTCGTCAAAACAGAAGTTGGTAAATTC
This sequence comes from Platanthera guangdongensis, assembly GCA_039583875.1. Lineage (NCBI taxonomy): Eukaryota > Viridiplantae > Streptophyta > Magnoliopsida > Asparagales > Orchidaceae > Platanthera > Platanthera guangdongensis. Next base: position 81,907,786 of record CM077159.1, read on the forward strand.
AAAAGTTTCACCATTGAACACATCCCAAGATCAGAAAATTAGGAGAAAGATGTTCTTGCCAAGTACGGACTTCCATCAGGGGAAACAACTTCTGAACTCTTCCGCCCGGCAGTGGATGAAGAAGAGTTGATGCAGATTGATCAGTGCTCCTCTTGGATGGATCCACTCAACCTCTATCTATCAATGGGAAACATTCATTAATCTATCAAGGACAAGAAAAAATTCAAAGTAAAAGAAGCTTACTATTACCTGGTATCTGGTGTTTTATATAGAAAAACCTTCCTGTCTGCAATGGAGAGTGAAAGAAAACTGTTGTCGACCTAAATCACCTAGAGGGGGGTGAATAGGTGGTTTGTGCGTCTTTTGCGTAATAAAAATTAATTAGAGCGCAGCGCAGAAATATCTACCAATATCACAGACGACACAAGATGTATAGTGCTTCCCCAACCTTGGGTACATCCACTTTCCCTCACCGATCTAGCAATCAACTAGACTCGGCTACTCCACTATCTCGGATCAAAAACCGATCCTACCCTCGGAACAAAGTTCCTACAAACTCGATCCAAACAAAACAGATCTACACCTCGGAAGATAGCACTTCCTACAAACTCGGAGTGAAAAACTCCTACCCTCGGAGAAGATTTCTCCTACAAGATTAATAAAGAGTTTACAAGAATACAAACAGTAAATCACTCAGATCTGAAGGAAATGGCCAGGATCTTCTTCTTTTCAACTTTGTAGCTTTTTCAGAAATCGGTGAAGAAGGTCTCGGCCTCTATCTGGATCTACTTCATTTTACAGAAATCGAGAGAGAATGTGATCAGTGAAGTCGATCTCGATCTGTAACTTTTCTTCAGAATAATCCTCTGAAAGTAGAAGCTTTGGCCGGAGAAGAAGGCGGCGGCGGCGGCTTCCGTTTCGCGAAAGTCAGAGAGGAGGCGGCGAAGAATATTTCTCGAAAACAGAATTTACAAGAAAGCTTTGAGAATACTTAGGGTTTGTCATTTTCTGATAGGACCTTATATAGGAGAGACTAACAGTCATAATCGGTCATAATGATGTACACGTGGACCAATCCTGTCGCGTGATTTGAAAAATCCCGTCAGAAAAATGACTTAGCAAAATTTCGGAAAAACCCAGCCAACTACACGAGTAAGTCAATAACTACTCGAGTAGTTGAATAACTACTCGAGTATAAGATGGGAAACATACTCGGTATGTATAGAAAGAACTACTCGAGTATATAGAGATCAACTACTCGAGTAGGCAGACAAAACTACTCGAGTATGTGAAGAGACCTACTCGAGTATATAGAGGATCTACTCGAGTACTTGGAAGAGCTACTCGAGTATAGTACATGAACTACTCGAGTACATGAAGTACTACTTGAGTGGAATACTTAGAAAAATTCTAAAGAGGTCTGCTGGCAACTACTCGAGTAGTTGAACTAAACTACTCGAGAGAAAGTAATCTACTCGAGTAGGTGAAAATTCTACTAGAGTAAAAGACTTAGAAAAATTCTGGAGTAGGGAAATAACAAGGTACACAGGTGACACATGAACTACTCGAGTACGTAAAATGAACTACTCGAGTATGTACCTATCTACTCGAGTATGTGAGTATACTTACTCGAGTATATGACTTAAAGAAATTTAGATGAGAAAAACCTTATGGCACTCGGGTATAATGAGTGATCTACTCGAGTATATAAGCATGCTACTCGAGTATATGACTTGGTCTACTCGAGTAGGTGACTTAGCTACTCGAGTATATGACTATGTCTACTCGAGTACAAGATTCCTTTACTCGAGTAACTTATACCCAGACTACTCGAGTAGGTGAAAGCTCTACTCGAGTAAAACACTTAGAAATTTTCTGATGTTGGAAACACTGATTCTTCTAGGGTAGCCAACTTCCAATGCCTTTCCCATAGTCCAATAGCTTGAATATGAAGTGTATCCCAATAGAGAGACCACACATGAGTCAACACCTTGGAATATGCAATGAGGGATTACATTGCACAGTTCCTGTGTTTGGTGACCCACTGTGGGCTGACATTAGCCTACACTTCCCAGTGATACTCCTGCAAACATATAGCTCAAACCAAGCATCAAATACAACTTAATTCATCTTAGTTCCAAGGTGACTTCATCAAATCTGCGTTCATGTGGATGAAATACCCAACAGTGAGATGTGTATCAGAGGAGGAAATTCTACTATTCTTCGCAAAGTTCATTCGAGTGAGTGTTGAAGTCCCTCAGGAGCAAGAACTTTAGAAAGTAGGATCCTGCGACAGGGTTATTTCTGGGCTACAATGAAGAGAGATTCTGAGGCTTATGCAAGAAAATGTGTTCAGTGCCAGAAGTTCGCTCCACTTCAGCATCAAGATGCTTAGTCACTCAGATCAATCGCAACTCCTTCGCCCTTTGCAGTTTGGGGAATGGATCTCATTGGTCCTTTTCCCATGGAAAGCGGACAACAACGCTTTATCATAGTGATGATTGATTACTTTAGCAAATGGATCGAGGCTAAGGTATTGTCAAAGACAATGACTCAGGTTGTGAAGAATTTCACTTGGGGCGAGAGAGTATGCCGCCATGGTATCCTGATGGAAATAATCACTAACAAAGGACCACAGTTCAAGAATGCAGAGATGGTTGATTTTTTCAAGCAGATCGGAACACAGCTACGCTATTGCATCAGTCCATCATCAGAGAAGCAACAGTCAGGTTGAACAGCTAACAAGCAGATCCTCAACTTACTAAAAAAGAAAGTGCAGAATCTCAAAGGCAGTTGGGCTGATCAACTTCCTTCGGTCCTCTGGACCTTCAGGACGACACCTTCATCTGCAGCTGGAGAAACTCCATTTAAGCTATCTCATGGTTCGGAAGCTCTTATTCCAGTTGAGTTTGAAGTCCCGTCACCGAGAGTTCTGCTTGCTGATTGTCTCTGAGATATCTGCAAAGAGAAAATACCAAACTAACAATTCATCAAGGCAAGTATACCTATCAAAATGCAGCTAGGGGACACAAGTGTCGTATTGAAATCCGGGAACAGTTGAGTAAGCTTACTCACACGAAATCTATTATTTTATCGACGGAAAAAAAAGGTTTTCTTAAGCTAAATGTACTAAAGGAAGAGAACTACTTGCATGAAAAGAAGAAGAGAGCTAAAGAGCGATTAACTTAAGCTTAGTAACGATGAAGGGAAAATGCACTCGATCAGAAATCACCTCGGCAAGAGTGGTTTGAAAAATACGATAAATAAACCTAAGCTAATTAGGGTTAAGGTCCTTGACCGTGGAGGTTCCATGAATATTGACACGCTTCTCTCGAAGGCCGTGCCTAACTGAGTTTAGGAAGGTCCGACCGACTTTCGCCTAAATCGGAGGCCTAAAACTCGCTTTACGCGGCGAACCCCTCTAATGGATTTTACTCCAATCCGGGAGATTTGAACGTCTGCCTCTCTCGAGGGGTGCGAACAACTCCCTTTACTCTTGAGTGCTCATTTCAAACTTTCGGCCTCTCGGCTAGCCCAGAATGAAAGCAAAGGTGGAGAGTATATATCGATAATATACCTCCAACCCGTGATAAATCAAGAGTAATTCAAAGCTAAACCCTAAAAAGAAAAGGTAAGATTCAAAGCATCATAACCTAATCACTCGAACCTCGGATCAATTAGATCGAGTACATAGAGGATTAGTTAATCATGGTGAGGTGGAAGAGGGAGATGAGTAGAAGAAAAATACTGAAAACAGAGCAGGAACGAAAAAGAAAACAACACTTTTTATTAAGAGAAACAGTGATCTACAGCTTGAAAATGAGAGATTACAAGAACATGAAAAGGAAACTACACTATCATTAGCGTCATACTACAGAAAGAAGCTAGGAGCTAATACAGGAAAAGCATAAAGCTAGAGCTACGAACTAGAAATGAAAATACATGCTTAAAAGTTCAGAAAAACAAAGGACAGAACCTCCCCTCTCAAAGCGAAAGTTGTCCTAAAACCCCTGGAGTTGGGCTCTATTTATAGAATTTTTCGGGTCGGGTCACGCCCCCCTGTCACGCCCTGGTCGGGCGTGACCCTGGGGCGTGACACAGTCGGCGCGACTTTTTCGGGCAGGAATTGAATTCTGACGGGGTTGTTGCGGTACACGCCCACCGGTCACGCCCTGGTAGGGCGTGACCCTGGGGCGTGTTCTTTGCGGCGTGACTTCTTCGGGCTGAAATTGAATGCTGGAGGTGACGGGCGGAATTGCTGAAGTACACGCCCATATGTCACGCCCGGGTCAGGCGTTGACCCTGGGGCGTGACACTTTCAGTGCGACGGTGGAGCGGGAAAAACGAGCGCGCTGCGGCGATTCCTCGGAACCTGGGGACACGCCTATAGTACACGCCCGTGTCGGATGTGTCACGGGCGTGACCGAGGGCGTGTACACAAAGTTTCCACGGAATGCAGTTTCGGACCAATTGCTTCATCCCTCTGGGTACACGCCCTAGGTACACGCCCTGGTAGGGCGTGACCTTGGGGCGTGTCACAGCAAACTTCGGCTGAAATCCGTGAAAACCTGCAAAAAGCAGAAAAAATGTATTAGCGACAAAAATATATACAAAGGGGAATCAAAACAAGTACTTTACAAGACATGATTGGCTTTAAAACCCCGAAAATATCCTAATAAAATTGACTGCAAACGTATTATCAAATTCCCCCAAGCTTAAGTTTTGCTTGTCCCCAAGCAAAGATATAAAGACAAGCTAATCATAAAAAGTGACTAATTCAAAAAGTTTTAATCATACTCACACAAGTACTATGCGAAATTCTAGGTAGGGAGAATGTAAAACGTAAATCTAAAACAATTATTTAGGTATGGTTTAACTCTTATAAACTTTACTTAATAAAAATAAATCATCCAGAATTTTGACGAAATTCTTTAAATAGATTTGAGCAAGGCAATGAAATGAAAAGAACGTATTGAGTTATTACTAGATCCAAGCAACGCATTATAATTATATCAATTAAATAACAAAAATCTAAGTTTAAATCCAAAACTAAAACTGATTTACTTTTCTTCTTTTCTTAGTTGTTAAATAAAATTAAAAAAAAGGGCGTGAATCAAAAGGACTTAATAGGACCGAAACGTTTGGTTTAGGAATATGAATAGGAGTGGAATTCAAATATAAACATGGAGGCTTAAAAATCACACTAAACCAAAACAACGAGTTTCAAAAAAAAAATAAATTTATTTTAAACAAAATATGTATAAATAAATTTATTTTTTTCTCTTTATGATTTTTTTATCTCTTTTTTTTTATTATTATTATTCTTATTTTCATTCATTTTTGTTTTCTTCTTCTTTTTCAATTTATTGATTTTGAGTACACCTTTTTCAACAATATCTCCACAGATAAGACAAAATTTACTATCAAACAAAATTAGCGTGATTAGATAGGTAGGAATTTGGGCTTTGGTGAAAATGAAATGGTGTGTGGAGTTTATCAAATGAATTTGGAAAAAAGGCTCAAAAGCGGCTAACTAGTGGTAAAAGAGTTTAGGTTGGCAAGAAAGCTCAAACGTAAACAAAAATGGCCTAAATCATTTTCACGCATTTTTTTTTAAATTTATTTAAAACATAGAGTCGATAAATTTCAAAAAGCAAGTTCGAGATAATAAAAGAAGATTGATGAAATTATCTTGAAAATAAAAATAATATGTCACTTGGATCGTTCATATCTACTACGTTATTCAAAATATGTTCTTACAAAAATCATCTAAAGACGAAAAGGAAAATAGTGGATGATAAATTTTTAGAGAAAGTAAAGTTTATAAATAACGGAAAACCATAATAGAAATGCACGGTTTAGAGAAATATTTTACCTTAACATGCTACCGTGAATTAGAAACACAGCATGGCCAACATTTTACTTATGAAATATGATTAAAAAGAATGATTAGAAAAATTTTAATTAACTACGTTGTTTATAAAGAAGTTTGAGAAAAACAAAACATAAACATGGGGTACTTATTGAAATACCAAAATGCAGCTATATATATATAATAATTTTTTGAAATTTTTTTTTGAAATTTTGGATTTTTTATTTTTGGGATATTTACAAAACAAAAAGAAAACAAAAAGAAGGAGGAAGTCCTCCCCCAAGCTTAAAATCTACATTGTCCGCAATGGAGAAGGAGGTCGGAGAACGAGAGAAAAGTAAAGTACAGAAATAAAAGACAGAATTGAAAAGCAGGTACTTCCCCGGTTTTATTTTGCAGGGCAAGTTGAGTGATACCGCTCCTCCATGCCTGTGCTGTGGATCTTCATGAAACGTCATCTGGCGGACTTTGGCATGGAAGCAGAACCGTTGGAGCAGGCGATCGCAGAAGTTTCAGCTTGCCGGAGCCAGTCGGGGCAAAAAGTGTAAAAGAAAGAAAACAGAAAAAGATAACTTGGGTTGCCTCCCAAGAGCGCCCTTTGTTTAAAGCGTCGTTTGAGCTCGACGCATCAAAATAAGATTGTCCCAAATATTGTTTAAAAATAAGTTCGAATAAATGTCAAAGTTTGTGAGTAAAATAATGTTCAGATTAATCAAATGTCAGGACCGGAAAGATAGAGTTAACAGGGTTGAGACTGACATCATCACAGAAATACAGTTTAAGACGCTGACCATTCACTTTGAAAGTACCCTTATCAGGGTGAGAAATTAAAACAGTACCATAAGAAAAGACTTCTAAAACAGTAAAAGGCCCAGACCAACGTGATTTTAATTTACCCGGGAATAAACGTAAACGAGAATTATAAAGAAGCACTTGGTCGCCCGGCTTAAAGATTTTTGGGTGCCTAAGATGTCGATCGTGTAAACGCTTCGTCCGCTCTTTATAAAGTCTGTTATTTTCATACGCGTAAGAGCGCCACTCGTCGAGTTCGTTAAGTTGAAATTTTCGAAAATCGCCGACAGAGTGGGGATCGAAGTTTAAAAATCGTAAGGCCCAAAAGGCGCGGTGCTCTAACTCTACGGGTAAATGACACGATTTTCCATAAACCAACCGATATGGCGTACAGCCGAGGGCGGTTTTGTACGCTGTTCGGTAGGCCCATAGAGCATCGTCTAATTTGGCGGACCAGTCTTTTCTAGATGTTGAAACAGTCTTTTCTAAAATTCTTTTTATTTCTCTATTCACTACTTCGACTTGTCCGTTAGTTTGGGGGTGGTAGGCAGTGGAAAGCTTATGAGTAACGCCATATTTAGTTAGGATTTTTGAAAATTGTGCGTTACAGAAATGGGAACCCCTATCACTAACGATAGCGCGCGGCGTACCGAATCGAGAAAATAATTTTTTGAGGAAATTAACTACGACTCGGGCGTCATTCGTAAGAAGAGCTTGGGCTTCGGCCCAACGTGAAACATAATCAACGGCAACTAAAATATACTTATTCCCGAAGCTAGAAGGAAAAGGGCCGACAAAATCAATCCCCCAAAGGTCGAAAACTTCGCACTCTAGGAAATAATTTTGTGGCATTTCATTTTTATTCGAAATATTCCCCGACCGTTGGCAACTATCACACCTACTCACAAAGGCATGCGCGTCTTTAAACAGGCTGGGCCAGTAAAAACCCGCGCTTAACACTTTGTGAGCGGTGCGAGCAGCTTGATAGTGCCCACCTGTCGGTCCTTCATGCAAATGTTTAATAATATCTAATCCTTCATCAAAGGAAACACACCTCCTGATCACTTGGTCTGCACAGACTTTAAAAAGATGCGGGTCCTCCCAAAAGTAGTTCTTCAATTCAGAAAAGAATTTCTTCTTTTGCTGAGATGAGAACTCTTTTGGGAGCACACGAGCCACTAGATAGTTGGCGATGCGGGCAAACCAAGGAGAAGTAGATGTGTTAATTATGAACAGCTTCTCATCAGGAAAATAGTAATGAAAAGAATTTTCGTCTAATTGCTCGATAAACGGGTTGTCAAGGCGCGAAAGGTGGTCGGCAGCCAAGTTCTCGGCACCGCGCTTATCACGGATCTCTAAGTCAAACTCCTGGAGGAGTAAGACCCAGCGAATCAAGCGAGGCTTGGCATCCGTTTTAGAGAGAAGATATTTGAGGGCCGAGTGGTCCGTAAAAACAATAATTTTCGAAAGAGTAATATAAGGGCGAAATTTGTCAAATGCGAATACTACAGCTAAGAGCTCCTTCTCGGTTGTGGTGTAATTTTCCTGTGCAGATGTGAGAGTTTTACTAGCGTAATAAATGGGGTGGAAGTTTTTGGAAATACGTTGACCTAGTACGGCTCCCACCGCATAACTACTTGCATCACACATTATTTCAAATGGAAGATCCCACACCGGAGCTATCATGATTGGCGCATTAACTAATTTTTCTTTTATTAAATTGAAGGCAGCTAGACAGAGGTCATCAAAGATGAATGGGGCGTCTTTTTCTAAGAGATAGGTAAGGGGCTTGGTGATTTTGGAAAAGTCTTTTATGAAGCGGCGGTAGAAACCCGCATGACCCAGGAAACTTCTTATGGCTTTTATGTTCGTAGGTGGCGGCAGTTTCTCGATAACTTCTATTTTCGCAACGTCTACTTCAATACCCCTTTCAGAAATTTTATGTCCCAAAACTAACCCTTCCCTTACCATAAAATGACATTTTTCCCAATTTAAGGCGAGGTTAGTTTCTTCGCATCGCTCTAGGACTTTTTCGAGGTTCTCTAAGCAACTATCGAAGGAATTCCCGAAGACGGAGAAATCATCCATGAAGACTTCCATAATGCTTTCTACGTACTTGTCAAAGATGGCGAGCATACATCGTTGGAATGTAGCCGGCGCATTGCACAATCCAAACGGCATTCTTCGGTAGGCGAAGTTGCCGAAGGGACAAGTAAACGTAGTTTTCTCCTGGTCCTCGGGGGAGATGGGGATTTGAAGATACCCCGAGAGGCCATCGAGAAAACAATAAAAGTTATGTCCGGAAAGTCTTTCTAAAATTTGATCAATGAACGGCAAGGGGAAGTGATCCTTGCGGGTGGCGTCATTCAACTTACGGTAATCTATACACATTCGCCATCCGGTCACCGTCCGAGTCGGGATTAATTCATTATTTTCATTACTTACGACCGTTATCCCTCCCTTCTTTGGTACTACCTGTACTGGGCTAACCCACTTACTGTCGGATATAGGATAGATAATTCCTGCGTCTAACAATTTCATAACCTCGCCCTTAACTACGTCTTTCATGTTTGGGTTTATACGGCGCTGAGGTTGTATAGAGTTACGAGAATTATCTTCCATTAAGATTTTATGAGTGCAGAAAGATGGGCTTATGCCCTTGATATCAGATATCTGCCAAGCAATAGCTTGGCGATGCTTTTGTAAAATTGAAAGAAGTTTATTTTTTTGTGCATCTGTGAGGTAGGCCGAAATTATGACAGGCAGCTTAGAGTCCTTTTCTAAGAAAGCGTATTGAAGGTGCTCTGGTAGTTCTTTCAGTTCCAAGGTAGGGGGGTCATCATACGAGGTCTTGGAAATTTGTTCTTTTTCAAAAACTATGTCCTCGTACACTTTTTTATAAGTAAAATTAAAAGGGGTGTTGCTAGCGGCCATGGAGGCTTCGTGCAGCGATTCAGTTGGAAAAGTAGAAGAGGAACAGAAATCAAAAAATTCTTTTTCAAAATCAGAGGAGCGAGTGGAGGATTCTTCACTTAGGTGTAGAGATTCAGTTGGAAGAGTAGGAGAGGAACAAAAATTGGAAAATTCTTTGTCAAAATCAGAGGTGGGAGAGAAGGATTCTTCACTTATGGTATCCATGAAAAAACAGGAGTCATCATTAGCTAGTGTGTTCTTCATCGAGGGGGTGATAGAGAAAGTTACCTCATCGTCGCCCACTCGAAGGAAGAGCTTACCATTGCTTACATCAATGATAGCTCGGGAGGTGGCAAGGAAGGGTCGGCCAAGGATCAGGGGAACCTCGACGTCTTCTTCGATATCTAAAATGACAAAGTCCACCGGGAAGATGAACTTGTCAACTTTGACTAGGACGTCCTCCACTATTCCTAACGGGTATTTGACTGACCTGTCGGCTAGCTGGATACTCATTCGTGTGGGGTTGAGACTACCAATTCCTAACTTTTTAAACAACGAGAGGGGCATAAGATTAATACTCGCACCTAAGTCGGCTAAAGCATGTTTGACAAAGAGATCACCAAAGACACACGGGATAGAGAAACTACCCGGGTCACTGATTTTTTTCGGTAATCCGTTTGTCAAAACCGCCGAGCACGCGGCATTTAACGTGACATGAGAAAGGTTCTCTAACTTCTTCTTGTTAGTTAGGAGGTCCTTAAGGTATTTTGCGTACTTCGGCATCTGGGATATGGCTTCGTGGAAAGGCAGATTTACGTGGATTTGCTTAAACATTTCCAAAAAACGGGTGTATTGATCATCCTGTCGTTGTTTATTAAGTTCGGAAGGGTATGGCGGGGATGGATTATTTTTAAAGGTGGGTGGTGGAGTGAGTTCTTTTTCTATGATAGGGGTGATAATTTCTTCGGCAGAGGGTGGAATTTTTAAAACGGGAACGGAGCTTTGATTTTTAAAAACGGGAGCGGAGCTTGCCTCGGGTTCTTTACTTACCATACCAGGAACTTTCTTCCCACTCCGAAGAGTTATAGCTTTCGCTTGCTCTCTCGGGTTGGGCTCGGTATTGGAAGGAAGAGACCCTACGGGTCGCTCAGAAATCATTTTAGCGAGCTGTCCTACCTGATTTTCTAAGTTTTTAACACTTCCGGTTAAGGTCCTAATCGTAGCGTCATTAGCATTCATGTATTTTGAAAACACTTCCTCCAAATTTGGAGGTTTTGAAAAACTTTGAGGAGGTGGTGGTGGAGTAGAAAAATCACTTTGCGGTGGCGGGCGCACAGCATTCGACGGATTGCTCCACGAAAAATTCGGATGATTTCTTAACGCAGGATTATAACTATTCGGAAAATTAAAACCAGGAGGATGATAATTCGCAGCAGAAAAATTATTAAAAGCAGTTCTAGGCATATTATTTACATAATCCAAATGTTCAGCGGGAGGAGTTGCAGATTCCCATACCTGAGGGGCGGAGGCAGCAGTCATCTCCGTAATTTTTTTGCTTAATATTTCAACTTGCAGTGCGAGTTGTGAGACGTTGTCCACTTCAAAGAGACCTGCAGGTTTGTTTGGGCGGGACCTAGGCACATTCCACTGGTAAGTGTTCATGGCCATGTCTTCAAACAGCTCAAGAGCTGCTTCCGGGGTCTTATGGTTTAAAGTACCGCCAGAAGCTGCGTCTATCATTTGCTTCGTGCTTTGATTTAGCCCATTATAAAACGTCTGCACCTGCAACCATACAGGCAGAGCGTGATGTGGGCATCGTCTTAATAATTCTTTAAATCTTTCCCAGGTTTCGTAAAGGGTCTCAGAGTCTATCTGTCCAAAGGCAGAAATGTCATTCCTAAGTTTAGCTGTTTTAGCAGGCGGAAAATACTTGGCCAAAAATTTTTCAGTTAATTGCGTCCAAGTAGTTATGCTATTTTTAGGAAGGGTGTTCAGCCACTGCTTAGCCTTAATTCTAAGAGAGAAAGGAAATAATCTTAGCCTAATAGCATCATTTGTGACACCATTTATCTTGAAGGTGTCACAAATCTCAAGAAAGCTGGCTATATGTGCGTTCGGGTCTTCATCTTGAAGCCCGTCAAATTGCACATACTGCTGCACCATTTGAATTATGCTAGGCTTCAGTTCAAAATTATTATTATTTATTGCAGGGCGAACTATACTCATTTCTGTACCCTCGAGATTTGGTCGTGCATAATAGGACATAGGCCTTTGCACGACTTCCTCCACGTTGGGTTCTGCCATTCTTAAGGTAGAAAATGACTCGGAATCCTCAACCGGCACTTGGGTAGTAGGGCCTTGAAATCGCGATCTTCTCCGAAGAGTACGCTCAATTTCGTGGTCCAGGTCCAAAGTAACCGACGGACTACCGCGGGTCATACACTAGAAGAAAAGAGGAGAAGCAAGACTAAAAAGTAAAAAAGCTAATGAAGTTGGAAAAAAAAAATTTTTGAAATAGATTTTTTTATATTTTAACTCCCGAACTTCCCAAGGGCTACCCGGTGAAGGGTTCGCAAGGTACTAGACAAGATAGTGGCATTTAGAGCCACTTTGCCCTTTTCGAGAGAGTTAGGTGGTGTAGAAAATTTTGTGATGTGGGTTTCTATTACGAATGCGGTAATTAAAATCCAGCCACTTATCTCTGTGCGAGTAGGCGGAAATGAAAAGCTATACTCACGCACTCGTTAGAAAATTAAAACACACCCACTCGACAGAAAGTAAACACACTCTACTGAAATAAAGCCTGCCAATTAACTCAAGTGAGTAGGCGGAAAAATAAAATACGCACACTTGCTTGAAATAAACCAGCCAATTAACTCAAGTGAGTAGGCGGAAAAAATAAAAGATACGCACACTTGCTTGAAATAAACCAGCCAATTAACTCAAGTGAGTAGGCGGAAAAATTAAAAATATGCACACTTAACAAAATCCAGCCATTTAACTCAAGTGAGTAGGCGGAATAAATTTAAGAAGGAGGCTGAGAAAGAGAAGTGATAAAATTAATATATTCGCGTTTTCAATTTATCAACAAGTGTTGCTTCCCCGGCAACGGTGCCAAAAACTTGATTGTCTCTGAGATATCTGCAAAGAGAAAATACCAAACTAACAATTCATCAAGGCAAGTATACCTATCGAAATGCAGCTAGGGGACACAAGTGTCGTATTGAAATCCGGGAACAGTTGAGTAAGCTTACTCACACGAAATCTATTATTTTATCGACGGAAAAAAAAGGTTTTCTTAAGCTAAATGTACTAAAGGAAGAGAACTACTTGCATGAAAAGAAGAAGAGAGCTAAAGAGCGATTAACTTAAGCTTAGTAACGATGAAGGGAAAATGCACTCGATCAGAAATCACCTCGGCAAGAGTGGTTAGAAAAATACGATAAATAAACCTAAGCTAATTAGGGTTAAGGTCCTTGACCGTGGAGGTTCCATGAATATTGACACGCTTCTCTCGAAGGCCGTGCCTAACTGAGTTTAGGAAGGTCCGACCGACTTTCGCCTAAATCGGAGGCCTAAAACTCGCTTTACGCGGCGAACCCCTCTAATGGATTTTACTCCAATCCGGGAGATTTGAACGTCTGCCTCTCTCGAGGGGTGCGAACAACTCCCTTTACTCTTGAGTGCTCATTTCAAACTTTCGGCCTCTCGGCTAGCCCAGAATGAAAGCAAAGGTGGAGAGTATATATCGATAATATACCTCCAACCCGTGATAAATCAAGAGTAACTCAAAGCTAAACCCTAAAAAGAAAAGGTAAGATTCAAAGCATCATAACCTAATCACTCGAACCTCGGATCAATTAGATCGAGTACATAGAGGATTAGTTAATCATGGTGAGGTGGAAGAGGGAGATGAGTAGAAGAAAAATACTGAAAACAGAGCAGGAACGAAAAAGAAAACAACACTTTTTATTAAGAGAAACAGTGATCTACAGCTTGAAAATGAGAGATTACAAGAACATGAAAAGGAAACTACACTATCATTAGCGTCATACTACAGAAAGAAGCTAGGAGCTAATACAGGAAAAGCATAAAGCTAGAGCTACGAACTAGAAATGAAAATACATGCTTAAAAGTTCAGAAAAACAAAGGACAGAACCTCCCCTCTCAAAGCGAAAGTTGTCCTAAAACCCCTGGAGTTGGGCTCTATTTATAGAATTTTTCGGGTCGGGTCACGCCCCCCTGTCACGCCCTGGTCGGGCGTGACCCTGGGGCGTGACACAGTCGGCGCGACTTTTTCGGGCAGGAATTGAATTCTGACGGGGTTGTTGCGGTACACGCCCACCGGTCACGCCCTGGTAGGGCGTGACCCTGGGGCGTGTTCTTTGCGGCGTGACTTCTTCGGGCTGAAATTGAATGCTGGAGGTGACGGGCGGAATTGCTGAAGTACACGCCCATATGTCACGCCCGGGTCAGGCGTGACCCTGGGGCGTGACACTTTCGGTGCGACGGTGGAGCGGGAAAAACGAGCGCGCTGCGGCGATTCCTCGGAACCTGGGGACACGCCTATAGTACACGCCCGTGTCGGATGTGTCACGGGCGTGACCGAGGGCGTGTACACAAAGTTTCCACGGAATGCAGTTTCGGACCAATTGCTTCATTCCTCTGGGTACACGCCCTAGGTACACGCCCTGGTAGGGCGTGACCTTGGGGCGTGTCACAGCAAACTTAGGCTGACAGCCGTGAAAACCTGCAAAAAGCAGAAAAAATGTATTAGCGACAAAAATATATACAAAGGGGAATCAAAACAAGTACTTTACAAGACATGATTGGCTTTAAAACCCCGAAAATATCCTAATAAAATTGACTGCAAACGTATTATCACTTGCTATACAAGGCTGTGAGGATTGGCTTGAGTTGAATAATGAAGAGATGAAGTTCAGCTTAGAGCACATTGAAGAAATCAGAGACAAAGTAGTAATAAGGCAAGAAGAGGTCAAGAGGAGGATGGCACGATATTTTGGTAAGAATGTAACGATCAAACACTTTCAAGTGGGATATCTAGTTCTTAAAAAAGTTGATGTTGCAGCAAGAGCCGGCTCAGTGGGGAAGCTTAATCTGAATTGGGTCGGCCCCTTCATTGTCAAAGAAGTGCTCAAAATGGGGTTTACCGCTTGCAAACATTTGAAGGAGAAGATATATCACACACATGGAGCAGGGATGATCTAAAGCAGTTCTATTCTTAAACCTCCTCCTTTCATTTCCTTCCAATGTAATCTTTTTAAGGATTATTATTGATAAAAGCTGCTTGCTAACATTTCTTCAAGTGTTTTTATCTCTTGAATAGTAACAGTTAGCACATTGAGCAAGGATGATTTCAAAACAGTTCTATCTTTGAACTCTCTTTTCTCTCATGCAAACTTTGTAAAAGTTTTTTATTGATCAAAGACTTCTTACTAACACTTTTTCGAGCGCTTTCTCTTTTCTGTCTCCTGAACAACTGCAACAGTTGCCTGATACCAGGAGACATCTTTGATTTCAGCTAAAACCTCCCCTAGAAACATTAACATTAGTGTAACACCATAAAGACCACGTGTTGCGGGGAGATTTCACACCGTGCAATGGGAGCTTGCAGGTTCTAGTACGGCAGGATACTGAAGTTCGGATACCGGCGGTTATCTAGCCCCACCTCTGCATCATGGAGGGACAGGGTGGGTGTTGGCTCTACCTTGCCTTGTAAGGGATATCGTTACAACTTTGATAATCTCGTGTGAAAAGCAATGCCGCTCCGGCCGCACCTGCCCATAGATTATCATAGCTTGTGACCCTCGAACCCTCCGTGGTACCCTCAAGCAGTGCCTGCAGGAGACCCACAGCCTAGTTGATATTGAAGGAAATCAATGCCGCTCCTGCCGCACCTGCCAAAAAGATCAAATTAAACTGTACTACATGCAAGAGGGTAGTGAGCACATTGAGTGTGCAGATCTTGAGATCCAGTGTGAAAAGCAATGCCGCTCCGACCGCACATGCACACTTGGTCACAAGTCTGCAGCTCATTCTTTACAGGGAATTAATTTAGTGCGGACTGTATATTGGTATCTACCCAATCCGGTGGCTTTCTTTGGGTTGATCTTATTGTTTCCGTGGCCCTGCGAGAAAATCAATGCCGCTTCGACCGCACCTGCCCGCTTGTTCACGAACTATGGGTCATCTCTATTTGATTAAGTGCAGACTGTGAATTGGTATTCGCACAGTCTGTATGTTGGGTCAGGTCTATAGTTTTTTCAACTCAAAGTCTAGCAATAATTCTAAGGCCGCAACATTTATCATCAATGATCTGTTAAGCTTGCAAAGTTTTATTCGATTTTGGAAATGGGAATTGCGGACTGTTAATGAAACTCGCCAGAGTCCGCCTTAACGTTATATTGTTTTGGAAAGCAGGCAGATAACATTAATCTTATTCATGTTATGGCGAGCTGTAGTTGAATTATTTGATAAGATTTTCTAATTGGCTAATTGAAAACTTATATCGCGAGGATCGTTTCTACAATGCGCGGACTGATACACAGAGGTCGTTCATTAACTACAGCAGGTTGCAATTAAACAAGAAAAAAGAAAAGAACATTGCAGAACACACATATTGATCCCAAAATATCCTTTTGTATTTCATCAAAATCAGTTACAACTTTCATATGTTTGGCGGACTCCAAGCTTGAGTCCGCTGCCTTTACAAAAATATTAAAAACAAAAATACATTATTCTGTTCCACACCTCTTCTGCTTTTTCTCTGCAGGGGCTTCATGGATTAGACTTTCAATATCAACTTCAGGAGAGTAGACCTCTGTGTCGCTTCCGCTGCTGCTATCTGAGCTATTGCTGACTGCGAACTCACTAGGTGAGCTCTCATCAACAGAGCTAGTTGTAGATGAGTCGGACTCGACGGACTGATCTCCACCTTACTGGCTTGAGCCAACATCATCAGCAATTGTCTCGGCTTCACCGCCGCCTTCTTTCTCTTCTTCTTCTTCTTCTTTTTCTTCTTACTCTATAATTACTACCTTTCCTTTTGCTGTCTGGCCCATGGCCGTGACCTGGTCCTCTAGCTCAGGGAAAAGCTCTAGAAAAGGCACACCATTCACTCCCTCCATGGCGAAGCCTCCGCCAACAAATCGCTCGATGGCGATCTCGATGGTCTCTTTTACAAAAAGGGAGCATGGTGGCCTAGAAGTTGCCATTCTCCAGGTCGTACGCGACCTGCAAAATGCAAAAATGGAAACATCAGTTTGCGGCGGGCTTCAAACGAAAACCACTGCAAATACAAAATTTACTGCCAGCTCTTCTTTCTGCTTAGCGACTCATTTCCCTAGCCGCATTTTTCTTTCTTTGATTAACCTCATTTCTTCCTAAAGTTGCTCATTTTGTCTGAGCATATCTCTGGTCAGGGTGCAAACAAAGTGGTTTATCTCCACACTATTCGCTCTTGCCTGGGCGGCTAGTAGAGGGAGGTCGGCACGGGCAATCCTCTTCAGGTCGCCCAGGTTGCGCTTCCCGTAGAGCGCATAGATCGCGACGTGAGCGTGGCGGGTTATCTTCGGACTTCTCCATGATGGCCGCTTAGTTGTTAGGCGGACATGTTTGTTTTTACTGTGCCAGTGGATCATCGGGTTCCCCCTCAGATCGTTCTGGCGATTGTCGAAACCTTGCATCACAAAGCTTTCGGATCAAGAGCTGTCCGCCACGGGATCCCCTTCTTCTTTCCTTTTCCTAGCAATTTCTTGCTTTCTTTCCCTCTGTGTAGGGGTGAGTTCGCTCGGCATTTGCGGTGGATTTGTGGGCACAGCCAAGATCGCTGCAAGGAAAGAAAGTTAACATACAAGTCACAGCGGATACAAAGAGTCATTCCACTGAAACTTACTTTCTTCGCGGGTTACACCATCTAGGCTCTTCAGCAGCTGGAGGTAATGCTCGATGTCTAGCCTGGACCCTACGAGAAACTTGATAATGGTGGACTCCACTGCGTCGAGCCGGACACTCTTGAAAGCAGAGTCAGCGCGCTCCTGCAAGTTGGTGTGCACGAACCCGAGGTCGCCCTCAAAGATCTGTAATCTTGAGGTCCAGTTATGGATCTTATTCGGCAGACCCATTACTTTCATCCCTCGGCAGTAAAAGTATATAACCCCCTTATATAGGCGGCCTCCAGAAGGTGTTATCGAGCGGACTGAGAAAATGTTTCGGAAAATATTCATAGAGAAGTCAATCTTCTCAGATCGCAGATATGAGATGAAACTATAGATCGCAGCAAGCGTGTTGGGCACGAGCTAGCCCAGCACCATCCCATAGTGCTCAAAAATCTCTCCTATCTCCCATAGCAGAGGGAATTTGAACCCGTTATCGAAGTGGTCAACGCGTATCGCGATCTGGGTCGCTATTGAAAATTCAATCTTTCTTCTTCGGAGGGAAGGTGGACAAGCAAGGGCGAGTCTGCCATATGTTTCTCAACAAAGGCGTCGAGATCGGCCCCCATCAGTGTGTATTTCTTGTTGTCGGCAGCATGAAAGGCAAGCGCGACATCAGTTCTGGCGGACACCATATTTTCAGGCCGCAAGGTCTTCTGCTGCAACTGCTTTCCTGCATAGAAGAGACAACATGGCTATATTTATAGTAGTGAGGCCTGACAGCTTATGAGCCAGGCCGCACAACTTGATCCTTTAGTCCGCCAAGTTCGCACCAATTTCAGTTTTTCATGCGACAAAAAAAAACGTACCGGGCTCAATTTCAGTCCGCCCAGCTCGCCACATTTGCGACCTGCAAATTGATTCACAAGTTCAAATCAAAGAAGTGGACCCAATATTAGTCCGCACAGTTCGTCACAATACAACACAATCCAAATCATGCAAACCACAGCATTATTCAAGCAACAATACAATCCTAGTTCATACATCACAGCAGCAAAAAACAAAGAATTGTTCAACACAAATTATACATCAACATATCAAAGTTTATATTATTGCAACCTCAGCGGTCTCGATTCTCTAATTGCGCAGGCCTCTCGGTTTTATCGCTTCATAGATGCGTCGCCGGTTCACTGATCTGAAGCACTTCACCATACAAATGATAGATGTGGTGGTGAATAGAGTTTATAGTCCGGTGCACGTTTGCGGTCACCCGGTCAACGCGGATCAAAGGAACCATGGGCACAGTTGCCGGCCTTGCTACCTCATGCGCTGCAGGTTGGCTACTTTCTGCTGGAACTGGAGCTTCCATTGGAGCAGCGCGATATGGCAGTCGCGGCCTCTCCTCCGCGACCTCAACAGCTCGTTTGCCTTTATCAACCCGTATCACCGCTAAGTACTTTCCTTTGTAGAAGTGGGCATAATCAGCAAGCCTCTTCTTCTCCCTGTCGGACCTCTCCAGCGCCCTGGAGATGTTGGCGACCTGGTCCTTTAAAGCCTTCTCACGCTCCGTCGCCGCCTTCTCGCGCTCTACCGCCCTCCTTAACTTAGTTCAGATTTCTTGAATTTCAGCATGAAATTTCTTTTCTAACACTGCGATTTTTTCGAAGCTGGACTGCTCACCTTTGGCGGAATCATCAAGCGAGACCGCGTTAGCTGCAGTATCTAGCGTGGTCACAATCTCTCCCGTCTCGACAGAGTCCGGTGGAGACTTCCTTCTTGCAATAAAGAAGGCCAAGTTCATATTCAAATCCAGTCCACAGCAAACTCAAAATACAGAGATAAATGATCACTTTTGGCAAAGGCAACAACAAGTTGCCGACAATCGAACACAGGCTTCCTTATCCGCTCCGGGTCAAAGGCGCTTACTCGGTTGCTCCAATCGCGATGAGCCGTAGTTCTCCTCTCAGCCTCCGAGCTCGTCGAAATGACTATATCATCAGTTTCTGTGATAATCTTGACTGGCCTCTATTTCCGTGGTGGCGACCTGTAAAGCCACTAGCGCTTAAAATATCTGGAGCCGGTTGAAGTTTACCTGTCAGCAGCTGCTCTGTAGCACCTCGCAGATATTCGGCTTCATTGTCCGCCGCGGCAAGCTTCGAGGCCGCCTCGATTTTAGACACATGGGCTGCGATCTGTCCTTCTGCTCGACGATCCTTTTCTTCAGCTTTTCCTTCTCTTCACCCTCAGTAGCGGATGAAGTGGGGTGCTCGCCGATCTTAACCCCCAAGATTTCTATCTCGGGCTGCAACACCTCCAACAAGGATTGGTTTATCAGATCAAGCTGCTCGATATTAATATAATTCAGTATTACGTCAGTTGACAGACTGATCGTCAAGAGGGGATTATTTCCCTGGATTTGTGCCTCCTGTGTAACGAGGTCGCTCTTAGAAACTACTTTTTCTCGCGGCCTGTTCTACAAGCTCGCAGCCCCAATCCACACGGAGATGTTTTTCTCTTTCCTCGCCCGCAGCTTCTTCTCAACCCGCTCCGCAATGGTGGATTTATCTCTTTTTCTCTTCTTCTTCTCAGAAGGGGCCTTTTTCCCAGAGGAGTCCGCTTCTACTTGCCCTAAGACCGCCAGACTCTCGCGGACTGTCTCTGTGTTCGCAACAACCAATGCCTGTGAAGGCGCGTCTTTCCTAACTTCCTCTCCTGCAGGTTGCCTACCTTCATCAAGGTCAATGACGGCCTGCATGGCATTCAGTGAAGATACTTCGGCTTCGTTATTCGTGTGAACCGTGTCCGCTAAGTTCGCAGATTTTTGTTTGTCAACTGTCTTTGGCGGACTCAGTGTCTTGTCTGCACTCTTTGATGGCTGAACAGATTGAGATGTAGAGGCATTTCCAGTTTTCTTGCGTGAACGATTTTCAACTTGGCGGACTGTTTCCGCTGCAGGTTTCTTGCTCTGTGAGCTCTCTCGTACAGAACATACTGACGTCCCCATCTGTATCACTTTCTTGGTTTTCATTGGCATTTTTGGCTTTACATCCTTGGTGGTGAGAATGCTGAAGATTGCACTGAGTCTCGCCATGTCGGACTGTAAAATGGAGACCGTAAGAGGTGAGTAACGACCCATGACGTTGGAAACTTTTGACAAACCAGGCCCTCCAGCTATATTTATAGCGCTGACAGCATTAATGAGGTTTGAGGACTCGGCGGTTAAGCAAACATTTTTGAAGCCTCCAGAAACTTAAAATGTGCGGGGATTATGTTAACCCCAAAGTCTGCAACACGTCCATGGTCCCAGGTTCATCAGCGGCAGACTACGTTTGGCAGTCCGCCGAGCTCGACAAAGCGTCGACATTCAGCAGTCCCAAGGTTGACACCCTTCAGCGGCGGACTCAGTGCTTCGTCCGCCCAGCTTGGCATGGCCTAGGGAGCGGATCAGGATTGATCACTCTTCAGGCGAACTCAAAGTTAAGTTTGCCCAGGCCGCGTCCCTCCGGCAGGATCGCGCCTTGCAACTACGGATGGACGCATCAGCCCGCGAGACCAGTCCGCCCCTCTTGCGCGGACTGGCATGTTATTTCGTTTTGCTTCCCGTCACCGCTGCTCGGTTCTTCTGTACCACAGGCAGCCGGTTATTTTAGCCCTTCCCATTTGGGCAAGCCCGTAAACCTATATATAGGGGGAAGTGATGCATCCAAAGCATGCTGACTCGTGCCCTGGAGCCTACTTATTAAAGGCTGCGGACTTGAATCTCAGGTTTTGCGTTCTCCAGCTTGCTCTGCACTTGCTCTTTTCCTTTACTCAATTTTGTAATCAAACCCCTCTTCAATCAAAGGAAAGCTCGTCGCAAGAGAGGCATTTAGGCCGCGACGGGTGAAGTCTATTGTTGTCGTGGCTCACGGCCCTGCTGTTCTTTTTCTCTCGTTTGCTTAGTAGATTGCTACTTGCAGTTTGCCTTTTCCCTTCCATTCCCCGGTGCTTGAACCATTAGCTAGTGGTGCTCTACTGTCCCCTTTCTCTTTTCGTGCATCAACAAAAAGCTAACAAAAATGGCAAAAAATCGGAGTTAGGGGCAAAAACCCTCGCGAGAAAATCTCAAGAAAAGGGGAAGATATTACCACAATGACGAAGCTCTCGCCGAGAGTTTTCCGGATTTATGATCGGTTGGGAATTTGAGCACCAGAGCATTGTCTGCAGCCACTCAAAGAATCACGAAAAACTCTCTATCATGCCTCTGGTTCGGGAGATGAACATGAAAGTCGGTCCAGAGTAAAGAAAGGAAGGAATTAGGTATATATATACTACGGGTAATCATTAGGTTAATTAGTACTTAAGCAAAACAAACCGGGTTCGGGGAACCGATCATCTCAAGAAAAGAGGTTGCTCTCGAGAACACCAAAATTGTTCCCGAGAACGAAGTTGCTGCTCTCGAGAACACAGAAGTTGTTCTCGAGAAGAAGAGTTTGCTCTCGGGAAGGACTATTCGCGAGAACACAGGAGTGTTCTCGAGAATAAGGATTTGTTCTCGAGAACACAGAAGCAGTTCTCGAGAAGAATGGGGTAATCTCGAGAAGAAAAGGCTGTTCTCGAGATAAAAATTGTTCTCGAGAGAAATGAAACTGTTCTCGAGAACAAGGCAGCAAAATCCCGGGAACAAAGGAGCACCACTCGAGAATGACCAGGCAGAACTCGAGTATAGGAAGCACTTCTCGAAATAAATAGGAAGGACAAAAATCCGCAGGATGCTTCGTCGAGCTCCACTCGACGTTTGTCGAACACAAAAAAACTCCGTTCGACTAATTCTGCAAGATTCGTCGAACCTAGAATTCCAGAACCGCTCGACGCTTCGTCGAGCTCCGCTCCACAATCATCGAGCTCAGAACAGTGCCCTAAAAATTGTCGAACGTCTCTGATTGACGTAGAAAAATAGACCTACAAGGGGCTTCATGAGAATCAAAAGGGCTGTCCAAAATTTAGAACAAGGCACATAGCTTGTATAATATCCACAAGAATAATCAGGTTCAAATTGATGAACAAGTAACTGAGAGTTCAAAACAATGACCCAAACGCGCCGAATTAAACGAATTCAACGGTGATGACAAACCAAGAATTCGACGTACCATTCATGAGAAACTATCAACAAAATCTTACACAAGCAAAGAAAATCCTCACAAGGATCCAAACACGTGCCGGGACTCCCAAATGCTCGGAACGCAACAAAACCGGACAAGTCCAAGTCCTCAAAACCTCAACCTTTACTACCGGGAAGACATTCCAACCCAATACAATCCGAAAATCTGGAAAAATAAGCCCGATGGACGCAAAAATGCACAAACGCGCAGCGCCGTCAACAAAATGAAAGAGGGTAACGCCTTGGCGTCAAAATTATGATGTCGACAAACCAAGTAAAAACAATAGAAATTTGGGTGTGTTACAGTCACACCCCTAAAATGAAGTTTCGTCCTGAAACTTAGCACAACCTAAAAACCAAACCCAAAACAAAACTCAATTATTATCAAAATCCTGAAGACATACCTGAACTAAGGGAAAAGATGCGAATGAGATTCTCTCATCGCCGACTCCAATTACCACGTCACGCTCTCGATGTCTTGATTTCGCCAGAGAACTTTAACCATGGGGATGGTCTTTCTCTGCACACTCGATCTTGAGAATCCAGAATACGAACAGGTTCTTCCACGTACATAATATTGTGTTAAATCTGGGGCATCAAGTCAAGAACATGACGATCACTACGGATAGACTTCCACAACTGGCTCCCATGGAACACATCATGGACACCAGGGAAGGAAGCAGGCAACTCCAGCCTATAAGCTGACACTCCGATGCGCTCACGAATTTGAAAAAGTCTCACATACAGGGAGTCTAACTTGTGGTTCCTTCCAAACCTTTTAACACCTGACATCGAAGAAACTTTCAAAAAAACTAAGTCACCAACAGCAAACTCCAGATCAAACCTCAGTTAATTAGCATATTTCTCATAGCGTTCTTGTGTTACACTGAGCTTTTCTCGAATATGAGTCATGACACAATTCATCTCTTCAAGGGCTTCCGGACCTATCAACGGTCTCTCACCAACTTCAGCCCAAAATAAAGAAGTTCTACAATGCCTGCCATATAAGTCCTCAAACGGGGCCATCTGCAGGCTCTATTGATAACTATTATTGTATGCAAACTCCATGAGTCTTAGATGCTCGTCCCAAGTGCCACCGTGATCCAAAATATAACATCTGACCATATCGTCCATGATTTGATTAACCCTTTCCGTTTGACCATCCGTCTGCGTATGATAGGGGGTGAAATACCCCAAATCGGTGACCAACCCCTCCTGTAAATTCTTCCAAATATGAGACGTAAATCTAGAGTCTCGGTCTGATACGATACTAATAGGCACTCCATGCAATCTGCTAACCTCATCAAGGTACAATTCAACTATCTTCTTCATATAATATCCAATCTTCAAAGGCACGAAGTGTACACATTTAGTTAATCTATCAACTATCACCCAAACAGAGTCGTGCCCACGGGGAGATCTCGGTAAACTAGTGATGAAATCCATCGAAATACTCTCCCACTTCCAACTTGGAATATCAAGCGGTGTCAATTTACCACCAGGCCTCCTATGCTCAACCTTAACTCGCTGACACGTATAACATTCCGCCACAAACATTCCTATATCATTCTACATTCCTGACCACCAAACAATTTGTTTTGGTCCTTATACATTTTAGTGGAACCAGGATGGTAGGCAACACT
This sequence comes from Platanthera guangdongensis, assembly GCA_039583875.1. Lineage (NCBI taxonomy): Eukaryota > Viridiplantae > Streptophyta > Magnoliopsida > Asparagales > Orchidaceae > Platanthera > Platanthera guangdongensis. The sequence goes on from CM077159.1 coordinate 81,932,041, forward strand.
GGAACCATGAGCTTTATTACAGATTTTATCCTGAATATCACCACAAGCGGGAATGCAAAACCAACCCCGATATTTTAAGGTATCCAACTCATCCAAGGAGTAATCTGGCAGCTCTCTCTTCACAGTTCTATTCCGGATGTGTAACAAATCCGGATCATCCTTCTGATGTGCTCGAGTAAGGGAAATTCTAGAGGGCTCTTCTGCTTCTAAACTAATAGGCACAGTACTACTTCTAACCTCAATGTCCATCAACAGGAATTCTTCCACCAATGACTGTATAGTCAAATTGAAAATTTTGGCTATCTTTCTACTCAAAGCATCGGCTACTACGTTAGCCTTTCCTTGGTGATAAAAGATTTCCACATCATAATAGACCACATATTCTAACCACCGACACTGGCATAGATTTAGTTCCTTCTAAGTGATGACTTACATCAAACTCTTATGGTCCATATAGATCTTGCACAGCACGCCATACAATAAGTGTCTCCAAAGTTTCAATGCATAAATCACAGCAGTAAACAACAAATCATGCGTAGGATAGTTTCTTTCACGAATCTTCAATTACCTTGATCCATACACGATCTCCTTACCATCTTGCATCAAAACACAACCAACTCCGATGTGTGATGCAGCCACATACACAACATACTCAACTCCTTTAGTAGGTAAGGTTAAAACTGGAGCAGAACATAATCTTTTCATCAACACTTGGAAGGCTTCTTCACACTTGAGTAAGTCTAGTTAGAGGGGCTGACAACACTAAAAATCATTCCATGAATCTTATATAATAGCCGGGCAGGCCCAAGAAGCTCCTAATCTCTTTATGTGTAGAAGGCCACTCCCATTCCATCACAGCAGAAATCTTGGTCGGGTCCACAGAAATTCCATCCTTGGTAACAACATGACCCAAAAAGGACACCTGAGGCAGGCAGAACTCACAATGGCTCAACTTCGCATAAAGCTTAAGCTCCCTCAGGGTCTACAAAACCAAACGCAAATGCTGAGTATACTCCTCAACATTGTGGAAATACACCAAAACATCATCTATGAACACAATAACAAATCGGTTCAAGAAATCCATAAATACTCTATTCATTAAGTCCATAAATGCAGAGGGTGCATTAGTCAACCAAAAGAACATCAGCAAAAACTCAAAATGTCCATGTCGCGAACGGAAAGCGGTCTGTGGAATATCTGCCTCACGAATTCTCAACTGGTATTAGCCTGAACGAAGATCAATATTTAAAAAAACCGAGCTACCATGCAACTGATCAAACAAATCATCAATTCTCGGTAAGGGATATCTATTCTTAACGGTCACCTTGTTTAATTCTCTGTAATCGATGCAAAACATCATCGATCCATCTTTTTCTTTACGAATGAAACAGGATCACCCCACGGAGAAGAACTTGGCCTTATAAATCCACACTACAACAATTCATCAAGCTGAGTACGCAACTCATCCAACTCACGCGGCGCTATACGGTATGGTGCTTTGGCAATAGGATGAGTACCTGGCTCGAGGTCTATCACAAACTCAATCTCCCTAACAGGAGGAAGTCCTGGAAGACTATCAGGAAAAACATCTGGAAACTCTCGCACCACCGAGACATCCTCAAGACGTTGTGTAAGAAAAGCAGTTTCCAAAGCAAAAATAGAGACCAAAAACTCCTCACATCCAGACTCGATAGCACGACAAGCACGTACCATAGAAATGATGGGAGAAACCCTGTCCTGGAAACCATAGACACTCATAGGTTGGCCATTGTCCATCCTGAAGTCCAGTCGCTTTGCGTTGCACTGGATGACTGCATCATACTTGGACAGCCAGTCCATGCCCATAATCACATCAAAGTTTGCCAGATTCAATACCGTCAGATCCGCAAAGGCTAGGAAATCGCCTAGATAAATATGGCATCTCAGAACTCCTTGATTAGATACCACTAAATCACCAGAGGGAAGCTTGACGTTGAATGAGTCTCCTAATTGATCCATGCTCAAATGGTGTTTATCTACAAACCTCTGGGTTACAAAGGAATGGGTGGCCCCCGAATCGAAAAGTATGTGTGCCAACGTATTCCGCACCTTAAACTCCCCTAAAACCGTAACATACATAACTAAACGAACGATAACTAGGAGAATAATGAAAAATAATAAAGATAATCAAACTGGGCTAACTTGATATAACTTGCGTAGAGGTTTGAGCTTCCTCTCTCATCACAACATTCAGCTTTCCTTTTCCTTTATCCTGATTTGGTGGCGGCGGTAGAGCCCGAAGCAGAGCAGGCTGCAGTGGAGTCTGAGCTTGGGGGAATGAAGACTTCAGGTGCCCTATCAGCCCGCACTAGAAGCAAACCTTATCCTTCAACCAGCAACGACTCACGTCATGACCCTTCTTTGCACAGATCGTGAACACCAGATCACCTTTGGGTACGCTTTGGATGGCAAGCAGCTGCTGCTGCCTTAGGGTGGCAGTCCTCATGAAATATCATTCGAAAGGGTGATCAGGTCGACCATAAAAACAACATATCTCTTCACTTCTCTTCTTCAAAGAAGGGCCAGATGCCCTGGAACTTCCATCCTCCACACCTTTTATCTTCTCCTTTCTCTCCGCAGCACCTCGATTCTTGTCATTCTCGACCTTCTAAGTTGCTTCCACTGCTTTAGCGTAGCTAAAAAACTGGATTAGTGCATGCCAATTGCTGGACATTGCTTGATAATCCTCTGAGGAAATGCTACACTCTCACTTCCTCTGAAGCTACCAAATCAGGAGCAACTATGCTCAGCTTACTAAACTCGATCTAATATTCACTCACAGTGAGCTGTATCTGCTTCAAATGTAGGAAATTGTTCATCAATTGGTCCTGCTCGACCAAGGGTAAGAAATTCTTTAGCAGCATCTTCTTGAAGGACTCCTAAGAACATCCTTCCGCCAAACTTTCCTTTTCTCGAATCCACCAAGTCTTTGCCATGCCTGTTTGCTGGTAGGCCGTAAGCATCACCTTCTTGGCTTCAATAATCCACAAATACGCAAACAAATCATCCATAGAGATAATCTAATCATCGAAAACCACGAAATCGGAACTCTCGTCATAAGTGGGAGGACTCAATTACTGCAAATGCGATATAAGGTTCAACTCTAACGGTAGCATTACTGGGGGTACCAAAGGAGCAGGATTAGCAGGAACGGTCTGACCTGCGGCAGAATCTTGTGCTATAGGTTGCTGCACGAGAGCGGTAGAAAACAACGACTGAATCTACGACTGTATCGCAACTAACTGCCTCGATAGAGCGTCATTGCTCTAGCGCAAGCTCCAGATCAATGCATCACTCTAAGCACCTGATGATTCACCCTCTTACTGGGGAGTCGACCTCATCGCAGGTTGCTTTAGCGGTATTTCTAAAAAGTAACGAATGGCTCGTCAAAAATCCAAAATTACAACTACGTTACACAAGTAGTTCAGACCATACTCAAGACACTTGCTTATGCTGCAACTTGCTCTGGGATTTTGTAATGATGTTATGTCCTACATAGGATGATATCCTCTCATCCTATTTACTCATGTCCCGATGAGATGAATTCATGAATTCTTTATTCTTATTTAAAATCATGTGTGTACATGTATCATCCTATAAACCTTAACTTAGCACGTGTGCAATGCAATTATATGTTATGTATGCAGTGTTATGCATTCTATAAAGACAATAATGCATGCATGAGCGGCTTATACATGAAATGTTATGCATCCCATACTATATAACATCACATGCAACGAAATAGAAAAAGTGCTAATGGGCACCCATGTGATGATGGTTATGCATCCCATACTACATAACCGTCACATGTTGCCTCCAATTGTGGATCAATATATAAACACATATTATGCATCCCATAATACATAATATGACCCGTATACTTCTTATCATGTTATGTGTTGATGCAGAAAATGTGCCCTCAAATTCTAGTAAAACGGGAAAAAGAGAGAAGGAAATTGCAAGCAACCGTTTACTAATGGACCAAGGAAAAATGGTGATCAAGATAGATTGGAGACTGCAAAGTCTGAGATCTGAGTCCGCAGCTTTCACTAAATGGGCTTCTTGACTTGAGTCAGGGTGCTTTGGGTGCACCACCTCCCCCTATTTATAGGATGGGGGCCTGCCCAAATGGGCAGGGCTAAAATAACAGGCTGTCGGGGTACAGGTGAACCGGGCAACGGTGACGAGAAGCAAAAAAGAAAGAACTCACCAGTCCGCGCAAAAGGGGCGGACTAGTCTTGCGGGCTGGAGCTTCCATCTACTGCTGTTAGGCACGATCCTGCTGGAGGACGGCGGGCTGGGCGGACTTATCTTTGAGTCTGCCTGAAGAGCTATCCCGGGAGCTGATCACCTGGGGCATGCCGAGCTGGGCGGACTAAGCACCGAGTCCGCCGCCGAAGGGGACTAACCATGGGACTTATTGAATGTCGACGCTTTGCCGATCTGGGACCCTGGACGTGTTGAGGACTTTGGGATTAACATAATCCCCTCACATTTTTAAGTTTTTGGAAACTTCGAAAATGTTTGCTTAACCGCCGAGTCCGCATATCTCATTAATGCTGTCAGTGCTATAAATATCGTCGGAGGGGCTGGAATTGTCAAAAGTATCAATGACATGGGTCGGTATTCACCTCTTGCTGTCTCCACTTTACAGTCCGGCATGGTGAGACTCGGCGCTTTCTTCACTAGCCTTACTGCAAAAAATGAAAAACCAATAATGCCAATGAAAACTAAGAAAGTGATAAAGAGAGTGATGAGAGGGGAGCCTGTTCGCTCTACTGGAGAGAGTTCTCTAGCAAAAAGCATGCTGAGGAAGCAGCCCGCCATGCCGATGTGCCTGTGCGCGGGAAGGAGGATGCCACCGCATCTCACACTGTCGTCAAAAAGTGAGGATAAGACATTAAATCTGTCAGATGCTGCCCACACTCAGAAAACAGCAAACTCGGCGGACACGGTTTGCGCAAACAACAAAACCGAAGTCTCATCCCCCAAAGCCCAGCAGCCCATTGTTAACCTTGATGAAGATAGGCGGACTACGGGAGACGAAGTTGGGGAAGGCGTGCCTTCAAAGGCAATGGTGGCTGCAAACCTTGAGACAGTCCGCGAGCGCCAGCCAGATTTAGGTAAGGCTTCCGCAGACTCTACTGAGAAAAAGGCGCCTTACTGAAAGAAGAGGAAGAGGGACAAGTTCACTGTGGTCGAGCAGGTTGAAAAGAAGCTGCGGGCGATGAAAGAGAAAAATATCTCCGTGCGGACTGGAGATGCGGACTTACAACACAGGCCGCATGAAAAAGAAGTTCCCGAAAGCGTCTTAGTTACTCTGGAGGCCCAAGTCCAGGGAGACAGTTCCCTCTCCACGGTCAGTTTGTCTACTGATGAGATACTTGATTCTATAGACATCGAAAAACTTGACCTCATCAACAAATCTTTGTTAGATGTGCTGCAACCTGAGGTAGAAATTGTGGGAGTTAAGATCAGCGAGCTCCCTCCTTTATCGGCTGTTGAGGAAAAAGAGAAGGAAAAACTGAAAGAGAAGATAGCGGAACAGAAGATGCAGATCACCACCCATGTGGCTATGATTGAGGCATCCTCGAAGAAGGCCGCGGCAGACAAAGAAGCTGAAGATCTGCAAATTGCTGCAGAGCTGCTGCAGACAGGTAACCTCCAACCGGCGCCTAAATACTTTAAGCGTTAGTGTCTTTACAGGTCACAGCAGCGGAAGTCGAGGCCCGTCAAGATCGTCACCGAGACCGATGACATTGTTGTTTCAACAAGATCTATGGCTAAAAAGAGAATCAAAGTCCATCGTGAATGGAAGAAACGGTTAAGTGCCTTTGACCCGGAGCGGGCAAGGCGGCCTATCTTCGATAGCCGGCAACTCGCTGCTGCTTTTTCCAAAAGTGATCTTTTATCTTGGTACTTTGAGTCCGCTGCGGACTGTATTTGAATGTGAAATTGACCTTCTTTGTTGCAGGTAGAAAGTCACCACCGGGCTCTATCGAGAGTGGGGAGATTGTGATTACACTGAATACCGGAGTTGATGCGGGCTCGCATGATGAGTCCGCAAGAGGCGAGAAGCCCAGCCTGGATAACATCAGAGAGTTAGAAAAGAACTTTCAAGCCGAAATTCAAAAAATTATAGCGGAGTTAAAGAAGGCGGAAGAGCGCGAGAAGGAATCAGCGGAGCGCGAGAAAGCCTTAAAGAACCACATCACCAGCATCTCAAGGGCGCTGGAGATGTCTGATAGAGAGAAGAAAAGGCTTGCTGATGATGTCCGCTTCTACAAAGGAAAGCACTTGGCGATGGCACGGGAAGAGAAAGGGAAGCGGGCTGCCGAGGTCGCTGAGCAAAAATCGCGATTGCCAGATCGTGTTGCTCCGGAGGCGGCAGCACCAATAGAGGGTAGCCAACATGCCACGGACGAGGAGCTGATGCTGGCAATGGAGCCGATGATTCCCCTAAGTCGGGTAGACCGGGAGGCCGCTCATATGCATCGTACCATTAACTCCATTCATCATCACATCTGTCGATTGTATAGCGAAGTTCTTCAGATAAGTGATCAGTCGGCGCACTTGTGTAGGGATAGGATGGAGAGGTCAGCGCGAACTGAAAATAGAGGCCGCTGAGTCCGCAAAAACTGCGAACTATTTAATTTGTTGATGTATAATTATTTGTTCTTTAAATAATGCTCTATGCTTTGGCTTGTGATGGACTGTACCGTGCTTTATGCGGACTAAAATAGATATCCACACATTATATCACTATTTTATGCTTGTGCTGTGATATGTGACGAACTGTGCGGACTAATGCTGTGTCCGCTTCTCAGAATTTAACTTATGAATGTCTGCAGGTGGGAAGTATCGCGAGCTGGGCGGACTGAAACTGTGTCCGCTTTATTTTGTGCTTTGAACTTGGTAGGTATTCCGGAGACTGGAAATAGCAAAGGGAGAGGACTCGAGTTTTGTGTCCACATTGTTTTTATTTTTGCTGCATGAAAAGCTGTGGTGCGAACTGTGCGGACTCGATAGTTGAGCTGCGCGGCCTGGCTAAAAAGCTGTCAGACCTCCGTTACTATAAATATTGCCTTATTGTCTCTTTTATGCAGGAAAACAACTGTGAGAGGATCCTGCGGCCTCTAGACATGGTGTCTGCCAGAACTGACGCTGCGGTTGCTTTCCACGCTGCCGATCACAGGAAATGTACTTTGACAGAGGCCGACCTTGAGGCCTTTGTTGAGAGACATATGGCGGACTCCGCTCTGCTTGTCTGCCTTCCTGTGCATGAAGAAAGATTTAACTTTTGGATAACTACCCAGATCACTGTGCCTATTTACCACTTCGATAGCGGATTCAGATTCCCACTGCTATGGGAGATGGTAGAGATATTTGAACACTACGGGATGGTGCCAGGCCAGCTCGCGCCCAACACCCTCGCTGCCATTTATAGCTTCATTTCTTACTTGCGGTCTGAGAATATTACTTTTTCCCTTAACATATTCCGCAAGATCTTCTCAGCTCGCTCAATAACTCCATCTGGAGGCCTCCCTTACAAAGGGGTGATCTACTTTTACTGCAGAGGAATGAAGGTCGTGGGTCTGCCCAACAAGATCCATAACTGGACCTCGAGGTTTCTGATCTTCGAGGGCGACCTCGGGTTTGTTCAAACCTATCCGCAGGAGCGCGCAGACTCTGCCTTCAAGAGTGTCCAACTGGATACGGTGGAGCTTGCCATTGTTGAGTTCCTTGCTGGAGCCAGGCTGGACATAGAGCACTATATCCGCTGTTGGCGGGCTTGGGTGACGTCAATCGCGAAGAAAGTAAGCTTTTGCAGACTTACTCTTCTATCCGCCGCGACCTGCATGCTAATATGTTCTTTTTCTTGCAGTGACCTTCGCCGTGCCCGCAAACCTGCCACAAATGCCAAGCGGGTTTACCCCTACATAGAGGGAGAGAAAACAAGAAGTCGCAAGAAAAAGGAAAGAAGAGGGGGATTCTGCGGCGGACTGCTCCTCTTCAGAAAGCTTTGCGATGCAGGGCTTTGACAACCGCCAGAAGAATCTGAGGGGGAACCCAATGATCCACTAGCATAATAAGAACAAGCATGTCCGCCTGTCGACAGCGCATCCATCATGGAAGAGTTCGAAGATCACCCGCCACGCTCATGTCGCGATTTCCGCGCTTTATGGGAAGCGCAACTTGAGCGACTTGAAGAAGGTTGCCGATGTCGACCTCCCTCTGCTGGCCACCCAGGCAAGCGTGAACAGCGCCATTACCAACCACTTCGTCTGTTCGCTGACAAGGGATCTTTTTAGGCAGAATGACCAACTTCAGGAAGAGGTGAAGTTGGTAAAGGAAAGAAACAAGCGGCTAGGGAAAAGAGTTGCTGCGCATAAAGAAGAGCTGGCAGTAAGCTTGGCTATTTTATGGCACTCTGTTTGAAGTCCGCGACGAGCTGACATTCGTGCCTTTGCCTTTTGCAGGTCGCGTACGACTTGGAAAATGATAACTTTCAGGCCGCTATGATCCCCTTTATGAAGGAAACCGTTGAGATCTCTATTGAGCGATTTGTCCGCGGCGGCTTAGCAAAGGAAGGGGTGGACGGTGTCCCTCTTCTGCAGCTCTTCCCTGAGTTGCAAGAGCAGGTCGCGGCGATGGAGCGGACTGCCAAAGGTAAAGACATCATTGTTGAGGAGGAAGGAGAAGAATGAGAAGAAGAAGAAGAATAAGATGGAGAAGAAGAAGAAGAAGAAAACGGAGAAGGCGGAGAAGCCAAGACAATTACCGACGATACTGGTTCGAGCTAGCAAGGCGGAGATCAGTCCGCCGAGTCCGATGCCTCTGTATTTTCCTCTGCTGGTGATAGCTCTCATAGTGAGTCCGCGACCAGCACCGGTTCAGATGGCAGTAGTGGAAGTGCTCAGAGGGATATTCTCCAGAGGGTTATGTCGAAAGCCCAAGCCCTCCTGCAGAAAAAAAAAACAGAAGACTGCCGAAGCAGAATAATGTACTTTTTATTTTTAACATTTTTGTAAAGAGAGCAGACTTAAGTTTGGAGTCCGCTGAATACACGAAAGATGTAACTATTTTTGATTAAATAGAAAAGGATATTCCGGTATCAGTGTGTTTTCTGCAATGTTCTCTATTTTCTGTTATTGAAATGTATTGACATAGTCAAATGCAATCTCCATGTAGTAGTCCGTGTAATGCAAATATCGTCCACACTGCATAAGTTTTTGACTTGCTAATTAGGAAAATTTATTAAATAATTTGACCACTGTTCGCCGCAAAAAGAATGAGACCAAAGTTTAGTTGGTTGCCGAACTAAAAGATCATGCGGACTTTGATGAGTTCCGATAATAGTCTGCGATTCTCTTTGTCAACAAACCTTTTAAGCTTAATGATAATAAGCATTGCAGCCTCATATTTTCTGTTAAACTGCGAGCTAAAAAGAATAACCGGGGTCCAATCCTGCGGACCAGGCGACTATAATTTCATAGTTCGCACGCATTTTAATAGAAATGATCTATAACTTGACGATACTAAGTCCGACAATAATCCAATCCGCATGTAAACAAGTTTTTGCGAGTTAAGAAAGATCAATCCGAGCAGGTAGGCGTATGTAGTATTACTTTTCTCATAGTCAGTTCACAAAAAACCTCAAGATCAATCCGAACTTCGCGGACTGTGCGGACACCACAGCGCAGTCCGTAATTGACATTGAAATGACACACAGCACTAGGTGACCAAGCAGGTAGGTGTAGCCGGAGTGGCATTGCTTTCCTCGCTGGGTCACAGAGGATGTAAGATCAACCCAAGGCATTGGCGGACTGAGCGGACTTAAATTTTGCAGTCCATGCCTTGTCAACTTCCTATGAAGAATGAGATACAGGCTTGTGTGACCAAGTGGGCAGGTGTGGTCGGAGCAACATTGCTTTCATCACGGGGTCATAGAAGCTGTAAGCTCAATGGAAAGGTTTACCGCCCTCTTGCCTGGAGTACAACCAAAATTGATCTTTTGGGCAGGTGCGGCCAGAGCAGCATTGTTTTTCTCTGAGATCAACAAGGTTGTGGGTCTCCTGCAGGCACTACTTGAGGGTACCAGAGAGTGTTCGAGGGTACAAACTTGGATGATCTATGGGCAGGTGCCGGATGGCATTGCTTTCCTCAAAGAGATCATCAAGGTGTACGCTATGCTATCCCTTGCAAGCTTAGTAAAGCTTTCAACCACCCTATCCCTCCAAAAATGCAGAGGTGGAGTCAGGTACTAGCTGGGATCCAAAATCCAGTAGCCCACGCGCAAGACTCTACAAGCTCCCACTACACGGTGCGAAATCTCCCCGCAATACGTGATCATCGTGGTGTTACGCTAATGAAAACAATTCTTGGGGGGGTGGTCCAAGCTGGACTTGGCGATGTCTCCTGGTGTGGTGATTTTTTACTTTGCATGGTAGATAGGAGAAAGTGATTGTGCCCTGTACGAAAAAATTATTAGCCAGAGATTCTTATTGCCATAATCATTGAAATGAACACAAATGATAAGTGTTTGCTTAAGCATAAAAATGCTTTAAATCATCGTCATTCCAAGTATGGGGGACATCTTCTCTGTCATAGGTTTGCAGTTGATATGCTCCATTCCTCAGGACTTTCTTAATGATGAATGGTCCATTCCAGTTCGGGTTCAGCTTGCCCACTGAATCAGTTCTTGCGGCCGCATCTAATTTTTTCAGGACGAGATCTCCCAATGAAAAATGCTTGATCCTGATGTTCCTGTCAAAATATCTGATCATTCTTCACTTGAATTCCTCTTGCCTGACGGTGGCTTCATCTCGTATTTCTTCAATTTGATCCAAGCTATGTCTCATATTCTTGTCGTTAATCTCAAGCCGGTCTTCCCAACTTTGCCTGGCCATTAAGACCCTAAGAGTCAGAACCTCAAATTCCACCGGGATGAGAGCCTATGAACCGTGAGATATCTTGAAAGGAGTATCTCCAGTAGCTGTGGAAGGGGTTATTCTGAGGGTCCACAGAACTGAAGGAAGCTCCTCTTCCCAGTTGCCCCTCAGATTCTGCACTTTCTTTTCTAGCAAATTATGTATCTGTTTTTTCGCAGCTTTTACCTGACCATTACTTCTGGGATGATGAACTGATGAGAACTGCAGCTCTATGCAGACTTGTTTACAAAAATTCTCCATCTCTTCATTGTTGAACTGCGGCCCATTATCCGTAATTATTGCCATCGGAATCCCATGCCTGCAAATTATCTCCTCCGACAAAAATTTTTTTATCACCTCGGTTGTTGTCTCTGCTAGTGCCTTGGCTTCAATCCATTTGCTGAAGTAATCAATCTTAACCAAGATAAAGCATCGCTGTCCGCTCGCCATGGGAAATGGCCCGAGGAGGTCCATTCCCCAAACTGTGAAAGGCCATGGCGCGGTGATTGACTGAAGTCGCTGCGATGATTGGAGTCGAAGCGAAGCAAATTTTTGGCATTAGGCAAACTTCTTTGCATAGGATTGAGAATCTTTTATCATTGTGGGCCAGAAGTATCCTTGCCGCAATATTATTCTTTCCAAAGTTTTGGCCCCTGAATGGCTGCCACACTCTCCAGAGTGAATTTCTCGGAGCACCACAGGAACTTCTTCTTCAGATACGCATCTCGCCATTGGGGAGAGGAAAGTCTTTCTATAGAGAATTCTGGAGATAAGCTTGTAGTTGGATGCTTTCATTCTGAATCTTCCCTTATCTTTCAAAGCCTGCGATAATTCTCTTGTCGAGAGATATGATTTGAATGAGTCCATCCAAGAGGGTCGTTGTTCTATTTGCATCAATTCCCCTTCTTCCGTAGCAGGGTAAAAAAGCTCTGAAGTTGTCTCTCCCGAGGGGAGGCCGAACTTTGCTAGCTCGTCTGCCTCTGCATTGTATACTCTTGAAACATACTCAATAGTGAACCTCTTAAACTTTCCAATCTCCGCTTTTACCAGCATTAAGTATTTCCTCAGGGTAGGTTCTTTGGTATCAAAATTCCCCAATACTTGGGATGCCACTTCTAGTGAGTCGGGTTTAACATGCGCAAAGTCTATTCCCAACTCTTTTGCAAACCGCAGGCCCGCTAAAATTGCTTCATATTTTGCTTGGTTATTGGTGGTTGGGAAAGAGAACCTTATGGACAGTTTTAATTTGACCCCGTTGGGGTTAATGAGGACTACTCCCGCTCCCGAGGAGTTTTTTCCGGAAGCACCATCTATGTAGATTGTCCATGCTAGCGGGGATTGATCAGCTTGTTTAGCATTAGACTCAGTTGTGTCTATTAAAAATCTATTAAAACTTGCGCTTTGATAGACGTTCGAGGTACATATGAAATATCAAACTCACTGAGTTCAATTGCCCATTTGGTTAGTCTTCCAGAGTGCTCTGGTTTTTCTAGGATACTTTTTAATTGCTGATCGGTTATCACCTTGATTGAGTGTGCTTGGAAGTATGGTCGAAGCCTTCTAGCAGACATTACTAATGCTATTGCGAGCTTCTCAAGGATTGGATACCTGGTTTCAGCATTCTTCAATATGTGGCTGACATAATATACCGGATATTGCCTTCTCCCTTCCTCTCTAACAAGGACTGAGCTTATTGCTTCCAAGCCTACTCCTAGATAGATGAATAGCATTTCTCCAGTGCGAGGACTTTGAAATAAAGGAGTGGAGGTGAGCTGCTTTTTGAGTTGCTTAAAAGCTTCTTCGCACTCTTTGTTCCATTTAAATTTGGACCCTCCACTAAGAGTTTTGAAGAACGAGGCACTCATATCCCCTACTCTGGAAATGAATCTCCCAAGGCCTGCTGGCCTTCCCCCTAATTGTTGAACTTCTTTAGGGGAGCGAGGTGATGGCATGTTGAGGATTGCTTTAACCTTATCTGGGTTAGGGGCAAGCCCTTCGGGGGTAAGGAGATGACCGAGGAATTTCCCTTTATTTGCTCCAAAGATTCATTTCAACAGATTTAAACTCATATTATACCTTCGTAAAGTAGTGAATGTTTCTATGAGCTCTTGCAAATGCAAAGCAAAGGTTTTACTTTTAATAAGGAAGTCATCGACATATACTTCAAGATTCCTTCCTTTTTGTTTTTAACACAAAGTCCATCATGCGCTGATAGGTAGCGCCTGCGTGTTTTAATCCGAAGGGCATTACTAGATAACAGTAACAACCATCATCTGTGATAAAGGACGTATGGGGGATGTCGGGCTTATGCATCCTAATCTGGTGATAACCAGAAAATGCATCTAAAAAACTCATAAAAGGATATCCAACTGCAGAATCTACTAAAACATCTATTCGAGGCAGCGGATAGCAATCTTTGGGGCATGCTTTATTTAACTTGGTAAAGTCAACAAACATCCCCCATTTTCCTCCCGGCTTCCTTACCATTATAATGTTTGATACCCAATCCGGGTATTGGATTTCACGGATGAACTTATCCTTTAGAAGCTTCGCAACCTCTTCCTTGATTGGCTCGGCCAGCTTCGTCGACACCTCCCACTTCCTTTGTTGAATAGGTTTGAAGTCGGGAGCAATGTTGAGGTGATGGCAGGCTACATCAGGATCCACTCCTGGCATGTCTTCCGCAGCCCAGGCAAAAACATCCAGGTTGTTTAATAAGCAAGCGATCAACTCTTCTTTTTCTTCTTCGGGGAGCTCTAAGTTGATTGCAAGTCTTTTCTCTTTATCTGCGTCAATTGAGATTCCTTGGGTTGCTTGATCAGGCTCCAAGTGAATCCCCTCCTAGATTTCTTCCTGATCTCCAACCTCTCCTTGGGGAGCCTTTTCTTCTAATGTGGCGACTAGAGTCGCCTGGCGAGGCATTTGCTCGATCGTGTTGACTGTTTTTACATAGCACTCTCGCGCCTCCCTTGAGTTACTTCTAACCTGGTATTGATTTCCTCCTGCTGTGAACTTGATTGTCAAATGATAGGTGGAAACTATTGCCTGATATTCATTAAGGAGGGGTCTTCCAAAGATGGCGCAATAACTGCTAGCCACATCAACTATTACAAATGTGATAAGCTTTGTCACTCCCCCGAGCGTTACTGAGAGTGTAATGCTTCCTTAAAATTCCTTTTTTCTCCCGTGAAGCCATACAGTGGCCCTTCGGGGGAGAGCAAAGTCTTTCCAGACCTTAGGGCCTCATAAGCAGTTTTCAATATAAGATTGACCGAACTTCCAGTGTCAACCAAAATTCTCGGAACTGTGTAGTTCTCAATGATTGCTCTGATCACGACCGCGTCGTTGAACGGGTTGGCCATTTTTGGGAGATCGTCTGGACCAAAAGTAACGATTTCCATTGGTGGAGCTATGGAATTCATAGCTACTTCATGTCGTGAGATCTTTGCCAAAGAAGACTTCCTGCTTGATTCTGCACCCACTCCTCCGCGGATGCAAAAGAGATCACCGAGGATGCCTACATCGTCTGCATCGACGCTTTCTCCAATCTTGATGTTGCCATAGTATCCCACTTTCTCAATGTCTTCATTCTCCCTGAAGACTTCGGACACCTCCTTGCCTTTAGAGGTGGACGGCTTTGATGAGGCCTCTTTTACTCCGAGACCCTTCATTTTCCCTGCGGCAAGTAGTCGCTCCACAAGCTGTCGGAGAGCTCTTCAATCCTCAGTTGGGTGCCCTTTCTCCTGGCGGAATGCACAAAAAATATCCGAGCTTCGGGCCTTTCCTTCTGCCTTCTGGAATTCTTTCTTTAACTCAGTCTTTTTCTGCAGGATCTGGAGAACTTCATCTACTGTCAGGCCCATAGCAGCGAGATCTTCCATAGGACAGTGGCATTGCTGATCATCTGAGAATGAGCCATCCCGAATTTGAAGTACCGACAGGATCCGAAGAGCCACAGGAGCAGGGGTAGCGGCCAGCGGTGGTTTCTGCTCATGAAACTATTGATGACTTTGATAAGGGCGCTTGTGCCGAAAATTTCTTCCCCTGTGTGCCGGATGCTGATACTCTGGTAAAGGGGGCCTGGATGTTCGATCACTTGTAGAGGAATTTGCGGTGTCCCTCCTTTCAGCCTTTGCCGTTATGTTGGATACATATGAAGGGTTGACACTCTCTCCTTCAATGAAGGTTTTAACCAAGGCTATCAGATCCTGGAAGGTGGCCGATTCTTTGGTGGTTGCTTCAAACTTCAACGGCCCTTCCTTGAGTCCGTTGATTAGGGCGATTTTATAGAACTCGGGATCAACATTCTTGACCCCCAGTTTCTCCTTCTGGAAGCGATCCACAAACTGTGCTACCTACTCATTGTCTGATTGCTGGATCTTGAAGAGGGCAGCTGGTCCACTCTTCCTCTTCCTGGAAGTGGCAAACCTTAGCAGGAGCTCTTGACGTAGCTCGACAAAACTGTCGATGGATCCGGGATATAGTTCATGGAACCATTCTCAGGCCTGGCCATCGAAAGTGGTTACTAAGAACTTGCACTTCAAATCATCTGACAAACACCTCATTGCTACGACATCTTCAAAGGCCTGGAGATGAGCGACCGGGTCTGTTTCTCTAGTGTAAAATGGGATGCAAGGTTCTCTAAAGTTATTTGAAGCCTGCACCTGACAGATCTTATCAACAAAAGGGTAATCCCCGTCTTGAGCTACCGCAGAAATCACTGGAGGCCGCTCAACCTGGTCATCCTCAGTAATGTTAAGCCTACGGGCTGGAGTCCATCTGGCTACTTCGCGGAAAAAATCCATAAGTGGAGCGAGCTCATCAGTTTGCGGCCTCGGAGGAACTGCAGGCTGGATGGGCGCACTGGCTGGCGGTGGCGTCGCAGCAGGCGCTTGGCGGACTGGGGTTTGGCGGACTGCCTCATCCGCAAAAGGCCTCTCTAGGCTGATCGAGTCACTGGGTAAGTGCGACCAGGGCCTGGCTGATTGCGTCGAGGCGCTGGTCGGTCTCTCTTCGAGACTGTTTGACCTATCTCCGGCATTGGTCGAGCGCGTCCTGCAGGTCATTAGAGGTGCTCGAGCGACCTGAACGGGCACGGTAATGAGATGATCGGCGATCTGACATCTCGGTCCGCAAGTTTCAACGATAGCTTGGATCTGAAGGTCGCATGTTGATGTTGATGCAGAAAATGCGCCCTCAAATTCCAGTAAAAAGGGAAAAAGAAAGAAGGAATCTGCAAGCAACCGTTTACTAATGGACCAAGGAAAAATGGTGATCAAGATAGATTCGAGACCGCAAAGTCCGAGATCTGAGTCCGCAGCTTTCACTAAATGGGATTCTGGACTCGAGTCAGCGTGCTTTGGGTGCACCACCTCCCCCCTATTTATAGGATGGGGGCCTGCCCAAATGGGCAGGGCTAAAATAACCGGCTGCCCGGGTTACAGGATAACTGGGCAACAGTGACGGGAAGCAAAAAAGAAAGAACTCACCAGTCCGCGCAAAAGGGGAGGACTGGGCTTGCAGGCTGGAGCTTCCATCTACTGCTGCTAGGTGCGATCCTGCTGGAAGACGACGGCCTGGGCGGACTTATCTTTGAGTCCGCCTGAAGAGCTATTCCGGGAGCTGATCACCTGGGGCATGCCGAGCTGGGCGGACTAAGAACTGAGTCCGCCCCCGAAGGGGATTAAACTTGGGACTTGTTGAATGTTGACGCTTTGCCGATCTGGGACCTTGGACGTGTTGCGGACATTGGGGTTAATACTATGAGTGTAGTGACTATACTTCGGTTAAGATGTACTGATGACACATCGATGTGCGTATGCAAATGAATGAAGGAAAATAACAAAACTAGATTGGATGATTCGACCAACTTGTCATACCAACCTCCCCCTAATACCAACTGTCACAACCCGCATTTTTCACTTCCAAATAAGTATATCGGAGTAAGGGAAAACATGCGCGTCATGATGTCACGTCAGCAGGGGATAACTGCGGACGCTCAGGCAAAACTCCTACTTAGCCATGCAGAAAGGTTCTTTAAGTTATTTAGAGTCAAAATCAATTTGTATATAGTATATAGCAGTATCCCTCGGCTTAGTGGATCATCTAGTCCACGAAAAAAGTAGTTATATGTTGCGTAAAGTAATTCTTTTATGAGATTAAACTTCCTACAAGAGCTTAGAGGTTCTCAGAGGACACCTCAAGTTATGCAAGTTCTAAATTTATAATAGCAATAAAATTAGATTTTTGTATGGTTGGTAAAAATAGTGATTTAGCATTTTGAAACGTGCAATGCATGAGGCAATAGTACTAGTTTTTATACTTGAAAATAACTATCATATAATCCTAAGATAAAACATCCCAGTGAGCAAGTAATCCACAACCACAAAGAAAAACTAAGCAGCTAGCAAGTATAAAAAAAACAACAGTCCTGTGGGCGTCAACAAACTGACACGAACCCACATAAATCCTAGTATGTTTGACATAGTAATTCAAAATAATCAACAATCTACCTCACTATTGCGAGGCAACAACCACAGACAACACTGCCACTCAAGTACTACAAAACCAGCACCGAACTTAGCTACAACTCTGAACCTGAGGCATTCCAAAGACAGAATACCTCAAGAAGAAGGTACAAGTGATGGCAGAAAGTAAACCAAAAGTAATCAAAGTCAAGGGGTAGCAACCCAAGACCAAAGGAAAAAAATACTTAATTAAGGTACAATAGTAAGGTACAAAAGTAAAAGGGAACACTTACGGGAAGTGTTACGAAAACAACAGCACCCCAAATGCACAAGTCCATGAGGGGAAACAGGTCAATATTAGATCATCAGGAAGTGGAACAAACCCCTACTAACCAACTGCAGTCAACTCCACCCAAAAAACAAAATGGGAGGGGTGGCCAACCCCATAGACAATTCATCCATCTAAAAGTTTGGGAGACTGGATACTCCACCATACAACGCAAATGACCAAAAAACCCGATATAACCCCACAAAATGCTAATAGGGAGATCAAACGTTGCAGCAGTTGTTTCATCCACTAATAACACCCGCAACAAAGAAAAACCTAGAAGGAACACACCGTAACAATCTGGGTTTAGAGCTCAGAGGCACCACAACCCATTCGTGGCCTGGTGGCTTGTCTCGTCCCTCGACATCGCCACGAAGAAAAACCATGACAGAAAAACTCTAGTCAACAATGGCACATCGGATTATACTTAGACAATTCTAGAATTGAACCGGTTGATCAACATTTAGGAAGAATTTACAATCCTAAATAACTCTAACACATGCTACATGAAAGTTACGGAATGGTAAGAAGAGTTATATTTAATCTCATCATCAAAACATATTGCACTTTCAATGTTAGGTAAATAACATTAAGAATAGGAAATTAAAATGGAAATGGACAAAGATCTTATCAACACTGGAACCTGCAAGTTATATATTATTCGCGATAGCAAGAAGTTAGAAACTTCTACAAATATGGATAAAGAAGGGAAGGGGAAGAGAAAAACCATCACTTGCCTTGATTTTGCTGGAAAAATTCTCCAAATCACTCCTTGACATGGATCAGGGTTAGAGAAGACGAGGAAAGTCGAAATCTAACAAAAATGGCCAAAAATCAGAGATAGGGCCAAAAACCCTAGTGAGAAAATCTCAAGAAAAGGGGAAGATATTACAACGATGACGAAGATCTCGTCGAGAGTTTTCCGGATCTATGATCGGTTGGGAATTTTGAGCGCTGGAGCACCGTCTGCGGCCACCCGAAGAATCACAAAAAACTCTCTCTCATGCATCTGGTTCGGGAGATGAACAGGAAAGTCGATCTAGTGTAAAGAAGGGAAAGAATGAGGTATATATATACTCTGGGTAATTAGTAGGTTAATCAGTACTTAAGCAAAACAGACAGGGTTCGGGTGAACCGGTCATCTCGAGAAAAGAGGTTGCTCTCGAGAACACAGAAATTGTTCTCAAGAAGGAAGTGGCTGCTCTCGAGAACACAGAAGTTGTTCTCGAGAAAAAGAATTTTCTCTCGGGAAGAAGGACTATTCTCGAGAACACAGGAGTTGTTGTCGAGAAGAAGGATTTTCTCCCGAGAACACAACAACAGTACTCGAGAAGAATGGGCTGATCTCGAGAAGAAAAGGCTGTTCTCGAGAAAAACATTGTTCTCGAGAGAAATGAAACTTTTCTCGGGAACAAGGCAGCAAAATCCAAGGAACAAAGGGGCACCACTCGAGAACGACCAGGAAGAACATGAGTACAGAAAGGACTTCTCAAAATAAGCAGGAGGGACAAAAATCCGCTCGACGCTTCATCGAGCTCCGCTCGACATTCATCGAGCTCCGCTCGACGTTCGTCAAACCCAATAAAAAACTTCGTTCGACAGATTCTGCAAGATTCGTCTAACCCAGAAATCCAGAAACGCTCAACATTCATCGAGCTCAGCTCGACGCTTTGTCGAGCTCCGCTTGACGATCGTCGAGCTCAGAACAGTGCAATAAAAAAAATCCGAACGTCTCGGATTGATGAAGAAAAATAGCCCTACAAGGGGCTTCATGAGACTCAAAAGGGCTGTCCAAAATTTAGAACAAGGCACACATCTTGTATAATATCCACACGAATAATCAGGTTTGAATTGTTGAACAAGTAACTGAGAGTTCAAAACAAAGGCCCAAACGCGCCGAATTAAACGAATTTTACGGCGACGGCAAACCTAGAATCTGACATACCATTCATGAGACACTATCATCAAAAGCTTACACAAGCAAAGAAAATCCTCACAAGAATCCAAACACTTGTCGAGACTCCAAAATGCTCGGAATGCAACAAAATCGTACAAGTTCAAGTCCTCAAAACCTCAGCCTTTATTACAGGGAAGAAATTCCAACCCAACAGAATCCCAAAATCTGGAAAAATAGGCACGATAGACACGAAAACGCACAAACGGTGCAGCGCCATCAACAAAAAGAAAGAGGGAACGCCCTGACGTCGAAATTATGATGTCGACAAACTAAGTAATAACATCAAAAAATCGGGGCCGTTACAGTCACACCCCCTAAAATGAAGTTTCGTCCCGAAACTTAACACAACCTAAAAGCCAAACCCAAAACAAAACTCAATTATTATCAAAATCCCGAAGACATACCTGAATTAAGGGAAAAATATGCGGATGAGATTCTCTCATCGCCGACTCCAATTCCCACGTCGCGCTCTCGACGTACTGATTTTGCCGAAGAACTTTAACCATGGGGATGGTCTTTCTCCGCAACACTCGATCTTGAGAATCCAGAATATGAACAGATTCTTCCACATACGTAAGGTTATGCAGAATCTGGTGCACTGAGTCAATAACTTGACAATCACTATGGATACACTTCCGCAACTGGCTCACATGGAACACATCATGGACATCAGGAATGGAAGCAGGCAACTGTAGCTTATAAGCTGACACTCGGATGCGCTCAAGAATTTGAAAAGGTCCCACATACCGAGGGTCTAACTTGTGGTTCCTTCCAAACCTTTTAACACCTGACATCGGAGAAACTTTCAGAAAAACAAAGTCACTAACGGCGAACTCCAGATCAAACCTTCGTTGATTAACATATTTCTTATAACGTTCTTATGCTACTCCGAGTTTTTTTCGAATATCAGTCATGGAACAATTCATCTCTTCAAGGGCTTCCGGAGCTAGCAACGATCTCCCACCACTTCAGACCTAAACAAAGGAGTTCTACAATGCCTCCCATATAAGGACTCAAACGAGGCCATCTGCAGGCTCTCTTTGTAACTATTATTGTATGCAAACTCCATGAGTCTAAGACGCTCATCTCAAGCGCCACCGTGTTCCAAAATATAACACCTGACCATATCCTCCATGATTTGATTAACCCTTTACGTTTGACCATTCGTCTGCGGATGATAGGCGGTGAAATACCTCAAATCGTTGTCCAACTGCTCCTATTAACTCTTCCAAAAACGAGATGTAAATCTAGAGTCTCGGCCTGATATAATACTGACGGGCACCCCATGCAATCTGATAACCTCATCAAGGTACAATTCAGCTATCTTATTCATTGAATATCCAATCTTGAAAGGCACGAAGTGGGCACAATTAGTCAATCTATCAACTATCACCCAAATAGAGTCGTGCCCACAGGGAGATCTCGGTATACCAGTGATGAAATCCATCGAAATACTCTCCCACTTCCAAATTGGAATATCAAGCGGTGTCAATTTACCACCAGGCCTCCTATGGTTAGCCTTAACACGCTGACACGTTTAACATTCTGCCACAAACTTTGTTATATCATTCTTCATTCCTAACCACCAACAATTTGCTTTAGGTCCTTATACATTTTAGTGAAACCAAGATGGTAGACGACACTGGAACTATGAGCTGCGTTAGAGATTTTAGCCTGAATATAACCAAAAGTGGGAATGTAAAACCTACCCTGATATTTTAAGGTATCCAACTAATCCAAGGAGAAATCAGGTAGCTCTCCCTTCACAGTTCTATTCCGGAGGTGTAACAAATTCGGATCATCCTCCTAATGTACTTGAGTAATGGAAATCCAAGAGGGATCTTCTGCTTCTATACTAATAGGCACAATACTACTCCCAACTTAAATGTCTATCAATAAGAATTCTTCCACCAAGGACTGTACAGTCAAATTGAAAATTTTGGCGGTCATTCTACTCAAAGCATCGGCTACTACGTTAGAAATTCCTGAGTGATAAAGGATTTCCACATCATAATTGGCCACTTATTCTAACCACCAATGCTGGCGCAGATTTAGTTCCTTCTGAATGAAGACATACTTCAAACTCTTATGGTCCGTATAGATCTTGCAGAACGCATCATACAATAAGTGTATCCAAAGTTTCAACGCATAAATCACAACAAGAAACTCCAAATCGTGCGTAGGATAGTTTCTTTCATGAATCTTTAATTACCTTGATCCATACGCGATCACCTTACCCTCTTGCTTCAAAAGACAACCAAGTTCGATGTGTGATGCATCCACATACATAGCATACTCAACTCCTTCAGTAGGTAAGGTTAAGACTGGAGCAGTACATAATCTCTTCTTCAACTCTTGGAAGGCTTCTTCACCCTTATCACTCCAAATGAATGTAGTATTCTTCTGAGTAATTTTAGTTAAACGGGATTACAACACTGAAAATCCTTCCACGAATCTTCTATAATAGCCGTCAAGGCCCAAGAAGCTCCTAATCTCTTTAGGTGTAGAAGGTCTCTCCCATTCCATTACAGCAGAAATCTTGATCGGGTCCACGGAAATACCGTCCTTGCTAACAGCATGACCCAGAAAGGACACCTGAGGGATCCATAACTCATACTTGCTCAACTTTACATAAAGCTTATGCTCCATCAGGGTCGATAAAACCTAACGCAAATGCTGAGTATGCTCCTCAACATTGCGGGAATACACCAAAACATCATCTATAAACTGTAACATCCCATGTTACTTCTGGACCCCTCAACTTAGATTGGGTTAGGCATGAGGTGAGACCTAAGGGGATCAACTAGGTTTGACCCTAGATAATGGGTGGTGGCCATGTGGAGCCCACTATAGGACCAAGTCAAACTAGGTCAAACTAGCCTAATTAAGGACCCTAGCCACACCATTACCCCACCACATTGCCCTAACCCTAAAAACAATCTAAGTGGACCCTAGGGTATGTCACTGGGTCAACATTTTGACCCCAGTTGACCAAGGTCAACCTTGGGCTTAATTTGGTCAAACCCACACCCATAGGCCTAATTAACCTAAGTGGGGCACCCCCTTGACCCAAACCAAGTTGGGTGGTGCCACTAGACCCATTTCCACCAAGTGGGGTCAGTCCACCCTCCATGGTTGACCAGTCAACCTTAAAGTCAATTTGGTCAACAATTTGACCTAAAGAGAGAAAATGAAGACCAAGCAATTTTCCTTTGGACCAAGCCCACCAAATTGGCCCATGACCAGCCTTAATGGTTAATGACAGCCCCTACCCTCCTGATATTGGAGAGAGAATGCATGCAAAGGGGTAAATTGGAAATTTTAGGAGAAGAGGAGAGAGAAAGAGGGATGAAGGAAATGGTGGCCACATGGCCACCCCATCAGCTGACTTAGGCTGCCCAAAGCCAAGTGGCTGACCTCCCCTCTTCATTTCCAGCAGAATTCCAGAGCTGAGAGCCACATGGCACCCATGGTGACACAACCAAAGCTCAAACCGAGCTCACATTGGGCTTATCTCCCCATATACCCTCTATCAGCCCCAAATAACCCCTCCATTAGCTTCAGAAGGTCCAGAAGAGTGGAATTCGACTACTTACACATGGAGAACGGTGGAGAATGCAACTTTCGGGGAGGAGCTCGCCGGCGCACCACCACCACGGCAAACCGCCGCCTGACCCGCAGCCAAGCCCCGATTATGGTGCGTTTCACTTCACCTCTACCCGCACTAGCTTCTTAGATCAAATAGGCGAGAGATCGGGCTCAATTGAGCCCGATGCCATGTGAGAAAATCTAGAAAATTCTAAGTTTCTGAAACCGCTCGGGATCGCCGTCGCCGCCGTCTCCCGCCGCCCCATCGCCGGGAAATGATAGCCACCACCACCGTGAAGGTGATGGCACCATTGGCCGGAGGTGGCGACGCCTCAGCTGGCCGGAAACCGCCGGCAAAATCGCTCCAGGTCGGCTCGATCTCAGCCGTTGGCTGGAGGTAGACGATAACCCGATTCCGTCCATTCTTGCTTTAAGATTCGTGCGCGATTTTAATATAAATCAGGATTAATAAATGAATAGTAACATTTCTGTCACATATATTCAGCCCTCTTGCAAGTTAAATTTAGGCCTCTTAGAGGCATTTCCAGAACTTAGGCCCTTAATGAAAATTGTAGCCTAGGGTCTTACCTTTAATATGCCACCCTAAACACACATTTTGGGGTATAGTACAGCCCTGTAAGACATTTGTCCTAGGACTGGTCCTAGACTAGGGTAGAAAATATATTGGATGCCCTGGTCTCAATACTAGTCACCATGACCCAACTTTTGGGCACATGCATGATTAGGGCTTACTTACCTCCTGCCAAAATTTAGGAATTTTTGGAAAATATTTTCCTATAGTTTTTGGTAAAATATCAAAATTTAAATAAATGATATATATGGAGTTCTACTCCTCCCCATGGCCCCAATTTTTGGTGGTGGGTCAGTGAGGTCACCCTTGGTGCATGATAAAATTTTCAGCACCTTGGGTTCACTGCATGTTGGGGAAATCCACTTGCTTATGCTAGCCTATGTTAAGGCTTGGTGTGCAAATAGCAAAAATGCAAATTGCTGAATTTAGCCCAATGGTTGCATGCAAGAATTATGAAATTAATTACAGTGGTTCATTAGGATAAAGTTCACCCCCAAAATTAATGAGGGAATTTTTGGGATCAAAATTCCATTTATTGGAATTTATTTTCATTATAGCTATTTTGGAATTAAAAATTGGAAAATAGGATTTACTCAAGTACAAATCCAAACAACCTTGCTAAGGCATAGATTACATCACATTTGACTTAGGAAAATTATGATTTCTCTGTTTTGAAGAACTTTGGAGTAGATACCCTAAATTTCCCATTTTACCCTTATCATGATAATTCTTGAAATGATATATTTATACCTCTGAAAAATTTGGGATTTATTCTACTGTCATAAAATGTTGATATTAGTTTATCAGGAATTTCTCAGAATTTTATTGGATGTATTACTTGTGTTAAACTAGTACAATGGCATTTTGGTAAATACCTTATAATGGAACCCCATAGGCTATCTTACATTCAATTTTGATGATTTTTCTGCCAATAGCCATGATTTAGTGTCTTAAAGGCTCTGTAATTCTTCTGGAATTTTTGAGTATATAATGCTTATACTTCATGTGTAAAATGGAATTTATGTGGGATTGTTATTAAATAGAAAATGACAATAAATAACTTAAGGAAAATTATGAAATTCTGAAGGCTGCAATATTTGGTTAATATACATCTTAGGAAAAATTTCCTAAGCCAGAGGATGCTTAATTAAATCACTTCATGTGTAATGTAGCCGAACATTTAAATTAAGAGAATTAATTAAATGACCATTTGGCCAGGAAAAATTATGAGAATCCTTAGGGTAGTTCCCTTAGTCCATAATACCCTAGGATAAATATTTAGAGGCAAGATGCCTTAAGTTTTGGAAGATCACATTTCTAGGGTAAACATAGGTCATGGTCTGCATATAACACAAATAGGTCTTGTCTTAGGGAATTACCAGGGGATTGATTATCGGCAGAAATAAGAGAGAGTTCAACATGAGTAACCCTGGTGGGTATAGTTGTCTTAGTGAGGGATCAAAAGTGCAAGTCTTGGTCATCAACTGGAGTGGGGGATCGGCGGAAGACCGTCGGTTCCCGGTAACACCTTAAGTCACTAGGGTTATACTTAAGCAATAAGGAGAGCTGGGGAGATACATGGGTAGTCATCAACTAAAATAAGTATCCTTGCGAAAGGGAACGCTGGGCGTAATCCCAACACAGTTCCTAGTGCCCCTTGAGAGCCCTTCACAGGGAATACCGGGGGCAGTCCTGGGATTAACCTTAAATCTCTAAGTATAATAAACCGTAGACAAGAGTAGCTTAATAGGTTAGGACATGGTTGTACCTTCTCGCCCGTGTTTGGGTTGGAGAGTTTCATGATATATGCTCACCCGTTTAGGGTTGGAGGGAATTGACATAAAGGCACTATTGTGCGTTCTCACCCGGGTTTGGGTTTGAGGGATTCAGGACGGGTTTTGGTCCTGCGAGCGGAAGGCTCGGTATGAATTACTTGCATGTGCATAAATATCGTGGCGGGCATGCGGTACTGGCCGTTCGTCACACCGATGGCAGTACGGTGCACCAGGCGGTTGTGGGAGTTAGAGGGGCCAGTGGGTTGTTTTACACTGCGGTCTGGAGGACGACCCCCGATAACACACATCCGACCCAACAAGACTGACGAGTTTGTCAGCAAAGTACGTACGCGAGACTCTAGAGTGCACCTTGGACGTGTATAGAGGCGTATGAGAGGGGTCTAAGGCTTGGTAGTGTGCATACCGGTCTAGAAGCGGAGACGCCCGCTCCGCTGCTGCCGTAGCCACAGTGGTGGTACCCGAGAGTGATGCTAGCTCTCAAAAAGTGGGAACTAAAGGTCTGTGATCACAGAGTCGTTGTGTGTGAGTTGCACTTGCCTGCGCATAAAAATTGCATCATATCATTCATTCATAATTAGGTCATACGCTTCATAGATCCTTATCATATAAATTAGTATGGGCTCTTTTATATGATAAGTTAAATTTCCTGGAAATCCTAACTTATATATTTGTATGGGCATTTATATAAGTTAGGGTACGCTTGTGATGATAGCTTAGTGGTAGCTTAGTTTATTTACTTGTTTGGGTTTGAGGGATTCAGGACGGGTTTTGGTCCTGCGAGCGGAAGGCTCGGTATGAATTACTTGCATGTGCATAAATATCGTGGCGGGGCATGCGGTACTGGCCGTTCGTCACACCGATGGCAGTACGGTGCACCAGGCGGTTGTGGGAGTTAGAGGGGCCAGTGGGTTGTTTTACACTGCGGTCTGGAGGACGACCCCCGATAACACACATCCGACCCAACAAGACTGACGGGTTTGTCAGCAAAGTACGTACGCGAGACTCTAGAGTGCACGTTGGACGTGTATAGAGGCGTATGAGAGGGGTCTAAGGCTTGGTAGTGTGCATACCGGTCTAGAAGCGGAGACGCCCGCTCCGCTGCTGCCGTAGCCACAGCGGTGGTACCCGAGAGTGATGCTAGCTCTCAAAAAGTGGAACTAAAGGTCTGTGATCACAGAGTCGTTGTGTGTGAGTTGCACTTGCCTGCGCATAAAAATTGCATCATATCATTCATTCATAATTAGGTCATACGCTTCATAGATCCTTATCATATAAATTAGTATGGGCTCTTTTATATGATAAGTTAAATTTCCTGGAAATCCTAACTTATATATTTGTATGGGCATTTATATAAGTTAGGGTACGCTTGTGATGATAGCTT
The DNA here is from genome assembly GCA_039583875.1 of Platanthera guangdongensis. NCBI lineage: Eukaryota > Viridiplantae > Streptophyta > Magnoliopsida > Asparagales > Orchidaceae > Platanthera > Platanthera guangdongensis. The sequence goes on from CM077159.1 coordinate 81,959,120, forward strand.
AGTGGTAGCTTAGTTTATTTACTTGTTTATACAGCTGTTTCTTTACTCTCCTTTACTGCACCGTACTTACTTACTTACTACTTGTACTGTACTTAGCATTGCTAGAGTAGAATTTCATTACTTAGTACCACTTTAGATAGATATTGTCACCTGCTTCCATTTTGCTACCCCTTGTTGTCCTCCGCTTCGTCCTCCCGCTCGGTGCCTAGGAGCTGCGGGGCGAGGTGTGGAGGAAACGACTTAGTCTTTTTGACTAATGGTCGTTGACCAACTTTTTTAGGAGCCCGTGGAGATGGAGCACCAGCACGTCGAGGAGGCAGGACATGAGGAGCAGATACCGCTTCAGCAGGCTACCACTACTACTGTGCGTCCTCAGGTGGGACGAGTCTTGATGTTCTAGTTTAGCTTCCGCATTTACTATTTTGTGAGAGAGAGAGATTTGATGTACTGGGCATAAGCCCTTTTTACTCTTTCAGTTGTACTTATTTGTGGACTATATGTTGTACTATTCATCTCTTTTTCATGATTATACTGTGGCTTGTGGACTGGTATTTTTACATATACAGTTTTACTTCTTTCCTCATATTGGCCTACAGTTATGATCGTACTAGCCGGCAGAATCGGCGTGTTGCGGTGTCGACTAACCCGTGAGTTAGTGCCACCGTAAGACGGCGGTTCTGGGCATAAGATCCGGTAGCCCTCCTTGGTAAGGGGGAGGGGGGTCTTACAAACTGGTATCACTCGAACAACGATCATATGAGAAAGAAGTCCACAACATGGGACCACCCCGCCCCAGCATTAGTTTGCGGACAAACTATGCAGCGGAAGCAGTGGTGTGCCCATGTACAAAAGTCACAGAAATGGTCCACAAAGTACAATTTGATAGGCCAATTTTGCCTTAACCTTACCTTTATGCAACCTCCACAGGTCGCAGCGCCGCAAAATGTGGCTCCTCCCCCTCCAGCTGCCACTCCATTCCTACATACGGAGATGGGGCAGACCCTGACGGCGATTTTGGATGCCTTTAGAGCCCAGCAAGTCCCGGCTCCACAGCCAAATCCGGGGTCGAGCTAGCTGAGTGCATTCAAGAGCCTGTCCCCACCGACGTACCGTGGGACAGAGGATGCAGTGAAGACAGAAGAATGGCTGGAGGCCATACACGAGATCTTAGCGGGCATCAGCTGCCCAGTCGGCCAGGCAGTACCTCTAGCCACCTCCGTGCTAGAGGCCCACGCGAAGAGATGGTGGAAGTCAGTCCGGGAGACTACTTATGCGGACTTTGAGTTGTCAGAGATTTCTTGGGAGGAGTTTGGCGATGTGTTCCTGAAGCACTTCGTCTCTACTACGGACAGGGATGCTTTGGAGGAGAGGTTTTTGAACCTCAAGCAGGGGACTAGATCAGTGATAGAGTACCAGAGGGAGTTCTCCCACTTGGCCAGGTTCGCGGGATTCAGGACACCGACGACAGGAGGTATGCGAAGAGGTTCTACCGGGGCCTTAGGGATGATCTGAGGCAGGCTCTGTTATTCATTTCACATGGCACATCCAGGCAGATCATTGAGATGGCGAAGAAGCTGGAGGCTGACCAGCTGATGGTACGAGCCGGAGGGAAGAGACCATTTGATGGATCGACATCTGGTGAGAGCAGTAGGGGCTCTCAGAGAGGCAGGACCATCGGATACAGGAGGGGTGGGGGACGTCGTCGTCCCAACTTCAGGCAGGAGCAGGGGCCTCCTCCAGCTTTGGCTCCCCCACCTCTACAGATACATGATCCGAGGAGACAGGATGACCGAGGCCACCGACAGGTGGTTTGTTACGGATGCCGCCAGCCTGGGCACATCAGGTCGGAGTGCCCGCACCGATTCCATCCCCCTCCTCCTCCTCCACCTCCAGTGGCCCCAGTACAGCAGGGCCGAGGACGAGGCCGAGGACGAGGCCGAGGCCGGGGATATCATGGCAGGAGGCGCGAGCAGGAGCAGATATACGCCTTGGACCTCACAGAGCCGAGGAATCCCGAGGAGGTCATTACAGGTACTTGAAGTTAGTTTTGAGTTTCCTTAAATTTTTCCAATGATATATATATAGTACCTGGAACCATAGGATAAAAATTAACCTTCACATAAACAAACCTCAGGCATAGTCATGATCAGCGGCAAGCCTGCCCATACTCTTTTCGACACGGGTGCGTCACACTCGTTCGTATCCGAGGCCTTCATCGACGGACTCGAAGGCGTGGAGAGGTTCCCTGGACTAGAGATGAGGGTACGCCTACCCGATGGGTCGGAGCTGCGGACTACTGCACATTGCGACATGGAGGCCGAGATTGGCGGCAAGGCTTTTGAGGCGCCGGCGACTATTCTGAAGCTGCAGGACTTTGACTTGATCTTGGGCATGGCCTGGTTGCACCGGAACCATGCCCAGATAGATTGTCCGTCCAGGAGGATCACGCTGAGACATGGCGACTCTCATGTTATCGTTGAAGGTATCCAGCCTGTCTGCCACCTACTATTATCTTCTATACAGGCTGTGAAGGCCCATGAGCAGGGTGAAGAAGTCTATATTGTCTGCTTCGAGATGGTGGGGACAGAGGCGACTATCTCAGATATTCCGGTGGTTCGGGATTTCTCTGACGTATTCCCGGAGAAATTGTCCGGGCTACCGCCTGCTAGAGACTTGGATTTCAGGATTCAGCTAGTGCCGGGAGCGAAGCCGGTGTCCCGAGCACCCTACAGGATGGCTCCTAGAGAGTTAGCAGAGTTCAGAACTCAACTGCAGGAGCTAGTCGAGTCAGGATTTGTACGGCCTAGTTCATCGCCATGGGGAGCACCAGTTCTATTTGTGAAAAAGAAGGATGGATCACTGCGATTGTGTATAGATTACCGGGAGCTGAACCGGTTGACGGTCCGCAACACCTATCCTCTGCCTCGGATAGATGAGTTATTTGACCAACTACAGGGAGCATTCTGGTTCTCCAAGTTAGATCTGCGATCCGGCTACTATCAGCTCCGTATCAGGGAAGAAGACATACCGAAGACGGCTTTCAGTTCGCGCTATGGACTATACGAATTCACGGTGATGCCTTTTGGGCTCACGAATGCTCCTGCCGCATTCATGAGTCTGATGAACCGTGTCTTCGAGCCTTTCTTGGATCGCTTCGTGATAGTATTCATCGACGACATCCTTATTTATTCTCGGACTCGGGAGGAGCATACTGAGCACTTGGCACAGGTCCTGCAGAGGTTGAGGGAGGCACAGATGTACGCAAAATTTTCGAAGTGCCAGTTCTGGTTGCAGGAGGTGGCTTTCCTGGGGCACACGATCAGTGGGGCTGGGTTAGCTGTGGACCCGGCCAAGATAGAGACAGTGAGGGATTGGCCGCGGCCGAAGACCGCATCTGACATCCGCAGTTTCTTGGGACTAGCAGGCTATTATCGCAAGTTCGTGGAGGGGTTCTCAAGGATAGCACTCCCCCTCACGTCCTTGACGAAGAAGGATGCTGATTTTGTTTGGTCAGAGCGGTGTGAGACGGCTTTTCAGGAGCTGAAGGACCGGCTCATCTCATCCCCTATTCTTGCGCTTCCATCCGGGAGTGAAGGATTCCAGATTTACACGGACGCCTCTTATCAGGGGATGGGTGCAGTCTTGATGCAGCACGGACACGTTATCGCTTATGCTTCGCGACAGTTGAAGAAGCATGAGCATAACTATCCAGTACATGACCTAGAGCTCGGGGCTGTGGTTTTCGCCCTGAAAATATGGAGGCATTACTTATATGGGATTCACTGTGACATCTTCTCAGATCACAAGAATCTCAAGTATATCGATACTCAGAAGGACCTAAACCTGAGACAGAGGAGGTGGCTGGAGTTTCTCTGTGATTATGATTACAAGATCCACTATCATCCGGGAAAAGCGAACACGGTTGCGGATGCTTTGAGCAGGAGGGCCGGCACTTCTGGACCGGAGCCCCGATTGATGTCCATAGAGCTGCTTCAGATGATGGAGGACATGCACATTACCGTGGTGTCCGAGACCGAGCCAGTGGTATATAGAGAGTATTTGAACTCAGTGATCAGCTGCGATGATATACAGGAGCGCATCCGAGCACATCAGAGGCTGGATGCCGCGTTACAGCCGATTTTCAGTGCCCTAGAGAGGGGCAAGGTCGAGGACTACACACTACAGGATGATCTTCTTCGGTTCCGGGGGCGCATCTACATACCAGCAGGGGCAGTATTCGAGATGACATACTCCGAGAGGCACATTGCTCGAGATATTCAGTGCACCCCGGCATCACCAAGATGTGGGCAGATTTGCGGAGATCTATGTATTGGCCCGGGATGAAGAGGGAGATCACGGATTTTGTGACCCATTGCGAGACCTGCCAGCGTGTGAAGGCGGAATGCAAGAGCCCGGGAGGTTTATTACAGCCACTGCCAGTTCCAGAGTGGAAGTTCGAGGACATTGCTATGGACTTTGTACACGGATTGCCTCGCTCCCACTCCGGACATGATTCTATATGGGTTATAGTGGACAGATTGACCAAGGTCGCGCGGTTTATCCCAGTTCGGAAGGATGCCCCAGTTGCAGTTCTGGTGAGACTATTTGTGGAGCAGTACATCAGGTATCATGGTATCCCCAGGACTATTGTTTCGGACCGTGATGGTCGGTTCACTTCGAGCGAGTGGAGGGCCGTGCATGCTCACTTGGGATCTCGGCTTACCTTTAGTACCGCCTTCCACCCGCAGACCGACGGACAGACCGAGCGGACCATCCGGACCATGGAGGACCTGCTCAGATTATGCATATTGGATACGGGGAGGCCTTGGGAGAGGCTGCTACCATTGATCGAATTCTCGTATAATAACAGCCACCAGGCTAGCATCAGGATGGCTCCGTACGAGGCGCTTTATGGGAGGAGATGCCGGACTCCGCTATCATGGGTACAGGATGTGGACACCAGGGCTCTGAGATCCGATTATATAGAGGACACAGAGGCTCAGATTCGATTGATCAGGGATCGGCTACTGGAGGCCCAGAGCAGGCAGGCAAAGTATTATGATGCTCGGCACCGGCAGGTGGAGTTCCAGGTTGGAGACAGGGTATTCTTGAAGATACGTCCGGTACACGGTGTTTCACGGGTGCGGAGGCACAAGAAGCTCAGTCCACGATACATGGGGCCCTACCTGATCCTGGAGCGGATCGGCCCCTTAGCCTACCGACTGCAGCTGCCACCGGAGTTGGGTGCACTACATGACGTCTTCCATGTCTCTTCCTTACGGAGAGCTCTCCTCCGGCCGGAGCAGCACATCACTACTACAGCCGGACCGGTAGAGCCTGACAGGTCAGTGAGATTGGAGCCGATCCGGATTGACGATACAGCCATCCGAGTGTTGCGGAAGAAGAAGGTTCCCCTTGTGAAGGTGCTGTGGTCCAACCATGGACGGGAGGAGCACACTTGGGAGCCGAGAGATCTGATGCTGGAGCAACACCCGGAGCTATTCGCATCAGGTACATTTAAGTTATGCTTTTAAGATTCTTGATAATTCTTGCAAATAGAACCCCGTAGACCCGAACTTAATTTCGGGGACGAAATTATTTTCTTGTTTATTGGAATTTGTAACATCCCATGTTACTTCTGGACCCCTCAACTTAGATTGGGTTAGGCATGAGGTGAGACCTAAGGGGATCAACTAGGTTTGACCCTAGATAATGGGTGGTGGCCATGTGGAGCCCACTATAGGACCAAGTCAAACTAGGTCAAACTAGCCTAATTAAGGACCCTAGCCACACCATGACCCCACCACATTGCCCTAACCCTAAAAACAATCTAAGTGGACCCTAGGGTATGTCACTGGGTCAACATTTTGACCCCAGTTGACCAAGGTCAACCTTGGGCTTAATTTGGTCAAACCCACACCCATAGGCCTAATTAACCTAAGTGGGGCACCCCCTTGACCCAAACCAAGTTGGGTGGTGCCACTAGACCCATTTCCACCAAGTGGGGTCAGTCCACCATCCATGGTTGACCAGTCAACCTTAAAGTCAATTTGGTCAACAATTTGACCTAAAGAGAGAAAATGAAGACCAAGCAATTTTCCTTTGGACCAAGCCCACCAAATTGGCCCATGACCAGCCTTAATGGTTAATGACAGCCCCTACCCTCCTGATATTGGAGAGAGAATGCATGCAAAGGGGTAAAATTGGAAATTTTAGGAGAAGAGGAGAGAGAAAGAGGGATGAAGGAAATGGTGGCCACATGGCCACCCCATCAGCTGACTTAGGCTGCCCAAAGCCAAGTGGCTGACCTCCCCTCTTCATTTCCAGCAGAATTCCAGAGCTGAGAGCCACATGGCACCCATGGTGACACAACCAAAGCTCAAACCGAGCTCACATTGGGCTTATCTCCCCATATACCCTCTATCAGCCCCAAATAACCCCTCCATTAGCTTCAGAAGGTCCAGAAGAGTGGAATTCGACTACTTACACATGGAGAACGGTGGAGAATGCAACTTTCGGGAGGAGCTCGCCGGCGCACCACCACCACGGCAAACCGCCGCCTGACCCGCAGCCAAGCCCCGATTATGGTGCGTTTCACTTCACCTCTACCCGCACTAGCTTCTTAGATCAAATAGGCGAGAGATCGGGCTCAATTGAGCCCGATGCCATGTGAGAAAATCTAGAAAATTCTAAGTTTCTGAAACCGCTCGGGATCGCCGTCGCCGCCGTCTCCCGCCGCCCCATCGTCGGGAAATGATAGCCACCACCACCGTGAAGGTGATGACACCATTGGCCGGAGGTGGCGACGCCTCAGCTGGCCGGAAACCGCCGGCAAAATCGCTCCAGGTCGGCTCGATCTCAGCCGTTGGCTGGAGGTAGACGATAACCCGATTCCGTCCATTCTTGCTTTAAGATTCGTGCGCGATTTTAATATAAATCAGGATTAATAAATGAATAGTAACATTTCTGTCACATATATTCAGCCCTCTTGCAAGTTAAATTTAGGCCTCTTAGAAGCATTTCCAGAACTTAGGCCCTTAATGAAAATTGTAGCCTAGGGTCGTACCTTTAATATGCCACCCTAAACACACATTTTGGGGTAGAGTACAGCCCTGTAGGACATTTTTCCTAGGACTGGTCCTAGACTAGGGTAGAAAATATATTGGATGCCCTGGTCTCAATACTAGTCACCATGACCCCAAATTTTGGGCACATGCATGATTAGGGCTTACTTACCTCCTGCCAAAATTTAGGAATTTTTGGAAAATATTTTCCTATAGTTTTTGGTAAAATATCAAAATTTAAATAAATGATATATATGGAGTTCTACTCCTCCCCATGGCCCCAATTTTTGGTGGTGGGTCAGTGAGGTCACCCTTGGTGCATGATAAAATTTTCAGCACCTTGGGTTCACTGCATGTTGGGGAAATCCACTTGCTTATGCTAGCCTATGTTAAGGCTTGGTGTGCAAATAGCAAAAATGCAAATTGCTGAATTTAGCCCAATGGTTGCATGCAAGAATTATGAAATTAATTACAGTGGTTCATTAGGATAAAGTTCACCCCCAAAATTAATGAGGGAATTTTTGGGATCAAAATTCCATTTATTGGAATTTATTTTCATTATAGCTATTTTGGAATTAAAAATTGGAAAATAGGATTTACTCAAGTACAAATCCAAACAACCTTGCTAAGGCATAGATTACATCACATTTGACTTAGGAAAATTATGATTTCTCTGTTTTGAAGAACTTTGAGTAGATACCCTAAATTTCCCATTTTACCCTTATCATGATAATTCTTGAAATGATATATTTATACCTCTGAAAAATTTGGGATTTATTCTACTGTCATAAAATGTTGATATTAGTTTATCAGGAATTTCTCAGAATTTTATTGGATGTATTACTTGTGTTAAACTAGTACAATGGCATTTTGGTAAATACCTTATAATGGAACCCCATAGGCTATCTTACATTCAATTTTGATGATTTTTCTGCCAATAGCCATGATTTAGTGTCTTAAAGGCTCTGTAATTCTTCTGGAATTTTTGAGTATATAATGCTTATACTTCATGTGTAAAATGGAATTTATGTGGGATTGTTATTAAATAGAAAATGACAATAAATAACTTAAGGAAAATTATGAAATTCTGAAGGCTGCAATATTTGGTTAATATACATCTTAGGAAAAATTTCCTAAGCCAGAGGATGCCTAATTAAATCACTTCATGTGTAATGTAGCCGAACATTTAAATTAAGAGAATTAATTAAATGACCATTTGACCAGGAAAAATTATGAGAATCCTTAGGGTAGTTCCCTTAGTCCATAATACCCTAGGATAAATATTTAGAGGCAAGATGCCTTAAGTTTTGGAAGATCACATTTCTAGGGTAAACATAGGTCATGGTCTGCATATAACACAAATAGGTCTTGCCTTAGGGAATTACCAGGGGATTGATTATCGGCAGAAATAAGAGAGAGTTCAACATGAGTAACCCTGGTGGGTAGAGTTGTCTTAGTGAGGGATCAAAAGTGCAAGTCTTGGTCATCAACTGGAGTGGGGGATCGGCGGAAGACAGTCGGTTCCCGGTAACACCTTAAGTCACTAGGGTTATACTTAAGCAATAAGGAGAGCTGGGGAGATACATGGGTAGTCATCAACTAAAATAAGTATCCTTGCGAAAGGGAACGCTGGGCGTAATCCCAACACAGTTCCTAGTGCCCCTTGAGAGCCCTTCACAGGGAATACCGGGGGCAGTCCTGGGATTAACCTTAAATCTCTAAGTATAATAAACCATAGACAAGAGTAGCTTAATAGGTTAGGACATGGTTGTACCTTCTCGCCCGTGTTTGGGTTGGAGAGTTTCATGATATATGCTCACCCGTTTAGGGTTGGAGGGAATTGACATAAAGGCACTATTGTGCGTTCTCACCCGGGTTTGGGTTTGAGGGATTCAGGACGGGTTTTGGTCCTGCGAGCGGAAGGCTCGGTATGAATTACTTGCATGTGCATAAATATCGTGGCGGGGCATGCGGTACTGGCCGTTCGTCACACCGATGGCAGTACGGTGCACCAGGCGGTTGTGGGAGTTAGAGGGGCCAGTGGGTTGTTTTACACTGCGGTCTGGAGGACGACCCCCGATAACACACATCCGACCCAACAAGACTGACGGGTTTGTCAGCAAAGTACGTACGCGAGACTCTAGAGTGCACCTTGGACGTGTATAGAGGCGTATGAGAGGGGTCTAAGGCTTGGTAGTGTGCATACCGGTCTAGACGCGGAGACGCCCGCTCCGCTGCTGCCGTAGCCACAGCGGTGGTACCCGAGAGTGATGCTAGCTCTCAAAAAGTGGGAACTAAAGGTCTGTGATCACAGAGTCGTTGTGTGTGAGTTGCACTTGCCTGCGCATAAAAATTGCATCATATCATTCATTCATAATTAGGTCATACGCTTCATAGATCCTTATCATATAAATTAGTATGGGCTCTTTTATATGATAAGTTAAATTTCCTGGAAATCCTAACTTATATATTTGTATGGGCATTTATATAACTTAGGGTACGCTTGTGATGATAGCTTAGTGGTAGCTTAGTTTATTTACTTGTTTATACAGCTGTTTCTTTACTCTCCTTTACTGCACCGTACTTACTTACTTACTACTTGTACTGTACTTAGCATTGCTAGAGTAGAATTTCATTACTTAGTACCACTTTAGATAGATATTGTCACCTGCTTCCATTTTGCTACCCCTTGTTGTCCTCCGCTTCGTCCTCCCGCTCGGTGCCTAGGAGCTGCGGGGCGAGGTGTGGAGGAAACGACTTAGTCTTTTTGACTAATGGTCGTTGACCAACTTTTTTAGGAGCCCGTGGAGATGGAGCACCAGCACGTCGAGGAGGCAGGACATGAGGAGCAGATACCGCTTCAGCAGGCTACCACTACTACTGTGCGTCCTCAGGTGGGACGAGTCTTGATGTTCTAGTTTAGCTTCCGCATTTACTATTTTGTGAGAGAGAGAGATTTGATGTACTGGGCATAAGCCCTTTTTACTCTTTCAGTTGTACTTATTTGTGGACTATATGTTGTACTATTCATCTCTTTTTCATGATTATACTGTGGCTTGTGGACTGGTATTTTTACATATAGAGTTTTACTTCTTTCCTCATATTGGCCTACAGGTTTATGATCGTACTAGCCGGCAGAATCGGCGTGTTGCGGTGTCGACTAACCCGTGAGTTAGTGCCACCGTAAGACGGCGGTTCTGGGCATAAGATCCGGTAGCCCTCCTTGGTAAGGGGGAGGGGGGTCTTACATAAACACAATAATAAATCGGTCTAAGAAGTCCTTAAACACTCGATTCATTATGTCCATGAATGCAGATGGTGGATTAGTCAACCCAAAGGACATCACCAAAAACTCAAAATGTCCATGCCGCGATCGAAAAGCGTTCCAGGGAATATCTGCCTCACGAATTCTCAACTGGTGGTAGCCTGAACGAAGATCAATCTTTGAAAATACCGAGCTACCACGCAACTGATCAAACAAATCATCAATTCTCGGCAAGGGATATCTTTTCTTAACGGTCACCTAGTTTAATTCTCTGTAATCAATGCAAAGCCTCATTGATCGATCTTTCTTCTTTACGAACAAAACAGGAGCACCCCACGGAGAAGAACTTGGCCAAATAAATCCACGCTACAACAATTCATCAAGTTGAGTACGCAACTCATCCAACTTGCGCGGAGCCATATTGTACGGTTATTTGGCAATAGGACGAGTACCTGGCTCGAGGTCTATCACAAACTCAATCCCCCTCACCGGAGAAAGTCCTGGAAGACTATCAGGAAAAACATCTGGAAACTCTTACACCACCGAGACATCCTCAAGATGTGGTGTAACAAAAGTAGTTTCCAAAGTAGAAATAGAGACCAAAAATGCCTCACAACCAGACTCGATAGTATGACAAGAATGTACCGTAGAAATGATGGGAGAAACATTGTCCCGGAAACCATAAACACTCATATGTTGGCCATTATCCATCCTAAAGTCCAGTCGCTTTGCCTTGCACTGGATGACAGCATCATACTTGGACAGCCAGCCATGCTAAAAATCACATCAAAGTCTTCCAGATCCAACACCATCAGATCCGCAAAGGCTAGGAAATCGCCTAGATAAATAGGGAATTTCAGAACTCCTTGATTAGATACCATCGAATCACCAGAGGGAAGCTTGACGTTGAAAGAGTCTCCTAATTGATCGACGCTCAAATGATGTTTGTCTACGAACTTCCAGACCACAAAGGAATGAGTGGCACCCGAATCGAAAATAACACGCACCCACCTATTCCGCACCTTAAACTCCCCAAAAATCATAGCATACATAACTAAACGAACGATAACTAGGGCAACAACGAGAAATAATAAAGATAATCAAACTGGGGCTAACCTGATATAACTTGCGTAGAGGTTTGACCTTCCTCTCTGGTCAAAACATTCTGCTTTCCATTTTCTTTATCCTGGTTTGGTGGCGGCGGCAGAGCCCGAAGCAGAGCAGGCTGCATTGGATTCTAAGCCTTGGGGCATGAAGACTTCAGGTGCCCCTTCTGCCTGTACTAGAAGCAAACCTTATCCTTCAACCAGCAACACTCACGTCATGACCCTTCTTTGCACAGAACGGGCACACCAAATCACCTTTGGGTGCGCCTTGTATGGCAAGCACCTGCTGCTGCCTCAGGGTCGCAGTCCTCTTGAAACATCTTTCGAAAGGGTGGCCAGGTCGACCACAAAAACTACATACCTCTTTACTTCTCTTCTTCGAAGAAGGGCCAGATGCCCTAGAGCATCTGATAAGTTGTAAATATACCTATTTTTGTGTACATTAATTTAGTTGTTTTCATTTATTTTTGTCGTTTTTATTTATTTTTATTCAATAAAATGCTCCTATTTTTGTAAATATTATACTAACTTATTTTATTTTATTTTTCAGGAAAAAATGAAAATCTGCCAAAAATTGACCTGTCATGCCCGTGACATGTTGGTCACGCCCGTGACCTGGGCGTGACACGTCAAAAACCAAGAAATCTGCAATTTTCGGGAAGAATAGCCTGACACGCCCGGGGTCATGCCCGTGTCACCCGACTTGGGGCGTGACCCAAGCCCGTGTTCACTCCACTCGACGATTTCATCTCGACGTTCGTCGAGTGTCGACACTAGCAGTCATGCCTAGAGTCACGCCCGTGACCTAGGGCGTGACACCTCTTTCCGCTCGACGATTTTCAACTCGACACTTTCAGCTCGACATTCGTCGAGTGTCGACACCAGCTGACACGCCCAGAGTCACGCCCGTGACCTGGGGCGTGACCACTGCGCCTGGCCGACAAGACCTGCCCGAAGACTTTCGGCGCGCACCGCGCCCAGATCCACCTGCCTGTCACGCCCCCTGTCACGCCCGTGACCAAGGGCGTGACCACTGCGAGACCGACACGTGTCCAGCCCGAAGTCCACTTTCCCGTCAAATCGTCGGCCGCCTTCTCAAATAGTACTGTCACGCCCCCTGTCACGCCCGTGACCAAGGGCGTGACCCATGTAAATTTTTTCTATAAATTCAGAGGTTCTGCTCTGGATTTCTGTTCCACATTTTGGATCCATTTTATATAGGGATATGCTGCTGAAATGAAATCCAAATGCTATGTAAGGGAATTTTTCCCCATCTCCTTTATTTTCTTAGTTTTGTAATCTCATACTTTGCTTAATAAAATTTATAGTTTTTCTCTCTTTCTTTGGATTTGGACTTCATCTATTTGGCTATTCATATGCAATCTTATTTCTCTTTTTATTTTAACTTAGTTTTTCGTTCTTTCCTAAGAGTGTGTGTGTGTATGAGTTTAAATTAGTTTTATTGCTTTCATAATCTTCATAGTTTAGCTTTTCCGTTCATATAATGTTCATCCTTATGAGTTTATAAAAACGTTTTAAAAGTGATTTTTTCTCCTTTTCGCTAGTTTTGTTCGTTTTTATCCGTAAAACTTTTTACTCCTTTTAACTTTATTATCACTTTTCTAGCATTTTTATAAAATTATAAGAATGAAAATATAGTCGTTTCAATTTTTCGCGCACTTAGTTTTTCATTTAAACTTTTTCCTTATTTAATTTTTTCGCTCTCTTTTAATGCATTTCTACCGCATTCTAGCGGTAGAAATGTATTCGTTTTTATTTTTCGATCACTTGCATTTTTGCGTTTATTTGCAAAACTTTTTCGCTTCGTTTATTTTTATTTTCCCTTTTTATGCATTTCTACCGCATTCTAGTGGTAGAAATGCAGTTGTTTTAATTTTTCGTTAACTTAGTTTTTTTGTAATTTTTTATGTGTGCGCATTTATTTCCGCCTACTCGTTAAGAGTTAAATGGCGCTTTGCTTTATTTCAATTTTGTCGAGTGTGTGTGTGTGTTTTATTTTCTTGTAGAGTGTGTGTGTTTACTTTATGTCGAGAGAGTGTGTGCGTGCGTTGCATTTATTTTGTCCTACTCGGTTGAGTAGGACCCGCATTTATTTTCCCTACTCATTTGAGTAGGACTTGCGTGTGTGCGTTTTACTGCTTTCATTTCTCCCGCCCACGCATTTGCGCCGGGACTCGCAATTTACAGCTTTCTTCAGTCCTACTCGTTTGGGTAGGACTTGCAATTTTCTGCTTTATTTTCCTGCTTTATTTTACTGCTTTCTTTATCGCTTTATTTACTGTCTTTTTCCCACAAGCCGTCCCCATTCCGATGAGTGGCTAACAGTTCTTAGCCCTCGGCATCGAAGAGCATTGGGACAGAAAAAATTCCTTTAAATAATTAAAGGTCTAATTTTTCTAATTAATTAATAGTACTTAAGGTTTGCCTGGGGTTAACGACGCGTAGGACCACATATCGATGTGTGGGCCCTATTTCCGTTTTCCATACGCTCGCCGAGAGGCCGTGCGTATGGACAGATCACCCCTTGGCAAAGAGAGTTCCGCACTAACCCTCGAGAGAGGAGGCGCGCCAACTCTACCGGATTGGGTTCCCCACCCAATAGCGGGGTTCTTAGCGTAATGCGGGCGTTAAGAGGAATCCTTCGTCGGACGAGAGCCCGGTCGAATAGTCTTAGCGTTCAGGTGAGCGATAGCCCTATAGCTAGGTGAGCTCATTTTAGTGGAACCTCCACGGCCAAGTCTCCGCCTTAATTTATTAGAAATTTAGGAGCTCTTTTTCTTTAAAGTCCATTTTAGTTCATTTGTTTTCTCGGTGCCATCGAGCTAAGCTCTTCATCGGCACCACCTTATAGCTTTCTTTTTATTGCTTTCTTTTTCTTTCTGTCATTTTTCTGCATTTTTTATTATATATAAATAACCCGACAAGTTAATTATCGGTAAAATAATAGTCCCCTCTAGGGAAGAGTAGAAATAATCGAACCAGACCCGAGAACAATACGACCTCGATATTCCATCCGGAATATCCTGTACTACTCATGATAGGTGCACTTGCCTCCTTTCGTTAAAACTCGATCTAAACCGTTTTATATCCAAAATAAATAAATACGCGCGCCCCGTTTTCTTAAATAAATTCACTTCCGCCTTTTTCTCAAATAAAACCGCCGGGTCGCCGCGTGACCGTAAATAATTTTGGAGTTTTAACCACCAAGTTTTTGGCGCCGTTGCCGGGGAAGTTTTTGGCGCCGTTGCCGGGGAGTTTTCGGCTCGTTATTTTGAACCCTAGAAAACTACATACCTCTTGAAACATCTGCTGCTGCCTCAGGGTCGCAGTCCTCTTGAAACATCTTTCGAAAGGGTGGCCAAGTCGACCACAAAAACTACATACCTCTTTACTTCTCTTCTTCGAAGAAGGGCCAGATGCCCTAGAGCATCCATCCTCCTCACCTTTTCTCTTCTCCTTTCTCGCCGTAACACCTCGATTCTTGGTGTTCTCAATCGCCTCGACCTTCAAAGAGGCCTCCACTGCTTCAGTATAGCTTTTAGCTCGATAAGCGTATGCCAATTGCTAGAAATCGCTTCTTAATCCTCCGAGGAAACACTTCACTCTCCCTTCCTCTGAAGCTACCAAATTAGGCGGAAATCTACTCAGCTTACTAAACTCAATCTCATATTCGCTCATAGTGAGCTGTCTCTGCTTCAAATGTAGTAAATTGTTCATCAATCTGTCATGCTCGACCGAGTGTAAGAAATTCTTCAGCAGCATCTTCTTGAAGGACTCCGATGAACATCCTTCCACCAAACTTTCCTTTTCTCGAATCCACCAGGTCTTTGCCAGTCCTCTTTGCTGGTAGGCCTCAAGCATCACCTTCTGGGCTTCAACAATCCCAGAATACATAAATATCTCATCCATAGAGATAATCCAATCATCGATAATCATGAAATCGGCACTCCCTTCATAAGTGGGAGGTATCAATCGCTGGAAATATGATATAAGGTTCATCTCCGGCAGTAGCGTTTCTAGGTGTACCAAAGGAGTAGGATTAGCAGGTATGGCTTGACCTATGGCAGAATCTTATGCTATGGGTTGCTGCGGGGGAGCAGCAGACAATAACGACTGAATCTGCGACTGCATCGCAAATAACTGCCTCGGCAGAGCTTCATTGCTTCAGCACAAGCTCTCGATCAACGCATCACTCTAAGCACCTGACGACTCACCCTCTGACTTGGGAGTCGCCCTCATCGCAGGATTCTTTAGCGGCATTTCTAAAAAGTAACGAAAGGCTCGTCAGAAATGCTAGATTACAACTATGTCGCACAAGTAGTTCAGACCATACTCATGACACTTGCTTAAGCTGCAACTTGCTCTGGGATTTTATAATGATGTTATGTCCTACTTAGGATGATATGCTCTCATCCTATTTACTCATGTGCCTATGAGATGAATGCATGAATTCTTTATTCTTCTTTAAAATCATGTGTGTACATGTGTCATCCGGTAAACCATAACTTAGCCCTCGTGCAATGCGATGATATGTTATGTATACAGTTCTATGCATTCTATAAAGGCCTTAATGCATGCATGAGCGGCGTAAACATGACATATTATACATCTCATACTACATAACATCGCATGAAACGAAAAAAAACGTGTTAATGGGCACCCATATGATGATGGTTATGCATCCCATACTACATAACCGTCACATGTTGCCTCCTTTGGAGGATCCATATACAAACACAATTCTGCATCTCATACAATATAATATGCCCGTATACTTCTTATCATGCTATGAGTGTAGTGACTATGCTTCGGTTAAGACATACTGATGACACATCGGTGTGTGTATGCAAATGAATGAAGGAAAACAACTAAACGAGATTGGCTGGTTCGACCAACTTGTCAAACCAACCTCCCTCTGATACTAACTGTCACAACCCGCATTTTTCACCGCCAAATAAGTATATCAGAGTAAGGGAAAAATGCGCGTCATGATTCCACGTCAGCAGGGGATAACTGCGAACGCTCAGGCAAAACTCTTACTTAGCCCTGAAGAAAGGTTCTTTAAGTTATTTAGAGTTAAAATCAATTTGTATATAGTAGATAGTCGTATCCCTCGGCTTAGTGGCTCATCTAGTCCACGAAGAAAGTAGTTATACGCTGCGGAAAATTCTTCTTTTATGAGATTAAACTTCCTACATGAGCTTAAGAGGTTCCCAGAGGACACCTCAAGGTATGCAAGTTCTAAATTTATAATAACAATAAAAGTAGATTTTTTTATGGTCGCTAAAAATAATAATTTAGCATTTAGAAAACGTGCAATGCATGAGGCAGCAGTACTAGTTTTTATAATTGAAAATAACTACCATGCAATCCTAACATAAAACGTCCCAGAGTGCAAGTAATCCATAACAACAAAAAGAAAAACTAAGCAGCTTGCAAGTATACAAAAAGAACAGCAGTCCTGTGGGCTGCGATAACTTGACACGAACCCACATAAATCCAAGTATGTTTTAACTAGTAAAGCAAAATAATCAACAATCTACCTCGCTATGGCAAGGCAACAACCACGGCCAACACTGCCGCTAAAGTACTCCAAAACCAGCACCGAACTCAGCTACAGCTCTGAACCTGAGGCATTCCAAAGATAGAAACCTCAGCAATAAGGTACAAGTGATGGTAGAAAGTAAGACAAAAGTAATCAAAGTCAAGGGGGACAAACCCAAGACCAAAGGAAAAAATACTTAATTAAGGTATAATAGTAAGTTACAAAAGTAAAAACGAAACACTTACGGGAAGTGTCAAGTAAAACAACAGCACCCCAAATGCACAACACCATAAGGGGAAAGAGGTCAATATGAAATCATCAGGAAGAGGAACAAACCCCTACTTGCTACCTGCGGTCAACTCCACCCAAAAACCAATATAGGCGGGGTGGCCAACCTAAAAGACAATTCATCCGTCTAAAAGCGGGGCAGACTGGATACTCCACCATACACCGCAAATGACCAAAAAACACGATAGAGCCCCACAAAGTGCTAATAGGGAGATCAAACATTACGGCGGTGGTTTCACCCACTAATAACACCCACAACAAAGAAAAACCTGGAAGGAACACCCCGTAACGATCTGGGTTTAAAGCTCAGAGGAATACCACAACCTATTCGGGGCCTGGTTGCTTGTCTCGCCCCACGGTAACGCCACGAAGAAAAACCATGATAGAAAAACTCAAGTAAACAATGGCACATCAGATTATACTTAGACAATTCTAGAATTGAATCAGTTGATCAACCTTTAAAAAGAATTTTTAATCCGAAATAACTCTAACACATGCTACATGAAAGTTAATAATGGTATGAAGAGTGATAGTTAATCTCATCATCAAAAAATATGGCACTTTCAATGTTAGGTAACCAACATTAAGAACAAGAAATTAAAATGGAAATGGACAAAGATCTTATCAACATTAGAACCAGCAAGTTATATATTATTCGTGATATCAAGAAGTGAGAAACTTCTAGAAATTTGGATAAAGAAGGGAAGGGGAAGCGAAAACCATCACTTGCATTGATTTTGCCAGAAATATTCTCTAAATCACTCCTTGACGTAGATCTGGGCTAGAGAAGATGAGTGAAGTCGAAATCTAACAAAAACGGCCAAAAATCTGAGTTAGGCCCAAATATCCTAGCGAGAAAATCTCAAGAAAAGGGGAAGATATTTCCACTATGACGAAGCTCTCGCCGTGAGTTTTCCAGATCTATGATCCGTTGGGAATTTTGAGCGTCGGAACACCGTCTACGACCACCCGAAGAATCACTAAAAACTCTCTCTCACGCCTCTGGTTCGGGAGATGAACAGGAAAGTCGGTGCAGAGTAAAGGAGGGAAAGAATTAGGTATATATATACTAAGGGTAATCATAAGGTTAATCAGTACTTAAGCAAAACAGACCGGGTTCGGGTGAACCAGTCATCTCGAGAAAAGATGTAGCCCTTGAGAACACAAAAATTGTACTCGAGAAGGAAGTGGCTGCTCTCAAGAACACAGAAGTTGTTCTCGAGAAGAAGAATTTACTCTCGGGAAGGACTATTCTCGAGAACACAGGAGTTGTTCTCGAGAAGAAGGATTTGCTCTCGAGAACATCGAAGCAGTTCTCGGGAAGAATGGGTTGATCTCGAGAAGAAAAGGCTGTTCTCGAGAAAAACGTTGTTCTCGAGAGAAATGAAACTGTTCTCGAGAACAAGGCAGCAAAATCCAGGGAACAAAGGAGCACCAGTCGAGAATGACCAGACAAAACTCGAGTACAGAAAGGACTTCTTGAAACAAGCAGGAAGGACAAAAATTCGCTCGACGCTTTATTGAGCACCGCCCGACATTCGTCGAATACAAAAAAAACTCCATTCGACGAATTCTGCAAGATTCATAAAACCCATTATTCCAGAACCGCTTGACGTCCGTCGAGCTCAGCTCGACTCTTCTTCGAGATCCCCTCAACAATCATCGAGCTCAGAACAGTGCCATAAAAGAAACGTCGAACGTCTCTGATTGGCGTAGAAAAATAGGCCTATAAGGGGCTTCATGAGAATCAAAAGGGCTGTCCAAAATTTATAACAAGGCACACGGCTTGTATAATATTCACATGAATAATCATGTTCAAATTGTTGAACAAGTAACTGAGAGTTCAAAACAAAGGCCTAAACGCGCCGAATTAAACGAATTCAACGGCAGCGACAAATCTTTAATCCGACGTACCATTCTTGAGAAACTATCATCAAAATCTTAAATAATCAAAGAAAATCATCACAAGGATCCAAACACGTGTCGAGACTCCAAAATGCTCGAAACGCAAAAAAAACTAGACAAGTCCAAGTCCTCAAAACCTCAACCTTTATTACAGGGAAGACATTCCAACCCACAGAATCCCAAAATCTGGAAAAAATAGGCCCGACGGACGCGAAAACGCAAAAACGGTGCAGCGCCGTAAACAAAACAAAAGAGGGTAATGCCCTGACATCGAAATTATGATGTCGACAAACCAAGTAATAACATCAGAAAATTCAGGGAATTACAATCAAGTGGTAACAGCCCACTCATCAATTTTACCAATTAAACCCCAAAGTCAACTATTGTCAAACTTAGTCCTACAGGAGAAATCCAAAGCCCAAACCAAGTACAAATGTACTAAGGCCTTCACAACGACCCATTATGCAGCACACCAACCAAATTACCTCTCCTATCCACTGAATTCATCATCCAATGACATGCAAGGGGGTAAATTGGGGAATTCCCCCAATTTCACATAGGTCAATGGAGGGAATTAAGGAATGGCTTCCACTTGGCCATCCTCTCTTCTTCCCAAAGCTCTCATTGAGATTCCCCAGTAATTTTAGACAAATTTCCAGCTTAAGAGGTGCCACTTGGAGCTCAGGAGGAGCATCCATTATTATGGCCAAACACCCATTGTTGGCATATCATTATACAGTCCTCCTCAAATGATTCAGTCCATTCCAATAGCTTTAGAGAGTGGAGAACAGTCAAATTAGTATAATGGAGTAAAGATTTTGGTGTAGTGTAAAAGGATCAAGCTAGTTTGTCAGAGATGGGAAAAACCATGGACAACCGCCATAACAGCCCCGTCGAGTCCCAATCTGGGTCTGTTTACCCTCCTCTCCCTCTGTATCAGCATCTAGATCATATTAGGGGAGAAATCAGGCTTAATTGAGACTGTTTCCACGCAAGCTCAATGGGAAATTGCCGAGTTTTTCTTCTTGCTCAGGATCGTTGGAGAGGCCGACTCTAGTGGCCATGCCACTGTAAGGCGATAGGCACAACCTCAATAGAGGTGGTGGTGGCCAGAGCGATGGCTACCATGTGACCGGAAAATGTGGATTGAATGCACTCCAGGTTAGATACATGTGAGTCGTTGGATAGAGGTTGAAGCCAACTCCATGGCCATAGATCAGGCTTTAAGATTTCAGCAGAGATCAAAATTTATACACTACAGTTTAGTTAATATTATCATAATTATTTAGTATATTTGAAACTAAAATTAAGGCACCTAGGTTGCTATTTTAGGAAAGGTTTTCAGAAAAACATTTGTATCCCTTGGAGTCTACCTTTAATAGCAATTTGAATAACACCATTTCGAGACCCACAACCCCAAGAAAAGGGCACTTCACTGAGTTTTTTTTCCTATGGAAGGACTAGTAATTAAATTGTGAATTTATTTCACATGGATGACTGTATGGGCTTGAAATTTTGGCCATACATATATATACCCTAGACACACCCCTTGCCCAAAAATCAGAATCTTAGGGCAATATTTTTCTATAGTTGCGTTAAAATGTGATTTTTCATATAAATGAAATATATGTGGTTAGACTAATCCAAACTGACACAAATCTTGGGCACACTTTAGTTTAGTTCAAGATTAGTCATTGGAAAAAATTTGCGTTCAGTTGGACTTCTGCATGTTGGGGTATTCCACTTACACGTTAATTTAAATTATGTGATTTGGTGTGCACATAGAACAATGGTACATTTTGTGAATTTATCACAAATGGCTAAAAGCATCCCAATTAAATTTTGGCCATAAATTTATTATGACAAAGGGAATGATTTATAGTAATATTATGATTTTTCCTAAGTAAAATCCTAATTATTTGATTTAATGGATTTACGTCACATTATTAAATTAATGAAATAAAATCACCAAATAGTCTAGGAAAATTAAAATTTTCTGTCACCTTCCTTTTTAGGTTGTATTTCACCTCTGCTAATTTTGTTAGAACATTTGGTAATAATTTAGCAAGTGTAACAGCCCAAATTTCTCCAACAGAAAATTTTTGGGTGACACGGCCTAGGACACGGGCGTGTCAAGCTGGGGTCGACGAGTTGGCCGCGAAGTCGATGAAATTTGGAGTCAACGGTCGTCGAACAGCGGACACGTCCGGCGACACGGGCGTGTCGCAGGGCGTGTCGAGACCGCGTCGGCGATCGGCCTTGGTGTCGATGATTTTTCGCACGACGATGTGTCGAGAGGAGGCACACGGCCCAGGACAAAGGCGTGTCCTCAGCCGTGTCGTGTGCTCGACGACTTTTGCTCGATGATCGTCGAGTGTCGAGACGTGGGTGTCGAGTGTCGAGAAGTTGCACACGGCCTGTGACATGGGCGTGTCACAGGGCGTGTCAATTTGGGTCGACGAACTCAGCCCGACGAAGTGTTTCGACAGGGCTTGTCTTCGTGCCATGTCTGGGCACACGGCCTGGGACACGGGCGTGTCACAGGCCGTGTGATGTCTCTGTTTGTTTGGGATTATTTTTCGCCCAGGCACACGGCCACAGACACGGGCGTGTCGGAAGGCGTGTTGGGTGACACGGCCAATGACACGGGCGTGTCCCGTGGGCGTGTCATTAGTCTGGATAGGTCGGTTGACCACCGCTTGAGGCACACGGCCTGGGACACGGGCGTGTCACAGTCCATGTCAGGTCAAAATCAGTGTTTTTGGCAAAATCGTGGCCGTCCATTCCTTCAGCCTGTATCCAAAGGCTGAAAGGCCTCCAGCTTTCCTTAATGCCGTGAATGAGAAAGGATTTCTCATAGTGTATTTTTGCCTTCATCTTTCTACAAGCTTAGAGAGATAAAGAGAGAGGAAGAAGGAGGAAGAAGGGGAAGGGCTGCTGCTGGTGGTGCTGTAGTTTACTGACGAGAGATCGGAAGCCGGCGTTGCGGAGGAAAAGCTCTTGTGATCCATTCAAGCTAGCTTTGCGGTCATGGCACCGAAGCGGTCGTCAAGGGTAATGACTTTTCTTCCTAGCCATGTGAAGGCTTCCTTTTGGCATATAGTTGTGATTCCCTCACCAAGAGGTGGCTGATTTTGGGAGTATTTTGGGTGATTCATGAAATCCCCTTGTTGGCATATAGATCCAGAATTGGAGTACGGAATAGGGATGCTGTGTGAAGCCCATCTGGACAGGTTGGTCAGGATTGGTGATGTTGCATACGAACCGGAGAAAACTCCGTGATAAACGTGTATTTTAAGGAGTCAACGGGTTATACCTGCAAAAAGGAGTAGCAGGGAGTACTGGAGTGGTAGTCCAGGAAAATAGCCATGTTATGCTTTTGGGTCCAACCTGTGAATGAGGCACAGGAAGTACTGGTGTGACCAGGAAAGGCCCTTTGTGATGCTTGATGTCGTAGGGTGTCTACCTGTGAAGCGAGTAACAGGAAGTACTGGCATGGTAGCCAGGAAAGACCCTTGACATTTGTTATTGTGCGGTGTCCACCTCTGAAGAGAGTCACAGGAAGTACTGGGAGGCCCAGGAAAGACCCACTGTTGCGCTAAGGGAATGGGTATCGAGAAATACCCAGGCTTGAATGCCAAGAACAGGATTGGTGAGACCGACCCGCGCCTTTGATATATCCATGAGTACGCTGTACTCGGAGAAGGCAAGGCGATTTGAGCAACGGGGGGTGGAGGATCCGACCTGCGCTATGTCCGTTCGACATGAGACCAAAAGGTGCGGTCTATTGGAGCGCATAGCAAGAGTCTTCAGCTTGCGCGCCATGACACAATGGGGGGCTACGGGCCATCCCGGTGTACGAAGACTATAAAACTCCGGCTGCACGCCATGTAGTAAATGCTCAAGAGATTTACCGTTGGGTGGTGACCCTGATACGGTGGTGGGCAAGAGTTTTGCCAGTACACCAAGAATGTGCCCTGAGTGCACGGACTGTTGGGCCGGGTGGCGAACGGTTGTGATGGCTTGTGTGCGTGAAAGCACATTTCGATGAAATTATTGCCATACTGTGTTATATGATATGCCTGCAGGGAATAATACCGCTGCCCTGAGAGAAGGGGTAGGGTCGTTATAATTCGGTCAGCTGAACGCTGACCGTTGCTTTTGTTTGCCACCGTTGGTGGATTGTTCCTGTACAGGTGTTGGAGAGCCAAGCGGGATGCGTAAAGGATGATGGTCATGCTGCTGTAGCTGCTACTGCTGCTAGCCCTTGAAGGATAAATGTGTTGCTTTTGTGTGTTTTCTTTTCTTTGTGGCCGGCATGCGCGCCAATCTGTTTAGACCACTGTGTGAAAGACATGTATGGCCATAAGGCCAACTCTTTTACTTGTTGTAAGATATTCCTATATTGTATAAAATGTGGAGTTTTATATTTGGGCATTCATAAGGAGTTCAAGTTGTAGTCTAGGCTTCCGCTAGAATGCTTTGTGATAGGTGCGATGCGCGACTCTGGTATCATCATGTACCTTCACCGCCTGTTTTGTGATATATATTGTGGGGCCCCGGCCAGACCTTCTAGAATATGTCATATGAACGGATGGGGTTGTTACATTTTTGGTATCAGTTGTTTTGGTCTTTCCCTCTCGAAGTCGTGGCCGACTTCTTTTGTGGGGTGGCGCGCACGTGTTTGTGCAAACCACAGTCTACGAATGAACTCCTGAATGTCCACTATAGGAATGCAAACTGGATGTGTTTGAGGAACCTGCGTGTTCTTATTTTGTGTTGTTTGCTTGGGTACGACCGCTAATGTGTGTGTCTTGTTCCCCTTTAGGTGACACGAAGTGGAGCTGGGCCGTCTGAGCCTCAGCATTCTGATGAAAGTACGGCACCAGCTGCGGTGCCTACACCTCCACCGTCTGCGGAACACGTGCGTTTAGTTGCGGAGGCTTTATTTATCATGATCCAAGGCCAGCCACTTAGGCAGGAACAAGCGGCTGTGAGGCCAGAACAGGTGGCGGCACGGCCTGAACCTGTAGTGGATGTGGCTCCTCGAGTAGCTGAGAAGCAGCTAACGCGGTTTATGAGTTTCCATCCGCCTACGTTATCGGGAGCGGGAACTCCGACACAGGCTGAGGATTGGCTCTCGCGCGTCAAGCGAGTGATGATGGCGATTGGAACGGCGGAGCATCAGAAAGTTACCTTCATTACCTTCTTGCTTGAAGGAGAAGCTCGATTGTGGTGGGATGAGATGGAGTTGCATCATTTGGCGGGTCGTCCGTTAACCCAAGTATCAATGGAAGAATTCTCCCGGCTCTTCCTAGCGAAGCACCTTCCTGCGGCTCAGCAGATAGCCATGGAAAATGAATTCCAACGGCTAACACAAGGTGATGGCAGTGTTGACGCATACCTGCATGAATTTACTCGCTTGGGGCGGTATGCGGGTTCTATATTTGCGGATGAGCAGTGGAAGACCAATCGGTTCTATGACGGACTGAGGGACGAGTTGAGGTTCCTTGTGTCAAGTTCGGTGAACCAAGGTTTCCAGGCGTTGGTTGACACTACGAGCGCGCTGGAGAAGGATATGAAAAGGGTGCAAGGGAAGAGAGCTTTGGTTGTATCGCAACCGGAGTGGAAGGCGCCCCGGTCGGGGAAACCATTTTATAAGAAGAGATGGGGCAAGAAGTTCAAGCCTAATGGATAAGTTCCTTCATCAGTTGCAACGGGAGCAACGTCAGGGGCTACCTCCAAGGCAGACACACGTATGTGCTTCAATTGTGGCCGGATGTGGCATATTGCGCGAGATTGTCGGATGCCGCCAAAGAGTGAAAAGAAGGCGGGAGCATCTTATGCGGAAAAAGGAAAGGCGGTGGTGGATTCCTCTGCCTCGCAGGAGCAACCCAGGGTCTACAATCTTGGCCTGCAAGAGGCCATCAAGCAAAGTGACGTGGTCATATGTATGAGTTTAGTTTTGCATATGTTATTGTTTGTATAGCAGACATATATGTTTGCGGTTTGTGTGTGACATGTTTATCACAGGCTTTGTGATGATTCGGGACTCACTGGCGCGAGCACTATTTGATACGGGTGCGTCGCATTCTTTTCTTTTCTAGCGAGTTTATAACGCGGCTTGGGATACCCAGTCGTGCAAAGACAGATAGCGTCAGAGTGGTGTTGCCGAATGGCTGATGGATGCTTGTGAATCAAGCTTGCGATGTGGCGGTTCAGTTTGGAAGTTGGGATTTCAGTTTAACTGCATTTGTGTTGCCAATATCGGAATTCGATGTGATTTTTGGGATGGATTGGCTTGCGGAGTAGCATGCCACGATTGATTGCCAGTCCAAAGAAATCACGTTGGGACAGAATACCGAACAGGAGACAAAGTTTGCGGGTATGCGAGGAGTAGGCGGGACATTGATGTCTGCACTCTAGGTCGTCAAAACTGTTCGGAAGGGTGCAGAGTGTTACTTTGCACTGATTCAGGCTGTTGAGCCTAAGACCCATGTTAGTGAGGTTCCGATTGTGGCGGAATTTACAGATGTGTTTCCCATGGATCTCCCTGGGCTACCACCCCAGCGGGAGATTGACTTCACGATCGAGTTGGTGCCAGGTGCGAAACCTGTGGCCCGCTCGCCATATTGCGTCGCGCCAAAAGCGATGGCGGAGTTGAAGGTTCAACTACAAGAAATACTAGAGCAAGCTTATATACACCCAAGCATGTCACCTTGGAGCGTGCCTGTGCTTTTTGTAAAGAAGAAAGACGGTGGGTTGCGGTTGTGTATCGATTACCGTGAACTGAATAAGCTGACTGAGAAGAATAAGTATCTGATACCCCGGATTGATGAGTTATTCGATCAGCTGGTGGGCTCGACCGTCTATTCGAAGTTGGATCTGAATTCTAGTTATTACCAGTTGAGAACTCGGGAAGGTGACATTCCCAAAACCGCATTTGGAACGCGTTACGGGCACTATGAGTTCACAGTCATGCCATTTGGACTGTGCAATGCGCCCACGGTGTTTATGTATTTGATGCACTGTATCTTTCGCGAGTACCTGGATCTGTTTGTGATTGTATTCATTAATTCCATCCTGGTGTACTCGAAGTCAAAAGCTGAGCATGAGATTCACTTGCGGTTAGTGTTGAACACGTTGAGGCAAAATCAGCTCTATGCCAAGTTCTCAAAGTGCGAGTTTTGGCTATCGTCGGTGGCATTTTTGGGCCATGTGGTGAGTGGAGCGGGCATTGCAGTGGATCCAGCGAAGATAAGGGCCATACAGGAGTGGCCACTGTTGTCTTCCGTGGCCGAGGTCAGGAGTTTCCATGGACTTGCGGGCTACTATAGAAGATTTGTGGAAAACTTCTCGAGGATTGCTTTGCCGCTAACCACATTGACGCGAAAAGATCAGAAGTTCGTTTGAACGCCAGAGTGCGCACGAGCTTTTGAAGAGCTGAAGATTCGATTGACCACGGCGCCGGTGTTGTCTTCGACATGTGGAACCGATGGATTTGTGATTTATAGCGATGCCTCAGGGAGCGGCTTAGGCTGCGTTCTTCTGCAGAATGGAAAGGTTATTGCTTATGGCTCACGGCAACTAAAGGTGCACGAGCGAAATTATCCCGTCCATGATTTGGAGCTAGCGGTGGTGATTTTTGCACTCAAGTTGTGGCGACACTACCTGTATGGAGTGAAGGTGGAGATCTATACAGATCATAAGAGCCTCAAGTATCTTTTGGAGCAGAAAGATTTGAATATGCGGCAACGAAGGTGGTTGGAGTTCCTTGGGGACTACACTTTCGAGATTCACTATACGCCCGGGAAGGGGAATGTTGTCGAAGATGCGTTGAGTCGGAGGGTTCCAGCGAGAGAGAATTGGTTACAAAGCCATGATGAACGTCTTATCCAGGAGCTGGAGGCGTTGGAGATTTATTGTGTTGACAAGAATTCCACTGCCACTGCATGTTTGAACTGGACTGAGGTGCAATGTGACCTTGCAGACCGAGTTCGACGGGCAACAGAGTTGGATGAAGATCTCTTATGCTATGTGAATGAAGGGCCAGAGGGCAAATTCACCTGGAATGACGGTCTTTTGCGAAAGGAGGGCCGTTTGTGCATCCCAAATGTGGGGAAATTGAGGGAAGAACTAATGTATGAAGCGCATTATACAAAGTATTCCATTCACCCCGGGAGCACAAAGATGTTCAACGATATGAAGAAGCTATTCTGGTGGCCAGGGCTCAAGAAAGATGTTGCCCTTTATGTCTCTAAATGCCAAACATGTGCGATGGTGAAGGCGGAATGCCAAAAGCCAGACGATTATTTGAAGTCACTGCCGATCCCAGAGTGGAAATTTGACGATATTTCCGTGGATTTTGTGCACGGGTTGCCAAGATCGCAGCGAGGAAATGATTCCATTTGGGTGATTGTTGACCGGCTAACGAAAGTAGCACATTTTCTCCGAAACAGACGGGATGATTCAGTTGAAAGTTTGGCAAAGTTATATGTTGACCAAATTATGCGGCTTCACGGTGTTCCTCGGAGCATCGTAAGTGATCGATATGGGTGATTCACGTCAAATGATTGGTGGCTCGTTCACCGACTGTTAGGCACGAAGTTAACTTTCAGTACGGCCTTTCATCCCCAAACGGATGGCCAAACTGAACGTACCAACAGAACCATGGAGGACATGCTCCGAATGTGCGCCCTTAACTTCGGCAAGAGATGGGATGATCATCTCTATATGGTAGAGTTTGCATATAATAACAGCTACCAGGCGAGCATTGGGATGACACCATATGAAGCTTTATATGGAAGGAAGTGTCGTACTCCCTTGGCTTGGGTAGAAGTGGGAGAAGCTCGGATTTCTAAACCAAATCAGGTTGATGAAGCAAACTCAACCATACGGACTATTCGAGAGAGATTGCTTATTGCTCAAGATCGCCAAGCGAAATACGACAACGCCAAGCACCGGAACGTGGAATTTGCGGTTGGCGATTGAGTCTACTTGAAGATCAAACCATTCAAAGGTGTCTCCCGGATTCGACGATTGAAAACGTTGAGTCCAAGGTATTTGGGTCCTTTTGAAGTGGTTGAGCGAGTTGGCGAAGCGACTTATCGGCTAGCTCTGTCGGCAGACTTGGGTGGATTACATGATGTATTTCACATCTCGGTGCTTCGGAAGGCCGTGGAAGATCCAGCTCAAGTGATCGCGGATGATCGTGTGTCGGTGGAGTATGGGCTAACAACGAGAGTTAGACAAATTCAGATCGAAGATCGAGCCGAGAAACAGTTGCGGAACTAGACGGTCGGCATGGTAAAAGTCCGATGGGATAACTGCGGCCGTGAAGACTTGACATGGGAGCGAGAGCAAACCATGCGAGAAGAGTTCCCCGAGCTGTTTATGTAATCTGAAAAGAGGATGTTGTAACATAAAATTTTGCATGTTGTAACATGTTTATTGTTGGTTACTGATTGCTTTCTTGTGTCTGAATTTCGAGGACGAAATTTCTTGTAGGAGGGGAGGATTATAACTGCCCAAATTTCTCCAACAGGAAATTTTTGGGTGACACGGCCTAGGACACGGGCGTGTCCCAGGGCGTATCAAGCTGGGGTCGACGAGTTGGCCGCGAAGTCGACGAAATTTGGAGTCGACGGTCGTCGAACAGTGGACACGGCCTGCGACACGGGCGTATCGCAGGGCGTGTCGAGACTGCGTCGACGATCGGCCTTGGTGTCGATGATTTTTCGCACGATTATGTGTCGAGAGGAGGCACACGGCCCAGGACACGGGCGTGTCCTCCACCGTGTCGTGTGCTCGACGACTTTTGCTCGACGATCGTCGAGTGTCAAGAAGTTGCACACGGCCTGTGACATGGGCCTGTCATAGGGCGTGTCAATTTGGGGCGACGAACTCAGCCTGATGAAGAGTTTCAACAGGGCGTGTCTTCGTGCCGTGTCTGGGAACAAAGCCTGGGACACGGGCGTGTCACAGGCCGTGTGAAGTCTCGGGTTGTTTGGGATTATTTTTCGCCCAGGCACACGGCCACATACACGGCCGTGTCGGAAGGCGTGTTGGGTGACACGGCCCATGACACGGGCGTGTCCCGTGGGCGTGTCATTGGTCTGGATAGGTCGGTTGACCACCGCTTGAGGCACACGGCCTGGGACACGGGCGTGTCACAGGCCGTGTCAGGTCAAAATCAGTATTTTTGGCAAAATCGTGGCCGTCCATTCCTTCAGCCTGTATCCAAAGGCTGAAAGGCCTCCAGCTTTCATTAAGGCCGTGAATGAGAAAGGATTTCTCATAGTGTATTTTGGCCTTCATCTTTCTACAAGCTTAGAGAGAGAAAGAGAGAGGAAGAAGGAGGAAGAAGGGGAAGGGCTGCTGGTGGTGGTGCTGTAGTTTACCGACGAGAGATCGGAAGCCGGCGTTGCGGAGGAAAAGCTCTTGTGATCCATTCAAGCTAGCTTTCCGGTCATGACACCGGAGCGGTCGTCAAGGGTAACGACTTTTCTTCCTAGCCATGTGAAGGCTTCCTTTTGTCTTATAGTTGTGATTCCGCCACCAAGAGGTGGCTGATTTTGGGAGTCTTTTGGGTGATTCATGAAATCCCCTTGCTGGCATATAGATCCGGAATTGGAGTACGGAATAGGCATACTATGTGAAGCCCATCTAGACAGGTTGGTCTGGATTGGTGATGTTGCATACGAACCGGAGAAGACTCCGTGATAAACGTGTAGTTTAAGGAGTGAACGGGTTATACCTGCGAAAAGGAGTAGCAGGGAGTACTGGAGTGGTAGTCCAGGAAAATAGCCATGTTATGTTTTTGGGTCCAACCTGTGAATGAGGCACAGGAAGTACTGGTGTGACCAGGAAAGAAAGGCCCTTTGTGATGCTTAATGTCGTAGGGTGTCCACCTGTGAAGCGAGTAACAGGAAGTACTGGCATGGTAGCTAGGAAAGACCCCTGACAATTGTGATTGTGCGGTGTCCACCTGTGAAGAGAGTCACAGGAAGTACTGGGAAGCACAGGAAAGACCCGCTGTTGTGCTAAGGGAATGGGTATCGAGAAATACCCAGGCTTGAATGCCAAGAACAGGATTGGTGAGAACGACCCGCGCCTTTGATATAGCCAAGAGTACGATGTACTCGGAGAAGGCAAGGCGATTTAAGCAACGGGGGGGTGGAGGATCCGACCTGTGCTATGTCCGTCTGACGTGAGACCAAAAGGTGCGGTCTGTTGGAGCGCATAGCAAGAGTCTTCAGCCTGCGCGCCATGACACAAGGGGGGCTACGGGCCATCCTGGTGTAGGAAGACTATAAAACTCCGGCTGCACGTCATGGAGTAAATGCTCAAGAGATTTACCGTTGGGTGGTTACCCTGATATGGTGGTGGGCAAGAGTTTTGTCAGTACACCAAGAATGTGCCCTGAGTGCACGGACTGTTGGGCCGGGTGGCGAACGGTTGTGATGGCTTGTGTGCGTGAAAGCACATTTTGATGAAATTATTGCCATACTGTGTTATATGATATGCCTGCAGGGAAGAATACCGCTGCCCCGAGAGAAGAGTTAGGGTCGTTATAATTTGTTCAGCTGAATGCTGACCGTTGCTTTTGTTTGCCACCGTTGGTGGATTGTTCCTGTACAGGTGATGGAGAGCCAAGCGGGACCCGTAAAGGCTGATGTTCATGCTGCTGTAGCTGCTACTGCTGCTAGACCTTGAAGGCTAAATGTGTTGCTTTTGTGTGTTTTCTTTTCTTTGTGGCCGGCCTGCGCGCCAATCTGTTTAGACCACTGTGTGAAAGCCATGTGCGGCCATAAGGCCAACTCTTTTACTTGTTGTAAGACATTCGTATATTGTATAAAATGTGGAGTTTTATATTTGGGCATTCATGAGGAGTTCAAGTTGTAGTCTAGGCTTCCGCTAGAATGCTTTGTGATAGGTGCGATGCGCGACTCTGGTATCATCATGTACCTTCACCGCCTGTTTTGTGATATATACTGTGGGGCCCCGGCCGGACCTTCTAGAATATGTCATATGAATGGATGGGGTTGTTACAGCAAGAGGAACACCCATTATTTCAATTATCACATACTTAAAGTAAAGAAATTAATGTGACCAAATGATCCGGCAAAAATCTGATTTTTTGTCACTGCCCATAATATGTCATATTAAATCTTTCGAAATTTTTTTGTAATTTTTGGGAGTCTTTTACCTAGAGAAATATTTATAAATTCAGTGGTGAACTTTATGTATTACTGAAATATGTACGGTTAATATTATTTGGAAAATTGTAAATCTCTAGCTAGACCATTTTAGTAGCAATATAGATCTCTTGAAATTTTCTTGAAATTTTTGAATGAATAATGTATGTACTTACTATGTTAAGTGACACTTTAGACATAATTTTCACATGTGGAAATTATGTAAAATTATTTATGGAAGATCTTGAAATTCTATCCAATAACTTACTTTATCAATATATAACACTGGTGATTTATCTAGAACAAGTGGATCTCTTAAAATAATACTTCATAGGTAAACGGACATATGTTATACATTTAAATAATTTTTATTTATCGAAAAATTAAATAGAAAATTTTTGAAATTCTGATGATCCATTTTTTTACATGATAAACCTCTGGTATAATTTTGGATTATTGGGGAAAAGGAATTAATTGTTACTTCTGTAAGATATTAACTAGTTCATTTTGTGTGATGGTCTGTGTTTAACAAAATAATGAACTAGGGAATAGACCATCAAAATCACACGAGAATTGAATGAAATTTGGAAATAAATAGTAGGCCATAATTTATATCATCTGTTGAAACCGAGAATTCGGTCTCTAGTGGAGTTCATTCTTGGGGAAGTGGTGATCACACACTTACTTCTCTCCTGCAAGCCAAATAACAAAAAGAAAATGGTACTAACCCAAGGACTCGGCGTGGAGGTCCCACCACACACCCAGAAGATCTTAGAGCGCTTCGACTCCTTAGCCAAAGGTCGAGCCAAGGCTACCTTAGAAAGCACAAGAAGATCAGAACGCCAGTAAGCATGCCTTCGAAGGTGCCCCATTGGGTCTATTTATAGTTTTCTGGTAACTTTCTGCCAACAAACAAACTCCGCTATTTTGAACAGCTATGTGCAGCCCAACTGGGTCTGCTAACAGCGTAACCCCACTGTTCTAACAAGATATGTGCACCCATGGCAAGGGCACAGAGTTAATTTTGACTCTGGGACCCACTGGGCAGGTTTCAAGGATTTGGAGGTCGGCTCGCCACAACTCGCCATCTGGCAGAGGCAGATGCAACCTGGCTCCTACAGCTTGCCTTCGCTCCTTTGGCGAGCATGAGCCAGGCCGTCGTAGTGCGTCAACCGTTGTTCTGAGGCAGGCTGGCGACAAGGTCGCCTACGGGAATGCGGGCTGAATGGATCGGCTCGCACAGCTCGCTCAGCTCGCTCGCTTAGCTTTGGAGAGAGCGAGCTGGCCGTTCTGAGTTCTCCCACATGCTGTCCTGGCGCGGGCAGGTTTTCTTGGACCGCTCACCTGGCTTGGTGGACCCACTCGGCGAACATAGGATTGTACATAATCCACGCTCTTTTTGAGATTGGCTAAGCTCAGAAAGAATCATCCAACCCATATTTTCGATGAGTGCTTTGCTGAGCTGGAGTGAAGCTTTTGGTGGGTCCCACCATCATGCTATAAATATGTCATCAGACCTTTGGAAAAATCCCGCATTCTTCTAGCCTTCTCAGTGAGCTGTAGCTGAAAGATGCCAGTGTCCGAGGAGATGCGAGTTCGCCTAGCAGCCGCGAGGGAGGGCACTAGTGAGGAGGCTCTTGATGTCGCACCATGGTTGGCGCGCGAATCGCTCGACCCCCACTTCAGGCGGATAAAAGGAAAAATCGGCAGGCGGTCTCCTACAAATGACCTCCCGGGGTCCAGCTCGGCGTCCGGTGCCGATATCGTGCAAGAGTTATGCGAAACGAAAAACCTGATTCGTCCCTTTGCCTCTGATTCCTTTTTCCGCAGGTGACTCCCCGCGAAGGCGAAGGCGGCGGAGGGGAGTGGAGCCATTCCCTACCGCTGATAACCGAGTGGGTCGCCAGCCCTTCAGGCCAGTGGCACACACCTCAGGAGATTTCTCAGTCGCCAATGCCCCCTGGGACTGGGGAAATCCTTCACTGTTCTTGAAGGAGGGCTCTTTTAGGGCCATTCGAGCTCCTCCCATCCCTCTACTAGTGAGGGCGATGTGCCTACCCCGGTGAGCTTGTACTTGTGCCTGTTGTTTACCGCTCTCTCCTTCTGACCTTTCCCTTTATAGGCTTTAACGTGATCTCCTCCTCTTATGTCAACATGAGCGAGGGGTATTCGCCTCCCCTTGTTACAGATTACATTTTGGAGTACCTGGGCGACCTGATAAGTGCTAAGGGGATGAAGAAGTAGGTGACGCGGATATTTCAAAAATACACTCTATTTCTATAGGAGGTTTTCAACAGGGTAGACAAGGACAAGGCTGTGGAGGAAGTGCGATTCACCGTTCTAGAGGGAGTGAGGCGTCCAGCTCACAGGGACGGAGTTACTTCAACGAGGGTGCACATCACGCGGGCCGAGGAGCGGCTTAGGCATGACACAGAGCAGGTCGACCTGGCCCAGCAGGAGATGTTGGCAGTTCGTGAGTACCATTATCCTCGCGTGTCGCCCCGATTTGGGATGCAGAGGAGGGGCTGGTGGAAGTGGATCCAGTACTGAGCCGCCTGCCCCCTCCCCGCTATTGATCGACAGGCCAAGGTGCTTCCGCATCCTAGATCAGTTCGCGTAGTTGGGTCACTAACTTTCTTTTCTTGGGGCATATTAATCTGTTTGTAATAATCTGAGACTTTCTCACCCTCCAATGGGCTTAATGTTTGTTGCGTGTTACTTTTATTGTGTTGCTGCTTAGTTTTATTTTGGTGAATGTGGATGAAGAGCTCTAGCTTGCCTACCCCTTCTTTAAGTGGGCACGAGATTAATGAACCAGCTCACCCATTAAGTGTTGGTTCCATTGCCCATAATGTTCCCTAGATTAGATTTGAAGTGACATCTCCATCAACACTAAGAGCAAAGTTGTATTTTATGTTGTTTAAGCTCATCATGTGCAAGATGTTTAAAGGAACATGTCTAGACAGGTTATCTAAGTGATGTGATAGGTGGTCACAAAGTAAAGATGCTGGAAAGGCAAGAAGTAGCCTAAGTGTCCAACTCAGGTAACCTCTTACCTATGTTGTGAGCTAACAGAAATATGTTTAAGTCCATAGTCGTTGAGTGATGAAGACACACACAACGCCATACATCAAAAGGCTATGAGTAGAACTCTGTTCATGAATTCGTCGAACTGAGTTAAGAGTTCGTCGAGCTGAGCTCACCATTCGTCAAGCTAAGTCCAGAGTTTGAGACTCTGAGTTCGTCAAACTCAGTTTAGAGAATTCGTCGAACTGAGTTTATAGTTCGTCGAGCTGAGCTCGCCATTTGTCGAACTCAGTTCAGTTAGCTGAACTAAATTGCAGAAAGGTTTTTCTAAGGAAAAAAAATGTTGAGTGATGAAGATACACTCAACGCTCTCAACCCTAGAGAAGCTCAATGCGAAAGCGCTGAGACTGTTGAGAAGAAACCGCTGAGAAAGAAGACAGTCTCGGCTGACAAGAAGAAAACTTTGAGACCATTGAGAAGAAACCGCTGAGATAGAAGACAGTCTCAGCTGAGAAGAAGAAAATGTTGAAACATCTAGACAGGAGTTAGTCTAAGAACAACCGCTGAGAGAAGTATTATTCTCAGCACAACTGCTAAGACAAGTGTTGGTCTCAGCACATCCGCTGAGACAAGTATTTGTCTCAGAAGAGAACAAGAAAGCGCTGAGACAGTTAAGCAGAAAAATGGTTAAGGCAAAATGCGTTGTGTGGAGGTTGCTCACTCAACGTTGTCGACACCTAGTGATGACAGAATCTTGTCTAAGGAGTTTGGCATTGAGTGATGATCACACACTCAACGCTAAGTAGCAGATAGCTGATAAAGCAAGTTGGTGTTGAGTGAAGCTAAATCACTCAATGCCTAGAAATGGTTTTATATTCTAAATAGTTTGGCGGTGTGAAGGTTACTCACTCAATGCCATGAGACAGTAAATCTATCTATGTGTTTTGGCATTCAGTGATGCTTACTCACTCAATGCCTATGGTAATGGTGTTTGATTTTTGGCTAAGTCCATAGCTGATGACGTCAGCAAGTTGACAAGTCAACATATTTCAAATTAGTGGCGTGATGGCTACAGTACACGACAAATGTTACCGCAGACCTACTGTATGACAGTTGGCATTAAATTAAAGTTGTTGTTGGACATTAATTATGTGGGGCCCACTTCTCAAGAGCTGTTGGGTCAAAAATCAATAAAAGAAATGAGGCGTATAGAGGAAAAAATACTTGAGGGGAAACATAAATCAAGTTAGTTCTTCTTCTCCACCATTGTTATGGAGCTGAAGAACAGAAAGCTCAAGTCTTCAATACAGAGAGCAAGTTACCTATTGGATCAAGACCTTCAACAACAAGACTGCTGGTGCCATTCTCACCTGCACCAGTAAGCTAGTTTAGAGTATTTTCTCTGAGGGAAAAGGTAGCAGCTAAGGGCCTACCCTTGCTGCAGGTTCTTCACAGTTACAACAACACAAGCACCTGAAGATCTTTATCTGGAAGCTGTGAAGAGAAGAAAGCTTGAAGATGCTGAAGGAAGACTCAGCGAACTATTCCTCAGGAGTCAAATCTAGGGCTAAATCACCTCAGCCCAGGAAAGGAGCAAGAGGCAGAGCTATTCTACACTGCAAAGTTAGAGCTGTGATTTTCTAAGCTCAGTTAGCAGCAGTTAGCTGCAGTAACTTCACTTACCAGAAAGAAAATCCCTGGAGCTGTGAAGAAGTATTTTGGTCTGAGCTTCAGTCTCAGTTCAAGAAGTGGAAGAACATTGCTCTGCAAGTAACTTCCAGCACAAGTAATTATTTGTTGCTGTGGAAGTAGTTAGGACTAAGTATATCTTAGTTCAATGAAGGCAGACTCAGGAAATAAATTCTTGTAGTCATTGTTGGACTGAGTCTATCTCAGTCAAGAAGCTTGAAACAGAGAAATATCTCTTATGTCAAGAATATCCATCAAGCCACCTTTCATCCTATAGGATTCAGTTTACCTGAATCTGAGTTGTAGGTGACTATTTGTCACTGAGCTGTAGGTGCCCTGCTGGGGTACTGAGGTAGGATCCAAGTGTTGATCTGAGCTGTAGGGCTTAATTGCCTGAGGTAGGGGAGTGTTGCTCTCTGAGTGTCGGGCCTTTGTTCCTGTGGTTGGTGAAAAGACTGTGACTGAGCTGTAGGTGCCTGGAGGGGTACTGAGATAGGTACCTGGAGGGGTACTGAGTTGTAGGAGTGTTGGAGCACTCTAAGAGTAGGGCCTTATTCCTGAAGTTGTAGGGCTGAAAATACTTAGCTGTAGGCCTTAGAGATAAGGATGAGGTAGGTGGATTGCGAGTCACTAAGTGTATGAGCACTGCAGAGATCTTAGGTAGTATCCTTTATGGATCTGAGGTAGGGATATCCTCCCAGCCTGAGTGTAGGGCTTAACAGCCTGAGATAGATGGTCTGCTGACCACTAAGTGTAGGATTTTGTGGCTGAGAAGTGTGTCTTAGAGGAGACTTGGAGATCCTACGAGATCTGTGTTGTAAGCTCTTAGGAGACGTTTGGTGGAGTTTATGCCTAGTCCAACAAATTAGTTGGACAGGTGGGAAGGAAAGTGGATGTACCCAATTGGGGAACCACTATAAATCTCTTTGAGCTTTTCTGTGGTTATTTTTTTCTTACTTACAGGTGTTAAGGACAAGCTCAAGATCATCCTAAGCTGAAAAAAAAAACAACAAGATATTATAAAGAAACCAAAAGATAGTCTGAAAGATATAAATAACCTTTTCACACCCCCTCTAGGTGATTTAGCTATCCTTGAAACATAGAATTTTATCTATACTCGGCGGGAGCGAGCCGGGTGCCCGCAGATCGCGAGCCTAAGCGGCCTGCCCACTGTTTCTGGCGGGTGTAAACTGTAGCTCGACCGTCCCTTGGGAGGGTGCGGGTAAGCGTAGCTAGCTGCCGAATGTGTCTTTGTGGCATATTAGTGAGCTGACATAAATCTGCGGTGGGTCTAGGAGTCGAAGTGTCTGGGCTCAACTTGCTATCCGCACTTTTCCCGCCAGTGGAATATTTTCCCGCCCTTTTCTTTCTATAAATAGGCCCTGTCGATCCTTTCTCACCCACCGCATTTAAGACTTCCACTTCTTCTCTGCTTCCTATGAATCCAGACTCTTTAGCTTCCTGTGAGAACTACTTTGTCACGCTTAGCATGTTTCCCGCGAGATAGGTGGTGGTAACGGTGATGCGGATGGGCAGAGCAAGTGTACCTGGACCTTCTCCGAGCACAACTTTTCCCATGCCGCCATTTCTGAAGGCGAGTTATTCGATTCCATAGGCGACTACATAATGCCAGGCTTCGTGGCGAGGCGACCTGGGGATACAGAGATGATCAACGACCTCTCAGGAGAGGAGCTCGCCATCGCCACGGTGCATTTCGAGGAGAGTCTCCCACTCTCCCTTTGGCCGGAGGACTGCCAAATATTGAAATACTTCAGGGTCTTCCCCAACCAGATGACCCCTAACTCCATCACTGTGGTGATTAGGTTCGTGTGCTTCCTACGGCAAGAGCGGATCGAGTTCAGCCTCGCGGTTTTTCGAAGCTGTTCTCCTTCCGGCCGAACAAAGACGGGACCGCCTACTTCTCCAGCATCTACGTCAAGGTGCGAGAGACTGTCAACAAGAGCCACAATTAGATAAACAAGTTTGTTTTTGTCAAGGGGGACTTCATCAACCTCCCTTTCTGATGGCGACAATGTCCCTCCATGCGTTCGTGATGACATTGCGAATGTGGTCGTTGATCTCCGCCTCAGAAAATTTGATGATTGTGACGACTGTTGCCACAAGCTCGAGGATGGGATTTCTACCACGACGCCCGCCGCCATCGCTGCTACATGTTTTGGACAACATCCGCTGCCGCCATTAAATGAAATATATAATTATAAATTAAATAATTATAATTATATATTTTATCAATTATTATTTTTTGCAATTTCTATTTAATGCATTTTTTTAATTTAAGCATTTTTGTTTCCAATTATTTCATTATTGTTTTAATTTCATGTAATGATGGGTGCCAATAACCATGAAGATTATTTAATTTCATGCATTTAAATTTTGTATTGTTTTTATGATGGCTGTATATAACCATCATAGTTTCATTTTGAATTTTAAATTGGAGGAGATGGAGTGGTGTAGGTTATATATAGCCATGTTATGAAGAATTTTAGTAGAGAAGAATGAAAAATTTAAACCAAGAATTAAAAATTTGAATTTTCCCCCTCCTCTCTTTCTCGCCCTTTGAGAAAATTCATGTCCCCCCTTCTCTTGCCCCCTCTCTTGGCTGTCGGCCTCCTCCTTCTCTCCCTCTTAGTGGTTCGGCCACTTCCTCTTCCCTCCTCGTCCTCCTCCTCCCTATTTTCGGCCTCCCTTTTACCCCTCTCCAAGTTTGGCCCTTTCATTCTCCTTGAACCTCTCGCCCAACCTCTCCTCCCCTCCTTGCAAAATCGGCCACCCCCTCTCTTTCCTCCCTCTCCACCACACAACTCGAGCACCCAACTCCATCAAAAAAATAACCGACTAGCACCTCCTTCCACTTTGGCAATATTCTCCACCTCAACTCTCTCTCTCTCTCCTCTCCAAACGATTTGCAACAAGCAAAGGTGACTTTCTCCCCCTTAAAGGAATTAGGCATAGCCTGGGATCTCCCTCTAGGATTCGGCCAACCCATCATCTTACCCTTGAAGATTTTGGCCAACCAAGGAGTTCAATATTGATGGATTTCGGCCAAGGTGCAAGGCCCTCTGTGGTTTCATGGAACAATCTCCGACATGAAGGAAGAAAGGAGGACGAGTTTCTCTCCATTCGGCGCGACTCCGGCGGATCCGTAGAAGAGCGAAACTTTAAATCAAAATCATCTATTCTGATTGGGGTAATGAAATTTCCACCTTTGAGCGTCTCCCTGTAAATTAATCTTGTGGTGGTTTTATTTTGGTGTTGATTTCGAAACTTTTGAATTTATCCTAATTTTTTTTTATCCGAACGACTTTGTTTTTTTTCTTTTGATCATTTATATTAGTGAGAATTGTCGGACCTACTTTTCTTTTTGTTGGTAGAGATCTACCATTTTCCGAATCGTTTAATTTTGGTGGATCTCTTTTGGTACAACACAGGCTCGAACAGATCGGGTCGGTCCATTTCGCTTGAGAGAATATTGATTCATCGCCTCTATTTGATCTCTTAGGGTGTAGCGAACCCAGGTGTTAGCATTAGATTGATATTATTGAGAATTGGGTGTGCTGCGTTTAAATTGTGCGAGCGTAAAATTGGAACATGTGAGAACAATTTGGTGTCATTTGTCCGTTGTTGTTCGTCAGGAGACGTAGCCTGCATCAATTTTGTATCAGAGAGAGGTTCACGTCAATTTTCTATTTGGCATCCTCCACCTCTTGACTTGTTCGTCGACACGCACTTGTCTTGCAGTTTATTTATCAAAATTCAAAAAAACAATTTCTGGTATGCCAATAACGGCCTAAAATTTTTATTTTTATCCCAAAAAAGAATAAAAAAAATTTGTTAATAATCTTCATATTATTTTCAACAAGAAAATCAATAAAATATATATTGCCTTCATTATTTAGCGGGCACAATTCCATCTCTCTTAGATTATAAGGGTCAGAATCCTTATTTCATTGCATGTGCACACGACCCAAATCGAGTTTTCTCTCTAATTCTCACTTAACATGGCCTATGATGTTTATGCGTCCCATTTTGACTATTTGTATGATAAAGTCATGGCTAATCACAGCCCAGCCGTGCCTACATACCATAGGAATTCCAACCATCCCCACACATATCCTACTTATGATGGTTTAGGGTGTCCCCAAATTTTTATAGACTGGCTTAAGGGGATAAAATTTATTTTGATTGCCACATATGGGACAACCACTAAAAGGTTGTCATCGCCCGAGAGCGGTTAGTAGGTCAAGCCCGTGTGTTTTTGTTAAACGAAGACCGTCGTGTTGGTACCTATCAATATGTTTGGCCGCACATGCGTAGCTTACTTGCGGATAAATTTGACCCCAACTACCTTCGTACTAATAGCACTATAACCGTTAGAAAAAATAGTTATGACGCTAGATCCCCACCTGACCATAAGAGTAACATTTTCCATCAGAATAGACCCTTTCCACAGGTTGGTAAAGTTACCCATAGCATACCTGCACCCACCTATGGATGAAAGGAAAAGGTGAGGTCCCCTATCCATAGTTCTATACAAGTGACTACTAGGACTGCCATGAGCCCGCGGGGTGAGAGTAGTCCTATATGTAGGGGCAGACAGACGATTTTGACATGTGAGTCTGGTGGCATATCTAATCTTGGTGCTATTGTGCGTCCTATTCTAAATATGCCCGTAGTCCCTTTTGAGTCTCCCCCTGAGTTGCATGATCTAGTCGTTGACTCTCCTGAATATTTTGAGACAGTGTCTATGACAGATCCCACCACTAAGGGAAAGGATGATTCGACTGATGATTTTAGTGACGATTACGAGCTTGGATATCCTAGTGATTTGGAAGATGATGTATGTGATAAACATATTGCGATCTGTGAGAATCCAATTGCCTATTACATGTCTTGCTAGTGTTTTGACTGATTACCCTATTATTGAGTGCCCACTCCAGGCTACGATCCACATCGTGATAGAGCATACGATTACACCTACTGAGAATGTATCTGAGTCATCTGAGGAGCTCGAGAGTGAGGATTTCCATAGTGTTATTATGGATGATTTGCCTTATGAGGTGTAACATCCCTGTACAACCCCGTAGCCGGGCGAGTGGGACCCTCCCCAAATGCCAGCCTAGAGGTGTGTTGTGGGCGACGAGTCGGTGCGACTCCGTTTGAGGACGTGCGGGATTTATTATATATATATATATATAAATTCTAAGCACGCGCACATAAATCCTCCGCACGCACGCACGAGGACCCGCACGTCCTCAAACGGAGTCGCACCGACTCGTCGCCCACAACACGCCTCTAGGCTGGCATTTGGGGAGGGTCCCACTCGCCTGGCTACGGGGTTGTACAATCCCATTTCCAACTAGACCCCTAAGAGTGGTTTTGGCCATGACTAGGTCATGACAAAACCCTAGGAAGCCAGAAATGGGCCAAGAAATAGAAGGTCAAGATGAGGATCACCATGGTCTGCCTATGGCACAACCACATCACCCAACCTAGGGTTTGACCTTAGGGCTTCACCATGACTCCATGACCACACCACAACATCACTAACCCATTAGAGGGTCCACTAGAGCCTTAAGGGTCCATTGGAGTCAACCACAGGTGGCCAATTTGATATAGGACCACTTTAGGCCTAAATTGGGCAATGTGCCCTAACTAAGGGTAGGAGCCCTAGTAAAGCCCAAATAACCCTACCATGGACTTCCTAGACCTAACGTGGGGTCAATGGGTATTTAAGGACCCAAGAAGGGCAGTCCAAGAGGTTAAGTTGACCAAAGTCAACTCTGACCCTAAATAGGTCAAACTGGTCTATATATGGTCAACTGACCTTCCCCAAGCCAAGTGGACCCCACCCAAGCCCACCTAACCCTATAGTGAGGTCAATGGGTCACCTAGGACCCATTGGGGTCCACCCAAGAGGCTAAGTTGACCAAAGTCAACTTTAACCCTAAATGGGTCAACCTAACCGACATTGGGTCAAACTAACATACACAAGGGCCAATTGAAGTTACCTTAGCCAAGTGGACCCCACACATACTCTCATAACCCTAGTGAGAGGCCAATGGGTCACCAAGGACCCATTGGGACCAATCAAAAAGGCTAAGTTGACCAAAGTCAACTCTAGCCCTAAAATTGTCAAGTTCCCTACCTAAGGGTCAAGTGACCTCCAAGGGGCCAAGACAACCCTACCTAGGCCTTAGGGGAGTCCAATGGGTCACCAAGGACCCATTAGGGGCAAGCTCAAAGACCAAATTGACCAAGTTCAACCCTAGCCTAAGTTTGGGTCAAGCTAGCCCAAATGGGCTAACTCAAGCTCATGCCCAATTCTCTTGGGCTAACCTTGCTTGGATTGGTGAAATAAACATGTGGGCTGCCTTAGGGTTAGGTAGGAGTCAAAAATTCAGATTGGTGAATGGGAGAGAGAAAGTGCTTCAAAGGGAAGAGAGAAAAAGAGAAGAGAAGAAATGGAGGAAGACTTGGGCTCATCCTTCCCCTTCCCCAAGCTTCCCCAACCTCCCATTCAATTCCCTAAGACCAGAGGAGTGCAACCAGCTACCCATTGACTGGTTTGAGCCACGTTTTTCCCCCTACCTACCATGGCCGCCAAGCTTGACCAAGAGCCAATAATGGCAAATGCATTTCCAGCCACCTAACACCCCTTCTCTTCATTTTAAAAGCTTCACTGGACTCCAAGGAATCAATCCCACCCCTTACCCGAAGGAGCCAGAGCTATT
Organism: Platanthera guangdongensis; assembly: GCA_039583875.1. Taxonomy (NCBI): domain Eukaryota; kingdom Viridiplantae; phylum Streptophyta; class Magnoliopsida; order Asparagales; family Orchidaceae; genus Platanthera; species Platanthera guangdongensis. Next base: position 82,001,979 of record CM077159.1, read on the forward strand.
CACTGTGTTGTTGTAGAAATCCGACCACCACCACCACCAAAAATGGCGTCCCGGCGATCGGCAAGGATTCAAGCCACCAAAAAGGTCCTCCTCCACTTCTTCATCCATGGATAGATCATAGAAATGCTTAGGTCCAAGGTCCGGGCTAAATTGAGCCCGATCCAAGTTCAAAATTTCATGGTTTTTCCGAAATTTTTCACCTCTCGGGTTCGCCGGAATAGTGATCTCCAGCGGCCGTGCCGCCGCCCGGCGATAGCCCCCACCTCAACGAAGGTGGTGGCGGCGATTGCCGGCCGGGGAGGTGGCCGGATCGCCGGCGGTGGCATTTGGAAATTGCTCCAGGCAGGAGGAATCCGGACCGTTGGCTGAATGTAGAAGACAAACGGATGCCATCCACCGCTGCTTCAAGATTCGTGCTTTAATAACTTTAAACTTTAGGTATAATTAATTTGGTTAATTCAAAATCTGTAACAATGTTACTATTTAATGTTTTAATTGTTTACAAATAGATAGAGGCACTGTATGAGAAAGTGGTCAACAAATGAATTGTACCCCTTTGAGTCTAATTTATTTTAAAATTAGTTTGAACCACTTTGGGTGCATGGGTTGACCAGGGCACCCATTTTGGTGGGGCCTACACATAGGGATAGGCAGAAATTCAATTGAGTGCCCACACTTTATCTTTGATCCAAATGAGCTGTAATTTTGGCAGGGAGTCAATGTAGACCATATCTAGGAGTACACCAAAAATGGGAATTTTTGGGGACAATATTTCTATAGTTTTGGAAATTATTTAATTTCTCTATGATAATTTAGTTAGGTGGTCTAATGACCTCTGAACCCTCCCAAATTTTGGTGAGTGGTCCCTGGGCTCATGTTATGTATTTGTATAAAGGTTCACCTAATTTGGATGTGTTTTGAATAGGTATTGACCCAACCATAACTTTACCTTAATAAGGGTATTTTGGTCAAAAAGTGCACTTTGGTGTTTTGAGTGGCCAAATCACCTCAACAAAGGATGAAATTTGGGCCACTGACTTGTTATGGCATTTAGCACCTCTCCATAGAATGTGGGGTAGAGTGGAATTGATTTGCCCTAAGTTTCCTAGGCTAAACCCTAAGGAAGGACCTTTGTGCCTTGTGAAGGGCATGAGTCCTAAACACCTTGGATGAACTTCAAATTTTGTATGGAGGGTCCTAGGGTATATAAAACCCTCTGGTAAAAATCTTAAATAATTTTGAAAAGGGTAGGGTCCACAAAACCCTAACCCTAGCTTAGGTCATAAAACTTGTAGTGCTAGTTTAGGTTAGCTAAACTCCTTGAAATATAATAAAATTTGGGTAGTGTGGGAATAAGTATATTTTGAGCCTCTGGTAATTTATTTGGGAAGTTTTGATCAATATTTGTAGCACTTCATTTGTAACCAATAGGATTGGCCTAATTAATAATTTGACTATTGTGATTTCACTGCCCATTGAAAGGTCATGAAAATTTGGCAAAGGTAGGTTTAGACCATATTGATCATATATGAGTTTTAATAGAATTTTTGGATACATAATTAGGGCATCTACTTCACAAGTGCATTACTTTGGTTACATACTAAATAATTCTTACAAGAGCTCAATACTTGTTGAACAATTATGAAACTTGATACATAGTGTTCCTAGTTCATCATTATCATGTGAGAATTTGTTTGGAAATTTGTGATGGATAATTAGTATACTTTGTTCATTAACCCATAAACTTGGAATTTTATGAGAAAATCAAGTATAGCCTTATTATTAAATGATAAATTATGAAACTTGATCTAGAGTATTTATATGCCATCATAACCATCCTTGAATTTTCTCTGAATTTTTGGAGGTATTATTGCTGTAAAATCTTTTAAAATGACTTATTATGAGATATATTTGAAATTACAATTAAGCGCCTAAACCTTGCTGAAAAATTGGAAGACTTAGGCTTTAGAGTTGATTATTCATTTTGTAATTAACATAAATTTAGTGGATTATTATCCTATCTGAAATTGGTACTTCATGTTCAAACTTGGTCAATTTGGTCTTTGAGCTTGCCCCTAATGGGTCCTTGGTGACCCATTGGACTCCCCTAAGCCCTAGGTAGGGTTGTCTTGGCCCCTTGGAGGTCACTTGACCCTTAGGTAGGGCACTTGACAATTTTAGGGCTATTGTTGACTTTGGTCAACTTAGACTTTTTGATTGGTCCCAATGGGTCCTTGGTGACCCATTGGCCTCTCACTAGGGTTATGAGAGTATGTGTGGGGTCCACTTGGCTAAGGTAACTTCAATTGGCCCTTGTGTATGTCAGTTTGACCCAATGTAGGTTAGGTTGACCCATTTAGTGTTAAAGTTGACTTTGGTCAACTTAGCCTCTTGGGTGGACCCCAATGGGTACTAGGTGACCCATTGACTTCACTATAGGGTTAGGTGGGCTTGGGTGGGGTCCACTTGGCTTAGGGAATGTCAGTTGACCATATATAGACCAGTTTGACCTATTTAGGGTCAGAGTTGACTTTGGTCAACTTAACCTCTTGGACTGCCCTTCTTGGGTCCTTAGAGACCCATTGACCCCACTTTAGGTCTAGGAAGTCCATGGTAGGGTTATTTGGGCTTTACTAGGGCTCCTACCCTTAGTTAGGGCATATTGCCCAATTTAGGCCTAAAGTGATCCTAGATCAAATTGGCCACCTGTGGTTGACTCCAATGGACCCTTAAGGCTCTAGTGGACCCTCTAATGGGTTAGTCATGTTGTGGTGGGGTCATGGAGTCATGGTGAAGCAATAAGGTCAAACCCTAGGTTGGGTGATGTGGTTGTGCCATAGGCAGACCATGGTGATCCTCATCTTGATCTTCTATTTCTTGGCCCATTTTTGTCTTCCTAGGTTTTTGTCATGACCTAGTCATGGCCAAAACCACTCTTAGGGGTCTAGTTGGAAATGAGATGTTACAAATCCCAATAAACAAATCAAAGATTTCGTCCCCGAAATCAAGGTTAAGACTACGGGAATTTCTACCGAAGAAAAGAAACTTGTAACATCCCATCATGACGCCATGTTTGATAAATTAGGTTTAAAGGGAAACCTAAATCGATGACCAATTCGCCTAATTGGCAAACCAAGATCCCAATAAACAAAAGATTAGCCTCTACTCTTCCTCGAGCAGCCTTACTAGTTTAAAGTAGGAAAACAAATTAAGCAGCGGAAGCAAGGTCCTGGGTTCGAGACCCAGTGGCAACAACCTACCGTGCTGATAAACAGGCCGGAGAGGGGTTGGGGTGCATGGCCTGCAGGCTTGAATGTGAAAGGCTGACTACCAGTGGTGGGCCCGGGTCTGGACCCTGGTAGGCCGGCGGTGCCAGTGGGTTCCCATGGGATGGGCCTGGACCGTTACAATTTGTAAGACCCACTTTTTTTTCTTTTTAAAACGCCGGGGTCTTAGGCCCAGATTGTAAGACCCCCTTTTTTTTTCTTTTTAAAACACCGGGGTCTTAGGCCCAGAACCGTCGCTTTGCGGTGACACCTTCGCACCCAGGAAGGTTACCACTACAAAACGCCGATCCTGCCGGCCAAATCGATCGCAACTGTAGCAGAATAGTAAAGCAAGTCCACAGAAATCACGTATATATGTAAATAATCTCCACGAAGGGAGTGTCCACAGATACACAGAAATATAAGATCTTGCGCTCATGCCCAGTACATCATGTCCTCACTACAAATCTCTCAACGCGGAATCAAACTAATATAACTACTAGTAGCGGTCAGGACTCACAGTCCTTGCCGTCTGAACTCCAGAACTAGACTGCCTGATCTCCAAGTGTGCCGACCTCTAGGGCTGCTCCTCCATGCTGGGCTCCACGGTCCCCTAAAATGATGTGGTTCGAAAACCGTTAGTCTAAAAGACTAAGTCCTATCATCCTCCTCCCCTTCCCCCATGGCCCCTAGGCACCGAGCGGAGAGGAAGAAAGGGGAGGACTTGAAGGTGGAGAGTAAATAAGAATCAGATGGCAGTGGACCTATACAAGCAATTTTTATAGTACATGTGGCAGTAAAGCATAATATGAAAAATAACCTTAACTTATACGGAACGTATAAGCAAGGGATCTTTTACAGGGCTCCCATCGTATAAAAAGTCTGAAAGATATAATACCTAAACACCTAGAGGGGGGGGGGGTGAATAGGTGACCTAATTCTTTTTTAAACTTTAATGGCAGCAATCAGTTATAACACAGAATCTACTCTACTTTTGCAATCACACAGCATACACAGCAAAGCACAGCACAGCAGACACAAAGTTTTATAGTGGTTCCCCAAGCTTTGGGTACATCCACTTTCCCCCTTCGCCTATCTAGCAGTGTACTAGATTCGGCCAAACTTCACCACTGTCTCAGAACCCAAACTGGTTCCTACACCTCAGGCCCAAGGCCCTACAACTCAGCTTTTCCACAAAGCCTACACTCAGCCACAAAGGCCTACACTCAGCCAACAAGACCTACACTCAGCCACCAGGGCCTACACTCAGAGATTTCAATCTCCTACACTCATTCTCTCAAGCCCTACCCTCAGCCTTTATAATTACAGGCTTACAAAACACTCAGATCCAAAGGATCCTACAAGATAAAAATGAATTTACAATTGTTAACTCAACAACTCAGAAACAAGAGAGGGAAGTTGAGAGTTTCTTGATGAGTTCTTGAAAGAACTCAGCTGAATTCAATCTGACTTAGCTTTCTTCAAAGCTTCTTGAAAGTAGAACTCAATTAGATTGACTCCTTCTGCAGTTGATCCTTGACCTCTGCTTCTTAAGATCCAGAATGAATCTGAATCCTTCTTCTCAGCCTAGTTCCAACGGCTGATTTCTTGGATGGAGCCCTCTCTCTCCAACTTCTTAGATCTGTACTTGGACAGCTAGATCTTCTTGTTTTGATACTTGATCAATAACTTGAACAACTCTGTGAATCACTTTTTGAATTGCTTCAGCAACTTCTTCAACAACTTCTGTAGACTGTATGAGCCTATTTATAGGCCTTCTTCATGGTAACCGGCTGGTCTGGTTCATAACTGAATTCTGACATCGCTGACAGGTGTTGTAGACCGGCTGGAACGGCAGCTGTCAAGTCATCCAGTCAATTCTTGAAAGTTCTCTAACTGTCTGAAAGTGTCGAGACTTTCTGTCTTTAAGTGTCGACACTTATAGACCAAGTGTCGACACAAGTTGTGTAAGTGTCGACACAAGTCTACAAGGTGTCGGCACAACTCCTTGTGTTGTAGATTCTATGTCTCGACATAGTTTCTTCTGCATGTGTCGACACTGAAATTGAGTGTCGACACAAGTACTTGATCTTCTATCTTTTGCTGAATTCTTCTAAGTGTCGACACATCTTCATGTGTTGAATCTGTCAAGTGTCGACACTGCTTCTTGGTGTCGACACATAGTCTTCAATGTTGATACTTACTGAGTATCGACACAGCTCCTTGTGTCGACACTTGATTCTTCTGTTGAGACTTCAGCTGAGTGTCGACACATTCCCTTAGTGTCGACACTTGTACTTAGAATAGTTTGTTGATCTTTCTGTTCTTTGCTAAATGTCGACACAGCTCCATGTGTCGACACTTTCTTCAAATGTTGAGTCTTCAGCTGAGTGTCGACACATACTGTCTTGTGTCGACACTTTCTTTAAGTGCTGACTCTTCTGTTGAGTGTCGACATATTGTTCTGGGTGTCGACACTAATACTTAGTTTCTGCTGACTTTTGCTGAGTGTCGACACAGCTCCAAGTGTCGACACTTTCTGGTGTAGACACAGCTTCACTGGTTGTCGACACTGCTATTAAGTGTCGACACAGCTTTACTGCACTTTTCTTCACTGAGTGTCGACACAGCTCCTTGTGTCGACACTTTCTGTCTGGTGTCGACTCTGCATCACAGGTGTCGACACAATGACTCCAAGTGTCAACACTGCTTGTCTGGGTGTCGACACAAGTCTTCTTAAGTGTCGACACTTTCCCTTTGGGTGTCGACACATGGACTTAGAAATTTTTGCTTTAGTCCTGCAAATACTTAACCTGCACAAGTAACTCAAAAACACATCAAATACATTTTGATGTATATCATTGAGTTGGGTGAGGCTTCTTCAAATCAGGTACATTTAAACCAATGTACCCAACAATCTCCCCCTATTTGGAGAAGTCATAACCCTTAGTCAATGATATACACCATTCATAATTAAAATTACAAAATGATGTAAGGCAGGATAATGTACAGCAGGGTAAACATAAACATGTATCAATTTCACATGTATACAAATTCATCATCACAGAACAAATATGAAATAGACATAGACATTATCACAGAACAAACATGAAATAGATTAATCATATATTGTTCTAATATCTGTCTTATATATTTTCAGAAGTTCACAAAAATGCTTTACATCAAAAAGATTACACAGTAAACTTTAAGAAAATTCTAATTCTATTTCAGTTCTGGTTCCTTGATAATTATTCCTTTGCCAGCATGAACTTTAGCTTGGATAGGAGTATCAGCAACTTCAGCATCAGCAGGCTTCTTGCCTTTCAGATCTTTCTTCTTAAGCTCTTCTGCTTTGATCTTTTGTCTTTCAAAATAATGGTATGGCTTAGGAAAGTACTTGCTAGGCTCCTGGGCAGTAGTAGGTAGCTTTCCCATCTTTGCCTTCCTTCTGTATTGGACAATTGCCTCTTGTCTAGATTCATGTTTTCTCCATTCAACTTCAGAGAACCACTTGTTCCTGTCTTGAATGTTGTCTTTGGCAGCTTTCCAGGCAGTTAATATAATGTTCCTAGAGGTAGGGCTCCATTGCTCAAAATCTGGTCTCTATTCAGCTTGTTCCCTAAACCTCTTCTTAGACAATCTTGTCTCTTCTTCTTTTTGCAATGCCTCTTGCATGGCTTCAGATATAGGCTGAACAACCTTTTTAATAATAACATTGTCCTTGCCCCCAGGTGGGTTGTACATGGTCTGTACATCAGCATGCACCATTTCAAAATCTAGAGGAGGATATATGACTTGAGCTACTTCTGGTTGCTCACCTCCAAGATAGGCAGGGTTAATTCCAGATTCAACAACATCATTGTCATCACACAGAGGAGGATATCCAAGTGTAGCTCTGATAGAATTTGATATCCACTTAGCATGGTCAGAGCTTGCCTTGACTAACACTCTCTCCCCCTTTATGACTTCTCTAGCCATGTGATCTCTGACATCATTCTTCTGAAATCTGATTTGATTATCCAAGTATCTGACTCCATCTTTAAATAAAGGTTTGAGCTTTTGAAGTTGTTCAGATATGGCCTTCTGGGAGGCTTGGATAACAGTCTTAACAGTAGAGAGTTCTTCTTGGAATACTTTATCAAATTCAGCTTTAACATCAGCAGTAGAAGTAGAAGGTCCAGCAGTCTGGTTCTTTAATTCGATGACAAGAGCATTATGTGAAGCAGTAAGATTGTCATTCATCCTTAGCTAATTTTCAAGAACATACCCTTGCTTCAATGCTATGTCATCTACTTGTGCTTTTATCTTTTCTTGGTGTGTAGCCAGGTACACCACTGCATTCCCCCCTTTGTGGAAGCAGTCTGTCATCTCTTTCTTGTAAAGGTTCATTTCAAACCTTATAGACTTGATATCTTCGGCCAGATCAAATTGCAATGATTTCTGCCCTTCATCCACATACTTCTCAATTGCTTTTCTATGTTCATCCAGTTTAATCTGCATTGCCACCATTAAAGCACTATAATCTATTGATGGGGCTTGCTGAACTATACGCTGTGGTGCAATAGATTGTAGAGCTTTCTTATAACTTTGGATTCTTCTCTTGAATACATAAAGTTTCTTTTGCTTAGCCCTTGTAGCCTCCTCATCTTCAGATTCTGAGGAGCTGGCTATGTCAACCCTCTCCTTAGGGCTTGGAGGCATCTCAGTTTGCACATCTGGAGCTTTCTCAGTTTCTTACCTTATAGGCTCTTCCAGAATCTGCACTTGCTCCCCCTCAACAGCAGCATTCTCTCTTTCAGCAGCAGCCTTGTCCATGTCAAAATCTTGTTGGTCTAGATTTAAAAATAAATCTTCCATGGTGAATTCTTGTGGTGAAGGAGCTGGAGTAATTCTAGGCTCTTCAACCACTGGATCAGGAACCACTTGAACAATAGATGTGTCATTTATAACAGCATCTGGAACTTGACTATTCAGCTGAGTTTGCTGATTATCATCAGACAAATCAGTATCTTCCATATAAAAATCTAAAGTGTTTAGTTTAGTGATTACCTCTAGTATAATGGTGGTTGCTTGTTCACTTTCCAGTGTAGTGGGTTCAGTTACAACTGGAAGCTCCCCCTGGCTTTGATCCTTGTGGATGGGGCTAGCTTGAAGTAGCTCCCCCTGGATCTCAGCAACCTCTTGAGGAGCAGGAGATTTCACTGCAGGCTCTTCCTCATGCTCATCTGGAGTGAAGATAACCTGTTCTTCACTATCAGAGATGCTAGTGGACTCTTGTGCCACTGGAGCAGTCTTCCTTTTCTTCTTTGGAGGAATGTCTTTCTCAGCAACTATCTTCTCAGGGGTTAGTATCTCTTTAGACAACACCCTGTCCCATCTAGAAAACAATCTCATGTCCATTTTCCTCATGTGATTTATTTTGCTTCCAGCAGCAGTACTCATTACCTCTGGTATGGTACCAGCTAGGTAGAGACTTAAGATTCTGCCCAGGTTGGGCTTCTTCAAGCTTTCTTTAATCTTCTCATAAACTACTATAGACCAGTCAGTTTTTAGTGTGAAGATTATCCTTGTCATTATAACAAACATATGGGCAGACACTCTGTCATGCCCTCCTGACTTGCTTAAAATTACCTTTCCAACAATTTCAGAAAGGAATTTACCTTGATTGTTCATCCCTTTTCTATTGAAAACAGAACCAATCTTTAGCTTAGAATCAAGTCCACACCAGGTTAGAGCTTCCCTGGTCTTTGATGCAGTAACTTCATCTTCCTCTTGAATTCTTGGAAGCTGTAGAATCTTCCTTAGACTTTTTGGTGATACCTTGACCTTCTCACCATGAACTCTGGATTTGATTTAGTATCCAGATTCTTCCACCTTTGCTCCATTGAGGAATTCAAGTACCTCTTTCTTCCATATCTTAGTAGGTTCAGACACTAGTATTCTGAAGTGTCGACACCAACTTCCTAGATGTGTCGACACCGTTTTCCTGAAGTGTCGACACCAACTTTCTGTGTCGACATAGACTTGTCTATGTGTCGACACCTTTTTACTTAGTCATTTTCAATACTGTAAACTTACTCTAAGTTTATCATTCGTAGTTCAATTTTAAATCTATTGAACTTAGCTTCTTCTAGGGGCTTAGTATACATATCAGCTATTTGATTATCAGTTTTAACATATTCTAATAAAATATCTTCTCTTTCTACATGCTCTCTAAGAAAATGATATTTAATTTCAATATGTTTTGTTCTACTATGGGATACAGGATTATTAGCTATTGAAATATCACTTGTAGAATCACAGAAGAGTGGAGTTCTACTTACCTGAAATCCATAGTCCTCTAGCTGATGTTGTATCCACAGAAGTTGAGTACAACAACTTCCTGCAGCCACATACTCCGACTCTGCAGTGAAGATAGCCACACTTGTCTGCTTTTTGCTACTCCATGAAATTAGTCTCCCACCTAGGAATTGACAGGTTCCAGTAGTGCTTTTTCTATCTTCTTTGCATCCTGCAAAGTCTGCATCTGAATAACTTGTTAGTTCAAAATCTCCATTCCTAGGGTACCAGAGGCCTAGATAGGGAGTGCCCTTTAGATATCTCAATATTCTTTTGACTGCTGTCAAATGAGACTCTTTAGGGCAGGCTTGATACCTTGCACAGACACATGTAGCATACATGATATCTGGTCTAGTAGCAGTTAAGTATAATAGGGAGCCAACTATCCCTCTATACAAGGTTTCATCTACAGGTTTTCGTACATCATCCTTGCTAAGAGACATACTTGACCCCATAGGAGTCTTCATGGTACTGGATGAATCCATACTATACTTTCTTATGAGTTCTAGGGTGAACTTGGACTGACATATGGATAAACCACTCTCAGTCTGTTTAACTTGGAGACCCAAGAAAAACTTCAGCTGTCCCATACTACTCATCTCAAATTGACCTTGCATCAGTTTTGCAAACTTTTTGCAAAGGCTGCTTTCAGTAGACCCAAATATAATGTCATCTACATATATTTGGACTAGTATAACTTTCCCTCTAAATTCCCTAAGGAATAGTCTTATCTATTTTCCCCCTTGAGAACTTGTTCTCAATGAGGAAACTAGATAGTGTTTCATACCAAGCCCTAGGGGCTTGCTTTAACCCATATAAAGCTTTCCTAAGTCTATAGACATGATGAGGTAGAGTTGGATCAACAAAACCTGAAGGCTGTTCCACATAGACTTCTTCTTTAAGATTACCATTCAGGAATGCTGACTTGACATCCATTTGGTAAACCTTGAATCCTTGATAGGTTACATAGGCCAAGAACATCCTTATGGTTTCCAGTCTTGCTACTGGAGCAAAGGTTTGATCAAAGTCAATACCTTCTTCTTGCCTATATCCTTTTGCAACCAATATTGCTTTATTCTTAATGATGACCCCTTGTTCATCCATCTTATTCCTGTAGATCCACTTGGTTCCTATTATATTGTGGTCTTTAGGTTTAGGAACAAGTTCCCAGACCTTGCACCTCTTGAACTGATTAAGCTCTTCTTGCATTGCTTCAGTCCATTGTGGATCTAGTATGTCTTCTTCAAACTTCTTAGGTTCAACTTGAGATAGAAAACTGGAGTAGATTGCTACATTCTGATGTCTGCTCCTTGTTTGTACTCTTTGTCTTGGATCTCCAATAATCTGCTCTACTGGATGATCTCTAAGATGCCTATTGGCTGGAGGCATCCTAACTTCTGGTTGAACCTCTTCAGCATCTCCATCATGCTGTATACCTTGAACTTCATCAGCAATTGGTACATGTAGTTCTCCCCCTGGACAACAGCCACTGACTTCTACTTGCTGTCTTGCAGCAACTATTTCTTCTATAGTAAGCTTGTCCATCTTCTTTGTTAAACCTGTGGGTCTGCATACACTACTAGACAACTCATTGTTAATAAGTTTAGTCTCATCAAAAACTACATGTACAGATTCTTCTACAACTTGTGTAGTCAAGTTGTAGACTCTATAAGCCTTACAGTTATTGTTGTACCCAACAAAAATTCCCTCTTGGGACTTGGCAGCAAACTTAGTCAAGTAAGACTTTCCATTGTTAAGTATGAAGCATTTGCAACCAAAGATCCTGAAGTAGGATAGGTTTGGTTTCCTGCCTTTCACAACTTCATAGGGGGTCTTGTTGAGCCTTTTAGTGATGGTAGCCCTATTTATTACATGGCATGCAGTGTTAACTGCTTCAGCCCAGAAATATTCTGGCAGTGATGTATCACTTAATAGGGTCCTACCAGCCTCTATCAAGGTCCTATTCTTTCTCTCAGCAATGTCATTTTGCTGAGGTGTTCTAGGTGAAGAGAATTCTTGAAATATCCCAAATTCTTCACATAGTTTTGTCATGCTTTCAGACTGAAATTCAGTACCATGGTCACTTCAAATCTTGACCACTGTACTGTCTAGTTCATTCTGAATTTGCTTGACAAAGTTATGGAAGACACTAGGTGTTTCAGATTTCTGTCTTAGAAGAACACCCAGGAAAACCTTGAGTAGTCATCTACAACTACAAAGGTATAGACCTTCCTACCTAAGCTGTGAACTGGCATTGGACCAAAGAGATCCATATGCAAGAGGTATAAACACCTCACAGCATCTTTGTTTTCTATGCTTCTAAAGGTGGATTTAGTCTGCTTGCCCTTTTGACAAGCTGAGCAAATACCATCTTTAACACACTTAACTTGAGGACCATTACTCACTAACTCTTTGCTAAAGAATTTGCAAATAGTCTTGTAGTTAAGATGGGCAAGCCTCTTGTGCCATTTGACACAATGAGAGACTGTCTCATCAGCTACAAGACACACTGGAGAACCACTGTTCTCAACCATAATGTCTAAGCAGTAGACATTCCTCTTCCTATAACCAGTCAAAATGATCTCTTGATCAGTTGACCTCCTGATATGACAACCATTTTTAACAAATGAGATGTCATACCGTACATCACTTAGTTGACTTATACTTATTAGGTTGTGTTTCAACCCTTTAACATAAGCCACTTGAGTAATGGTAACCAAGTTGCTAGAAATGTTACCAAATCCTTTGATGATTCCTTTTTCAGAATCACCAAAGGTGACTTTTGGACCATCTTTTATTGGAATGTAGTCCTTTAGTAATCCACTAGTTCCAGTCATATGTCTGGAACATCCACTGTCCAAGTACCATGTTGGGGTATGGCCACTTGGACTCACCTGCAAAACAGATTAATGAACCTTAGAACCCAAAGAATTCTTGGGTCCTTGGTACTTGTTAGTTTGCAACTTGACAAAACTACCTACTGGCTTTCCAACAGGTAATTTCCAACTCACTTTGGCACTAGCATTGTGCCAACAGTCCATTACAAAATGGCCAACTTTGCCACAGCACCAACATTCAAACTTATTGTACCTTTGCTTAGGTACTGTCTTTGTTGTCTTATCTACAATAGACTTATTGAATGTTGAGGCTTTGCCCTTGGACTTGGACTTGGACTGCTCAGTCCTTGCATGTCTAGTAAAGCCCAGTCCAGCTTTACCCTTGTGATGAACAAATTCATCAATTATGGGTAACACTGACTTAGGTTTAGAAAACCTAGCAACAAGCTCTCTCTTTCTGAAGATTGATCTCCAGACTCTTGATTTGATCATTCTTAAAGGTGATAGTCCCCATCTGAATCACTGTTATGTGTTTCAGCCTGGCTATCTCATTAAGATTTTGATCAAATAGCTTCTCAGAATCTGTTGCAGCAGCTTTTAGATCAGCAATTTCTGTTGAAATTTGTGAAGTGGAAGTGGGTGACGGGACAGGCCGCGCGGCCTGTGCGGACAGCTTTGGCGGACTGGGCGGACTGGGCGGACTGAGGTTTGCGGCCTGGTGAGAAGTCTGGTGGAAGCCAGGCTGTGTTCTGAGCGGGTTGTTGCATGGAGTCCGCGGTTTGGTGCGGCCTGGTATCTGCGGATAGAGAGGCTTGCGGACTGGTGCTTTGCTCAGTGGTCGCGGGTGCAAGTTTGCGCTGTTGGCGGGTTGGTTCGAGTTCGCGGGAAGCCTTGCGGACTGGTGTGTCCGCAGTTTGGGCTGTTGCGGACTGGGCCTTGAGCTTGGCTGAGGCCTTGTCGAGCTCAGGTGTTACAGCAGGTCTTGCTGTGGAGACCGGTTGGCGGACTGGTGTTTGGAGTCCGGGAGGAAGCTGCTGTGTTGGACAAGTGCGAGGAGCTCGCGGACTGGTTGCGGTCTGTGCTAGGGTGTTTGGCGGACGGGACTTTGTGTCCGCCATGCTCGCACTGGCCCTTGATGGTTTTGGACTTGGTCACACACTGTGCCAAGTTCATAGTGTCCGCTGTGTCCGCCAAGTCCGCTGTGACCGGGCGGACTGTTGCTGTTTGCCTCTGGTCGTAGGACTTGTGGCGGATTGAGGTGTGAGTCTTGCGGACTGCCTCGGGTTGGTGCGGACTGCCATTGAAGAGGGTGCTGTCCTGAAGCAGTTGGAGCTTTGCGGGCTGGTGCCTTGTCCGCTTAGCTTGGGCGGACTGGAGAGGGTTCGTCAATGGTTGCCTTGCTCCTGGCGGTTTCCCTTGGTGACTGGCTAAGTCCTCGCGGACTGAGCGGACGGTCGTTTGTGTTCGCGCGGACTGGGGCGGTGTCGCTATCTCTTGGGCGGTGACCACACTCCTCACCTGGCCTATAAATAGGACCCCCCTGGCACATCTACAGTAACCTGAGTAACGTGAGTGAACAGTAAATTGGGTTGGGCGAGTGCTGCGGTCTGTGTTTTCCAGTCCGCGCGGATTGTTTCAGGCTGACGGTTTGCTGTGTGCAGGTCGCGCGGATAACTTCAAGGAGCCAGGAGCTTGGCTTTGACTTCGGTCAGTGCTTGGAAGTGTGCGGTCTCTGCGGACTCAGCAGGAGGTCGCTCTGCGGCTTGTCAGTTCTGTTTCATCGTTCCCAGCTTCAATAACCTGTCCGCCGGCTTCAGGCGGGTAGGGGAGTTCCTCAGTTCGGGTTCAGCAGGAGGCGAATAACGGTGTGTCCGCGCGGCCTCGCGGTCTCGGCGGACTCCGTGGTATTCGGCGGATTGCAGCATAGCTTGGGCGAGCTCAGCGGTCTCGGCGGTCTCGGCGACCTCGCGGTCTCGGCGGACTGGAGTGCTGTCCGCCCGGCTTGTTTTTTGGTTCTTTCTGTTTACAGCTGTAATACTAGCGAAATCATGTCTCGCTATGTATGCCTCGGATTGTAAAGAAGTGAATGCATAATAAGACCTTCTTGTGCTTCCATTGTTTTGTTGGGTGCAACCTCTAGTCCTTGGGTTTCCGCAGGTTCAGCGTGCGAACTGGGTAGTTCCGAAGATATTAATTTGGCGTTTGGGCTATCTTGCTGACCACGTTGAGAAAATTTAACATGGTATCAGAGCGAGGTTTCTGAGGTTGCGGAGGTTCAGTTGCGTGAGCGGAGGTCAACCATTGTTGTTACTCAGTGATTGAGTGGTGATCAACCTGTGTTGTTGCTCGGAGCTGCTGAAGGGTACCAACAGGTGGTTGCAATGGAAGGAAGCTTAGCAAGAGGTCTTGGCATTGAACTCTTAACGCCGACTAACTATAAAAAGTGGAAGTCGTGCATGAAGAGTTATCTTCTAGGCGAGGAGCTGTGGGAAGTTGTCGGTGGAGATGACAGACAGGAAGTAACTGCTGCTTTCGGTACTGCTGAGCAGGTGAGGCTCTGGAGAAGAACTAATGCTAAGGCAGAGTTCGTTCTGAAGAGAGCTGTCTCTCCGGAACTGTTTGATCACATCATTGGATGTGAGTCGGCTGCTGATATTTGGACAACCATTGATGAGTTGTTCAATAGGAAGAATGTGGCGTGGCTTCAGTTCCTGGAGAATGAGTTGGCCAGGGAAACTCAGGGAGACCTTTCCATCTCCAAGTACTTCTTAAAGATGAAGAGCTTGTGTGCTGAGCTGTCGGCACTGGATCCTGATGAGCCTATCTCTGAGGCAAAGATGAAGAGGCACATTATCCGTGGCTTGCGGAAGGAGTATGTGGCCTTTGTTACATCTGTTCAAGGGTGGGCTACTCAGTCGTCGTTGCTGGAGCTGGAGAATCTGCTTGCCTCGCAGGAGAGCTTAGCAATGGCAGATGGCTGGAGTGAATCTGAATCAGGAAGGCAGCGAGGCTCTCTTCTCAGGCAAGAAGAAGGGATGGGAAGGGAAGAAGAAGAAGAAGGTGCAGGCCACTGGTGAAAAGGAGACTTCAACTTCGTATCCGCCGGAGAGGAGCAATGCTCCTAAGGACTGGAAGAAGAATCTGAAGTGCTACCGGTGTCATCAGCGTGGGCACTTCAAGCGGGACTGCAAGGTCAAACTGCAGCCTGGGCATGCTGCGGGAAAGGAGGAAGCTTGCTCGCGAAGTGAAGAAGCAGAATGGGGAGGAGCTTTCATGACGGGCACTTGTGTCCGGGCCTTATCTGCTGAGGACTTCAACAGCGAGTGGATCATCGACTCCGGGTGTGGTCATCACCTCACCGGAGACAAGTCGAAGTTCACCTCCATGCAGGCTTACTCAGGTAATGAAGCTATTATCACTGCTGATAATACTGTTTATGCAGTAGAGAAGGAGGGGGTCGTGTCTTTGGGTAGTGATCAGGGGCCACTCACGTTAAGGAGTGTGTATCACGTGCCGGGCATGAAGAAGAACCTCTTCTCGGTGACCAACGCGGTGGACGCTGGGTATCACGTTCTGTTTGGGCCAACAGACGTGAGGTTCCTTCGCAACGTATCAGCGGTGAAGGCTGATGTTGCTCATGTTGGGAGGAGGGTGAAGAACTTGTTTGTTCTTTCCACCAGTGCTTATGTTGATAGGATGAGAGCCAATGATAGTGCGGCTATCTGGCATGAGAGGCTGGGGCATGTTGGCATGGACAAGCTGAAGGCAATGGCGAGTAGAAGTCTGGTGAGGGGGTTGCCGATGTTGTCCTCCTTTGGTGATGGGCATGTTTGTGCGGGCTGTCAATACGGTAAGGCACATCGCCTTCCGTTTGATAAATCTCAAACAAGGAGCAAGAAACCATTGGAGTGTATTCATGGCGACCTGATGGGACCGACTGTTACTGCCAGCCTTGGTGGAAGCAAATACATGCTTGTCTTGGTTGATGACTACTCAAGGTATACTTGGGTGTACTTCTTAAAGGAGAAGTCGGAAGCCTTCCATTTGTTCGTGGAGTTCAAGGAGTTGGTAGAAGGCCGGCTTGGCTTGCGGATTAAGAAGTTTAGAACTGATAACGGGGGGGAGTTTGTCTCTTCCGAGTTTTCTAACTTCTGCAGGAAGCACGGGATCCAACGGGAGCTTACATGTGCTCACACTCCACAACAAAATGGGGTAGCGGAGCGGAAGATCCGTCATTTGACGGAGACCTACAAATGCTGGCTGCATGCGAAAGATATCCCAAGGTCCTTTTGGGCGGAGGGAATGTCTTGTGCTGCTTATGTTATCAACCGGATGCCACTCAGCCCTATCAACATGAAGACTCCTATTGAGCTGTTGCTGAAGGAGAAGCCGAGTGTTGGACACCTTCGGGTGTTCGGTTCAACTTGCTATGTGCATGTCCCGGATGCTTCACGGACAATGCTGGATGCGAAGGCAAGGAAACTTGTCTTTGTTGGCTATGATGAGCGGAAGAAGGGATGGAAATGCATGGACCCTGTGACGAAGAAGTTCGTGGTGTCAAGAGACGTTGTCTTTGACGAGCTGACGTCATATGGAGGTGGCTCGGTGGAGCTTACCGGAAGTAGCAAGGTTGATGAAGCACCGGTGGAGGCTGCTGAAGGCTTGGAAGAGGAGCTTGCTGTTTCACCAGCAGCTCCTGTTGCTTCGAACTCCGAGGCTGAGCCTTCTGGCTCAGGAAGCAGGGGGAGCACTGCTCAATGCTTGCCCCAGGTAGGAGTGGAGCCTGAAGAAGCAACGGAAGCCATGAGCAAGGAGCCGTGTCTTCGGAGATCGAAGAGGGTGGTTAAGCCACCGACTCGGTACTGTGATGGGAATGCAGTGAGCTTTGTCTCCTGCTTCTTTGCAGGTCCTCTGGATGAGCGAGAGCCTGCAAACTTCAACGAGGCCACTGGAGTGAAGGAGTGGGATGATGCCATGAAGGAAGAGATTGATGCTCTGAAGAAGAATGAAACCTGGGACCTTGTGCCCAAGGTTGATGGCGTTACTCTGGTTACTTGCAAGTGGGTGTATAAGTTGAAGAAGAAGGCTGATGGGAGCATTGATCGGTTCAAGGCTCGCCTGGTCGCAAGAGGATTCTCACAACAGTATGGAGAAGACTATGAGGAGACATTCAGTCCAGTTGCGAAGATGACATCTGTAAGAGTGGTGATCGCCTTGGCTGCTAGCAAGGGATGGAGGTTGTGGCAACTCGATGTGAAGAATGCTTTTCTTTACGGAGAGATTGACAAGGACATCTTCATGGATCAGCCGCTTGGTTTTGTCTCTAAGAAGCATCCGGACTATGTCTGCAAACTCAGGAAGGCTCTCTATGGGTTGAAGCAAGCTCCTCGAGCGTGGTATGGGAAGATTGCAGAGTACTTGCAATTTTGTGGATACCTGGCTTCTAACTCGGATTCTAGCTTGTTCGTCAAGAAGAAGGGAGAGCTAAGAGTCTTGGTCCTGCTGTATGTGGATGACATGATCATCACAGGGAATTCGGAGGAGGAAGTAGCAAGGCTCAGGGCTGAGCTTGCTATACGCTTCGAGATGAAAGACTTGGGAGAGTTGCATCACTTTCTTTGTCTTGAAGTGGAGAGGAAGGAGTGCGGGATTCTCATTAGCCAGAAAGGGTATGCTGATCGTATTGTGAAGCGGTTTGGCATGGGCGAAGGTAAGAAGTGCTCTACTCCACTGGAATCTGGGCTGAAGCTTCGACGGGATGAGGGAAGGGTTCTTCTTGATCCCTTGGTGTTCAGGGCTCTTGTTGGGAGCTTGATTTACCTGACGATTACAAGGCCGGATATAGCTTATGTTGTTGGCCGAGTAAGTCGATATATGGCTGAACCAAGGAGTTCTCATCTGTTGGCGGCGAAGGGAATTCTGAAGTATGTCAAGGTGACTTCTGAGATGGGACTCCTCTATGGAAGGGATGCGGAGTTTACGTTGCTCGGGTACACGGATGCTGACTATGGCGGTGATTCGGATGATCGGAGGTCTACTTCAGGTTATGTGTTCACTTGCGGTTCAGCTAGCATCTCGTGGTGTAGCAAGAAGCAGGACTCGGTGTCGGTTTCAACCACGGAGGCGGAGTATAAGGCTTCGGCCTTGGCTGCTCGGGAAGTCGTTTGGTTGAGGAGGCTTATAGAGGATGTTCATGAAGAAGTGCAAGGGCCTACTTTACTCCGGGGTGACAATGAGAGTGCTCTCAAACTGGTAAACAATCCAGTGTGTCACGCCAGGACCAAGCATATAGAGATTGATCACCACTTCATCAGGGAGAAGGTGTTGGAGGGGTCTCTGCTGGTCGGGCATGTTCGGAGTGAAGATAATCTTGCTGACATCTTCACGAAGCCGCTGTCGAAGGGGCCTTTTGAACGCTTGCGCAGCTTGCTGGGCTTGGTCACCACTTCTCACTTCAAGGGGGAGTGTTGAAATTTGTGAAGTGGAAGTGGGTGACGGGACAGGCCGCGCGGCCTGTGCGGACAGCTTTGGCGGACTGGGCGGACTGGGCGGACTGAGGTTTGCGGCCTGGTGAGAAGTCTGGTGGAAGCCGGCTGTGTTCTGAGCGGGTTGTTGCATGGAGTCCGCGGTTTGGTGCGGCCTGGTATCTGCGGATAGAGAGGCTTGCGGACTGGTGCTTTGCTCAGTGGTCGCGGGTGCAAGTTTGCGCTGTTGGCGGGTTGGTTCGAGTTCGCGGGAAGCCTTGCGGACTGGTGTGTCCGCGGTTTGGGCTGTTGCGGACTGGGCCTTGAGCTTGGCTGAGGCCTTGTCGAGCTCAGGTGTTACAGCAGGTCTTGCTGTGGAGACCGGTTGGCGGACTGGTGTTTGGAGTCCGGGAGGAAGCTGCTGTGTTGGACAAGTGCGAGGAGCTCGCGGACTGGTTGCGGTCTGTGCTAGGGTGTTTGGCGGACGGGACTTTGTGTCCGCCATGCTCGCACTGGCCCTTGATGGTTTTGGACTTGGTCACACACTGTGCCAAGTTCATAGTGTCCGCTGTGTCCGCCAAGTCCACTGTGACCGGGCGGACTGTTGCTGTTTGCCTCTGGTCGTGGACTTGTGGCGGATTGAGGTGTGAGTCTTGCGGACTGCCTCGGGTTGGTGCGGACTGCCATTGAAGAGGGTGCTGTCCTGAAGCAGTTGGAGCTTTGCGGGCTGGTGCCTTGTCCGCTTAGCTTGGGCGGACTGGAGAGGGTTCGTCAATGGTTGCCTTGCTCCTGGCGGTTTCCCTTGGTGACTGGCTAAGTCCTCGCGGACTGAGCGGACGGTCGTTTGTGTTCGCGCGGACTGGGGCGGTGTCGCTATCTCTTGGGCGGTGACCACACTCCTCACCTGGCCTATAAATAGGACCCCCCTGGCACATCTACAGTAACCTGAGTAACGTGAGTGAACAGTAAATTGGGTTGGGCGAGTGCTGCGGTCTGTGTTTTCCAGTCCGCGCGGATTGTTTCAGGCTGACGGTTTGCTGTGTGCAGGTCGCGCGGATAACTTCAAGGAGCCAGGAGCTTGGCTTTGACTTCGGTCAGTGCTTGGAAGTGTGCGGTCTCTGCGGACTCAGCAGGAGGTCGCTCTGCGGCTTGTCAGTTCTGTTTCATCGTTCCAGCTTCAATAACCTGTCCGCCGGCTTCAGGCGGGTAGGGGAGTTCCTTAGTTCGGGTTCAGCAGGAGGCGAATAACGGTGTGTCCGGGCGGCCTCGCGGTCTCGGCGGACTCCGTGGTATTCGGCGGATTGCAGCATAGCTTGGGCGAGCTCAGCGGTCTCGGCGGTCTCGGCGACCTCGCGGTCTCGGCGGACTGGAGTGCTGTCCGCCGGCTTGTTTTTTGGTTCTTTCTGTTTACAGCTGTAATACTAGCGAAATCATGCCTCGCTATGTATGCCTCGGATTGTAAAGAAGTGAATGCATAATAAGACCTTCTTGTGCTTCCATTGTTTTGTTGGGTGCAACCTCTAGTCCTTGGGTTTCCGCAGGTTCAGCGTGCGAACTGGGTAGTTCCGAAGATATTAATTTGGCGTTTGGGCTATCTTGCTGACCACGTTGAGAAAATTTAACAATTTCCTTTGCCTGACTTTTGGCTAGGGACTTGCTCTTCTTGTAAGCTTGCAACAGTACTTTATATTCATCTATCAGCTGATGAATATCATCCTCAGACTCAGATACACTTTCATCACTTGATGAAGATGAATCTGATTCTGTACTGGCACAAGAAACTGAACTTAAAGTTGAACTTTGTACCTTACTGGGTCCTGGCTGCTCCAGGATTTTGTCACTCTCAGTCAATGCCATCAGTCCTTGGCACTGACAGTATTCTTGTTCATAAATAGACTCCATGATCTGCATGAATTCTTCTTCTTCTTCTTCTTCAGCAAACAGCCCTATGTATGCCTCAGCATCAGACTCAGTTTCTGAAGAAGAGATATCTGATAGAGTCTTCTCCTTCTTGGCAACAAAAGACTTCTCTTTCTTGCCTTTGAAATGAGTCTTCTTCCTGTCACTAGACTCTTTTCTCTTCTCAGGACAATCTGCAACGACATGGCCTTGTCTATTGCAGCAATAGCACAATATTTTTGAAACAGTTGTCTTGCTAGATTTAGTCCTCTTCCCGTCCTTCTTTGAAGCCTTTTTATCCTGATAAAAATCTTCTTTTCCCTTTGAAGTAGAAGGCCTTGACCTCCACTGTTTCTTCTTCAAGAATTTCTGAAAATGTCTAGTGAAGGCAGCAAAGTCTTCATCACTTTCACTGCTTTCAGATTTTGTGCTGACTGACTCATCTGACTCTGATTCAACTACCTTTGGAGGTGGAGTTGGTGACTTATTCCTGCACTTTCTGGAGGCTTCTGTCTTGAAAGCTACAGTTCTTTCCCTGTGTTCAGTTCTTGTTGATTTCTCCTCCTCTTTTTTCACTGTCAACTGCATTTCATAAGACAATAACTTGTCAAACAGTGTAGGTGGAGGTATTTCTCCCAACTTAACCATTTCTCTAATGGTACAAATCTTTGTGTCCCAATCTTTAGTTAGGGACCTTAGGAACTTGTCATTTAGTTCATATTTACTGAACTCTCTTCCATAAGACATGAGTTCATTCACTATTCTGTAGAACTTCTTATAGCACTCAGTTATGCTATCACCCTTTCCTTACCTAAAACTTTCATACTCTTGATTTAGCAAGGATTTTCTATCTTGTCTAACTTTTTCAGAACACTCCATATACACAATAAGAGTGTCCCACATCTCTTTGGCTGTCTTACAGTGTATAAGATTCTGAAATGTTGCATCATCTATGGCACTCACTATAATGTTTTGTGCCCTTTTGTCCATGGTGGCTAGGACAATCTCATCCTTAGTCATTTCAGAGAAATCCTTTGGGGTTCTCTGATTTGCATCTAGAACTGATATCTTCATGGACACATATGGTCCCTCTTTTACTGTGATGTAGATCCTAGGGTCTGAGGCTTCCATAAACAGCCTTACCCTTTCCTTCCAGATCCCAAAGATTTCCTTTCTGCATATAGGTAATTTCATGGAACCCAATTCCTTGTGATTCTCAGAGGAACCCATGGTTCTTGATTTTCTTGAATCTGTAATTTACCTTAGACTGAATCTGCCAATCAGGATCTCCTTAGACTGTTAGTCCTTTTTGAGTAACCTGCCTCTGATACCACTTGAAATATATAGTACCTAAACACCTAGAGGGGGGGGGGGTGAATAGGTGACCTAATTCTTTTTTAAACTTTAATGGCAGCAATCAGTTATAACACAAAATCTACTCTACTTTTGCAATCACACAGCATACACAGCAAAGCACAGCATAGCAGACACAGAGTTTTATAGTGGTTCCCCAAGCTTTGGGTACATCCACTTTCCCCCTTCGCCTATCTAGCAGTGTAGTAGATTCGGCCAAACTTCACCACTGTCTCAGAACCCAAACTGGTTCCTACACCTCAGGCCCAAGGCCCTACAACTCAGCTTTTCCACAAAGCCTACACTCAGCCACAAAGGCCTACACTCAGCCAACAAGGCCTACACTCAGCCACCAAGACCTACACTCAGGCTCTCAAGCCCTACCCTCAGCCTTTATAATTACAGGCTTACAAAACACTCAGATCCAAAGGATCCTACAAGATAAAAATGAATTTACAATTGTTAACTCAACAACTCAGAAACAAGAGAGGGGAGTTGAGAGTTTCTTGATGAGTTCTTGGAAGAACTCAGCTGGATTCAATCTGACTTAGCTTTCTTCAAAGCTTCTTGAAAGTAGAACTTAATTAGATTGACTCCTTCTGCAGTTGATCCTTGACCTCTACTTCTTAAGATCCAGAATGAATCTGAATCCTTCTTCTCAGCCTAGTTCTAACGGTTGATTTCTTGGATGAAGCCCTCTCTCTCTAACTTCTTAGATCTGCACTTGGACAGCTAGATCTTCTTGTTTTGATACTTGATCAATAACTCGAACAACTCTGTGAATCACTTTTTGAATTGCTTCAGCAACTTCTTCAACAACTTCTGTAGACTGTATGAGCCTATTTATAGGCCTTCTTCATGGTAACCGGCTGGTCCGGTTCATAACTGAATTCTGACATCGCTGACAGGTGCTGCAGACCGGCTGGAACGACAGCTATCAAGTCATCCAGTCAATTCTTGAAAGTTCTCTAACTGTCTGAAAGTGTCGAGACTTTCTGTCTTTAAGTGTCGACACCTATAGACCAAGTGTCGAAACAAGTTGTGTAAGTGTCGACACAAGTCTACAAGGTGTCGACACAACTCCTTGTGTTGTAGATTCTATGTCTCGACACAGTTTCTTCTGCATGTGTCGACACTGAAATTGAGTGTCGACACAAGTACTTGATCTTCTATCTTTTGCTGAATTCTTCTAAGTGTCGACACATCTCCTTTGTGTCGACACATCTTCATGTGTTGAATCTGTCAAGTGTCGACACTGCTTCTTGGTGTCGACACATAGTCTTCAATGTTGATACTTACTGAGTGTCGACACAGCTCCTTGTGTCGACACTTGATTCTTCTGTTGAGACTTCAGCTGAGTGTCGACACATTCCCTTAGTGTCGACACTTGTACTTAGAATATTTTGTTGATCTTTCTGTTCTTTGCTAAGTGTTGACACAGCTCCATGTGTCGACACTTTCTTCAAGTGTTGAGTCTTCAGCTGAGTGTCGACACATACTGTCTTGTGTCGACACTTTCTTTAAGTGCTGACTCTTCTGTTGAGTGTCGACACATTGTTCTGGGTGTCGACACTTATACTTAGTCTATGCTGACTTTTGCTGAGTGTCGACACAGCTCCAAGTGTCGACACTTTCTGGTGTAGACACAGCTTCACTGGGTGTCGACACTGCTATTAAGTGTCGACACAGCTTTACTGCACTTTTCTTCACAGAGTGTCGACACAGCTCCTTGTGTCGACACTTTCTGTCTGGTGTCGACTCTGCATCCCAGGTGTCGACACAATGACTCCAAGTGTCGACACTACTTGTCTGGGTGTCGACACAAGTCTTCTTAAGTGTCGACACTTTCCCTTTGCGTGTCGACACATGGACTTAGAAATTTTTGCTTCAGTCCTGCAAATACTTAACCTGCACAAGTAACTCAAAAACACATAAAATACATTTTGATGTATATTATTGAGTTGGGTGAGGCTTCTTCAAATCAGGTATATTTAAACCAATGTACCCAACAAAGTCCCATACCAATTTATACGTTGGGGTGTCGGTTAATAACAACATTATATATATAAAGAATTTAACCTTTAATTTATAAACTTGCCCACACAAGCTTATAGACTAAGGGGTCGTTTTGCAGGTCCTAAAGTATAAGCGTCCCATTCCACTTATACTTTAGGTGTCAGGGTTAAATGAATCGATTATGCTATGACATGCAAGTGGGTATGATGGAACAGGCAAGTGCAACACACACACCTGACTCTATGCACACAGACCTTTAGTTCCCCCTTTCTGGAGCCGTAACCTCCCAGGATACCTCCGTAGTGGAAGACGGAAGCGGTGGGTTGGGCCTCTCCCACCTCTAAACAAGTAAAGCACTACTGGTCAGACCTATCGTATGCCTCAACGCTTAGTGCACGAAGCGGACTCCTGCGTACTCTTGCCGGCTGGCGCACCGGACTTCTGTTGGCGAAGTGCTAACCACACTTGCCGAGTCAGCGTATTGGCGTCGGTGCATCAACCCTCCAATACCGAAGACCCCCCACCTTAATTTCCTTTCCTTTTACGCACATGCAAATTTAACGTATCCAAAAACCGAGCCGAAGCTCCCCGGACCAAAATGTCCGTCTCAAACAATCGAGCCGAAGCTCCCCGGACCCAAACGTCCGTCTCTTAACCATCCAAGCCGAAGCTTCCAACTATCTACCAGTGCTATCTGTGTTCATGAAATGTGCAACCCTAATTACTAAGTTACTCTTTCCATCTTGTTAATACAGTTTACGTTAACCCAGGACTGCTCCCGGTATTCCCTGTGAAGGGCTCTCAAGGGGCACTAGGAACTATGTTGGGATTACGCCCAGCGTTCCCTTTCGCAAGGTGCTTATTATTATTATTGGTTGATTCCCTTACCCATTACCTTCTCATGTTACAATAGGCTAATCCTAGGGTGATTTGACTCTACCTCACCTCGGGGAAGACGATCTTTCGTCGATCCCGGGCACCGCCTAACTCTAGCCAATTCATCTCTCTACTCCTTCTACTACCAATAATGAACTTATTTTTATCCATCCAAAAAAGCCTACCACTAATCCCAAGACATGCATCCAATTATACTCCAACATGATTTCTGCAGTTTTTACTATATGCAGACCACTTAAGATATATGACACGTAAAATGGGAGGTACATCAAATAATCATCCAGTACCCCTATGATAATTATTAGAGGGCTATAATGATATGTTTAGCATAAATCCAGAAATTCATAATTTTCCTAATTTGTCTGATAATTTATTTATTTATTCTAGTATCCAAAAAGCCCAAGTTTGAACATGAAGTACCAATTTCAGACAGGATAATAATCCACTAAATTTATGTTAATTACAAAATGAATAATCAACTCTAAAGCCTAAGTCTTCCAATTGTTCAGCAAGGTTTAGGCCCTTAATTGTAATTTCAAATATATCTCATAATAAGTCATTTTAAAAGATTTTACAGCAATAATACCTCCAAAACTTCAGAGAAAATTCACGGATGGTTATGATGGCATATAAATACTCTAGATCAAGTTTCATAATTTTTCATTTAATAATAAGACTATACTTGATTTTCTCATGAAATTCCAAGTTTATGGGTTAATGAACAAAGTATACTAATTATCCATCACAAATTTCCAAATAAATTCCCACATGATAATGATGAACTAGGAACACTATGTATCAAGTTTCATAATTGTTCAACAAGTATTGAGCTCTTGTAAGAATTATTTATATGTAACTAAAGTAATGTACTTGTGAAGTAGATGCCCTAATTATGTATCCAAAAATTCTATTAAAACTCATATATGATCAATATGGTCTAAACTTACCTTTGCCAAATTTTCATGACCTTTCAATGGGCAGTGAGATCACAATAGTCAAATTATTAATTAGGGCAATCCTATTGGTTACAAATGAAGTGCTACAAATATTGATCAAAACTTCCCAAATAAATTACCAGAGGCTCAAAATATCGTTATTCCCACACTACCCAAATTTTATTATATTTCAAGGAGTTTAGCTAACCTAAACTAGCACTACAAGTTTTATGACCTAAGCTAGGGTTAGGGTTTTGTGGACCCTACACTTTTCAAAATTATTTAAGATTTTTACCAGAGGGTTTTATATACCCTAGGACCCTCCATACGAAATTTGAAGTTCATCCAATGTGTTTAGGACTCATGCCCTTCACAAGGCACAAAGGTCCTTCCTTAGGGTTTGGCCTAGGAAACTTAGGGCAAATCAATTCCACTCTACCCCACATTCCATGGAGAGGTGCTAAATGCCATACCAAGTCAGTGGCCCAAATTTCATCCTCTGTTGAGGTGATTTGGCCACTCAAAACACCAAAGTGCACTTTTTGACCAAAATACCCTTATTAAGGTAAAGTTATGGTTGGGTCAATACCTATTCAAAACACATCCAAATTAGGTGAACCTTTATACAGATACATAACATGAGCCCAGGGACCACTCACCAAAATTTGGGAGGGTTCGGAGGTCATTAGACCACCTAACTAAATTATCATAGAGAAATTAAATAATTTCCAAACCTATAGAATATTGTCCTCAAAAATTCCCATTTTTGGTGTACTCCTAGATATGGTCTAGATTGACAGCTTTCCAAAATTACAGCTCATTTGGATCAAAGATAAAGTGTGGGCACTCAATTGAATTTCTGCCTAACCCTATGTGTAGGCCCCACCAAAATGGGTGCCCTGGTCAAACCAAGCACCCAAAGTGGGTCAAACGAATTTTAAAATAAATTAGACTCAAAGGGCTACAATTCATATGTTGACCACTTTCTCATACAGTGCATCTATCTATTTTTAAACAATTAAAACATTAAATAGTAACATTGTTACAGATTTTGAATTAACCAAATTAAGTAAACCTAAAATTTAAAGTTATTAAAGCACGAATCTTGAAGCAGCGGTGGATGGCATCCGTTTGTCTTCTCCATTCAGCCAATGGTCCGGATTCCTCCCGCCTGGAGCAATTTCCAAACGCCACCGCCGGCGATCCGGCCACCTCCCCGGCCGGCAACCGCCGCCACCACCTTCGTTGAGGTGGGGGCTATCGCCGGGAGGCGGCACGGCCGCCGGAGAGCACTATTCCGGCGAACCCGAGAGGTGAAAAATTTCGGAAAAACCATGAAATTTTGAACTTGGATCGGGCTCAATTGAGCCCGGACCTTGGACCTAAGCATTTCTATGATCTATCAATGGATGAAGAAGTGGAGGAGGACCTTTTTGGTGGCTTGAATCCTTGCCGATCGCCGGGACGCCTTTTTTGGTGGTGGTGGTGGTCGGATTTCTGCAATAACACAGTGAACAGCTCTGGCTCCTTCGGGTAAAGGGTGGGATTGATTCCTTGGAGTCCAGTGAAGCTTTTAAAATGAAGAGAAGGGGTGTTAGGTGGCTGGAAATGCATTTGCCATTATTGGCTCTTGGTCAAGCTTGGCGGCCATGGTAGGTAGGGGAAAAACGTGGCTCAAACCAGTCAATGGGTAGCTGGTTGCACTCCTCTGGTCTTATGGAATTGAATGGGAGGTTGGGGAAGGTTGGGGAAGGGGAAGGATGAGCCAAAGTCTTCCTCCATTTCTTCTCTTCTCTTTCTCTCTCTTCCCTTTGAAGCACTTTCTCTCTCCCATTCACCAATCTGAATTTTTGACTCCTACCTAACCCTAAGGCAGCCCACATATTTATTTCACCAATCCAAGCAAGGTTAGCCCAAGAGAATTGGGCATGAGCTTGTGTTAGCCCATTTGGGCTAGCTTGACCCAAACTTAGGCTAGGGTTGAACATGGTCAATTTGGTCTTTGAGCTTGCCCCTAATGGGTCCTTGGTGACCCAGTGGACTCCCCTAAGGCCTAGGTAGGGTTGTCTTGGCCCCTTGGAGGTCACTTGACCCTTAGGTAGGGCACTTGACAATTTTAGGGCTAGAGTTGACTTTGGTCAACTTAGCCTTTTTGATTGGTCCCAATGGGTCCTTGGTGACCCATTGGCCTCTCACTAGGGTTATGAGAGTATGTGTGGGGTCCACTTGGCTAAGGTAACTTTAATTGGCCCTTGTGTATGTTAGTTTGACCCAATGTAGGTTAGGTTGACCCATTTAGGGTTAAAGTTGACTTTGGTCAACTTAGCCTCTTGGGTGGACCCCAATGGGTCCTAGGTGACCCATTGACCTCACTATAGGGTTAGGTGGGCTTGGGTGGGGTCCACTTGGCTTGGGGAAGGTCAGTTGACCATATATAGACCAGTTTGACCTATTTAGGGTCAGAGTTGACTTTGGTCAACTTAACCTCTTGGACGGCCCTTCTTGGGTCCTTAGAGACCCATTGACCCCACTTTAGGTCTAGGAAGTCCATGGTAGGGTTATTTGGGCTTTATTAGGGCTCCTACCCTTAGTTAGGGCACATTGCCCAATTTAGGCCTAAAGTGGTCCTAGATCAAATTGGCCACCTGTGGTTGACTCCAATGGACCCTTAAGGCTCTAGTGGACCCTCTAATGGGTTAGTGATGTTGTGGTGGGGTCATGGAGTCATGGTGAAGCCCTAAGGTCAAACCCTAGGTTGGGTGATGTGGTTGTGCCATAGGCAGACCATGGTGATCCCCATCTTGACCTTCTATTTCTTGGACCATTTCTGGCTTCCTAGGGTTTTGTCATGACCTAGTTATGGCCAAAACCACTCTTAGGGGTCTAGTTGGAAATGGGATGTTACAAATCCCAATAAACAAATCAAAGATTTCGTCCCCGAAATCAAGGTTAAGCCTACGAGAATTTCTACCGAAGAAAAGAAACTTGTAACATCCCATCATGACGGCATGTTTGATAAATTAGGTTTAAAGGGAAACCTAAATCGATGACCAATTCGCCTAATTGGCAAACCAAGATCCCAATAAACAATAGATTAGCCTCTACTCTTCCTCGAGCAGCCTTACTAGTTTAAAGCAGGAAAACAAATTAAACACTTTGAGGGGTTGTGAGGTATACCTGACTGAACAGCTCTGGGTACTTTTGACGCATCAGGTCTTGTGGTTACCAGGTATGCTCTTCCTGGCCGTGGTTCCTCCACAAGACCTTGACTAAGGGTATCTTCTTGCGGCGCAAGATCCGTACTCCTTTGTCGTCGATCCGTACCGGCTCTAAGCGGACTGACCGATCTGAGGCTACCGGTCCATCTGTGGTCGAATTGTGCTGCTCCTGGCGTAATAGAGCCCTCCTGAGCGAGGAAATATGGAACACATCATGCTAGGCTTCCAGCTCTGGTGGCAACTCCAGCCGGTAAGCTAGGGGTCCGATACGCTCCAGGATCCTGTAAGGGCCCATATACCTAGGGCTGAGCTTCTTCTTCCAACCACGCACTCGTGAAACTCCATGAATAGGCCGGATCTTCAGAAACACTTGGTCCCCCACCTGAAACTCTACCTGACGATGCCGGGCGTCATAGTACTTAGCCTGTCTGCTCTGCGCTTCTAGCATCCTGTCTCTGATCAGCCTCACCTGAGTCTCGGTGTCTTCAACAAAATCTGATCCCAATAACTTCGGATCCTCGTCCTGAATCCAAGAAAGCGGGGTCCTGCATTTCCTTCCATACAAGGCTTCGTAAGGCGCCATCCTGATGCTGGACTGGTAGCTGTTGTTATAGGAGAATTCGACCAGGGGTAAGAGCTTCTCTCATGGTTCCCCGCGGTCCAAAATGCACAGCCTCAAAAGATCTTCCAGCGTCCGATTGGTGCGCTCCGTCTGCCCATCCGTCTGGGGATGGAATGCGGTGCTGAAGGTCAAATACGTGCCTAAATAAGCCTGCATGGATCTCCACTCCCTGGAAGTGAACCGGCCATCCCGATCCGATACGATCGTCTTGGGCACCCCGTGATATCGAACGAACTACTCCACAAATCTCCGCACTAATACTCCCACAGAGTCGTCCTTCCTGATCGGAATGAATATAGCCACCTTCGTCAACCGATCGATAATGACCCAAATCGAGTCATTTCCCGTCCGTGATCGGGGAAGTCCATGGATAAAGTCCATTGCGATGTCTTCAAATTTCCACTCCGGTACCGGGAGTGGTTGAAACAATCCTGCGGGGTTTTTGCACTCCGCCTTCACTAGCTGGCACGCTTCGCAGTGGGTCACAAACTGAGTGATATCCTTCTTCATGCCTGGCCAGTACATAGTCTTCTTTAAGTCCGCAGTCATCTTCGTGATCCCCGGGTGCACCGAGTATCTGCTGTGGTGGGCCTCCACCATGATATCTTCCCGGACCTGGCCTCCTTCCGGTATATAAGTCCGACCTCTAAAGCATACCATGCCGTCCCTCATTGTGTAATCCCCTACTGTACCGTTCTCCAAGGCCCAGAATATCGGCTCCAATTTAGCATCTCGCCTTTGCCCATCTCTGACTCGGTCCCGGATATCGTCTGTAGCACTCACCGCAGCTAAATACTCCATGTAAAGCTCGGGGTCCTCAGATGACACCAGTGTGATGTGCATATCTTCCAACCTCCTCACCAGCTCCATAGACATAATATGGGGCCCAGCTTCGAAAGTGGCAGCTCTCCGACTCAACGCGTCAGCCACCATATTTGCCTTCCCTGGATGGTAGTGCATCTCATACTGGTAATCCGCTAAGAACACCCAGCGCCTCTGCCTGATGTTCAGTTCCTTCTGCGTGTCCACGTATTTCAGGTTCTTGTGGTCGGAGTAGATGTCGCTGTGGACTCCCTAAAGATAGTGGCGCCAGACCTTCAAATCAAAAATGACCGCCCCCATCTCAAGGTCGTGCACTGGATAGTTCTGTTCGTGCTTCTTCAACTGGCGAGACGCGTACACAATCACATGACCCTTCTGCATCAGTACAGCTCCCATACCCTGGTAGGAAGCATCCGTATAGACCTGAATACCTTCTCTCCCCGAGGGGAGAGCAAGTATGGGAGCCGAGGTGAGTCGATCCTTCAGCTCCTGGAAAGCCGCCTGGCACTATGGGGTCCACACGAAAGGTACCTCCTTCTTCGTCAAAGATGTGAGTGGGAGGGCGATTCGAGAGAATCCCTCCACGAACTTCCGGTAATAACCAGCAAGTCCTAAGAAACTTCTCACGTCGGTGGCTGCCTTCAAAGGTGGCCAATCCCGAACTGCCTGAATCTTTGACGGATCCACTGCCAATCCGGCTCCACTGATAATATAGCCTAAGAAGCCTACCTCATTCAACCAGAACTGATATTTGCTGAACTTTGCATATAAATGATTCTTCCGCAGTCTCTGTAGGGTCAGTGCCAGATGGCGAGTGTGCTCCTCCTCCGTTCTCGAATAGATGAGGATGTCATCGATAAACACAATGACAAACACATCTAGATACTCCTTGAAAACCTGGTTCATGAGGGTCATGAATGCCGATGGTGCATTCGTGAGCCCGAAGGGCATCACCGTAAACTCAAATAATCCATATCTGCTACTAAAAGCAGTCTTATGAATATCTTCCTCTCGAATCCGAAGCTAGTTGTAGCCCGACCTCAAATCTAATTTTGAAAAGAAATGCGCTCCTTCCAGTTGGTCGAACAACTCGTCAATCCGTGGCAGCGGGTATGTATTCCGGATCGTCAATCTATTTAGTGCTCGGTAATCAATACACAAGCGGAGACTTCCGTCCTTCTTCTTGACAAATAGCACTGGGGCTCCCCACGACGAAGAGCTTGGCCGGACAAACCCCGCCTCTACTAGTTCCTACAACTGACTTCGGAACTCTGCCAACTCCTTCGGGGCCATCCGGTAAGGGGCCCTAGATGCCGGCTTCGCCCCCGGCACCAGTTGTATCTGGAAGTCCTGCTCCCTGTGCTGGGGTAACTCGGGTAATTTCTCTGGAAAGACGTCCTCAAACTCCCGCACTACCGGAATATTCGATATAGAGTTTGTGGCCTCCGCATTTCAAACAGCACCTCGTAGACCTCCTCCCCCTGTAAATAGGCCTTAACGGCCTGTACTGAAGATAAGGGTATACGTGAGGCAGGTCTTATACCTTCGATGATTATGATAGAGTCCCCGTGCCTCACGACGATCCTCTTCGCTTGACAATCAATCTGGGCATGGTTCCATTGTAACCAACTCATGCCCAGGATCAGCTCGAAGACTAGCATCCTTAGGACCGTTGCCGATACTTCGAATGTCTTTCCTCCAATCTCCGCCTCCATGCTGCAGGGGGCAGGGGTGAGTATCTCCGATCCGTCGGGTAGACGCACCCTCCTCATCCGGCCTGTGAACCGTTCCACTCCTTCCAACCCTTCCAGAAAGGCTTCCGACAAAAACGAGTGCGAGGCACCCGTGTCGAACAGAGTATAAGCGGGCTTGCCGATGATGAAGACTATACCTTGGACGGTTAATTGTCTTAGTATTTTCTAACGAGTTTTCTTTCCTATTCATTCTACTAGTGCAGTTCTATTTATTGGGAAACTGAGAAAGGGAATTCAATTTAAACAATTTAAACATCTTGGCTTACCTGTGATGACCTGCTCTGGGTTCCGAGGCTGTGCCAGGTCCAAAGCATATACCTGCTCCCTTTCCTGTCTTCGATCTCCTCCCTGGTAACCACATCCTCGACCACTTCCTCGGCCTCCGAAATGCTGAGCAGGTGGGCCACCCTGTGGTGCTGGAGGTGGTGCCCCCCTCATGGGGCAGTTTCTCCGGAGGTGTCCCACCTGATGACAATGGAAGCACTCCGGCGGGGGATACGCCATACCCCCGGGTCTCGGCATCTCCTGTATCCGAAGAGGTTGAGGGGCCAAAACTACCTGCTCTCTCGGCTCCTGCCTCACCTCCTGACGAGGCTGCTCCTCTGTCCTTCTCCCAACTGGTATGGTGCCTCGCCGCTGATCATTTCGGGCCCTCCGGCCCTGATCCTCCGCTTGCCGCTTCCGGCCCCGAGTGGTGTGCCAATCGGCCTCAATCCTCTTCGCCATCTCCAAAATCCGGGATATAGGCCCGTCAGATACAAACAGCAAGGCCTCCCTCAACTCCTCTTTTAGGCCCTTATAGAATCTCTTGACGTATCCTGCTTCGTCCAGCTAGTAAGAACCCGCATATCGGGCCAAATGGTCGAACTCTCGGTGGTACTCCACCACCGTCCTGGTGCCCTGCCTCAGCTGCAAGAACCGCTCCTCCAACTCATCCCTGGCCGACTGCGGAACAAAGTGCTCCAGCAGCGTGGCCCTGAATTCCTCCCAAGTAATTTCTGCAATCTCCCTATCGACAAACGTCGTGTCCAACAGCGTCTTCCACCACCTCTTGGCATGGGACTCCAAGCAAGATACCACCAAGGCCACCCTCTCCTCCCAAGGGCATCGTATCCTAGTCAACATCTCGTACATAACATCCAGCCACTCCTCTGTCCGCACTGCCGA
Source organism: Platanthera guangdongensis (assembly GCA_039583875.1). NCBI lineage: Eukaryota > Viridiplantae > Streptophyta > Magnoliopsida > Asparagales > Orchidaceae > Platanthera > Platanthera guangdongensis. Next base: position 82,035,568 of record CM077159.1, read on the forward strand.
CTCTGTCCCCAAGTAGGATGGGGGATAGAGTCCTCGGAAGGTGCTCATCCAGTTGGCCCCTGAGTTTGGCTGCTGTGCCGGAGCCTGCTGAGCCCGGAAGGCCTCAAGGATAGCTATAAGGGTTTGCCCTATGTCTGACTGAAGGAAAGGTATGGGGACCATAGGAGGTGGTGCAATGTCTGGAGTCTACTGAGCTCCACCTTGTGGGGTGGGCTGAGCTGGGGGCTACAAAACGAACTGAAAGTTCACCTAGTGTCAACTATCTTCACCTATGGGGGGAATAGGTGACGTGCAGCGTTTTTGCGGAATTTAAAATTGTACCTGCACAAGAAAACAAAACACCACAGCACAGAAGATACACAAGCAATTTATAGTGGTTCCCCGATTTGGGTACATCCACTTTCCCCCTTCGACCTATCTCCCAACAACGGACGACTCGGTCTCTTCACCAACAGGATTGAAATCCAATCCTTGCACTATCGGAAGGAACCCTTCCACACGTAGGAGTCAACACTCCCATAACACGGGTTGCACCCAACCCTTACAACTAGGAACCAACGTTCCTTTACAACAAAAATAAACTAGAATGTACAAGAAATACAAACTACGTTTGGAGACTACGGTGTCCCTCTTCGTTGACGACGTGTTCTTGAAGTCCACGAAGAGTCCACAACCCTAGATCTCTCTTGGAGAGAATCTCCCCGGAACCGGCGGCGGCAAGATGGGCGGCGGCTAGGTTCACGGGATCGGCGGCGACAACGATGTGCGGCTGCTGTACTTTGGAGATCCAAACTTCGTAGCCAAAGCTAGCTAGGTCTTCCAACAGTCACACTAGGATCAGTCGTCTCGATCGATTCGGATGGGGAAGGTTTTCCCGATCAACAAATCAAGAGACAAGAGATCTCCGGTTAGACACGTGAGACGCTGAGCTTGGCTAAGCTTCTATCGTCGGGAGATCTGGAAGAAACCTCGATCAATACCGGCGATCAACTCTCTCAAGCGGCGACGGCGGCGGCGGAGCGGAACTCGCGATCTAGGTTACGTTGCGACCCGTGTTTCGTCTTTTTCTCCGTACATCACTGTTCAAAAATACCCGTGTATTTATACACAAGTATACTCCTAAATGACCGTTGTGGGTCCCACCTAAAGGAAACCCTAGTTCTGGTTCAACACAGTGCCAGCGGCAGAATCCGGTCCAGCTGTTTCTAGAAAAATGCACAAGTCAAAATCGGCGAGAATCGAAGGTGATTCTCGACGAATCGGCGAGAATCAGTTAGTGATTCTCGACGATTCGTCGAGAATCACTAGTGATTCTCGCCGAATCACTTGATGATTCTCGCCGAACCACTTGTTGATTCTCGACGAATATTACTTGGCTATGATCTGCTCAACGATGGGTTCGGCGAGAATCACTTGGTAATTCTCGTCGATTTATACTTAGACGATTTTTCGTCTTTCCACCCAAGAGCTGCTCCTTGACCCATCCTTGCTCCTTGTCTGCTCTTGCATAAACACAGCCCTGTACTTGAAAGTAAGTGCACTCCAATATAGAGAGTACACGTAGGCCAACACACTGATCTGCTCAACGAGGGATTACGTCGTGCAGACCCGTGTATATTGACCCACTGCACCCTGACATTGGTGTGCACTTAGCGTGGAATAACTGCAAGCACAACTTGAAATGTTTTGTCAAAAACATTGCCTATTTACCTTAGCTTGTTCAGGGGCTTCTTCAAATCAGGTACGTTGTGGATACAATACCCAACACGAACTACATTAGTAGGTAATCGACTCAATACCTAATAAAAGTGGACAATTTACATGTGATCCCCCATATGGGCACACCACTGCTTCCGCTTCTTAGTTTGTCCCCAAACTAAACTCGCGCGGGGGTGACCCAGGGTTGTGGACTGCTACTTTTCGATCGAGGTCTGCTTTGATACCAATTGAAAAAAGTGCAACACACACACCCGCGCGAGTTTAGTTTGGGGGTGACGGTTCTGGGACAATTTACCTTTGAAAAAAGTGCACTATTGTAACTGTCCAGGCCCATCCCATAGGAACCCGCTGGACCGCCGGCCTACTAGAGTCCAGACCCGGGCCCACTCATGGTAGTCAACCTATCACATTCAAGCCTGCAGGCCATGCACCCCAACCCCTCTCCGGCATGTTTATCAGCACGGTAGGTTGTTGTCACTAGGTCTCGAACCCTGGACCTTAATAAGAGAGCTTTCCACCACTCCCTCATCACCAACGGAGCTGCAGCTCAGTTGGTGACGAGGGAGTGGCAAAAAGCTCTCTTATCAAGGTCCTGGGTTCGAGACCCAGTGGCAACAACCTACCGTGCTGATAAACAGGCCGGAGAGGGGTTGGGGTGCATGGCCTGCATGCTTGAATGTGAAAGGCTGACTACCAGTGGTGGGCCCGGGTCTGGACCCTGGTAGGCCGGCGGTGCCAGTGGGTTCCCATGGGATGGGCCTGGACCGTTACATGAGGGAAGGTTAATTTTGGATGACTTTAGCACTGAGAACCCGAAGGATATTTCTTTGATGTTATCGCCATTTCCTGAAGCTACATGTGAATTAGAACTTTTGTCTGGTTCGATTTTGCCCATTTCTGAGACCTTTACTGATTTTGAATTGGATAATGAGACCAATGTATTGGAAGAATTTCCAAGTGGAAGAGTTGTACTTTTGGATGACGATATTGAAGTAGACCGGGATGAGCGTTCCTTGATGTTGTCTCCATTGTGTGAAATTGAAGATGATTTTGATTCACTCCTTGGTTTAGTTTTACCAACTCTCCCTCCTAATCCGTTTACTCGACTAGTGGACTCTTTAAGATAAGAGTTAGGTATGTCTGATCTAAGTCATTTTATTTTGCCAACCTTGTTGGCCCCTCCATTGGACATTGTTAACCCCTCAGTCCGCAACACCTACAAGATGTCAAGGTCCTGTTTCATTATCCGCGGACGCAATTTGGCAATCCGCATGGCCCGGCGACTCGGCATTGTTCTAAGGTCCCTGGCTTATCATAGGAGGACTCGGTTTGGCAGTCCGCCAAGTTCGGCAGAGCAGTAGCATTCAGCCATCCCAAGGCTGATCCCACATCGGCGGACACGGTGTCCAGTCCGCCCAGGCCGCCGTCCTCCGACAGGATCACGACCTGCAGCAGTAGTTTGAAGCTCTAGAGCATGAGCCCAGTCCATCCATTTTGCGTGGACTGGTGTGTTCTTTCTTTTTTGATTCCCGTCACCGCTGCCCAGTTCTCCTGTACCCCGGGAAGTCAGTTATTTTAGCCTTGCCCGTTTGGGCAGGCCCTGTAACGCCCCCGGTTTTTTCTGTGTTTTGTTTGATCTTTGGCTGGCGTTACGATGGCATATATCCCGGCTTTGTGCCGTTGTAGAGCGTGGTTTTAGCTCTTAGGGTTCCCTGTGTAGCCTTTTTGTAGCCTGTTAGCAAGATTCCCCATCTAGCCGGAGTCTTTTTGATGACTCGGTTGGGCCTCTTAGGGAATGCTTGTGTTTTGGCTTCGGGAGGTGTTATCTCGGGTTTTGTTCGTCGAATGTTAATTTCGACTTCGTAGTTGCGTTCGTAGCGTGGGTTTTTAGCTGCGGCGTAAATTTCGTCTTTTTCCGAGAAGTTTCAGGTTTCATGTTGTTTTGATGTTGAGAGTAAATAATTATTATTATGTATTTTGTTTATTATTATTACTGCTGATATATATAGTCTTGGGTCAGATTAGGGCTGGGTTCCTTTTTGGTTCTTTTCCTATTTCTGTGTTTGGAGGAAGCCGTCGCCTGTACGAGAGGAGAGGAAGACCTCTGCCGGACTACCCTAGCCTTGGGACGCCGCTTTCCTGGAGATTTAGCGGTCGGATTTCGGTTTCGAGGGTGGATCTGGACTGCCCCCGCCGGGATCTGCCTTCTTTCTGCTCCTCAGCTTGCTGCCCTGCGGCCAGATCCGCAAGCGGGGGAGGCCGCCGACCGAGTTCCTGGTATTGAGGCAAGTGACGTACCCTCATCCTTGCCTTAGTTGATCTTTGCCTTCTGTTGATTTAAATTTTTATCTCTTTCTTGTTGGGATTTTAGGTGTAAGCTAGGGCTTGTTCCTGATCATACCGTGGTTAGTGTAGAAGGTTCCAGTTAATCTCAGTTTTCCTGAGGGATTGTGTCTATTAGGGACAGATTTGGTTCGGTCTAGGTCGAGTAGTTACCATTGCCGATGGAGGTTGTACTCGAGAGAGAAGAGAGAATCCCAGTTCTCGTTTTTGGTCGTTTGCTGGATCTGGCTCCTGTAGCCAGGTGGGGTGTCGACACTGTTGTGTCGACACCGGCCAGTCTTGGTGTCAATAGTTGGTGTCGACACCGGCCAATCGTGGTGTCGACACTTGGTGTCGACACCAGCAGCGGCAGTGTCGACACAAGGTGTCGACACCGGCTGCAGTGTTGTCGACACTTGGTGTCGACACCAGCGGCTGCAGTGTCGACACCATGTGTTGACACCGGTAGCAGTGGTGTCGACACTTGGTGTCGACACCAGTAGATGCAGTGTCGACACCATGTGTCGACACCGGCAGCAGTGGTGTCGACACTTGGAGTCGACACCAGCAACTGCAGTGTCGACACCATGTGTCGACACCGGCAGCGGTGGTGTCGACACTTGGTGTCGACACCAGCAGTGGCAGTGTCGACACCATGTGTCGACACTGGCTGAAGTGGTGTCGAAACTTGGTGTCGACACCAGCCGCGATAGTGTCGACACCTTATGTCGACACCGGCCGCTGTAGTGTCGACACTTGGTGTCGACACTGGCCGTGGTTTTGTCGACACCTTGTGTCGACACCCGCTTGTCGAGGTGTCGACACATCATGTCGACACTGGTGTTGCGCTTGTTTTGGGGTCAGGTAGACTCGGGGTTGGTTCGGGTTAGGCGTGCAAGGCCGCGTCGGTTGGACCCGATGTTTTGCCTTGGGTTCGTGTGTTTCTTAGGATTGTTAGAATGACTTTTTCCCTAGGGGGGGTGCTTTGGGTGGTCGGCTAATTTCTGCATGCCGACTCTTGGGTCGTGGCAGGTGGTGGAGTTTTGGTGGCCTCTAGAGGGGTGGTTTTATGTGGAGAGCTGTGGCCACCGCCTTTTGCCCCGGTTTGGGTTGGTGTGTGTGGGACCCTAAAGCTACCACTGTTTGACCCCTTAGCCCTTTTTGGGTCTGATTCTAGTTATGCAATCAGACCCATGTCTGACCACTGCCACTTACCCACGTGTTAGGACTGTTAGTCCCTTTCCTGTTTATGCTTTCCTTTCTTTTGGCATATGTATATGTCTTGATGCTGTTGCAGGCTTTATTGGTAGGGCATGTTGGTTTTAATGCTCGCCCTTGGTGTGCTCTGCGGTGTTTTAGACAGTACTCTTTTCTTGCTGCCTTTCCCTTTTTCTTTTCTTATAGCAGCTTGTTGCCAGGTTGGTAAACCCTTCATCTTATTTACTCATTAATCTATTGCGCTATTTTATTTTGATTGTTCCCTTGCTGAAGGTGTTCCTTTCTTGAATGCCTCAGGTCCAGGTTGTAGCCAGTTCAGCGGCTAGGTCTTTTGGAGGGGCTTGTTGGTGGCCTCTAGGGTAGCTGAGATTTGCTGATCCCCGTTTGCTGTGAGGTAGTTCTTTACTCTTCTGTGTAGACATACATACTCGCCAGTGGGTTTGTGTCAGGTTGTTGGCGCCCACTGGTGGCTTCTTGTGATGCTGAATATGAATTTAAACTGCTGTTTTTGCCTATTTGTGGTTGGTTACTTGCTTCTGGGAAGGATTTATGCTAGGTTGCATGTTAGATATTTTAAAAAACCTAAAAGCATTATCACATGTACCCCTTGCATAGCATGTTTCTAAATCCAAGACACTATTTTTCCTCAGCGTAAAACACTATCTTTTTATACCTACTTTATTCACCTTAGGGTCGTGTGCGCGTAAGTCGTCCCCCGGGGACACTTATGCTCTTTTAGGGCGTCAATTTAATTGAACCAAAGTATTTTCTGCTGCGTGTAAATATAGTTTTAACAGTGGACTAGCTGATCCACCGGGCCGAGGGATACGACCATTCAACAAAACTGATTTTCTTTCATACTTAATTAACAATTTTCCTTAAATTCTAACGTCTGGAGTTTTGCCTGAGCGTGTGCAGTTATCCCCTGCACGACGTGGCATCACAGCGCATGTTTTCTCTTACTCTGATACGTTTTTACCGTTGAGAAAATGTGGGTTGTGACAGTTGGTATCAGAGGGAGGTTGCTTGACAAATGGTTGGGCAACCTTTCCCTTGTCTGCATTAGTGTTTAGCATCATACCATTCACACACCGATATGTCATCAGCACGTCTTGGCCGAAGCACGAACACTACACTCATGAGCAAGAAGAAGTATACAGGGCATATTATGTAGTATGGGATGCATAATATGTGTTTGTATATGGATCCACCATAGGAGGCAACATGTGAGGGTTATGTAGTATGGGATGCATAACCTCACCACATGAATGCGGCTATCACGTTTTCTTTTTCGTTACATGGGAATGTTATGTAGTATGGGATGCATAACATTTTCATGTGTACGCCGCCCATGGCATGCACTAAGGCCTTTTTAGAATGCATAGCACATCGTTCATAGCATAACATTTCATAAGCACAACGTGCCAAGCTAAAGATTTGCAAGATGACATATGTACACACATGGTTTTGAGTCAAAAAAGAATACAAATGCATGCATTCATGGTTTATGCACATGAGTCAGTATGATAGTGGTGAACCATCTTAGGATAAGCATAACATCATCATGGTAAAAAAAAAACAACTCCCAGAGCAAGTTTTGCAGTTGAAGTTCATATTTAAGTGTGTTTGTCCGTACCAGGTAGTTTCGTTCTAGTTGATGGGCTAGGATTTGTCTAAAGCTTGTGCAATTTTAGGATGGCGAGACGTCCTGCGACGAGATCGACCCCCCAATCCGAGGGTGAGACGTCAGGAGCGCAGAGCGATGCGTTGGTAGAAAGCTTGCGGCAGAGTAATGAGGAGTTATCGAGGCAGGTTGTGGCTATGCAGGCTCAGATTCAGTCCCTTGTAGCAGTGGTGGCGGGACAGCCCCCGAGAGCTCAGAACCCCGCAGAGGGGGTAGCTGTCCCTGCCCCTCCTGCTCCTCCTGTGCCTTTGGTTGTGGTGCCTCCGGAGATGGCGTTCATATCCCAGTTTCAGCGGGTGAGAACCCCTACCTATGATGGGCAGGCAGATTTCATGATCCTGGATGACTGGCTGATTACCATTGAGGAGATGTTCTCTTACTCAGGGATTACGGACGATCAGAGAGTGATGCTCGCTACTTACCAGCTCAAGAGCTTGACAAAGAATTGGTGGCTGAGAGAGAAAGAGAGCTTAGTGGCAGGTTGCACTTGGGAGTCATTTAAGGTGCTGTTGTTAAGTAAGTTCCTACCTTCAGTCGAACGGGACCGGCTAATGAACGACTTTCTTCACTTAAAGCAGAGGAAACTCACGGTTAGTGAGTATGAGATCGAGTTTAGTAAGTTGAGTCGGTTTGCTCCGGGTCTGGTGAGTGTTGAGGCAGACCGAGTTAAGCGATTTCTGGGTGGACTAAGAAGCGACATACAACAGTTAGCGAATGCCTATGGAGCAGTCAGTTACGCCAGTGCGGTTGTGTCACAACCCGCATTTCCTCAACGAGTACATCGTATCAGAGCAAGAGGAATTACGGGTTATGATGTCCACGTCGTGCAGGGGATAACTGCACACGCTTAGGCAACTCTTGACGCTCACATTATAAGATGAAATTCAACCGTTACATGCAGGAAAACTTTTGGATTAAATGGCCGTATCCCTCGGCCTTAGATAGTAAAATTGTCTTTGTACGCTGCGGAAAATAGGTTAGTTTACTTACGATGAGCTCCTATATGCAGTCTATAGTGATACTACTATAAGAACTCCTCTTTGTTTACGTCATTTGGAACATATGTTTTCGTTAAACAAAACATGGATGCATGATATACAATAGTACATATCATTAGTCAAAATAGCTAATGCAACCTACTAGAAAACCATCCCAAAAGCAAGTACATATCGTTCCATCCAAGTGAGGTACATTAGCAGTCTAGTTCATATTTACACAAAGGAAAACCACCAATGGGCGCCAACAAGCTGACACGAACCCATTGGGGCACATGTATGTCTGTACAACAAAAAGAAGAACTACCTCGCTATGAATGCTCGGCTAGCTCCCAGGAAACGCCACCAACCAACCTAGCCGCTCAACCGGCTACAACCTGCACCTGAGGCATTCAAGAAAGAATACCTCAGCAATCAACCAAACTATACAAAAAGAGAGCATAAATGTCATAAATTTTAACGAAGGGGCTTACCGACCCCACAGAGATGTTTCATCAAGTAACATGAGTGAACAAAACAAGTGGAAAACACACCACAATCCATGCCAAACGCACCAAGTGCGTACAAGTTCATCATGTCCTGCTCAAACCGCAGGAGCAAAAGGCAAAACACATGTCCATTCCATCATTCATAGGCCAAGAAATTATGATACTAGTGAAGCATAAGCAGCGGTTAAGTTCAATTTCGCAAGGGTCTTACCGGTGGCGGCCCTAAAGTGGAACGCACCAAACAAAACCAGCCCAAATTGGGGCCAAAGTGGTCTCTCTAACCACAAAAACAAAACCCGGTGGCCACAGGCTGAAACCACACCACCCCTTGCAAAATTCTCACACAAACGCTCCTGCCATGGTTCACAAATTCGCCTCGCAAAACGCCCCATAACCCAAGGTAACACGTTTCCTTTTATCGCCCTTACACACGACTATCAATTGCCAACGTATAGCATGATGAGCTTCATCACATAAAAAAAATCACACGCTTTGTATCAAAATAAAATCACATGATAGGATTTGATTAACATGAGTACATAGACCACATATTTGGAACACAATCATATGCTTTGATCAAGGAAAATCACCTCTCTTGATAGGGCAAATTAGCTACATGAATTAAGCTACCATAGAGCAAATTGATAAGTACATGAATCACAAAACTAAACATGGGAGAGCAAAGTCGTTTAGCATAATTAACGTAAGGAATTAGCTACTTTGAATTTAGCATAGGGGATTTTAGCATAGGGAATTAGCTAATTTGAATTTAGCCTAAGGAATTTAGCCTTAGCATAGAACAAACAAGAGGAGGCATCATAATTTGAATCAAGAAGATCAACCTAAGCATAGGGGAATTGGAAAGACTAAGGCTAATAAAGAAAAATTCAACACAAGATCTCAAGCTAGAAAAATGGAGAATTGAATCAAGTACGAAGATTGGCAAGGGTGGAGGACACCGCTTGCCTGAACCGAGGCGATGCCGCGACGGCTGCTCTTTCTTTCCTTGCCTTTCTTGAGCCTTTCTCCCTTGCTTTCTCAAAGAGAATGAAGAAGAAGATGAAGAAGAAGAGGAAAATGAGAAGGAGGAATCCTTGCTTTGATTTCGGCCTATAAGAAAAAGAAGAAGAAGCTTCAGCCCTTGGATCCCAGCTGAAGGAATAGACGGCCACGATTCGGCCAAAAACACTAAATTTGACTCGACACGGCCTCTGACACGGCCGTGTGCCAGGCCGTGTGCCTCAAGCGGTGGTCAACCGACTTATCCAAACCAGTGACACGCCCATGGGACACGCCCGTGTCATGGGCCGTGTCACCAACACGCCCTCAGACACGCCCGTGTCTGTGGCCGTGTGCCTGGTGAAAAAAAATCCCAAAACATCCCGAGACTTCACACGGCCTTGGACACACCCGTGTCCCAGGCCGTGTGCCCAGGACACGCCCTGTGACACGCCCGTGTCACAGGCCGTGTGCAACTTCTCGACACTCGACACCCAGTCTCGACGATCGTCGAGTAAAAGTCGCCGAGTACACGACACGGCCTTGGACACGGCCGTGTCCTTGGCCGTGTGCCTCCTCTCGACACATCGTCGAGCGCAAAAAAATTTCGTCGAGACAAAGCCCGATCGTCGACACAACCTCGACACGCCCTGCGACACGGCCGGGTCGCAGGCCGTGTCAACTGACACGCCCTGGGACACACCCGTGTCCCAGGCCGTGTCACCCAAAAAAATTCCTGTTTTGAAAAATGTTTCTGTCTCATCCTAGACCATTTTTGCCTTAAGAACTTTTTACCATTTTTTTGGTTTTCCTGGACCAGCAACTTGCTTTGAGCAACATTTCCCGGGCGCGAAAAAGTGCAACCATTCCCTAAGAGGCCTCACCGAGTACCTTATTTGGACTCCGATTTGCTGGGGAATCGTGCAACTCGGCTACCAAAACAGCCACTCGCAAGCCCGTGGGAAAACCATGCTCGAACAATAGTCAAAGCCAATGTAACGCCCATCATGCGTACGTCATCAAAACAAAACTCCGGGGCGTTACAATCACTCCCCCTAACAAAAAGTTTCGCCTCGAAACTTTTCACAAAAACCAAACACACAAGCAAACCAAAACATGAATCCAATCAAACACTAAATCACATACCAGCTTACGGGAACAAATGAGGGTGAGCCGCCCTCATCGTTGACTCGAGCTCCCACGTCGCGCTTTCCACCTCCTGATTTTTCCATAACACCTTTACCATAGGAATCTTCTTTTTCCGCAACACACGATCTTGGGAGTCCAATATCCGAATGGGCATCTCCTCATAAGAAAGGTTGGGCGCTAATTGCGGCACAATGTCCAACACTTGCTTGTCATTCCGCACACACTTGCGCAGTTGGCTAACATGAAACACATTGTGAACACCAGGAAAGTTCACGGGTAATTCCAGTTTGTAAGCGGATGCACCGACTCGCGCAAGAATCTTGAAGGGACCCACAAATCTTGGGTCTAATTTGCGCTCTTTTCCAAATCTTTTAATCCCAACCATTGGGGAGACTTTCAAGAAAACAACATCCCCCACCGCAAATTCTAATTCCGACCTTCGTCGGTTGGCATACTTTTCATACCGCTCTTGGGCGATTCGGAGTTTCTCCCGAATAAGTCGTACTGCAACTTCCATATCCTCAAGCGCTTCTGGGCCCAACAAAGGCCGCTCGCCAACCTCAGTCCAAAAGAGGGGAGTCCGACATCGACGCCCATATAACGCTTCGAACGGAGCCATTTGCAAGCTTTCTTGATAGCTATTATTATACGCGAACTCCATAAGCCGCAAACGTTCATCCCATGCTCCGCCATATTCAAGAATGTAACATCGAATCATGTCTTCTACAATTTGGTTTACTCGTTCTGTTTGGCCATTCGTTTGAGGGTGGTAAGCAGTGGAATACCGTAAATCTGTTCCCAAACCCTCTTGTAGACTCTTCCATAAACGAGAAGTAAATCGGGAATCTCTGTCTGATATGATATTAACTGGCACACCATGCAGTCGGATGATCTCGTTCAAATAGAGCTCCGCTATTGTTTTCATCGGGTAGTTGACCTTAAAGGGTATGAAATGAGCACACTTGGTCAACCTATCCACGATCACCCACACGGAGTCATGTCCTCGGGGAGATCTTGGTAAACCGGTAATAAAATCCATTGAGATGCTTTCCCACTTCCAGGTTGGAATCTCCAATGGTGTCAACTTGCCACCAGGCTTCCCATGATCAGCTTTCACCCGCTTGCAGGTATGACATTCTGAGACAAATTGCGCTATATCTCTTTTCATTCCATACCACCAGACAATTTGTTTCAAATCACGGTACATTTTTGTTGAGCCTGGATGGTAGGCCATACTTGCGCCGTGTGCTTCCTTACACACCATCTCGCGAATATCCCCAACCGCGGGAATACAAAATCGTCCACGATACTTTAACGTGCCTGCACCATCAATCGCAAAATCTGGTAATTCATCCTTTTCCGTCCGAAGAAATAAATGTAACAGATCAGGATCATCTTTTTGATGTTGTCTTGCAAGCACCAGCCATGACGGTTCTTTTATTGCCGAATGACTTTGTGGATCATATTTGCCCACCGCAATATCCATCAACAGAAATTCCTCTACAAGGCGGTCGACGGAAAGATGAAATAATTTCCCCGTCTTCCGACTCAAAGCATCGGCTACGACATTCACTTTTCCCGGATGATATTGAATGTCCACATCATAATCAGCTACATACTCAAGCCATCGCCGTTGGCGCAAATTAAGTTCTTTCTGCGTGAAGACGTACTTTAAACTTTTATGATCTGTAAAGATTTTACACTGTGCACCATATAGCAAGTGTCTCCACAACTTCAATGCAAATATCACCGCTGCAAACTCCAAATCATGCGTTGGGTAATTCTTTTCATGAATTTTCAACTGCCGAGACCCATACGCAATCACCTTTTTGTCTTGCATTAACACACATCCAAGTCCAACGTGCGACGCATCCACAAACACTTCATAATCTTTTCCTTCTGTTGGCAAGATTAACACAGGAGCGGTACATAATCGATGTTTGAGTTCCAGGAAGGAGGTCTCACACTTGTCATTCCATTCAAATGCCACATTATTCTGGGTTAATCGAGTCAAAGGTGCGGCCAACGTCGCAAATCCGTCGACAAATCTGCGATAATAGCCGGCTAAGCCCAAGAAGCTTCGAATCTCCTTGGGTGTTTCTGGTCTTCTCCATTCCATAACCGCAGAAATCTTTTCGGGATCCACTGAAATACCATGTTGAGTAATAACATGTCCCAGGAAGGCAACTTGCGGCAACCAAAATTCACATTTGCTTAGTTTGGCGAATAATCGTTGGTCTCGCAACGTGGCCAATACCAATCGCAGATGCTGTTCATGTTCCTCAGCACTGCGGGAGTAAATAAGAACATCATCAATAAACACCACCACAAATTTATCCAAATAGTCCTTGAACACCCTGTTCATCAGATCCATAAAAGCTGATGGTGCATTGGTCAATCCAAACGACATCACAAGGAATTCAAAATGACCATGTCGTGATCGAAACGCAGTCCGCGGAATATCCGACTCCCGGACCTTGAGCTGATGATAGCCCGAGCGGAGATCAATCTTCGAAAATACAGAACTGCCACGCAGTTGATCAAACAAATCATCAATTCTTGGCAGTGGGTACTTATTTTTAATCGTCACCTTGTTCAATTCCCGGTAATCGATGCAAAGACCGCATCGACCCATCTTTCTTCTTCACAAATAACACCGGTGCACCCCAAGGTGAGGAACTCGGCCTGATAAACCCTTTTGCCAATAAGTCATCCAACTGGGTACGTAACTCTGCTAGCTCACGCGGGGCCATCCTGTACGGCGCTTTCACAATAGGTCGCGTACCCGGTTCAAAATCAATAACGAACTCAACATCACGATCAGGGGGAAGACCAGGAAGATCAGTAGGAAAAACATCTGGGAAGTCACGCACAACAGGAATCTCCTCTAAACGTGGCAAAACAGCACTCGTCCCCACAGCTGAGACAAGACAAGCAAAACAGTCGGAAACAAACAACGTCCGAACACATACCGCCGAAATTCCTGGAGTATCCTGGCATGAATCCCCATAAACACTTCCCGGTTGACCATTGTCCTTGAGAAAATCCAAGCGCTTTCCTCTGCACTGGATGACGGCATCATAACGGACTAACCAGTCCATGCCCAGAATGACGTCAAAATCGTCCAAATCGATCACCTTGCAATCAACTCTTGCTATGAAATCCCCCAACAAAATGGGACAATCAAGAAGACCCCAGTTAGCCACCACAGAAGCGCCGGAAGGAAATTTCACCAAAAATGCATTCCCCACTCGCTCGGGTGTCAAATGATATCGATCCAGAAAGGTTCGAGCCACAAATGAATGGGTCGTGCCAGAATCAAAGAGAACACGCGCCCAACGGTTCTTTACCTTAAAGGTTCCTATAAGGTATGTATGCTAAGCTAAGAACGACACATAAAAGGCATACACAAAACGAGAACCAGAGGAATGAATCGAACCTGAAATAACCTGAGGTGATGTCTGCGCTTCCTCTGAAGAGACCACATTCAACTTTCCTTTGCCTTTGTCCAAGCGCGGAGGCGGAGGCAAAGCCTGGAGTGGTGCGGGTTGCAACACAGCTTGAACCTGTGGGCACCTTGCGCGAAGATGTCCTGGTCTGCCACACTGGAAGCATACCTTGTCTTTGGCCCAGCAGCGGCTCACATCATGACCTCTTCTCCCACAAAATATACACTCCAAGTCTCTGGTTGGCGCACCTTGAATGGCGTGCACCTGCTCCTTCTTTTGCATTCCCAACCGCTTGAAACATTTTTCAAACGGGTGACCGGCTCGGCCACAGAAGCTACATAGTTCCTTCTTCTTCTTTACGTCTGACTCGTGGGACATTTTCTCTCCCACAAGCTGTCTCTTGCCCTGCCTCATCTGCTGCCCTCTTTGTTTGGCATTTTCGATAGCTTCTACCTTCAACGCCGCCTCAACCACCGTGGTGTAACTTGTCGCTCCATAAGCACTTGCGAACTGCTGAACGTCGCTACGGAGGCCGCCAAGAAATCTCTTTACTCGGTCAGCTTCTGTAGTCACCAAGCTCGGAGCGAATCGACTTAATTTGCTAAACTCGATTTCATACTCACTCACTGTGAGTTTCCTCTGCTTCAAGTACAAGAAGTCATTCATCAGGCGGTCCCGTTCCACTGCCGGTAGAAACTTGCGCCGTACTAGTTCTTTAAACACTTCCCACGAACAGCCCGCCCCTAGTCCTTCCTTTTCGCGTAACCACCAACCTTTCGCCAACCCTTTCAGTTGATAGGCAGCAAGCATCACCTTCTGGTCCTCAGTCACACCAACATACACAAACATTTCTTCCAATGTAATCACCCAATCATCTAAGATTACGAAGTCTGCTTTTCCATCATACGTCGGTGGTCCAAGTCGCTGAAACTGCGAGATGAAAGTCATCGCAGGAGGAACCACAACTGGGGGTGTCACTGCCACGGAAGGAGTCGAACTAGTGGGGCCTCTAACCGTCTCTTGTCCTCTTGGTGCCAACCCAGACATAGCGGATGACATAGCTTGAAGCTGGGACTGCACTTCCTGCACCTGCCTCGTCAAAGCCTCATTACTTTGGCGAAGACTATCTATCAGCGCATTATTCTGCGCGCCCAAAGACTCACCCTCGGATTGGGGAGTTTGCCTTATCACTGGACGCTTTGACATCCTATAACACGTTCACTCTTATCAAGCTCAAGCCCAACAAAACACACAACGGCTATGTACAGACCATACATCAAGAAATATGAACATCAACTGCTAACTTGCTTTGGGCGTTTGAGGATGATGGTATGCCTAACCTAAAAATGACTCACCGTCATCCCACTAACTTGTGCCTAAACCATGAATGCATGACTATCGTTGACCCAAAACCATGTGTGTACAGGTGTCATCATGTACGTCTTAGCTTGGCACGTTGTGCTCATGCAATGTTATGTTATGCGTGTTGTGCTATGCATTCTAGAAAAGGCCTTAATGCATGCCATGAGCGGTCGTACGCATCACAATGCTATGCATCCCATACTACATAGCATTGCATGCAACGAAGAAAAGAAAACGTGCTAGTCGCATCCATGTGGTGAGGTTATGCATCCCATACTACATAACCCTCACATGTTGCCCCTATGGTGGATCCATATACAACCACATATTATGCATCCCATACTACATAATATGCCCCGTATACTTCTGTTCATGTCATGAGTGTAGTGTACATGCTTCGGCCAAGACATACTGATGGCACCTCGGTGTGTGTATGAAATGATGCTGAGTTTGCCCGACCAATAGTCAAGCAAACCTCCCTCTGATACCAACTGTCACAACCCGCATTTCCTCAACGAGTACATCGTATCAGAGCAAGAGGAATTACGGGTTATGATGCCACGTCGTGCAGGGGATAACTGCACACGCTTAGGCAACTCTTGACGCTCACATTATAAGATGAAATTCAACCGTTACATGCAGGAAAACTTTTGGATTAAATGGCCGTATCCCTCGGCCTTAGATAGTAAAATTGTCTTTGTACGCTGCGGAAAATAGGTTAGTTTACTTACGATGAGCTCCTATATGCAGTCTATAGTGATACTACTATAAGAACTCCTCTTTGTTTACGTCATTTGGAACATATGTTTTCGTTAAACAAAACATGAATGCATGATATACAATAGTACATATCATTAGTCAAAATAGCTAATGCAACCTACTAGAAAACCATCCCAAAAGCAAGTACATATCGTTCCATCCAAGTGAGGTACATTAGCAGTCTAGTTCATATTTACACAAAGGAAAACCACCAATGGGCGCCAACAAGCTGACACGAACCCATTGGGGCACATGTATGTCTGTACAACAAAAAGAAGAACTACCTCGCTATGAATGCTCGGCTAGCTCCCAGGAAACGCCACCAACCAACCTAGCCGCTCAACCGGCTACAACCTGCACCTGAGGCATTCAAGAAAGAATACCTCAGCAATCAACCAAACTATACAAAAAGAGAGCATAATGTCATAAATTTTAACGAAGGGGCTTACCGACCCCACAGAGATGTTTCATCAAGTAACATGAGTGAACAAAACAAGTGGAAAACACACCACAATCCATGCCAAACGCACCAAGTGCGTACAAGTTCATCATGTCCTGCTCAAACCGCAGGAGCAAAAGGCAAAACACATGTCCATTCCATCATTCATAGGCCAAGAAATTATGATACTAGTGAAGCATAAGCAGCGGTTAAGTTCAATTTCGCAAGGGTCTTACCGGTGGCGGCCCTAAAGTGGAACGCACCAAACAAAACCAGCCCAAATTGGGGCCAAAGTGGTCTCTCTAACCACAAAAACAAAACCCGGTGGCCACAGGCTGAAACCACACCACCCCTTGCAAAATTCTCACACAAACGCTCCTGCCATGGTTCACAAATTCGCCTCGCAAAACGCCCCATAACCCAAGGTAACACGTTTCCTTTCATCGCCCTTACACACGACTATCAATTGCCAACGTATAGCATGATGAGCTTCATCACATAAAAAAATCACACGCTTTGTATCAAAATAAAATCACATGATAGGATTTGATTAACATGAGTACATAGACCACATATTTGGAACACAATCATATGCTTTGATCAAGGAAAATCACCTCTCTTGATAGGGCAAATTAGCTACATGAATTAAGCTACCATAGAGCAAATTGATAAGTACATGAATCACAAACCTAAACATGGGAGAGCAAAGTCGTTTAGCATAATTAACGTAAGGAATTAGCTACTTTGAATTTAGCATAGGGGATTTTAGCATAGGGAATTAGCTAATTTGAATTTAGCCTAAGGAATTTAGCCTTAGCATAGAACAAACAAGAGGAGGCATCATAATTTGAATCAAGAAGATCAACCTAAGCATAGGGGAATTGGAAAGACTAAGGCTAATAAAGAAAAATTCAACACAAGATCTCAAGCTAGAAAAATGGAGAATTGAATCAAGTACGAAGATTGGCAAGGGTGGAGGACACCGCTTGCCTGAACCGAGGCGATGCCGCGACGGCTGCTCTTTCTTTCCTTGCCTTTCTTGAGCCTTTCTCCCTTGTTTTCTCAAAGAGAATGAAGAAGAAGATGAAGAAGAAGAGGAAAATGAGAAGGAGGAATCCTTGCTTTGATTTCGGCCTATAAGAAAAGGAAGAAGAAGCTTCAGCCCTTGGATCCCAGCTGAAGGAATAGACGGCCACGATTCGGCCAAAAACACTAAATTTGACTCGACACGGCCTCTGACACGGCCGTGTGCCTCAAGCGGTGGTCAACCGACTTATCCAAACCAGTGACACGCCCATGGGACACGCCCGTGTCATGGGCCGTGTCACCAACACGCCCTCAGACACGCCCGTGTCTGTGGCCGTGTGCCTGGTGAAAAAAAATCCCAAAACATCCCGAGACTTCACACGGCCTTGGACACACCCGTGTCCCAGGCCGTGTGCCCAGGACACGCCCTGTGACACGCCCGTGTCACAGGCCGTGTGCAACTTCTCGACACTCGACACCCAGTCTCGACGATCGTCGAGTAAAAGTCGCCGAGTACACGACACGGCCTTGGACACGGCCGTGTCCTTGGCCGTGTGCCTCCTCTCGACACATCGTTGAGCGCAAAAAAAATTCGTCGAGACAAAGCCCGATCGTCGACACAACCTCGACATGCCCTGCGACACGGCCGGGTCGCAGGCCGTGTCAACTGACACGCCCTGGGACACACCCGTGTCCCAGGCCGTGTCACCCAAAAAAATTCCTGTTTTGAAAAATGTTTCTGTCTCATCCTAGACCATTTTTGCCTTAAGAACTTTTTACCATTTTTTTGGTTTTCCTGGACCAGCAACTTGCTTTGAGCAACATTTCCCGGGCGCGAAAAAGTGCAACCATTCCCTAAGAGGCCTCACCGAGTCCCTTATTTGGACTCCGGTTTGCTGGGGAATCGTGCAACTCGGCTACCAAAACAGCCACTCGCAAGCCCGTGGGAAAACCATGCTCGAACAATAGTCAAAGCCAATGTAACGCCCATCATGCGTACGTCATCAAAACAAAACTCCGGGGCGTTACAGGTTGAAGCTGCATTGAGAGTTGAGGTCATTGAGAATGCTAAGAATAGAGGCCAGTAGTTAAGGAAAGATAAGCGGAAGTCCGGTGGAGGGAAGAGCCCTCAGGAACCTGATGCTGTCTTGAGAAAGAAGGTCAAAGAGATTTGTAGCTTTTGTGGCCGGCCAGGCCACCCCTTCGAGAAGTGTTTCAAAAGGTTGGGAGTGCAGAAGAAGGAACAGGTGCACACGATTCAGGGTACTTCCAGGGGAGACTTCGTGTGTGCCTTGTGTGGAAGGAAGGGGCACGAGGCTGCCCGTTGTTGGCTAAAAGATAAGGTCTGTTTTCAGTGCGGTCAGAAGGGTCATCTCAAGACAAGGTGCCCTCAGACCCAGTCTAGTCTGCATCCAGTTCCCCTCCAGGCTCTGCCACCGCCTCAGCGTGTGGATAAAGGAAAAGGAAAGCTGAATGTGCTCTCGACAGACGAAGCGCAGACCTCGACCCAGCTTATCTCAGGTTCGACTACTCCCCAGTCGTTTCGTTACGTTCCCTTTTTGGTTGTAGTTTCCCTTTTAGCGCTTGTTGCCTTAGATGCGTGTGCAATTTGTAGGGCGATTTAAGGTAAAAAACCGCTGGGCGCGCGTTCTCTTCGATTCCAGCGCTACCCACTCGTTTGTGGATAGAGCCTTCGTGGAGCGGTTCAGTTTGAGCCTAGATCATGTTGGTGGTGCCTTCTGCGTTAAGTTCCCCTCTGGTGACTCTGTGGTTACGGACCTGGGTATCCTCGATTGTCCAATTTTGTTGGGAGATTTTCTATCCAAGGCAGATTTGAAGGTGATTGACCTGGAGGACTTTGACGTTATTTTGGGCATGGACTGGTTGTCAAGGTACGATGCTGTGATCCAGTGCAAGGGTAAGCGCTTGGACTTCGTCAAAGACAACGGTCAGCCAGGGAGCGTTTTTGGGTATTCCCTCCAGGAGTCTCCAGTTATTTCTGCGGTGCGTGCTCGGAAGTTGCTTGTTTCTAGCTGTTTTGCCGGTGTGGTTTCTCTGGTAGGGTCGATTGTTAGTGAGCCCCGTTTGGAAGAGATTCCTGTGGTGTGTGACTTTTCTGATGTGTTTCCAGACAACCTTCTCGGTCTTCCACCCGATCGAGATGTCGAGTTTGCCATAGATTTGGAGCCAGGCACGCGTCCTATCGTGAAGGCGCCGCACCGAATGGCCCCGCGAGAGCTGGAAGAGTTGCGAGGTCAGCTGGATGAGTTATTGGCAAAAGGCTTTATAAGGCCAAGTTCTTTGCCTTGGGGTGCACCGGTGCTGTTTGTTAAAAAGAAGGATGGGTCGATGAGGTTATGCATCGACTATAGAGAGCTGAACAAGGTTACTATTAAGAATAGGTACCCTTTTCCGCGAATCGACGATTTGTTTGACCAACTGCGTGGTAGTGCCGTGTTTTCCAAGATAGATCTTCGTTCGGGCTATCACCAGTTGAGGATTCGAGAGTCAGATGTTCCGCGGACGGCGTTCCGTTCTCGTCATGGGCATTTTGAGTCTTTGGTTATGTCATTCGGTTTGACTAACGCGCCCTCAGCTTTTATGGATTTGATGAACAGAGTTTTCAAGGATTTTCTAGATAAGTTCGTGATTGTCTTTATAGACGATGTTTTGGTGTATTCCAAGGATGCAGAGGAGCATGATCGACATTTGCGGCTGGTCTTGGCGACTCTGAGAGACCATAAGCTATACGCCAAGCTGAGCAAATGTGAATTTGGGTTGCCTCAGGTTTCTTTTCTAGGCCACGTGATCAACAAGGAGGGAATATCGGTGGACCCAGAAAAGATCGCTGCTGTTATGGAATGGGCGAGACCAGTTACCCCCAAAGAGATCAGAAGCTTCTTGGGTTTGGCTGGTTATTATAGAAGGTTTGTAGAAGGTTTCTCTACCTTGTCCGCGCCGTTGACCAAGTTGACGCAGAAGAATGTAGCCTTTATATGGGATGACAAGTGTGAGAAGGCTTTTGAGGAACTAAAAAGAAGGCTATGTTCGGCTCCAATTTTGTCTTTGCCTACGGAGGGCATTGAGTATGATATTTATGTGGATGCGTCGCATGTCGGTCTGGGCTTCGTTTTGATGTAGGGCGGAAAGGTGATTGCGTATGGGTCGAGGCAGCTAAAGACTCACGAGAGGAACTACCCTACGCACGACCTGGAGTTTGCAGCTGTGATCTATGCGTTGAAATTATGGAGGTATTTGCTTTATGGCGCGCAGTGCAAGATTTTCACGGATCATAAGAGTTTGAAGTATGTCTTCACTCAGAAAGAATTGAATCTGCGCCAGCGGCGGTGGTTGGAGTACGTGGCCGACTATGATGTTGAAATTCAGTATCATCCAGGCAAGGCAAATATGGTGGCCGATGCCCTGAGTCGGAAGTCAGGTAAGATTTTTAATCTTTCCGCCGAGCGTCTAGTGGAAGAGTTTCTGTTGATGGACATTTCTGTGGGAAGCTGTGATTCATAGAGTAGCATAGCTATAGCAGAACCTTCGTGGATTACGCTTACGAGACTACATCAGAAGGACGATTCCGATCTTCTGCATTTGTATCTTCGAGCTGAGAAGGGTGAATTACCAGATTTCTCTTTAGATGATGCTGGTACCTTGAAGTACCGTGGCAGGTTTTGCATCCCCGCAGTTGGAGATATCCGAGATATGGTGTGCAGAGATGCCCACGGATCTAGTGTTGCCTACCATCCAGGGTCTACCAAGATGTATCATGATTTAAAACAGATTGCCTGGTGGTACGGGATGAAGAAGGACATAGCCAGATTTGTTTCAGAGTGTTTCACTTGCAGGCGTGTGAAAGCCGACCATGGGAGGCCTGGTGGCAAGCTGACTTCCTTGGAGATTCCGATGTGGAAGTGGGAGAGTATCTCGATGGATTTCATTACCGGTTTACCGAGATCTCCTAAGGGGCATGATTCAGTTTGGGTAATTGTAGACAGATTGACAAAGAGCGCTCACTTCATACCGTTTAAGATCGATTATCCGATGAGGAAGATAGCCGAGCTGTATCTAGAAGAGGTTGTCAGATTGCATGGTGTACCCGTAAGTATCATATCAGATCGAGACTCCAGGTTCACGTTTCGTTTTTGGAAGAGTCTTCAAGAAGGGTTGGGTACAGATTTGAGATATTCCACAGCTTATCATCCGCAAACCAATGGTCAGACGGAGCGAGTAAATCAGATTGTGGAAGATATGATCCGATGCTACATTCTGGACCACGGAGGAGCGTGGGACGAGCGCTTGCGTCTTATGGAGTTCGCATATAACAACAGTTACCAAGAAAGCTTGCAAATGGCTCCCTTTGAAGCTTTATATGGGAGGCGCTGCAGGACTCCCTTGTTTTGGGCTGAGCTTGGCGAGGGACCTTTGTTGGGACCAGAAGCGCTTGAGGAGATGGAAACCGCTGTGAAGCTTATTCGGGAAAAGCTTCGGTTAGCCCAAGAGAGATATGAGAAGAATGCCAATCGGCGAAGATCGGACTTGGAATTTGTTGTGGGGGACTTGGTGTTCTTAAATGTCTCCCCGTTGATTGGAGTCAAACGGTTTGGCAAGAATAGGAAGTTGGACCCGAGGTACGTGGGGCCGTTTCCGATTGTTGAGCGGATTGGGGTATCAGCCTACAGGCTGGCTTTGCACGTAAATTTCCCTGGCATGCATGATGTCTTTCACGTCAATCAGCTGCGAAAATGTGTGATGAATGGCAGGCAGGTTTTGGATTCTGTGCCTCAGTTGGAGCAGAATCTTTCTTATGTGGAGGTGCCTGTTCGCATTCTGGATTCTCAAGTTCGGGCGTTGCGGAAGAAGACTATTCCGATGGTTAAGGTTTTATGGAGGAATCAAGATGTGGAAAGCGCGACTTGGGATTTGGAGTCGGCTATGAGGGAGGCTCACCCTCATCTGTTTCCCTGATCTTGTGCTTGGTATGTTCTATTTTATTATTTATTTATCCCTTTCCTGGTTTTTTTTCTCTCTCCTTATTTATAGGGGTGTTGTGAGTAAAGTTTCGAGGCGAAACTTTCTTTTAGGGGGAGTGGCTGTAACGCCCCTGGTTTTTTCTGTGTTTTGTTTGATCTTTGGCTGGCGTTACGATGGCGTATTTCCCGGCTTTGTGCCGTTGTAGAGCGTGGTTTTAGCTCTTAGGGTTCCCTGTGTAGCCTGTTTGTAGCCTGTTAGCAAGATTCCCCAGCTAGCCGGATTCTTTTTGATGACTCGGTTGGGCCTCTTAGGAAATGCTTGTGTTTTGGCTTCGGGAGGTGTTATCCCGGGTTTTGTTCATCGAATGTTAATTTCGACTTCGTAGTTGCGTTCGTAGCGTGGGTTTTTAGCTGCGACGAAAATTTCGTCTTTTTCCGAGAAGTTTCAGGTTTCGTGTTGTTTTGATGTTGAGAGTAAATAATTATTATTATGTATTGTTGTTTATTATTATTACTGCTGACATATATAGTCTTGGGTCAGATTAGGGCTGGGTTCCTTTTTGGTTCTTTTCCTGTTTCTGTGTTTGGAGGAAGCCGTCGCCTGTACGAGAGGAGAGGAAGAGCTCTGCCGGACTACCCTAGCCTTGGGACGCCGCTTTCCTGGAGATTTAGCGGTCGGATTTCGATTTCGAGGGTGGATCTGGACTGCCCCCGCCGGGATCTGCCTTCTTTCTACTCCTCAGCTTGCTGCCCTGCGGCCAGATCCGCAAGCAGGGGAGGCCGCCAACCGAGTTCCTGGTATTGAGGCAAGTGATGTACCCTCATCCTTGCCTTAGTTGATCTTTGCCTTCTGTTGATTTAAATTTTTATCTCTTTCTTGTTGGGATTTTAGGTGTAAGCTAGGGCTTGTTCCCGATCATACCGTGGTTAGTGTAGAAGGTTCCAGTTAATCTCAGTTTTCCTGAGGGACTGTGTCTATTAGGGACAGATTTGGTTCGGTCTAGGTCGAGTAGTTACCATTGCAGATGGAGGTTATACTCGAGAGAGAAGAGAGAATCCCCGTTCTCGTTTTTGGTCATTTGCTGGATCTGGCCCCTGTAGCCAGGTGGGGTGTCGACACTGTTGTGTCGACACCGGCCAGTCTTGGTGTCGACAGTTGGTGTCGACACCGGCCAATCGTGGTGTCGACACTTGGTGTCGACACCAGCAGCGGCAGTGTCGACACAAGGTGTCGACACCGGCTGCAGTGGTGTCGACACTTGGTGTCGATACCAGCGGCTGCAGTGTCGACACCATGTGTCGACACCGGCAGCAGTGGTGTCGACACTTGGTGTCGACACCAGTAGCTGCAGTGTCGACACCATGTGTCGACACCGGCAGCAGTGGTGTCGACACTTGGTGTCGACACCAGCAGCTGCAGTGTCGACACCATGTGTCGACACCGGCAGCGGTGGTGTCGCCACTTGGTGTCAACACCAGCAGTGGCAGTGTCGACACCATGTGTCGACACCATGTGTCGACACCGGCTGCAGTGGTGTCGACACTTGGTGTCGACACCAGCCTCGGCAGTGTCAACACCTTATGTCGACACCGGCCGCTGTAGTGTCGAAACTTGGTGTCGACACCGGCCGTGGTTGTGTCGACACCTTGTGTCGACACCGGCTTGTCGAGGTGTCGACACATCATGTCGACACTGGTGCTGCGCTTGTTTTGGGGTCAGGTAGACTCGGGGTTGTTTCGGGTTAGGCGTGCAAGGCCGCGTCGGTTGGACCCGACGTTTTGCCTTGGGTTCGTGTGTTTCTTAGGATTGTTAGTATGACTTTTTCCCTAGGGGGGTGCTTTGGGTGGTCGGCTAATTTCTGCATGCCGACTCTTGGGTCGTGGCAGGTGGTGGAGTTTTGGTGGCCTCTAGAGGGGTGGTTTTATGTGGAGAGCTGTGGCCACCGCCTTTTGCCCCGGTTTGGGTTGGTGTGTGTGGGACCCTAAAGCTGCCACTGTTTGACCCCTTAGCACTTTTTGGGTCTGATTCTAGTTATGCAATCAGACCCATGTCTGACCACTGCCACTTACCCACGTGTTAGGACTGTTAGTCCCTTTCCTGTTTATGCTTTCCTTTCTTTTGGCATATGTATATGTCTTGATGCTGTTGCAGGCTTTATTGGTAGGGCATGTTGGTTTTAATGCTCGCACTTGGTGTGCTCTGCGGTATTTTAGACAGTACTCTTTTCTTGCTGCCTTTCCCTTTTTCTTTTCTTATAGCAGCTTGTTGCCGGGTTGGTAAACCCTTCATCTTATTTACTCATTAATCTATTGCGCTATTTACTTTTGATTGTTCCCTTGCTGAGGTGTTCCTTTCTTGAATGCCTCAGGTTCAGGTTGTAGCCAGTTCAGCGGCTAGGTCTTTTAGAGGGGCTTGTTGGTGGCCTCTAGGGTAGCTGAGATTTGCTGATCCCCGTTTGCTGTGAGGTAGTTCTTTACTCTTCTGTGTAGACATATATACTCGCCAGTGGGTTTGTGTTAGGTTGTTGGCGCCCACTAGTGGCTTCTTGTGATGCTGAATATGAATTTAAACTGCTGATTTTGGCTATTTGTGGTTGGTTACTTGCTTCTGGGAAGGATTTATGCTAGGTTGCATGTTAGATATTTTAAAAAACATAAAAGCATTATCACATGTACCCCTTGCATAGCATGTTTCTAAATCCAAGACACTATTTTTCCTCAGCGTAAAACACTATCTTTTTTTATACCTACTTTATTCACCTTAGGTTCGTGTGCGCGTAAGTCGTCCCCCGGGGACACTTATACTCTTTTAGGGCGTCAATTTAATTGAACCAAAGTATTTTCTGTTGCGTGTAAATATAGTTTTAACAGTGGACTAGCTGATCCACCGGGCCGAGGGATACGGCCATTCAACAAAACTGATTTTCTTTCATACTTAATTAACAATTTTCCTTAAATTCTAACGTCTGGAGTTTTGCCTGAGCATGTGCAGTTTTCCCCTGCACGACGTGGCATCACGGCGCGTGTTTTCTCTTACTCTGATATGTTTTTACCGTTGAGAAAATGCGGGTTGTGACAGGCCCCCATCCTCTAAATAGGGGGGAGGTGGTGCACCCAAAGCACGCTGACTTGTGCCCAGAAGCCTACTTGTTAAAGGCTGCGGACTCGAATCTCAAGCATTGCGGACTCCAGCTTGCTCAGCTCTTGCCTTTTCCTCTTTTCCTTCACTTGTAATCAAACCCTTCTTCAGACAAAGAAAAGCCCGTCGCTGTAGAGGCATTCAGGTTGCGACGGGCGAAGTCTGTTGTTGTCATGGCTCACAGCCCTGATATTCTTCTTGCTCTCGTCTTCTTAGTAGATTACTACTCGCAGTCTCTCTTTACCCTTCTATTCCCCCATGCTCGAACTGTTAGCTGGTGGTGCTCGACCCCCTTTCCATTTTCGTGCATCAACAGTTAACACGCGACCATCTGATTCGAGTAGTATTTCGAATACAGCGGATAGACATGTCAGACCACCGAGCTCGCTACTCAGACCGCTCCAGCTCTTCAGAGGATTCTCTTTGGGATGCAATCGAGCAGGCTCGTTTTGAGGCCGAGCAATCCCGCAGACAGACTGATCAGCGTCTTGATACAATCAGCCAGGATTTGCTTGTGTTGACCCTGCGGCATGCTCCCCAGGCCGCAGCAGAGCTTGCGGACTCGCCAGTCCGCCAAACCCAGCTTGCCGAACTCCGCTTCGGCAATCTCCAGTCACTTCTCACCATCCTGTCCAGTCCGCCGCCCCTCTACTCCCTCAGGATGAGAAGTTCGCCTCCTTCATGAATTTTTTCAGAGAAGCAACCAGGGGCACTCTTGCCCGCCAGCTCCATTTCACTGATCACCACTCCACCGAGCTCGCAGAATCCCCAGCTTCAGTCCACCCTTTTTACCCCACTGAGTTCGAGACTCCGTCTACCTTCGTCTATCGAATCCGATGGGAGTCGGCTCCAAGCAACTTCAGGGAACCCCGTCTTCCATTCTACTCAGGGGAGACTGATTCAGTCGCCCACCTCCAAGCGTTCGAAGGGGCAGTTGCACTGAGATGCCTCTCCGACGCCATCAAGTGCAAACGTTTGGTTACCACTCTCGAAGGAAAGGCGAGGGAGTGGTTTTATGAGCTGCCTTCGGGCACGATTTCTTCCTTCGCTGAGCTTCGCAGCGAACTGTTGCTCAGATTTGCTACCTCAAGAAAGAGAAAAGATGGACCGGCTACTCTCTTCGAGATCAAGCAAAGGGACAACAAATCAGTTGCACAATTCGTTGATCGCTTCCAGAAAGAGATTCAGTGGGTAAGGAACGTGAACCCCGACTACTATAAGGTTGTCTTGATTCATGGCGTCCGAGAAGGCCCCTTAAAATTTAAAGCAACAACAAAGGCACCAGCAACATACCAGGAGTTGATAGCCATGGTTAATCGCTTCATTGAAGGCTAGAATGCCAACCCCACCTATGTCTCATCCCTGACAGCTAAGGCTGAAGGAAGGGATGCATCCGGCTCTTCTTCTCATAGCAACCACCATCACATCAAACCCCCTCGCCCAGATTTCTAGCCTCCTTCTCAATGGGGCCGAAATTTCCTCCACAAGAAACCCTTTCTCGGCCATCAACAGTTTCAAGATCAGAGACTGTCGTTGGCCGCCACTCCCGCCATACCGCTGTAAGCACTTCCCATCCTCCAGCAAGCAGCCCTGCATGCTCTGAGCCAGTGTGATTCCAACTCCGTGGAGGGGATTACAGGTCTGGATCTTGACGAAGTCATCCAGATCTTGCAGAAGAAATTGGAAGTTAAGAAACAAGGGCCTCAGAGAGAGTGGAGGCCAAGAAACAACGCGCATTTCTGCCAGTTCCACAAAGAGAAGGGTCACTTGACCAAAGATTGCAAATCCCTTCGTCTGCTAATAGAGAAACAACTTGCTGAGGTAAAGATTGATTTGAGCAAGAAAGACTTTTCTTCGAAGCCGTCCACCTCTAAAGGCAAGGAAGTAGCTGAAGCTTATCAAGAATGTGTGGAGGTAGAGGACGAAGGCCGTCTGGGGCCAATCAACGTTCCAGTTGAATGCTTTGATGCGGATGATGAAGGAGTCCTGGGATGACTCTTCTTTATTCACGGTGGGGCAGGAACCGAGTCTACTTGGAAGTCCTCGATCGCAAGGATCACTCGAGCAGAGGTGGCCTCTTCCTCTTCCACTGCTCCACCGAGCGAGGTCATCACTTTTGGCCAAGTTGATCTGCCCCAAACAATAAAGCCATTCAATGATGCAGTTGTGATTCAAGCGGTTATTGGGGATTTTACGGTTGACAGGATTCTCATTGTTACTGGAAGCTCAGTCAACCTGCTGTTTAAATCAACCTTTGAGGCCCTGAAGACTGGAAAGCCTCTGCTTTCCAACGAAGGGCCACTCTACGGCTTCTCTGGTGAGAGAAAAGAAGTTGAAGGAAGCGTCACCCTGCCAGTAAAGCTTGGAGGAGCAACCAAGCAGGTTGAATTCATAGTGGTTGACGCTCCCAGCAGTTATCACGCCATCTTCGGCAGACCTTTGTTGAACAAGTATCAAGCGGTGGTCTCAACTTACAACCTCGCGATCAAGTTTTTTGCCGATGGATGGATGTGCTGGGTCAGGAGTGACCCAAGGAGAGCAAGGGAATGTTATGTTCGCACTATTAACATGGTTGATGCCAGTCCTTCCATTGCTCAAGCAGCAGCTACAGAAGCCTCTCCAAGTTCAGAAACTTCTACTGATGGAGTAGCTCACCTGGAACCTGCCCAGGTGACGCAAGGAGTCCCCATTGCTGATGGGGAGGAGAGAAAGCTCTCCATCAACTCGGAGTTGCCTAAAGATCAGAAGGCCGAGCCGATCTCCTGCTTACTGAAGATCCTGGATGTCTTCGCCTGGTCAGCGGATGACATGCCGGGCATATATCCGGATGTTGCTTGCCACCACCTTAATGTTGATCCCAACTTTAAGCCTGTGCAGCAGAAGAAAAGAGATATAGCAATGAAGCTTGCTAAACCAATAAAAGAGGAGGTCGCGAAGCTCCTCAAGGAAAATTTCATTAGTGAAATTCAATATCCTACCTGGATATCCAATGTTGTAATGGTTAAAAAACCAGGAGGGAAGTGGCGCATGTGTGTAGACTTTACAAAACTTAATAAAGTGTGTCACAAAGATTGTTACCCCTTGCCTCAGATATATTCTTTAGTTGATTCTGTGGTAGGGTACTCCTTTATGAGTTTTTAGATGCATTTTCTGGTTAGCACCAAATAAGAATGCATAAACCTCACGTTCCTCATACGTCATTCATTACCAATGATGGTTGCTACTGTTACATTATGATGCCCTTTGGGCTTAAAAATGCTGGTGCAACCTACTAATGCATGATGGACCATGTATTTAAGCAGCAGAAAGGAAGAAACCTAGAAGTATATGTAGACGATCTCTTGATCAAGAGCAAGTATTTTTCGCTGCACTTGCAAGATCTAGCAGAGACGTTCGCTACTCTGCGTAGATATAAGATGAAGCTCAACCCGTTGAAGTGCACCTTTGGGGCGAGTAAGGGGAAGTTCCTTGGTCATCTACTTACTCTAGAGGGACTTGCCCCCAATCCAGACAAAGTAAAAGCTATTCTTAATATGCCTCCCCCCATTTACCTAAGGAAGTTCAACAGTTAGGTGGGGAGGTTAGCAGGTCTTGGGAGGTTCCTCTCTCTGGTTGGAGACAAGAGTGCTTCTTTCTTTAAAACTCTTCGAGGAGCGTCCAAGTTTGAATGGACAACAGAGTGTTCTCAGGCCTTTGAGCAGTTGAAGAAGCAGCTGACTTCAACACCTTTGCTCTAGAGTCCCCGGTCAGGGGAGATGCTTTTCTTATACTTAGGAGTTAGCCCTGAGGCGGTCAGCTCAGTTCTTCTTCGAGAAGAGAGGAGGAAACAGTTCCCAGTTTATTATTTTAGCCATATTTTGAAAGTGCAGAGACACGATATCTGATTCTGAAAAAGTTAGCCTTGGCACTAGTCATGTCTGCTCGCAGACTCCGTCCGTACTTCCAGGCGCATTCAATTCGAGTTGTTACCGATCAACCTTTGAAAAGTGTGTTGGAGAAACTGGAGCATTCTGGCATATTTGCCAAATGGGCAATAGAATTGAGTGAATTTGAAATTTCCTATGTGCCCAAGACAGCCATCAAAGCTCACGTTTTAGCAGACTTCCTGATTGACACAGCAGAGTCTAGTTCTGATCAAGCAGAAAGGTCTCCTTTGGCTTGGACAATCTATTCTATGGTGCCTCAGGCAGAAATTCTTCTGAAGCAGGAGTGGTTCTGATCAACCCAAACGACATCAAACTGTAGCAGGCCATCAAGTTTTATTTTCCAGTAACCAATAACCAGGCCAAGTATGAAGCATACTAGCAAGATTGAGAGTTGCAAGAGAACTTGGAATTGATCATGCTCATATCAAGACTGATTCTCTAGTGATGGAGTCACAAGTCCTTGGTAACTTTGAGACAAGAGAGCCGATCTTGAAGAAATATCTTGCTCTTGTGAAAATAGAAGTTGGCAAATTCAAAAGCTTTACCATTGAGCACATCCCTAGAACAGAAAATGAGGAGGCAGATGTTCTTGCCAAGTATGGACTGCCATCAGGAGGAACAACTTCCGAACTCTTCTGCCCGACAGTGGAGGAAGGAGAGTTGATGCAGGTTGATCAACGTCCCTCCTGGATGGACCCATTCATTCTTTATCTGTCAACAAGGAACTTTCATCATTCAATCATAGATCAGAAAAAGTTCAGAATAAAATCAGCTCACTATTACTTAGTAGCAGGAATCCTCTACAGAATAACATTCCTCTCTGCCATGGCAAGGTGTGTTTCAGAAGAAGAAGCTCCAGTTGTTTTGCAAGAAGTTCATTCAGGTGAGTGTGGAAGTCACTCAGGAGCAAGAACTTTAGAAAGACGGATCCTGCGCCAGGGATATTTCTGGCCCCCCATGAAGAGAGACTCTAAGGCTTATGCCAGAAAGTGTGTTCAGTGCCAGAAGTTTGCTCTACTTCAACACCAAGCTGCTGAGTCACTCAGATCAATTGCAACTCCTTGGCCCTTTGCAGTTTGGGGGATGGATCTCATTGGTCCTTTTCCCATGGGAAGCGGACAACGGCGTTTTATCATAGTGATGATTGACTACTTCAGCAAGTGGATTGATGCAAAGACATTGGCAAAGACTACAACTCAGGTCATCAAGAATTTCATTTGGGGAGAGATTGTCTGTCGGCATGGAATACCAATGGCTATAGTCACCGACAACGGGCCACAGTTCAACAACGCAGAGATGATTGATTTTTGCAAGCAGATCGGAACAGAACTGCGGTTTGCATCAGTCCATCATCCCAGAAGCAATGGCCAAGTTGAAGCAGCCAACAAGCAGGTCCTCAATTTACTTAAGAAGAAAGTGCAGAATCTCAAAGGCAGCTGGGTTGATAAACTTCCATCGGTCCTCTGGTCCTTAAGAACGACACCTTCATCCGCAACTGGTGAAACTCCGTTCAAACTTTCTCATGGCTCAGAAGCCCTCATTCCAGTTGAGTTTGAAGTTCCATCACCCAGAGTTCTGCTTGCAAGGCAAGGTTTTGAGGACTGGCTTGAGCTGAACAATGAAGAGATGAAATTCAGCCTAGAACACATTGAGGAAATAATAGACAAAGCAACAATAAGGTAGGAAGAAGTCAAGAGAAGGATGGCCCGATACTTTGATAAGAATGTAAGGATCAAACACTTTCAAGTAGGAGATCTGGTTCTTAAAAACATTGACGTTGCTGCAAGAGTCAGCTCAGTTGGAAAACTTAATCCGAATTTTGCTGGCCCCTTCATTGTCAAAGAAGCGTTAAAGAGCTGCGCTTACCGCTTGCAAACATATGAGGGAGAGTATATGTCAAATACATGGAGCGGAGATGATCTCAAACGGTTCTATTCCTGAACCTTCTCTTTTCATTCCCATTCTATGTAGTCTCTTCAAGAATCATTATGAGTAAAAGCTGCTTGCTAACAATTCTTCAAGTGTTTTATCTATTCAAACATAACAGTTAGCACGCTTAGCAAGGAAGATTGCAAAACGGTTCTATCTTTGAACTCTCTTTTCTCTCTTATGCTAACTTTGCAAAAGCCTCTCACTAATAAAAGAATTCGTACTAACACTTTTTCTAGTGTTTTCTCTTTCTCTCCCGAACATCAATAACGGTTACCTGATACTAATAGACATCATCGAGTTCAGCAAACCTCACTTGGAGTCGTTATCATTAGCGTAACACCACGAAGACCACGTGTTGCGAGGAGATTTCGCACAGTGTAGTGGGAGCATGCATGCTCTAGTGCGGAAGGATACTGAACTTCGGATCCCGGCTAGTACCTGACCCCACCTCTGCATTATGGAGGGACAGGGTGGGAGTTAAGCTCTTCCATGCGACTTTAGGGATATCGTTACAACTTCGATGCTCGTATGTGAAAAGCTATGCCGCTCCGGCCGCACCTGCCCACGGGTCATCTTAGTTTGTAACCCTCGAACACTCCATGGTACCCTCAAGCAGTGCCTGTAGGAGACCTAGAGCCTGGTTGACCTTGGAGGAAGGTAATGCCGCTCCGGCCGCAACTGCCAAAAAAGATCAACTTAGACTGTACTCCAGGCAACAGGGCAGGGGGCCGTTCCGTTAAGTGTGCAAAGACTTGTGGCCTGGTGAGAAAAGTAATGCCGCTCCGGCAGCACCAGCCCACTTGGTCACAAGTTTGCAGCATACTCTTCATAGGGCATCTATTCAGTGCGGACTGCATTTTTGGTATTCGCTCAGTCCGCCAGTTTTCTTTGGGTTGATCATATAGCTTGTGCCCTGGTGAGAAAAGTTATGCCGCTCCGGCCACACTTGCCTGCTTGGTCGCAAGCTATATATCATTTCATCTATTCAGTGCGGACTGCATTTTTGTTATCCGCTCAGTCCGCCAGTTTTCCTTGGGTTGATCGTATAGCTTGTGACCTGGTGAGAAATGTTATGCCGCTCCGGCCGCACTTGCCCGCTTGGTCGCAAGCTATAGATCATTTCGTCTATTCAGTGCAGACTGCATTTTTGTTATCCACTCAGTCCGCCAGTTTTCCTTGGGTTGATCATATAGCTTGTGGCCTGGTGAGAAACGTTATGCCGCTCCGGCCGCACCTTCCCGCTTGGTTGCAAGCTATAGATTATTTTTATTCAGTGCAGACTGCATTTTTGTTATCCGCTCAGTCTGCCAGATTTCCTTGGGTTGATCGTATAGCTTGTGGCCCAGTGAGAAAAGTTATGCCGCTCCGGCCGCACCTGCCCGCTTGGTCCCAAGTTATAGATAATTTCTATTAGAATATGTGCGAACTGCGAAATAATAGCCGCCAAGTCCGCAGGATTGGTCCCCGGTTGGTCTTTTCAGCTCGCAGTTTTACAGTAAATATAAGCCTGCCATGCTTATTAAGCTTAAAAGATTTATTGACGAAGAGAATCGCGGACTGTAATTGGAAGTCGTCAGAGTCCGCCTGATCTTTTCGACAACCAACTAAACTTCTCATTCTTTTTGTGGCGAACAGTGGTCGAATTATTTAATAAAATGTCCTAATTAGCAAGTCAGAAAATTATACAGTACGGATGATCGTTGCATCACGCGGACTGCTATATGGAGATCGAACTTAACTGCGTCAGTACAAAAAATAGAGAACATTGCAGGAGACACACTGATACCGAAATATCCTTTTCTATTTAATCAAAAATCAAGTTACATCTTTCAATTATTCGGCGGACTCCAAACTTGAGTCCACTTTATTTACAAAAATAAAACAAAAAATACATTATTCTGCCTCGGCAATCTTCTGTTTCTTCTCTGCAGGGAGTGCAGGGCTTAGGCTTTCAACATCAATCTCAGGAGAATAGCCCCCCGAGCCACTTCCACTGCTGCCATCTGAACCAATGCTTGTCCTGGACTCACTATGCGAGCTCTTGCCAACAGAGGAAGATGCAGAGGTGTCGGAGTCGGCGGACTGTTCTCCGCCTTGTTGGCTTGAACCAGTGTCGTCAGCTATTGTTTGGCTTCCCCACCTTCTTCTTCGCCTTCTTCTTCTTCTTCTTCTTCTTCTGCTTCTTCTTCTCCTTCTTCTTCCTCATCAATAATGACGTCTTTTTCTTTGGCAGCCAGCTCCATCGCCGTAACATGCGCTTTCAACTCAGGGAAGAGCTGCATGAAAGGAACACCGTCCACCACTTCCTTTGCGAAGCCTCCGCGGCCAAATCGCTCGATAGCGATCTCAACGGTTTCCTTCACAAAGGGGAGCATAGCGTCCTGGAAGTTGTTATTTTCCAAGTCATAGGCAACCTGTGAGAAACAAAGGAACAAACATCAGTTCGCGGCGGACTTGAAATTGAGACCGCTGCAAATATAACTTACCCCCAGCTCTTCCTTCTGCTAGGCGACCTTTTTCCCTAGCCGCATGTTTCTTTCCTTGATCACCCTTTTTTCTTCTTCAAGTTGCTCATTTTGTGTGAGCAGGTATCTGGCCAGAGAACAGACAAAATGTTTCGTCATCACGCTGTTCGCGCTTTCCTGGGCGGCCAGCAGAGGGAGGTCGGCAGCAGCAACCTTCTTCAAGTCGCTCAAGTTGCGCTTCCCATAGAGCGCGTAGATCGCGACATGTGCATTGCGGGTTATCTTCGAACTTTTCCACGATGGAAGCGTTGTCGACAAGCGGACATGCTTGTTCTTATTGTGCCAGTTTATGATCGGGTTCCCCCTCAGATCCTTCTGACGGTTGCCAAAGCCCTGCATCGCAAAGCTTTCTAAAGAGGAGCAGTCCGCCGCGTGATCCCCCTCTTCTTTCCTCTTTCTTGTGATCTCTTGTTTCCTTTCCCTCTGAGTAGGTGTGAATCCACTGGGCGTCTGTGGCAGGTTGGCAGGCACAGCCAAGGTCGCTGCAAGAACAAAACAAGGGTTAACACACAGGTCGCTACGGATACAAACCATAAGTCCGTAGAAGCTTACTTTCTTCGCGCGAAACGCCCGCCAGGCTCGCCAACAGCAGGATGTAGTACTCGATGTCAAGCCTGGCATCAGCAAGAAATTTGACAATGGCGGACTCCATCTCATCCAGCTGGACACTCTTAAAAGTGGAGTCTGCATGCTCTTGCGGATGAGTATGCGCGAACCCGAGGTCGCCTTCGAAGATCAAAAACCTTGAGGTGTAGTTATGGATCTTGTTGGGAAGACCCACGACCTTCATACCTCTATAGTAGAAATAAATCACTCCTTTATAAGGGCGCCCTCCAGACGATGTTATCGAGCGGACTGAGAACATTTTGCGGAAAATATTCACTAAGAAGGCGATCTTCTCAGACCGCAGATAAGAAATAAAGTTGTAGATGGAGGCAAGGGTGTTGGGCGCGAGCTGGCCCGGCACCATCCCGTAGTGTTCGAATATTTCAGCAATCTCCCATAATAATGGGAATTTGAATCCGCTGTCGAACTGGTTGATGGGTATGGAGATCTGAGTCATCGCTGAAAAGTTTAATCTTTCCTCATGGGCGGGAAGGCGGACAAGCAAATTAGAGTCCGCCATTTTTCTTTCAACAAAGGCCTCAAGGTCGGCCTTCGTTAGTGTGCATTTTCTATGGTCGGCATCATGGAAAGAAACCGCAGTGTCAGTCCTGGCGGACACCATTTTCGCAGGCCGCAGGGTCTTCAGCTATACCTGTTTCCCTGCATAGAAGAGGCAACGGGGCTATATTTATAGTAGTGGGGCATGACAGTCTTTTTGGCCTGGCCGCACAGCTCGCTTATTCAGTCTGCATAATCCGCCATAATCCAATTATTCATGCAGCAAAAAATTAAAAACAAAGTGGACACAAACTTAAATTCACACAACTGCTTCCAGTCGAGTACCTACAAAGCAATGTTCAAAGCACAAAATAAAGCGGACACGGTTTTCAGTCCGCCAACTCGTAACTGTTGAAACCGAAAATCGGTCTCCTGTGGAGTTCGACCCTTGGGGAAGGGGTGACCGCGCACCTATTGTTGGAACACCCTATTACTAATTTGGGTCAGGATCACTATGTCTTTAGGAAACCTGTTTTTGACCTCCTGTATGGCTCTAAAGGTCAATTAGAATTGAGTCTAAGGGTTAGTACTTAGGTTTGGAAGCTGCCCTCAAGACCAAGGATTTTCAGTTTGAAGACTAAGTCATATCGTCGAGCTCAGTATGACGAATCGTCGAACTCCAATCGACGATCGTCTAGCTCAACTTCGACAGATCGTCGAACTCCATTCGACGATCGCTGAGCTCAACTTCAACAAATCGTCGAACTCCATTCGACGATCTGCGAGATCAGTTCGACGATCTTGACACAGTATTGATTCTCTATCTCTGAGCTCAGTTCGACGATAGTTGAGCTCAGATCGACGATTTCTGTTGCTGTCTAAGTCCAAATCGCTGAGCTCAGTTCGACGATAGCAGAGCTCAGTTCGACGTTTTTCTGATGACTTCAAGGATTCTCAAGATTCAAATTCAGAACAGTTAAGGAGTTATTCAGCAATTAATTCAGAAGATTTTCTAGCCGTTTTCATTTATTCTGGACCAAGTTTCAAGGGATTATCAAGGAATGTTTCTTTGGACTTTCCCCCAGAAGACAATTGCAATTAAGGAAGTCAATTAATGACAGACCAACGACTATTCTTGACAGATGAAATTCTATTCAGAACCAGAGAAAAAAATAAGAAGTTTTTTTAATCTCTCAGTGAATAGAAGAGAACAGACAACACAGATAAGCAGAACAAGAAGAACAAGATCAAAACATTCTCTGTCTCAAATAATTCATACAAGAACACACACCAAAGGAGATCAACAAATCTGAAAATATTCAGATCACCTTTGATTCAACTGTTCAAGGCCAACATCTTTCAAAGACTCCAGATACCTAACATTTCAGCTGTTGCTGAAATTATCATTTGCTGGAGATCAACTTCTGAAGGCCTATCACCCTACAGCAAAGCTTCATTTCCTGAACATCTCAAGAACTCAGGGGGAGCTTTGATAACATAAAATCCACATAGTCTTCTCAGCTAATCTGAGAAAGAGAAGACTTCCATAACTCTCTCATCCCCATCTCTGTAAAGGGTTTCTCAAACTCCCTTCAAAAGTTTGAGCTTGGTTTTTGAGCACCTTGTCAAAAGCTCGTTGGTGGCAAGACACCTGATCAAAAAATCTGATTTGGTTTTTGAGCACCTTATCAAAAGCTCATTGGTGCCCAGGACACCTGATCAACTCATCCTGCAGTGGATTCCTACCTAGGGTGGTAGAAGAGTGGATGTACCCAAGTTTTGGGGAACCACTATAGCTCCTTGTGTCTTCTGGTTTGCTTGTCTTTATCTTTTGTTTCTGGCTGTGATTGTTTTATGATTAGTTTAGATCTGTGATTAATTTCTGTTGTAGGTTATTTTGTGATTAGATTTAATAGTTGCTTCCCGGTTCACTCAAATTACAACAATTGTTGTAAAAAGTTTTCAAGCACCATATACTCTATTCACCCCCCTCTAGAGTATATCAGATCTAGCTGCACTTTCAATTGGTATCAGAGGCAGGTTGGTTAAACATACCACACCTTGGTGGTTGCACAGGCTAACACCTGAACCCTGTTGAGATTATATAAGCCAGCAGGACACGTGTGTGTGGGACCGCAAGTTTGGGCTTACCCCGTCGCGTTCCAGGTCTGGCTGTTGACACCGGTGGGCCCCCTTGTGTGGCGGAATATCCCCGCGGTCCTGTGGTTGGGGTTAGTCCCACATCGCCTGCAGCAGGCAATCCTTTGTGTTCATGTACCCCCGTCCCCCCTTACCATCACCTCGGGGTTTTGGGAAGATGTGTAGTGACGGGTGGTTTCCACATGGTATCAAATCGAGGTTGTCCTGCTGCGGGGTGTGTTGAGATTATATTAGCCAGCAGGACACGTGTATGTGGCACCGTATGTTTGGGCTTTCCCCATCGCGTTCCAGGTCTGGGTGTTGACCCCGGTGGGCCCCCTTGTGTGGCGGAATATCCCCGCGGTCCTGTGGTTGGGGTTAGTCCCACATCGCCTGCAGAAGGCGATCCTTTGTGTTCATGTACCCCCGTCCCCCCTTACCATCACCTCGGGGTTTTGGGAAGATGTGTGGTGACGGGTGGTTTCCACAAACCCAAAGATCCCTAGTTAGATCTGCTTGCTGTAGATTTTATTATTAGATTATTTCTTCATAAATCATGGCCCAAAACAAAGATTATGCTAGCACCAGACCTCCAGTGTGCAATCTATCCAAGTTTGCACTTTGGAAAGCAAGGATTAGATTATACATGAATTCTATTGACGAGGATATTTTTAATTCTGTTTTGACAGTTTGTCCAAGACCTCCAGAGAACTCAAGTACAAATGCTGTTCCACCCCCATCAGGAACAAATACTGATATCAAGAAGTGGAAGGTAGCTGATGCAAAGGCTATGAACATCTTAGCCCAGACCATGTCTGATGACATCTTTCAAAAGGTGGCTGAATGCAATTCAGCAAAGGAAATCTGGGATAAACTCTCTGAGATAGTCTCAGGCTCAGCTGATGAGAGAAAGGACAGGAGATCCCACCTCATATCTCAATATGAGATTTTCAAGAAGGGAGAAGCTGAGTCAGTTGGAGATATGTACAATAGACTCAGTCTGATAGTCAGTGAACTCAGGACTTTGGATAAGGAGATATCACTGACTGAACTTAATGACAAAATTCTAATGTGCTTCCCTAGAACTTGGGATTCAAGAATCTGGCCAATCAAGGATGCCAGAAGTTTGAATGAGATCACCACAGAAGCTCTTTTGGGCAAGCTCAAATCATATGAGCTACTAATCAAAAATAGAGAAGAAGAGCAGAAGGCTGCTTCACCACCCACAAGAAAAGAGAAGACAATAGCCTTCAAAGTAACTTAAGATCAGCCTGAAGACAAAGTCACAGGCAATGATGAACTGCTCAGTCTGTTGGCCAAAAGATTTTACAAGATGGCCAGAAAGGACTTCAGAAAGAGATCATACAAGGAGCATGATAAGCCAAGGTATGATAAGTCAATTAATAATAAGGAAATTATCTGCTTTGGTTGCAGGAAACCAGGGCACATTGTACCTGACTGTCCAGAAAACAAAAACAAGGACAGAAGGGACAAGAAAGAAAGAAGAAAGGAGAAAAACTCCAAGAGGAATGGCAATGGCAAACCCTCCTCAAGCAAAAACAAACACACAAGAAAGGGGTTTGTTGCTGAATCCTGGAGTGAGACTGAAGAGGAGTCAGAAGCCTCATCCAGGTACAGTGATGATGAAGATGATACAGAAGAGAAGGAGTTCTGTATTATGGCAATCAATGCCTCACAACATAATTCAGATGAAGAAGACTCAGAGTCAGACTCAGAGACTCAACTTGAAGAGGACCAAGTAATCAGTTCTTTTGATTTCAATTCAGAGGACTTTAAATTTGAGTTTAAAGCATTATGTTTAGACTTACTAAAATCTGAGAAAGAAATTATCTCTCTCAGAAATCATTTATCTGAACATAATACCTTAAAGTCAGAAAACCTCAAACTCTCTCAGGAGTTGGAGTGTTGTAGGGAGCAGATAGCTTCACTGAAAGGTGAGCTATCAGAGGCCAAGAAGCTTGAAGAATCCCTTAATGGGAGAAGTATCAAGCTGATGGACATCACAAGCACAGTGAACTCCAGATTTAATAGTACACTGGGCTTGGGTGCTTCATCCAGCCAATCCATAGTTCTAACAAATCCAATCAAGTTCATTTCTGATAAAGGAAAGGGAGTTGTAGACGTAGCTAGTAAAAATTCTGATCTGCCTAAGAAAACTAAGTTCCTGCAGAAATCGTCGAACGGAGCTCGACGATCGCCGAATGCAGATCGACGATCTTAGGCAAAATCGTCGAACTCAGGTCAGTGATCTCAAGTTCCTGAACTCTGCCACAGTCGACCGTCGAACGGAGCTCGACGATCTGACCCAAGATCGTCGAACGCAGCTCCACGATCGTCGAATAGAGATCAGAGCTCTGGAAACTCCTTCAAGGGCAAATCAAAATATAATCCTAGGGGTCCTTCATCCCAAATCTTTAACCCTTATACTGAATGGATTATACCTCCAAGGAGATATCATCCTAAAAGTTATAAGAGTCAACCTGGGATGTCTTTTATTTCTGAGTTTAAAGGTTATCAACCTAGGCCCAAGGTAAACTGGGTCAAAAATAAATGAATTATTTTATGTGCAGGTGAAAACCTATCCAACATCAAACCAGCAATGGTACTTGGATAGTGGGTGCTCTAAGCACATGACAGGAAACAAGGACAACCTCACATCCTTTAAAGCCAAGCTTGGACCCAAAGTTATCTTTGGTGATTCAAACTTTGGACAAACTAAAGGATATGGTGCAGTCCAGATTGGATCAGTAACATTCAAGAAGGTAGCTTATGCAGAAGGACTGAAGCACAACTTAATAAGCATCAATCAGCTGTGTGATGAAGGCTACAAGGTGACCTTCAGCAAAGCATTATGCAAGATCAAGTCAGAGGACAACACAACTGTGTTGACAGGTAAAAGGAAAGATAATATCTATCTAGTAGATTTTCTTTCAACAGATGTAGATATTTGCCTGTTCAATTCTGTCTGTAGACCTAATATTTTATGGCATAAGAGACTAGGACACTTAAACCTTAAAACTATTGCTAGGCTATCCAAGGATAACCTTGTTAGAGGACTACCTTCTGGCCCCTACAAGAAGGAAGGACTCTGCAGGGCTTGTCAATTAGGCAAGCAAACTAAAAATAGTTTTAAGTCACTTAATAAGAGTGATTCACCTAGGATATTGTATCTGTTACACATGGATCTTTTTGGACCCATCACAGTACAAAGCCTAGGAGGGAAATCTTACACCTTAGTAGTTGTAGATGACTTCTCTAGATTCACATGGGTGTTCTTTTTGAGGAAGAAGTATGATAACTTTAAGTGTTTGACAGAGTTTCTCAAATGCATACAGATTGAGTTCAATACTCACATTGCCCTGATCAGAAGTGATCATGGGACAGAGTTTGATTCTCTTCTTATGCAAGAGTTCTGTCAGAGTGAAGGGATCAGGCATACTTTCTCAGCTCCTAGAACTCCTCAACAAAATGGGGTAGCTGAAAGGAAAAATAGAACCCTTATTGAATCTGCCACTACATTGTTGTCAGATGCTCATCTTCCTCTATCATTTTGGGCAGAGGCAGTGAACACCTCCAACTATGTGCTGAATAGAAGTTTAATACATAAACTAAAGGGTAAGACTCTCTATGAATTACTCAAAGGGAAGAAACCTAAAGTTGATTAATTTAGAGTTTTTGGTTGTATTTCCTATATACATAATAATGACAAGAAATATTTAGCAAAATTTCAAGCTAAAGCTGATGAAGGAGTGTTTCTGGGATACTCCATGATCAGTAAGGCTTATAGGGTTTATAATAAATCATCTCTAAAAATTGAGGAATCTGTTCATATATCATTTGATGTATCTAACATGTCTTTCAAGGAGAAGAACACTTCTACCATAGCACCTTTGCACTAACATTCTCTTGTTGAAGACTTGAACAAGTTACAGGTTACTCAAAAAGAGGAAAGCAGTGAAGATGAAGAAAGTATTCAACACATTGAAGAGAAACAACCTGAAGAGCCAGTTGTTGTACCGCAAGAGGAAACAACAACACATGTTGGTGAACAATCAACAACCCCTATTGATTTAGTAACATCAAGAGACCATCCAATTTCCCAAATAATTGGAGACATCTCAGCTGATGTGCAAACCAGAAATCATGTCAACCAAAACCTGTTGCACACCTGCTTCCTATCTTAAATTGAACCTCAGTCCATTCAAGATGCAGAGCAAGATCCACACTGGATCATTGTAATGCAAGAAGAGCTGCATCAATTTGAAAGGAACAAAGTGTGGGAACTAGTGCCAAAGCCTAAGGATCACTCCATTGTTGGAACAAAGTGGGTGTTCAGAAACAAACTGGATGATCAAGGAGTAATTGTAAGGAACAAGGCAAGGCTAGTTGCTCAAGGATATTCTCAAGAAGAAGGCATAGACTATGACCAGACTTTTGCACCAGTTGTAAGATTGGA
This sequence comes from Platanthera guangdongensis, assembly GCA_039583875.1. NCBI lineage: Eukaryota > Viridiplantae > Streptophyta > Magnoliopsida > Asparagales > Orchidaceae > Platanthera > Platanthera guangdongensis. The sequence continues at coordinate 82,077,398 of CM077159.1, forward strand.
AGCCATCAGAATCTTCTTAGCTTATGCAGCACATAAAGGCTTCAAGGTATATCAGATGGATGTCAAAAGTGCATTTCTAAATGGAGACATCAAAGAAGTATATGTCAGACAACCTCCAGGTTTTATCTCTCCAACTTATCCTGATTATGTTTTTAAGTTGAACAAAGCATTATATGGTCTCAAGCAAGCTCCTAGAGCATGGTATGAGACCCTAGCATGCTTCCTTTTGGAAAATGGATTTATAAGGGGTAGAGTAGACCAAACTCTTTTCATTAGAACCCATAAGTCCCATACCCTACTAGTACAAATTTATGTAGATGATATTATTTTTGGTTCTACTGATTCAAAATTGTGCAGAAGGTTTTTCAACCTAATGCATTCTAAATTTGAAATGAGTAGCATGGGTGAGCTATCCTTCTTTCTAGGATTGCAAGTCAAACAACATGCTGAAGGCATCTTTATTTCTCAAACCAAGTATGCAAATGAATTGGTTAAGAAATTTGGCATGTCTGAAGCATCTTGTATGAAAACACCTATGCCTACTAATGCTGTATTGGATGCTGATGAACATGGGAAACCTGTTGATCAGACAACATATAGAGCAATTATTGGCTCTTTACTGTACCTTACAGCTAGTAGACCAGATATAATGTTTACTAGATGTATATGTGCTAGGTTCGAAGTAAGCCCTAGAGAGTCACACCTAACACTAGTAAAGAGGATTCTCAGGTATGTTAAAAGTTGTCCAAATCTAGGTCTCAGGTATCCAAAAGATTCAGAATTTGATTTAACTGGATTTTCTGATGCTGATTATACTGGATGCAGAATTGACAGGAAAAGCACCAGTGGAACTTGTCAGTTCCTTGGTGACAGACTTGTCTCTTGGTTTTGCAAGAAACAAACTTCTGTGTCAACTTCAACCGCTGAAGCTTAATATATGACTGCAGGCAGTTGTTGTTCACAAATCTTGTGGATTCAAAACCAACTCCTAGACTATGGCTACAACTTATAGAAGTCTAAAATCTTTTGTGATAACACCAGTGCTATTTCTATAGCTCAAAATCCAGTCCTCCATAGTAGGACAAAACACATAGAAATTAGGCATCACTTCTTAAGGGATAATGTTGAGAAGAATAAAATTGAACTGCAATATATCCCAACTGATTTACAAAGGGGAGATATTTTCACCAAGCCCTTGGATGAAAAGAAACACACCTTCTTCCTAAATCAGTTAGGAATGTTAGATGGAGGAAGTCTAAAATAATATCCAAGATTTTAAAAGTTTATAAATTGACCAAGACTAGGTAAACATCTTGATTGTTCTTAGTGTCTAGAGTGTTTTTCTGGTCTCTGAACTGTGCTCAACGATTTTCCTCCAGATCGTCGAACGGAGATCGACGATTTCCGAAATCGTCGACCTGAGTTCAGCGCTTCTCAGATAGTATGAACTATCTCTTCGGTCAACGATCGTCGAACGGCGCTCGACGATTTTGTTCTCTGAACGATCGTCGAATAGAGCTCGACGCTCTCCAATATCGTCGAACGGAGATCGACGATATTGAAGACTCTTCAGATTCCTTTAGAAGCCCCGATCGTCGAACTGAGTTCAACGATCTTTCCTTTTCTGTGTCGAACCCTAATATAAAATTCATTTTTCGCCGTCGTTCTCCTTTTGCGCTTTTGATTTCTCTGCAAAAATTCTCTTTCCCTCCAAACATTTCTACACTTGGTCGTTTTGTTTGTTTATTTTTGCAGGTAACCATGGCAGTTTCTGTTGCTGTTCTCGCCGCAATGAAATTCGATGCTGGATTTGACATTGACATGGAGTCCTTCAGCACTATTGATCAAGTTTTACAGGATATTTTTGAGTTGTTCAAGGAGCAGAAACTTGCTACAATCATGACAACCAGGATCAAACTTGCTGCTGATGAGATTAAGGAGTGTGTCTACACTGCCCACAACCAGGATCAAAACATCATAATTGGTTCAATTTCTGGCACCCAGGTACCCTTGACTCCAGCTCTTCTGACAGAAGTTTTTGAGTTAAGTTCTGGTAAAGATTCTGGTGATCTATCTTGAGAGGAATTTGCTGATCTACTTGCAAGAATGGGTCACTGTGAAGCTAACCCTAGCAAGCTGCTGAAGAAGAACCTAGCTGTGGAGTACAGGTTCTTGGCTGATGTAGTTGGGAAGGTTTTGTTTGCTAAGCACTCAACACATGATACCATTTCTAGGTATCAGTTATGCTTAATGGGAGCCATAGTGGACAAGAAATAGTTGAACTGGGGAGAAGTCTTCTTTGACCTGATTAAAAAAAAAAATAAGAATTTTGTGAATTTTTGGAGGATTCTAGGCCTATTTCTGCAGAACAGATGCCCTACTTTGCTTGTATCATCTGGGATACATATTAATGCATCTAAGAGATTGTCCTGCGCCCTATTTGGGAAATGGGACAGGTAGATCACCAAGCCCAGCAGGCCCTCTTCAAGCACACCTTCAGGCACCAGGACTGTAATAGTCACTTCCCCTCAAGTCTCTACCCCTGCAGATGACTTGCCTGCTGCTTCCTCTCCTCCTCCTCCAATTCCATCTTCTCCAGTTCCATCCACCATTCAAACTCCATCCACTATCATCATCTCCAGCCCTTTTCCAACATCTATACCATCTCCAATTCCAACTCTACCAACAACAGAAGAACTCTTCCTTCCATTATATTCCTACCCTCAACCAGACATTGCCACATCACCCTCCATTCCCTCCTTCAATCTTATTGATGATTCCTTCATGGATGACTCACCCTCATCTCCTCCTGAGCTCCCCTCCTCATCAACATCTTACCAGGAACTTCTACAAGAGATCATTGATCAACCCACATTCACACCCTCTATCTCAATTCCACTGTCTTCCATCTCCACTATACCCACACCTCAACCATCACTCCTACCATCCACAAGCTCTCCACCACCATCACCAGTAGCTCCACCTCCATCCTCTACCTCTGCTCATATCCCTGTTGAGCAAGTAGATCTTCCAGCCCTAGCTGACAGGATATATGAACTGCTAGCCCCCAGGCTATCTCTTCTATTGGAGATCTCCTTGGCTCCATTACTTGAGTCAGTGGCAGCCCTTTCTGCCAGGATATCCTCCCTCTTCCCTCAGGCAATCCCTTCATCAGTGTGCCTTGATCCAGCCTTATCTGAATCTAGGCAGGGGGAGATGCCTTATGAAGTGAGCTTGCCTGCTGTTTCTTCAGTTATTGTTGCTGCTGCTGTTGTTGTTCTTCATGCTCCAGTTCCCCCTCCAGTTGCAGTCTTCCCAGTGGACATCAGGTCCTTACTTTCAGTATTTGATTCAGCCTATTTCAGTTGTCTTCCAGAGAGAGTTGATGTCCACCCCTTAGAGGATTTGTCCAAGGCCATTGTGCCCTTCTCTAGCTGTGACATCAGCATTATTTATTCTTTTGTCAACTCAGTATATGCTGCTGCTACTCCTGCTGAAAGCATTGTTGATGTTTCTGATGCTGATGCCCTTCCTGCTGAAAGTTTTGTTGATGTTATTGCTGATACTGCTGATGAGTTAATCTCTAAGGATATGCAGATGACAGAGGCACATGATTTTGAGCCTTCTGTGTTTGCTGATGATATTCTTGATGTTGCTGATATTGTTGTATCTGAAAGTGTTTCAACTGAAACTGTTGCTGCCCCAACTGCTACTGCTATTACTGCTGCTAATATTACTGCTGTTATACCTTCTAAGAGTGCGGCTCCAGAACTTTCTGTGTCTGTTGTTATTACTGCCTCAACTTCTGTGTCTATTGCTGCTGCTGCTGCTTCAACTTCTGTTACTAGTGCTGTATCTGCTGCTGCTCCAACCACTTCTGCTACATCTGCTTCAACTCAACTTCAGAAGGATTACATGAAAAATATTGATGCTCTATATGATGAGCAAAGTTCTGAAAGTGATGAATTCAAGACTGATTCTGATGACTCCTCTGCCACTATTGCCAGAAAGAGAAAGGCAAGGAGCAAAGCCATGAAAAGAGTACCTCCAGACAAAGTCAAGGACAATAATGACATTCCATATTACATTCTTCATGACTGCCCCATAACTGAGCACTGGATGCAGTATTCAAAGAACCAACTTAAAGCCATGAAGAAAAAGAGGAAGTATGAAAAAGGATCTTCCTAGTTTCATCATTCTCGTCCTCCTTCACCACCTCCTCCTAATGCAGGTGCAGGTGGAAGCTCAGCTGCTCAACCTCATGCTAAAAGCCAAACCCCCTATCAGCCACATGCAAGATCTTATCATAGGGGAATCCAGTCAAGAGGTTCTCAATCTAGAAGAGGAAACTATAGAGGAAATCAGAGGGAAGTCCAGGTTTATTCAAAAGGTTATTCAAGACAACATCCTTACTCCAGGGAAGGACAAGCTTCATCAGACACAACCTCAGGTCCTTTTCCCTAAAAGCTGAAGGAAGTAGTTTCATCCAGGCCTCCTCAAGATAATCCATCCAATAGATATGAGCCACCAGTGCCCTTTGAAGATCCTGAAAATAATCCAACTGCTTGGACTGCCAGGATGAAAGAGCTTGCTGCACTGGACCAAATTAAGAAAGCTAAAGAGCAAGGCAGAGTCTCCTCCAACATCACTACATTGTCTGAACATAGAAAGAAAGAATTGGAAAGATATGCTTCAAGCAAATTCTTTGATTCTGATAGATATATGGAGCTGCATCATGAAGCTGTAGTTCTAAGGCCCAAATAGCAAACCTCTTTAGGTGCAGCAGATGACACAAGATCCAAAAAGGAAGCTCTTAACCCCAATAGAGAAATCAAACTTATAAAGAGCAAGGAGAAGAAATAACTATGTAAGGTGACAATCATTTTGATTTCTGATTTCTGTCTGGGATGATATATATATCTGTGGTTCTGCTATGTCCTGCTTATTGCTTTTCTGTTTTGTTGCTTTGTATGTTGTTGTTTAATTTTTCCAAGTTCTGTAAATAGTAATCCTAACCCAAATAGGGGGAGATTATTGGAACACCCTATTACTAATTTGGGTCAGGATCACTATGTCTTTAGGAAACCTGTTTTTGACCTCCTGTATAGCTCTAAAGGTCAATTAGAATTGAGTCTAAGGGTTAGTACTTAGGTTTGGAAGCTGCCCTCAAGACCAAGGATTTTTAGTTTGAAGACTAAGTCATATCGTCGAGCTCAGTACGATGAATCGTCGAACTCCAATCGACGATCGTCTAGCTCAACTTCGACAGATCGTCGAACTCCATTCGACGATCGCTGAGCTCAACTTCAACAAATCTTCGAACTCCATTCGATGATCTGCGAGCTCAGTTCGACGATCTTGACACAGTATTGATTCTCTATCTCTGAGCTCAGTTCGACGATAGTTGAGCTCAGATCGACGATTTCTGTTGTTGTCTAAGTCCAAATCGCTCAGCTCAGTTCGACGATAGCAGAGCTCAGTTCGACGTTTTTCTGATGACTTCAAGGATTCTCAAGATTCAAATTCAGAACAGTTAAGGAGTTATTCAGCAATTAATTCAGAAGATTTTCTAGCCGTTTTCATTTATTCTGGACCAAGTTTCAAGGGATTATCAAGGAATGTTTCTTTGGACTTTCCCCCAGAAGACAATTGCAATTAAGGAAGTCAATTAATGACAGGCCAACGACTATTCTTGACAGATGAAATTCTATTCAGAACCAGAGAAAAAATAAGAAGTTTTTTTTTAATCTCTCAGTGAATAGAAGAGAACAGACAACACAGATAAGCAGAACAAGAAGAACAAGATCAAAATATTCTCTGTCTCAAAGAATTCATACAAGAACACACACCAAAGGAGATCAACAAATCTGAAAATCTTCAGATCACCTTTGATTCAAGTGTTCAAGGCCAACATCTTTCAAAGACTCCAGATACCTAACATTTCAGCTGTTGCTGAAAGTATCATTTGCTGGAGATCAACTTCTGAAGGCCCATCACCCTATAGCAAAGCTTCATTTCCTGAACATCTCAAGAAATCCGGGGGAGCTTTGACAACATAAAATCCACATAGTCTTCTCAGCTTCTCTGAGAAAGAGAAGACTTCCATAACTCTCTCATCCAAATCTCTGTAAAGGGTTTCTCAAACTCCGTTCAAAAGTTTGAGCTTGGTTTTTGAGCACCTTGTCAAAAGGTCATTGGTGGCAAGACACCTGATCAAAAAATCTGATTTGGTTTTTGAGCACCTTATCAAAAGCTCATTGGTGCCCAGGACACTTGATCAACTCATCCTACAGTAGATTCCTACCTAGGGTGGTAGAAGAGTGGATGTACCCAAGTTTTGGGGAACCAATATAGCTCCTTGTGTCTTCTGGTTTGCTTGTCTTTATCTTTTGTTTCTGGCTGTGATTGTTTTGTGATTAGTTTAGATCTGTGATTAATTTATGTTGTAGGTTATTTTGTGATTAGATTTAATAGTTGCTTCCCTGTTCACTCAGATTACAACAATTGTTGTAAAAAGTTTTCAAGCACCATATACTCTATTCACCCCCCTCTAGAGTATATCAGATCTACCTGCACTTTCACCTACTAACCTCAAGCGAACGATCTAGGCACAAGACAAGGAACACAAGGGACAGACCCAAGGTCTCAGCGTGGAGGACCCACAACATACCCGAAAGACTAACAAACTCTTCCCCTCCCAAGCCAAGGGCTGAGCTAAGGCACCTTCGGAGGGCTCTCTTGGCCGACCGAAACATCTAAGGAGGATCTCAAGATCCACTCCTTAACTAGGGGTGCCACCTCGGGTCTATGTAAAATGTTCCCCGCCCGTCTTACTATTGGCGCAAAACCGCCCAGCAGCCCTACTCTACGCACCCCCAATTGGGCTGCTAACAGCAGAACTCCGCTATTCTGAAAGGATGACAACAGGCCATCAGGGGCTTCATGGCATCTATTCCTCGGGGCCCACACGGGGGGAGCGGTTCACGAACACGCCGCTCGCCCAAGACAGGAGTAAACTACATATTCACAGAGCATCACAGATATGAAAAAATATTACAGGAATATAAATTCCATACTCAGCACGCAGGCCGACAATATAAACAAAAAAGGCCTTCGAGGGCCAGCACGAGCTCGGGCTTAAGCCCGCTATTCCCCGCTTGGTACTGCAACACTTGTACGCCAACGTCTCGGCGAGCGGCGGCCAACTAGGCATCGGTCGGCTAACATAAGCCGGCCAAACATATTACGCACACCCCTTATTTGGGGGCTACAGAGCGCATTCCCTGCAAGAGGCTAAATAAACAACTTCCTCGGAGACTTCTCCGGGAATCCCAGAACATCACCAATCCGGCTCACACGTCCGGATGGGCTTCACATAGCATGCCTAAACCTGTACTCACGCTTCCGGGTACTAATGCAATTAACTGCGGGGACGTACACGTCAACCCGTCGGAAAGCTACCTTCCCCCCACCCGTTGGTGGAGAGGGGCTTCCATGCGAATATGTAAACTGTGGGCTTCACATGCCCAAGTAGAAACATTGTTACCCTTGTCGCGTGTTTGGCGGAGCCGCAACCGAGCACATTGCCCGAGGCTCGACGTCTGGCGTCCGTAGCGGTTGTCCATGCACGTATCCGACCTCCGCGGTTGAGTTGAAAGCTCCGAATGATTTTTCCCTCCATGGTCGGGCCTCTCCATGACCGGCCGCGCTCCAAGATGCGTTGGCGAAGTTTATCCCGACTTCCACCACCTTAGGCGGCCGCGGGAGAGAAGCCCCCAGCCTCGCCTTGCTCCATAGGTGGCGGAGAAGGAGGAAGCAAGGATCGGCCTTGCTTGGGAATATGAGAAACAAGCTTAAATCTTTTTCTCCAGACTGTCTGGTTCATTCATGCATAGATCTCTTGTTTTGGCATGCTTATACATTGCTGTCAATCTTCAACAGCGCAGGTTCAAAAAGATCTCATACATATTATCATCACCACACTTCATAACAGGGATGGTCTTCCCTGCAGGCGGCGGCCTCGAATTAATCAGGACAGAATAAGGCGTGGTGTAATACGAGCCATACTTCTGCATCATTGCATAGATTTTGTCTTTGCAAACCTAGATCTACAAGCTCCTTAATGAGGGGGTCGAGGGCTTCGCGGTCAGCCTTCCTAGCGAGCAACTTCATCTCCTGAACAACATGGATTCCCCATCTTGCCTGAAGATCAGGGGAATAGAGGTGACGGATGGCGGCGTCAACAGCGATTCTTCCGGGTCCATCGTCAGATCCGCGGTCCTCTAAAAACCGCCTCACTCACCATTCTTATTCTGAGCTGCCGCCCCCATTTTTGGATCCCATTGCCCGCCTCAGCACCGTGAAAAGACTGTTCCCATCCGCCTCCACGTCACCGCCATGGGCTAGTCAGAAAGCCATCCCCGTGGGTGCGGCCCTAGCTGCCTGAGAATTCTTCTAGTAAACACCGCCGGCATGGATACCCTCCAATTTCCGCCGTTGTTGCCCCTATAAGCCCGTGACGGCATCCCAGCCACCACACGCAGCCGGCTCAGGTAGAAATTCCACGGCCGAAAGGCACAGATCCGGCCAAGGTAGGAGTGCGTGAGGGGGTTTTAGGGTTTCGGCGATGGGAGTCGAGTCGCAGAGCCATTTCCCCATCACCCGATTTTTTCTCTTTTTCCCCTTTCTTCTCTTCCTCTACCCGAGCACCACCTCCATCTCTCTTTCTTTTCTTTTTTCCCCCCGCCGTCCCCGACTCCCACCTGCCTGCCCTATATCCCCCCTACCTCTTTTTTCCCCTTTCTGATCTGTATCTCTCTAATATATATATAATATATATATAATATAATATAATATATATAATATAATATATATAATATAATATATATATATTATAATACTAAATATATATTTATATATTAAAAGTTTAAGCACATAACACCTTCGCACGTGCGCATGAGTACTCGCACGTCTTCGAACGGGGTCGCACCAACTCGTCGCCCATAACACGCCCCTAGGCTGATATTTGGGGAGGGTCCCACTCGCTCGGCTATGGGGTTGCACACAATCCCCGCTCTTTTCGAGGTTGGTACAAGCTCAGAAAGAATCATCCAACCCAACGTATCCGGCGAGTGGGAGCCGACCCAAAAAAAAAACTGAGAGAAACTGAAATCTGCGCTTGGAGCATCAATATCTCCATGACCTTTCCGAACCTTTTGAATCACTCGATACCCTTTGGCTTACTGTTATTGAATTACCCTTATACTATTACTTACAACAAGTATACAATTTCTCGTGATATCGTGAAACAACAAAGCCATATATTTTGTATCTTCTTGCACACACAGAGCTAATCCTTTCCCCTCAGGTGTGCCTACAGCCCTGTCAGCTAGTGAGAGCCTGACAGCGAGTCTACTCGGGGTCGAGCAGCACTCGGGGTCCCTTACCCCCCGGGCAAGCCTACGGACCTGCCAGCTAGTAGGAGCCAGGCAGCGGGTCTACTCGGGGCCGAGCATCACTCGGGGTCCTGCAAAAAGTCTCCACGAACCAACCCTTTCCCCCCAGGTGTGCCTACAACCCTGCCAGCTAATGAGAGCCTAACAGCGAGTCTACCCGGGGTCCACTACTACCTCCATCGAGTGACTTCCTGCCCTACCAGCTAGTTGAGAGCCTGACAGCAGGATCTGCTTGACGTCAAGGATGACACCGAGTGACTTCCGGCCCTGTCAGATAGGTGAGAGCCTGGCAGCAGGATCTACTCGGGGTCCAAACACAATCCATCGAGTGACTTTCGGCCCTGTCAGCTAGGTGAGAGCCTGACAGCGGGATCTGCTCGAGCCCAAGGATGACACCTAGTGACTTCCGGCCCTGCCAGCTAGGTGAGAGCGTGGCAGTGGGATCTGCTCGGGGTCCAAACACATTCCATCGAGTGACTTCCGACCCTGTCAGCTAGGTGAGAGCCTGACAGCGGGATCTGCTCGAGGCCAAGGATGACACCGAGTGACTTCCGGCCCTGCCAGCTAGGTGAGAGCCTGGCAGCGGGATCTGCTCGGGGTCCAAACACAATACATCGAGTGACTTCCGGCCCTGTCTTCTAGGTGAGAGCCTGACAGCGGGATCTGCTCGAGGCCAAGGATGACACCGAGTGAATTCCGGCCCTACCAGCTAAGTGAGAGCCTGGCAGCGGGATCTGCTCGGGGTCCAAACACAATCCATCGAGTGACTTCCGGCCCTGTAAGCTAGGTGAGAACCTGACAGCGGGATCTGCTCAAGGCCAAGGATGACACCGAGTGACTTCCGGCCCTGCCAGCTAGGTGAGAGCCTGGCAGCGGGATCTGCTCGGGGTCTAAACATAATCCATCGATTGACTTCCGGCTCTGTCAGCTAGGTGAGAGCCTGACAGCGGGATTTGCTCGAGGCCAAGGATGACACCGAGTGACTTCCGGCCCTGCCAACTAGGTGAGAGCCTAGCAGCGGTATCTGCTCGGGGTCCAAACATAATCCATCGAGTGACTTCCGGCCCTATCAGCTAGGTGAGAGCCTGACAGCGGGATCTGCTCGAGGCCAAGGATGACACCGAGTGACTTCCGGCCCTGCCAGCTAGGTGAGAGCCTGACAGCGGGATCTGCTCGGGGTCCAAACACAATCCATCGAGTGACTTCAGGCCCTGTCAGCTATGTGAGAGCCTGACAGCAGGATCTGCTCGAGACCAATGATTACACCGAGTGACTTCCGGCCCTGCCAGCTAGGTGAGAGCCTGGCAGCGGGATCTGCTCGGGGTCCAAACACAATCCATCGAGTGACTTCCGGCCCTGTCAGCTAGGTGAGAGCCTGACAGCGGGATCTGCTCGAGGCCAAGGATGACACCGAGTGACTTCCGGCCCTGCTAGCTAGGTGAGAGCCTGGCAGCGGGATCTGCTCGGGGTCCAAACACAATCCATAGATGACTTCCGACCCTGTCAGCTAGGTGAGAGCCTGACAGCGGGATCTGCTCGAGGCCAAGGATGACACCGAGTGACTTCCGGCCCTGCCAGCTAGGTGAGAGCCTGGCAGCGGGATCTGCTCGGGGTCCAAACATAATCCATTGAGTGACTTTTGGCCCTGTCAGCTAGGTGAGAGCCTGACAGCGGGATCTGCTCGAGGTGGAAACATCCTGTTTACCTAAGAGGTGTTGGCGAGTTAATTGCACCGATGCTTTTACAAATGGAGGACGCATTATATACATAAGCAAGACGATCTGGAAGTCGTCAAATCAGGAAGCTGGCATCCGAGCCTATTCCTACTAATTCCTTTAATCGGAAGAGAGATGCAATTGGGGGGACATAGGCCGACATGCAAGGGGGGAGCTGATCTCGGCCGTCAGTGCAGAAGCTCGGTCTTACAATAGCGCTTAAAGTCCAGCGGCACCGTCCCATCGTCCGATCTAGGCTATTTAAAAGGAACGGGTTGGACGTTTGGCCTCCGGAGTCGATTGCGAGGCTAACCCTTGAAGCCCCCAGAAGCTCGAGGCGAATTGGTAATAAAGAGAAAACTTGACCGTTACTGAATTATAAGGAAGAGATAACATATTACCGTTAGGGAGGGAACATTTTTAGGTCACCTCGGCTCCTAATGCCTCTCAGCTGCTCTCTAACTTGATCTTGAAGATAATAACCTCCAGGTCTCTCGTTGATGTAATAAGTGGGGATACACGGGTTTTCATAGGTAGAAGCGCTTCAAATAGGTGCAAATCTTACTCCAAATACTATGGGATTCAAACAATAGCTATGGGAGGGGACAACTCTGAGTATGATGACCTTACATACAAAGTATCAACGTATGACCCCGATCGACACCTGGTTCCACTTCTACAGCCATGATGCTCAACAGAGGTCTACCGTGCTAGTCACACTCCACGCTCACCGCACCAAAATGTTGAAACGGAAAATCGGTCTCCTGTGGAGTTCGACCCTTGGGGAAGGGGTGACCGCGCACCTACTACCCTCAAGCGAACGATCTAGGCACAAGACTAGGAACACAAGGGACAGACCCAAGGTCTCAGCGTGGAGGACCCGCCGCATACCCGAAAGACTAACAAACTCTTCCCCTCCCAAGCCAAGGGATGAGCTAAGGCACCTTTGGAGGGCTCTCTTGGCCGACCGGAACATCTAAGGTGGATCTCAAGATCCACTCCTTAACTAGGGGTGCCACCTCGGGTCTATGTAAAATGTTCCCCGCCCGTCTTACTATTGGAGCAAAACCGCCCAGCAGCCCTACTCTACGCACCCCCAATTGGGCCGCTAACAGCGGAACTCCGCTATTCTGAAAGGATGACAACAGGCCATCAGGGTCTTCCCGGCATCTATTCCTCGGGGCCCACATGGGGGGAGCGGTTCACGAACACGCCGCTCGCCCAAGACAGGAGTAAACTACATATTCACAGAGCATCATAGATATGAAAAAACATTACAGGAATATAAATTTCATACTCAGCACGCAGGCCGTCAATATAAACAAAAAAGCCCTTCGAGGGCCGGCACGAGCTCGGGCTTAAGCCCGCTATTCCCCGCTTGGTACTGCAACACCTGTACGCCAACGTCTTGGCGAGCGGCGGCCAACTAGGCATCGGTCGGCTAACATAAGCGGGCCAAACATATTACGCACACCCCTTCTTTGGGGGCTACAGAGGGCTTTCCCTGCAAGCAGATAAATAAACAACTTACTCGGAGTCTTCTCCGGGAACCCCAGAACATCACCAATCCGGCTCACACGTCCAGATGGGCTTCACACAACATGCCTAAACCCGTACTCACGCTTTCGGGTACTAATGCAATTAACTGCGGGGACGTACACGTCAACCCGTCGGAAAGCTCCCTTCCCCCCACTCTTTGGTGGAGAGGGGCTTCCATGCGAATATATAAACTGAGGGCTTCACCTGCCCAAGTAGAAACATCGTTAACTTTGTCGCGTGTTTGGCGGAGCCGCAACTGCGCACATTGACCGAGGCTTGACGTCTGGCGTCCGTAGCGGTTGTCCATGCACAGATACGAACTCCGCGGTTGAGTTGAAAGCTCCGAATGATTTTTCCCTCCATGGTTGGGCCTCTCCATGGCCGGCCGCGCTCCAAGTGGTGTCGGCGAAGGTTATCCCGGCTTCCACCACCTTAGGCGGACGCGGGAGAGAAGCCCCCGGCCTCGCCTTACTCCAGAGGTGGCGGAGAAGGAGGAAGCAAGGCTCGGCCTTGCTTGGAAATATGATAAACAAGCTTAAATCTTTTTCTCCAGACTGTCTGGTTCATTCATGCATAGCTCTCTTGCTTTGGCATGCTTATACATAGTTGTCAATCTTCAACAGCGCAGGTTCAAAAAGATCTCATACATATTATCATCACCACACTTCATAACAGTTATGGTCTTCCCTGCAGGCGGCGGCCTCGAATTTATCAGGACAGAATAAGGCGTGGTGTAATACGAGCCATACTTCTGCATCATTGCATAGATTTTGTCTTTGGAGACCTAGATCTACAAGCTCCTGAATGAGGGGGTCGAGGGATTTGCGGTCAGCCTTCCTAGCGAGCAGCTTCATCTCCTGAATGACATGGATTCCCCATCCTGCCTGAAGATCAGGGGAATTGACGTGACGGATGGCGGCGTCAACGACGATTCTTCTGGGTCCATCGTCAAATCCGCGGTCCTCTAAAAACTGCCTCACCATTCTCATTCTGAGCTGCCGTCCCCAATTTTGGATCCCATTGCCCGCCTCAGCACCGTGAAAAGAATGTTCCCATCCGCCTCCACGTCACCGTCATGGGCTAGTTGGAAAGCGATCCCCATGGATGCGGCCCCAGCTGCCTGAGAATTCTTCTAGTAAACACTGTCGGCATGGATACCCTCCAATTTCCGCCGTTGTTACTCCTCTAAGCCCGTGACGGCGTCCCAGCCACCACACGCAGCTGGCTCAGGTAGCAGTTCCACGGTCAAAAGGCACAGATCCGGCCAAAATAGGAGCGCGTGAGGGGGTTTTAGGGTTTCGGCGATGGGAGTCGAGTCGCAGAGCCATTTCCCCATCTCCCGATTGTTTCTCTTTTTCCCCTTTCTTCTCTTCCTCTACCCGAGCACCACCTCCATCTCTCTTTCTTTTCTTTTTTACCCCCGCCATCCCCGACTCCCACCTGCTTGCCCTATATCCCCCCTGCCTCTTTTTTTCCCCTTTCTGATATGTATCTCTCTAATAAATATATATAATATATATATAATATAATATATATAATATAATATATATAATATAATATATATATATATATATATTATAACACTAAATATATATATTTATATATTAAAATTTTATGCACATAACACCTTCGCACGCGCGCACGAGCACCCGCACGTCTTCCAACGGGGTCGCACCAACTCGTCGCCCATAACACACCCCTAGGCTGATATTTGGGGAGGGTCCCACTCGCCCAGCAACGGGGTTGTACCGTAACCTTTTTCCACCTGCAGGATAATTAGTTGAAATGCGGACACAGCATTAGTCCACGCAGTTCGTCACAGATCACAATACAAGCACAAGTTAACAATAGAATGTGCGGATATCTAATTTAGTCAGCATAAAGCACAGTACAGTTCATAACAAGCCACAGCATAGAGCATTGTTTAATGCACAAATAATCATACATCAACAAATCAAATAATTTCGTAGTTTTGCGGACTCAGCGGTCTTTATTTTTAGTTCGAATTGACCTCTCCGTCCTGTCCCTGCACAAGTGTGATAACTGGTCGCTTATTTGAAGAACTTCGCTATACAAGCGACAGATGTGATGATGAATGGAGTTAATGGTCCGGTGCATGTGAGCGGCCTCCCGGTCTACCTGACTCAGGGGAATCATCGGCTCCATTGCCAGCCTCAGCTCCTCGTCTGCGGTATGTGTGCCACCCTCTACTGGTGCTGCCGCATCCGGAGCGACGTGATCTGACAATCGAGATCTCTGCTCAGCATCCTCGGCAGCCCGCTTCCCTTCCTCTTCCCGTGCCATCGCCAAGTGCTTTCCTTTGTAGAAGCGGACATCATCAGCAAGCCTTTTCTTCTCCCTATCATACCTCTCCAGCGCCCCTGAGATGTTGGCGATCTGATCCTTTAAGGATTTCTCGTACTCTGCAGATGCCTTCTCGCGCTCTTCCGCCATCTTTAACTCCGCTCTAATTTTTTGAATTTCAGCTTGAAACTTCTTTTCTAACTCTCTGATGTTATCCAGGCTAGGCTCCTCCCCTCTTGCGGACTCATCATGCGAGCCCGCGTCAACTCCGGCATTCTGTGTACTCACAATCTCCCCACTCTCGATAGAGCCCGATGGTGACTTTCTACCTGCAACAAAGAAGGTCAATTTCACATTCAAATACAGTCCGCAGCGAACTCAAAGTACCATGATAAAAGATCACTTTTGGAAAAAGCAGCAGCGAGTTGCCGGCTATCGAAGATAGGCCGCCTTGCCCGCTCCGGGTCAAAGGCGCTTAACCGTTTCTTCCATTCATGATGGACTTTGATTCCTTTTCAGCAGTAGAGCTTGTTGAAACAACAATGTCATTAGTCTCGGTGATGATATTAATCGGCATCGACTTCCGCTGCGACGACCTGTAAAGCCACTGACGTTTAAAATATTTAGGTGTCGGTTGAAGGTTACCTGTCTGCAACAGCTCTGCGGCAGTTCGCGGATCCTCAGCATTTTTGTCCGCCGCGGCCTGCTTCGAGGCCGCCTCGACCATAGTTACATGGGTGGCGATTTGTTTCTTCTGCTCTGCTATCCTCTCTTTCTGTCTTTCCTTCTCTTTTTCCTCAGCAGCGGATAAAGAGGGGAGCTCGCCACTCTTAACCCCAAGGATTTCCACATCAGAGTGCAGCACACCCAGCAAGGATTCGTTGATGAGATCAAGTTTTTCGACGTCTATGGAATCTAATATCTCGTCCGTGGACAAACTGAACGGGGAGAGGGAATTGTCTCCCTGGACTTGGGCCTCCGGTGTAACTAAGTCGCTTTCAGGAACTTCTTTTTCACGTAGCCTGTGCTGCAAGTACGCATCTCCAGTCCGCAAAGAGATATTTTTCTCTTTCATCGCTCGCAGCTTCTTTTCAACCCGCTCAGCCACAGTGGACCTGTCCCTCTTCCTCTTCTTTCTAGAAGGGCCCTTTTTCTCAGCAGAGTCCACGGTAGCCTTCCCTAAATCTGGCTAGCTCTCGCGGACTGTCTCAAGGTTTGCAGTAACCAATGCCTTTGAAGGCACGTCTTTCCCAACTTCTTCTCCCGCAGACCGCCTATCTTCATCAAGGTTAACGATGGGCTGCTGGGCGTTGGGGGATGACACTTCGGTTTCATTATTTTCGCAAACCGTGTCCGCCAAGTTCGCGGTTTTCTGAGTGGGGCGGTGTCCGACAGATTTAATGACTTCTCACTTCTTAATGGCTATTCAGCGTGAGAGACGACAGCATCCTCCTTCTCCCGCACAGGCATATCAACATGGCGGATTGCTTTCTCAGCAGGCTTCTGGCTATGAGAACTCTCTCCAGTAGAGCGGATAGGCTCGCCTCTCATCACTCTCTTTATTACTTTCTTTATTTTCATTGGTGTTATTGCCTTCTCACTTTTAGCAGTAAGACTAGTGAAGAAAGCGCCGAGCCTCGCCATGCCGGACTGCAAAGTTGAGACCGCAAGCGGTGAATAATGCCCCGTGTCAATTGGAATTTTTAACAGTTCCAGGCCCTCCAACAATATTTATAGCGCTGACTGCATTAATGGGGCTCGCGGACTCGGCGGTTAAGCAAACATTTTCAATGTTTTCTGAAAACTTAAAAAGTTGCGGGGATTATGTTAACCCCTCAGTCCGCAACACCTACAAGATGCCAAGGTCCTGCTTCATTATCCGCGGACCCAATTTGGCAATCCGCATGGCCCAGCGACTCGGCATAATTCTAAGGTCCCTGGCTTATCATAGGCGGACTCGATTTGGCAGTCCGACAAGTTTGGCAGAGCAGCAGCATTCAGCCATCCCAATGCTGATCCCACGTCGGCGGACACGGTGTCCAGTCCGCCTATGCCGCCGTCCACCGGCAGGATCACACCCTACAGCTGTAGATGGAAGCTCTAGCCCGCGAGCTCAGTCCGCCCGTTTTGCGCGGACTGGCGTGTTCTTTCTTTTTTGTTCCCGTCACCGCTGCCCGGTTCTCCTGTACCCCGGGCAGTCGGTTATTTAAGCCCTGCATGTTTGGGCAGGACCCCATCCTATAAATAGGGGGAGGTGGTGCACCCAAAGTACGATGACTCGTGCCCAGGTGCCTACTTGTTAAAGCTGCGGACTCGAATCTCAAGCTTTGCGGACTCCAACTTGCTCAACTCTTGCCTTTTCCTCTTTTCCTTCACTTGTAATCAAACCCTCCTTCAGTCAAAGAGAAGCCTGTCGCGGGAGAGGCATTCAGTCCGCGACGGGCGAAGTCTGTTGTTGTCGCTCACGACCCTGCTGTTCTTCTTGCTCTCGTCTACTTAGTAGATTACTACTTGCAGTCTCTCTTTCCCCTTCTATTCCCCCATGCTCGAACTGTTAGTTGGTGGTGCTCGACCCCCTTTCCATTTTCGTGCATCAACAGACATGTCACGTCATACAAGTTCTATTGAGTTGTTAGGGTTGCTAGATTTTGTTGCCAATTTTTTTCACCGCGCCTCCTGGATCTAACTACGTGTCACCTTTGACTGTGCATTTTTTTGCGTGTCCATCTATGGTTTTGTCCCCGATTGCAATCGATTCTGATTCTGTGGCGACTGTTCCTCTTATCTTAGCTTTATCACGACGTGCTAACTCCTCCGATAAGGTTGCACATATTTTTTCCCACCTACTTACGACGTTGGTTTGCTCGTGACTACGACGATAGCTGAGATAGGTATTAGTGAGTGGATAGAATTCATGTTCAGTCTCGTCGCAAATGTTTCTAGTTTTATATCCTCCAGACTTCATATGAATAATCAATTCTCTGATTATACATTTTCGATGAGGTCGTCTATCGTTCTCATTTCAGATTTCGTGACGGGTGTGCCCATTGGTTTGCATCCCCTAAACTTTAAATATAAATTAAATAGATTAAACCATTTAGCACTATTGCCACCTGATTTAGTTCTGTTACCTCCAACGTATAAATAGAGTGAGTTTGTACAAGAATTCGCTCTTCATGTTCACAATTTACATAAGCAAAAAATATGTAACGTTAGTCGCCCCATATGCGTTTTATAAATCTCATGCTAATGTACATATGAGAGCATCTCACTTTAATATTAATGATTTAGTCTTGGTGCATCTCATCCCTACACGATTGCCTTCGGGCTCCATAAAAAAGTTTTTGAATCGGCGAGTCGGTCCATTTTGAATTTTAAATAGGTTAGGAGAAAATGCTTATCTTTTGGAGATACCCACTGATTGGGGTATATCCTCTATTTTCAATATTTCGAATTTAATACCTTATGTCTCTCCACCACTTGAATATCTGCCTCTCCGTTTATTCCATCCACTATTTCTTCTAATGTGTTGAGGGGTGAGCTGAGTCTCGGATCGCTCTCTCCTACGGTTTCCACTGGAGGTATGTTGAATGTAGATGTTGAAACTTTTTCTCCTTCTTTGACTAATGCTTTTCCAAGGTTCCCCAAGACCTCCTTTTTGCCTGACAGGTTCTCTTTGATCTGGGATGACCACGCTGCTACGACTTGGATTGTGGAGCCAGATTTGCCTTTTGTTGCTGCTACCTTCGATTATTTTCCCCACCACGGCCACTCATCGATGATGAGTGATTTTGAGCCGGGGTGGATTGATGGCGACGATGTCCCGCCATGTGTTCGTGATGACGTTGCTGATATGGTCGTTGATCTCCATCTCAAAAAATTCGATGATTGAGACGACCATTGTCGCAAGCTCGAGGATGAGATTTCTACCACAACGCCCGCCGCCATCGCTGCTACATGTTTTGCACGACGTCCGCTGCCTCCATTAAATGAAATATATAATTATAAATTAAATAATTATAATTATATATTTTATCAATTATTATTTTTAGCAATTTGTATTTAATGCAATTTTTAATTTAAGCATTTTTATTTCCAAGCATTTCATTATTATTTTAATTTCATGTAATGATGGGTGCCTATAACCATTAAGAGTATTTTAATTTCATGCACTTAAATTTTGTATTGTTTTTATGATGGGTGCATATAACAATCATAGTTTCATTTTGAATTTTGAATTGCAGGAGATGGAGTGGTGTAGGCTATATTTAGCCATGTTATGAATGATTTTAGTGGAGAAGAATGAAAATTGAAACCAAGAACTCAAAATTTGAATTCCCCCTCCTCTCTCTCTCCCCCTTTGAGAAACTTCGTCCCCCCCTTCTCTTGCCCACTCTCTTGGCCACCGGCCTCCTCCCTCTCTCCCTCTTAGTGGTTCGGCCACCTCCTCCTCCGTCCTCCTCCTCCCTATTTTCGGCCTCCCTTTTCCCCCTCCAAGTTCGGCCCTTTCTTTCTCCTTCAACCTCTCGGCCAACCTCTCCTCACCTCCTTGCAAAACCGGCCACCTCCCTCTCTTTCCTCCCTCTCTACCACACAACCCGAGCACCCAACTCCATCATAATAATAACCGACTAGCCCCGCCTTCCACTTTGGCAATATTCTCCACCTTAACTCTCTCTCCTCTCCAAACGATTTGCAACAAGCAAAGTTGACTTTCTCCCCCTTGAAGGAATTCGACATAGCCTTAGATCTCCCTCTAGGATTTAGCCAACCCATCATCTTCCCCTTGAAGATTTCGACCAACTAAGGAAATAAATCTTGGTGGATTTCGGCCAAGGTGCAAGGCCCTCCATGGTTTCGTGGAACCATCTCCGACGTGAAGCAAGGAAGGCAGATGAGTTACTCTCCATTCGGCGCGACTCCGGCGGATCCATAGAAGAGCTAAACTTTAAATCAAAATCATCTATTACGATTAGGGTAACAAAATTTCCACCTTCGAGTGTTTCCCTCTAGATTAATCTTGTGGGGGTTTTATTTTGGCATTGATTGAGAAACTTTTGTATTCAAAGTGTTTTTTTTTTATCTGAACGACTTTGTTTTTTATTCTTTTGATCAATTTATATTCGTGAGAATTGGCGGACCACGTTTTCATTTTGTTGGGAGAGATCTACCATTTTCCGAATCGTTTAATTTCGGTGGATTTCTTTTGGTACAACACACGCTCGAACGGATCAGGTCGGTCCATTTCGCTTGAGAGAATATTGGTTCATCGCCTATATTTGATCTCTAAGGGTGTAGCGAACCCGTGCGTTAGCATTAGATTGATATTATTAAGAATTGGCTGTGTTGAGTTTAAACTATGTGAGTGTAGAATTGGAACGTGTAAGAACAATTTGGTGTCATTTGTCCGTTACGGTTCGTCAGGAGATGTAACCTGCATCACTTTCTCGCCAGTACAGCTCAGTGAGGCAAGCTACTGCCACCTATCCTGGGGGGCCATGAAGCAGAGCTATGCGGGTTCATCGCAGGGAAGAACTTTGAAGTCGCATTCTTACATAGGAACCTGGACAACCTCGCCCCCGTCCCGCCCCGGGTAGGTAAGCTACTCACGTTACTTTCTCCCTTTTAATTAACATTTTCCTCATAATTCCTTTTCTGCCAGCGAGCGAGACATCCACTTGCACCCTCCTTATCAGAGTGCTTGCCTCACTTCCGGTGAGCTCGCTCGCACCGAGGTCACATCCGCCGCGCATTGCGAGCCCCCGGTCTCTTCTCCCGTGAAACGGCCTAGCCGCGAATCGCTTCCTACTCCGTCGCAGTACAAGAAATCGAAGACCACGAGCAGCCCATCTCCCTCAGCTCAGGAGAAAGGTAAGTCCCCGGACTTCTAACCAGCAGGGGATCTCGCCCCCGTGGCCACCTCGGCCGGCAGCTCCCCCGGCGGGGCGGCCGTCACCTCCAGGCAGCAAGAAGAGATGTAGCCCGCCATTAAGCCGGTGCCGAGAGGACACCGCATCTTTGGCTATGCCGAGCGGCCCTTATTTGATCTCAGAGTTCCTCTCCTATAATAGGACAAGGAGACGAACCGTGCTTTCATCTCCACCCTACTGCCGAGCTGGCTGGAGTAGGAGACCTCAGCAGGGAGGCCTATAATTTTTCATTCGGCCTCTACGCACGGGAAGACGCCGCCATCTAAAACGAGAAGGCCAAGAGGGTGCTGATTCATGAAAGTGCATGGACCCAGCTCCGCAGCCTCGAGCTGCCCCACATGGTTGCCCGGCGATGCACCCATATTGGGAAGAACGCACCCTCGCTTAAGAAGCTAGAAGATGAAAAGGAAGAGGCCCGCCGTCTTTCCCAGGAGGATGCAGAGCGTCAGAGAGAGAGAGCAGACTCGGCTGATGCCATCCTCTCCACCTTGGAGAAATAAAGGGAGGCTCTGCAAGCACGGGTGCAAGAGCTGGAAGCCGCGAGAGCTGCTCTGCCGCCCTATAGTAGCAGCTGTCAGCTCGCGCACTACACCGAGTACAAGTTGGAGGTGATGATGCAGAAGAATGCTACTAGGGCTACGCAGTACACCGTCCTGACGTTGCGGCGGGTGGACCTCATTAAAAGCGATGGCGAGGGTCTTTCCGCGAGCAATGTTGTACTGGCACTATTCCTTCCGGTACCAAAGCCGGGCGACGCGTCCTACCAACCAATCTAGGACTCGTCGTTTGGGGACTCGACCCACTAAATCCCAAGGTCTCGTCTCCTATATTTTTATTGTAATGTAAAAGTGGGCCGAGCCCCAAACTTGTAATGTTGTCATTAATTAATGAAATATGTTTTTTTGGAACTACTGCTCGTAATGTTGATTCTCTGTAATGTCTCTTCGTCCTTTTTATTTTGTATTCGCGACCTACTTCGATCATTATGCTCGCTGTCTCCCATCCCGCGTCCCGCGAGCGAGGTCACATGTCCATTCTAGACTTAGCTCCGGGAATATAAGGGCCTTTATTGGCCGAACCTTGAGTGGCGAACCGTAACCTTAGTCCAGATTCTTTGTGGCACTTGCGAGATAGAGTTGATTCGACTCGGCTCGCACCGGAGTCGCCTGGCTCCCTGCGAGCTGGGCCCCATGAGTTCATGACGTGGTCTCAGCTCTCGCCGCCTTGGTCGCTTTTTGGGTGCTCGCTAATCCATAATCTCGGCTCGACACTTCTGACTTGCCGACTTGCTGAGGTCATCCTGGAAACCATACGATTGTTTGCTCCAAAATATGACCGTCTGGGTCACGACCTTAGATACCATGTTCTTAAAGACATTTTGTCCTCTGTAGACACCATCGAGTGACCTCCAACCCTGCCAACTAAGTGAGAGTCTGGCAGAGGGATCTTCTCGGTGTCCGGATAGACACACATGAGTGACATCCAGCCCTGCCAGCTAGGTGAGAACCTGGCAGCTGGATCTGCACTGGTCCGAGTAGACACACACGAGTGATATCCAGACTTGCCAGCTAGGTGAGAGCCTGGCAGCAGGATCTGCTCAGTGTCCGGGTAGATACACATGAGTGACATCCAGCCCTGCCAGCTAGGTGAGAGAGTCTAGCAGTGGGATCTGCTCGGGGTCAGGGTAGACACATATGATTGACCCATGAATTTCAGCGCTCTGTGGTTACCCATGTATTTCGCTTCACATACGAGCGGAAGTGCCCGTGCGAGAGTAAAACACACGGGTCAACGCATCTTCTTCTGCAATCTTGGCCTGGAAGTTAATATCGCACGGTTAACACACGGTCATGCTCCGAACCGTGCATGACCATTTTTCTGACCTATTTCTATTTAAGTTCAAGAGTTGACTAGAGATAAAATTAGTCCGCCATTTCCGCTCCTCTAAGCGTGAAATCCTTACCACAGCTGCTTTTTCCTATCTCCTCCTTGAAAAGCACATCCTTCCACCGTTCTTCCTCCAAACTTCACCGCAAGAGAAGATCTTCCATTATTTTCCTCTTCTCCATCTCAAGAGGAGCATTTGGAGCTCTTTCTTGCTACCATTGAAGAGTTTTCCGACGACATCCAACCTTCATGGAATGTGAAGAAGACGGGGAAAAGGCCATTGAAGTAGGTGACAGCACTTCAAGCTTCCTCGAACGTCAACCATCGACCGATCCCTTACGAAGTCCAACAACCTTCGACTCCGGCCAAGAATCATGTCTATCCTTCACGCGTTGGGTTGTAATTCTCCTTCTTACTCTGATTTGGACTCTGTTTCTAATCTTGGTATGTTAGCTAAACTTGTTAGGGCTATTAACAATGTTAATGTTGTGTTATTATGATAATTGTTATTGTGGTTCATAGCTTAGCTTTCCTTCCCGTGCTTGCTTTGTGTTGATTGCTTGGTGTCATGCCGCACTAACGAGTGTTAGGGGCTGGCTTGGCGAAGAGGTGTTTTCGAACCTCAAAGGTTACGATCGCACGCCATAATACTCGTCAGAGTATTCCACCCTAGCGAAGCGGTGAAGGCGACCCGCATAATTACTTTGAGTTCTTCTAAAACACCCCCAACCTTTGTTGCATTTGTATTCACTTTCCAACGTGGAAGATCATAATCCCAATCTGCACTCCTCGAGAGATTCGATACTTGGAGGATAACTCCCCTTGTTTATTACTTGACAACAATCGGTGCACTTGTCGAGATTGCGTCAAGTTTTTGGCGCCGTTGCCGGGGAGTGCAACCGTTGTGTGTATTTTTCCTATTGGTAAAGTTGTTGCAAATGTTTTTGGTATTTTGATCGGTTTTTGTGTGTTGTATGACATATCCAAACCCCAAGGATTTAGGTGATGTTCTTGGTGTTGATCTTGAAACTGCACGAGGGTGGCGAGCTCGCCGGCGTGCAGCTGCTACTGAAGGAAGAGAAAGAATGGAAGAATTAGGTCAAGAAGGAAATGGTGTTTGTGAACGGGTTAGTGAGGACAAGGAGGTGGTCCGACCACGCATTAGGACAATGCGAAACTTCACGACCCCTACCACGGGAAGTGTTTACCCTTGTTTTGGCCCGACCATCGTGAACCACCACTTCGAGATAAAGCCCACCATCCTCAACATGATCCGCAATAACACGCTGTTTTCTGGCCTGCAAAGTGAGGAACTATAGGTCCATCTGGCGGAATTCTCGGAGATATGTGGTACCTTCCGCTACTCCGGTATTACTGATGACGTGGTGAAGTTAAGGTTGTTCCCTTTTTCACTAAGGGACAAGGCAAAAAACATGGCTCCACACTATTGCTCCCGGAAATGTGACTATGTGGGAAGCTCTTTTCTTGAAGTTCTATGCTAAATTCCAGCCAGTGGACAAAATAGTGAACGCCCAAAGGGAGATAGCCACCTTCCAGCAGCTGGACCAGGAAACATTATCAGAGGCCTGGGAAAAATTTGTTGATATGCAGCATCGATGCCCCTAACATGGGTGTGAGCCTTGGAATTTTGTTGAAATCTTTTATTTTGTTGTTGAACCTAATTACATGGCCATGATCGACGCGGCGGCTGGAGGCACTATCTTGAACCTGACACCCGACGAGGATTTGTGGCACCTTCGTGCCACTGCTTCTCATAGCACGTATTGGACTGGTGTAAGAAAGGCGCCTAGGGGTGCGAGAAATTTGTTCGAGGTAAGTGCGGTGCATCCGCAAGCTGATGCGAGCCATCCTGCTATAGATGGAATGATGTTGCTGACCAGATCGACCCCTCCTCCATCTCAAGTTATGGCTATTTCATGCCAGGGTTGTGGAAAGCCAGACCATCATACTTATGAGTTCCCGGCTGGAGAAGATTTTGATGATACCTCAGGCATATCTGCTGACGAGAATGTGAATTTTATAAGTAATCAAAACCGCGCTGCTCCTTATTACAATGCTTATAACCCGAATGCGAGAAATCATCCGAATTTCTCCTGGAACCAATTTGCGCCTGCTCATAGGTGGCAGGTAGGCCAAAATCAGTTTGTTGGTCAAGCTTCTAATAGCCAGCCGCGACTGCCGCAAGCGGGTTATAATCAGAACGCGCAGGGGACGCAATAGAGTGCGTTAGAAGAGATGATGGAAATATTTGTGGAGATGGCCCAATACAACATGTCCACTCAGACCGCCTCCATAAGAAACTTGAAGACGCAGCTGGGTCAACTGGCCCATCTGTTCTCTGAGCATACTCGCGGCACCTTCCCGAGCGATAGGGGAAAAAACCTCGTGAGCGAGGGAAGTGTGTTGGGGAGATGGATGAGTGTATTGAAAATGAAGTGGCCGTGTAATGCGAAATAAATGAGGTTGAGACTGTGGCCTTATGTGATTCTAGATCTTCTTGCCACATTCTTGCTTTGCAAGATGTTGAAAATTTTTATTTGAATATCGAGTCAAATGTTCGGAAATCACTCGTTCTGGCCGACGGGTATGTAGTGAAGACCGACGGTGAGATAAAGGAGGTGGAAGTGATATTGAATGGTGCTGCATTGATCACTAATTTTCAGGTTTTGGGACCAATGGGGAATGTTCTAAAACCTATATTTGGGGTCCCATTCCTGAAAGCTAGTGGGGCGATATTTCAATTTAACGCGAGTGGAATCACCTTGGCATCCAAGGTTGATTCACCTTTACCTTCATTCCTTACCTCCATGATTCTGAATGAACACGAAAAGCTGCGGGATTTAAATGTTGTGTTATCTGACGGTTTGCCTAGTATTGCTGAGACAAGTGTGTTGCAGGAAGGTAAAGAGAAGGCAGTGAAAGTAGTGGAAATTCTGAAGAAAGCCGAAGGAAAATAAAGTCGGAGTTGCTTGGAGTGCAAATAGTTGCGGATGAAAAAGGTAGATAGCATAGTGAAAGGCAAGTTGCTGAGGCAAAGGAGCGGAGCACGACTATTGAAAGCGTTCTTAATTTGGAATCAAAGACTTATATTGATTGATTAATTTGTGTAAAACTATGAAACAGGTTACTTGAGCTGATCTATCACCTGTCGCTGGTGAGGAAAGGACGCCTCCAGACGGAAAAGCTAGAAATACCTATGGATTGGATGGAGTGGTCGTACCACCATGGTGATCTCCATTCGTAGAATTGCTAAAGAATAAATTGCGAAAGCACAAGAGGCTGGATTTTGCCCGCCGACGCGAGAAGGAAGAAGCTAGGGGCACGGGAGATTCGTCTTCCCTGGACCCTAAAGATTTCTCTTAAACCTTATCTCGTGTATCTGAGGGGATCTATCACAAGTCAGCATTTGGTTGAGATGTGAGGGATCTCCGTGGCCGCCCCCTCTTTTGTAGTATAATTTGTGTTTTATGTTTTGTGAGAAATTTTAGAATTTATCGTTGCTAATTGCGCTTATGCACTTGAACTCTATATAAAACTGCTAATACAGGTATTTGGTCCACCTTAAGGACAGTAAGGAAAAGTGTCTTCTGGGATACAACCCATTATTTTGTTTTAGTGGTTTTTGCATATTCTATAATATGATTGTGGTGTTTGGAGGTATTTGCTTTTGCAGGTGAATTTCATTTGGGCCGTGGACTTTTTCAATAGAAATTAATGCCAATCTTCTGTTGTGCTCATTTCTGAGCATTGGGTAACCCCTTCCCCTTACTTGCTTTTTAATTTCACTATCACATTGTGGTGTTAGTATGTTTAGGCTAAGTCTGGTGGGGAGAGTTATGCAGGTTAATCACCCACGTACATTAAATCACTGTCATGCTAGAAAAATATATTCATTTGTTGTTATTGATTGGCATTGCATACCACTACACCACACTTGAGTGCATGCTTGAACAGGAGCACGTCGTGAGTTTTATCGTCACTAGTGTGCGATTTGGAAAATATCGGCGCAGGCCTAGGTTTGCGAGGCAGAGTTAAATGTTGACTCTTGTAGTGAACCTAATCGAGTGCTCATGTCTCATTTAGGATTACGTGTAGAATTAGATTCTTTTTATGCTCATAGAGTATATTATTTCTATTGGCGTAAATCTTGTTTATTCTACTCGTCTACTTCAAATCCGGTGTGAATCAAACGGTATTGTAGGGATTTGTGTCGACATCTCTAGCCTCGTATTGCTCGAGTCGGGAGGAGGGATTGTCTTTCTCGGTGGGTAAGAACTTGCCCTTAGCTACTCTTGAAGCATGGGTACATGGTTAGTCAAGTGTGCGCGTGATGTAGGCCGCCATTTTGTCTAGTTTCAGCCTTGTACCATTCCCGACGTCTATCCATTGCTATCCCCGTTGAGCCTATCCCTTTCTTTGATATCCCTACGCCTCGCTACCAAATCTATATAGATTTTCCTACTCGCACACCCGAATATGGTCGCTCGATTGTTTTGTTTTATTGTAGTTTGTAGTTGATATGTGTGGCAGTTATGTGGGTGTTTGTGCAGCTTGTGGTGTTGCCGTGTTTTCGGCTAGTTTTGGTTATTTGTTTAAAAGAAAAGAAAATAAAAAATAGTAAAAGAAAAAAAAAGAAAAAAAAAGAAGAAAAAATTTATTGTAGAGTTGTGTTTTTATGTTTGTGAATGTTGGTTGTATTGTGATCGTTATGGGTATGCACACACCGTTAAAAATTCTAGTCTGGTGGAGCACTCCACGTGTTTGTTGTTGAGTATAGTTGGTATTGTTTTTGATCGGTCTCATTTTGGGTGTGTGTATCCATCTTGTTTATATTCCAAGTCCTACGGATTCGCACTTGATTCAAACTAGTGTCGTGGAGAGAGTGTGAACAGGCAAGCATGTGGTCACCGATATTGGTGGATTCTTTTGGAGGTTATCCTGATCCCTTGCTTTGGCAATGCTCCACTTAGTGATTGTCTGCTTTCTCCTTGCTCGTGACCGAATGATTCCCCTCGATTCTATAGTAGAGTAGTATTAATATTTTGATACGCCTTTAGAAATATATAGGTTATTAGTGCATAATTAGAAATTCCTTCTACGGTATTCCTAAGAGAGTGAGCATGCGATTTCGCATGGTACTCCGCTATGCAGTTATAGGCCAGCTATGGTATTTTACTCGTCCGCGTTAGGGATGATTTTCTATGGACGAGCAAATGTTTAAGTATGGTGGCATGATAAGTCCAATTTATATACGGTTTTTCGGACTCATCTGGGCTTATTTTCACGCTTGTGCATTACTATTTCAGTAGTAATTTTCATATATTTGATTAGGACCTCACTTAGCCATTGTGCACTGTTTCAGCCCATTTTGGTTTGCGAATTGCATCGGGATGTCAGGGGTATGTACTGGGGTACTCCCCGTGCAGCTTTGGATATTCTTTGTTGTATATTTGGTGCTAGGAGCTTTTGCTCAAGCTTTTGTTTTGTTGTGCAGGTGGTCAGTTTTCCACCAATTCTAGAATTCTGACTTGTGGAAAACACACAGTCATGCGATTCCTTAGTGCATGATTTCCACCGAATCGTGCGATTTTTACAAGTTTTCTCTAAATGGACTAACCAACCCGTATCATTTCTTCATGCACGGTTTCTTCGGAACCGTGCACGAAGGAGATGCACGGTTTACTTGTAGCATTCTGGTTTTATAGCGCTCTATGGTTAATCGTGCGATTTGTTCACGCACGGGCAGAAGTGCCTGTGTGCGAGTAAAACACCCGGTTCCACCTGCTTTCCGTAAATTTCAGCGCTCTGTGGTTATTCGTGCATTTTCCTTCATGCACGGTCGGAAGAGCCCGTGCGAGAGTAAAATGCACACGTCAATGCAACTTCTTCCACAATCTTGGCCTGGAAGTTAATATCGCACGGTTAACACACGGTCGTGCTCCAAACCGTGCGTGACCATTTTCTGACCTGTTTCTACTTAAGTTCAGGAGTTGACTCGAGACAAAATTAGTCCGCCATTTCCGCTCCTCTGAGCGTGAAATCCTTACACCAGCCATTTTTACCTCTCTCCTCATTGAAAATCTCATCCAGCCACCATTCTTCATCCAAACTTCACAGCAAGAGAAATCACCTATTGTTTTCTGCTTCTCCATCTCAAGGGGAGCATTTTGAGCTCTTTCTAGCCACCATTGAAGAGTTTTTCGGCGACTTCCAGCCTTCATGGAACGTAAAGAAGATGGGTAAAAGGCCTTTGACGAAGGTGACAACACTTCAAGCTTCCTCGGACATCAACCATCGACCGAGCCCGGACGAAGACCGACAACCTTCGACTCCAGCCGAGAACCGTGGCTAGCCTTCATGCATTGGGTTGTAAATCTCCTTCTTACTCTGATTTGGACTCTGCATCTAAGCTTGGGATGTTAGCTAAACTTGCTAGGACTATTAACAATGTTCATGTTGTGTTATTATGGTAAATGTTGTTGTGGTTCATAGCTTAGGTTTCCTTCCTTTGCATGCTTTGTGTTGATTACTTGGTGTTACGCCGCACTAACGAGTGTTAGGGGCTGGCTTGGCGAAGTGGTGTTTTCGACTCTCAACATTTATGACCGCATACCCTAATACTCATCGGAGTATTCCACCCTTGCGAAGCGGTGAAGGCGACCCGCATAATTACTTTTAGTTGTTCTAAAACACCCCCAACCTTTGTTGCATTTGCATTCACTTTCCGACGTGAAAGATTACACTCCCAATCTGCACTCCTTGAGAGATTCGATACTCAGAGGATAACTCCCCTAGTTTATTACTTGACAACAATCGGTGCACTTGCCGAGATTGAATCATTGATATATACATGAACTGCTATATAACAACACTCTTTTGTAACTTGTTTAATTATATACTACTGTTTTATTGAGCTCCTCCTTCCTTTTTGCCGCCTGGTGCTTAAGAATCGTTGGGGTGAGCGGAAGTGATAACCACTTAGTCTTTATGACTAACAATTACTACATCTCCCATTTTATGAGGATACCTCGCTTTTGGAGCAGCAGTAGTGCCTGGTGTAGGAGGATAACCATGCTAGGGTACATGTCCTATTGTGATGATACCCTCTCTTCCTTCGGTTACTGATGTGAGTTGTGTGCGTTATGATGTAGCCTTCGGGCAATTTTTGTTGTACTCTGATGTTAAAAAAATTGATGTAGTTCCTTATTATTGATGTACTATTTTGGACATTTACTTTTATGATTTATTTCTATGTTCTTCTTTCGGTTGGGTATGTATTTGTGATATCAGAGAATAGCCAGTAGAATAGGCACCTTGTGGTATAGATTAGCCCTTGTGTTGATGCTACCACAAGGTGGCAGTTCTAGGCATAAGACATTCATCGTATCTTGAGTTCCGGGAGGGGGAATTACAATTGGTATCAACTTGAGCCGATCCAACAATGAAGAGGTCATTGAATGTAGGGTTACTCCCACTTAATTATTTTTTTGTGGATAAACTGGATTAGCAAAAGTAGTGGTATGCCCATTTGTGATTCACAATATGTATGTCCACCCATTACTCTACGTTTAGCCAACCCAACCCAAAATTTGTGTTTGTATGTAGATTCCAGTACATATTGAGTTGACGACAACGACTCCTATTCTTATGATCCCTACTCCATTCCAACAATCAGAGTTAGGGTAAACCCTAACTGCAATCATGGATGCCTTCATGTCTTAGTAGGCCCCAGTCTAGGAACATGCCCTAGGATCCAATTGGCTGAGTACCTTCCGAGCTCTTTCTCCACCCGTTTACTATGCGATAGCATTAGTTGTTTGCACAGAGGAATTGTTGGATGTTGTGCAGGAGTTGATGGCCGGAATTATATGTCCAACTAGTATGGCTATTATCTTAGCTATATTCATACTAGAATTACATGCAAGGAGGTGGTGGAAGTCCCTTATGGGCTTCACATTTGTAGGACATGTATACACCGAGATCTGTTGGAATGAGTTTTGTAATGCTTTCTTTGAGCATTTTATTCCTTCTAATGCTCGAGATGAACTTGAAGAAAGGTTCTTGTAGTTAAATCAAGGTTCTAAGTCAGTGGTAGAGTACCAACAGGAGTATCAGCATTTTTCCAGGTTTCCTAACTCCTATGACTTGGATGATCACTAGTACATGAAACATTTCTACATAGGTTTGTGAGTTAATCTGAGGCAAGAACTGTTGTTTATAGCTAAATCGAGCATGGCTCAGATAATTGGCATTGTAAATAGACTGGAGGCGGACCATCTTACTGTCTAGGCCAGTGGTAAAAGACCAATAATAGGAGTAGTAGAGGAAGGTCCTAGTCGGAGGAGGCAGCTTGCCAGAGGCAGTTGTAACATCCCACTTCCTAATAGACCCCTTAACTTAGATTAGTTTAGGACATATGGTGGGGGAAGGGATTTGGCTAGATTTCACACAAGGGCGAAAAGAACTCAAACTCATTTCCAATGGGCTAACCCCATGAACCATGGTCCATGAACAGCACAAGTGCCTAATTACACCCCCTACCCTCTAGTTTTGGAGGGTTGTTACATGCATGGGGTTATTTTGTGAATTACCCAAGTGCAGGAGAGATAAGAGGAGTAAAAGAGGAATGGAGGCCATGTGGGTATCCTTCTCTCTGCCAAATCCCTCCTCTGAGCTCCAAGAGTCTCTCTAGCACATTTCCAGCCAATTTCATGCCACATGGAGCTCAAGGTGAAGCATCCAAAGCATGGACGACCAGCCCCTATTCAAAACACCTCAACTAGACAACCCCACCCTCATTCGACCTCACCATCATCTTCAGAAGGTCATGGGGAGTAGAATTCGACTGCTGGATCAATGAAAATGGTGGAAAAACAAGCTTTGGAACTAGATCGCCGGAGAGAAGAAATTCCTTGGTGCACCACCACGGAACCCGACACCAAGCACAACTAAGGGTCTGTTTATCCTCCTCGCACTCTATGCTAGCTTCCTAGATCATTTAGGAGGGATTTTGAACTCAATTGAGATTGGATCCATGTGAGATGAGGTTGAAAATCGCAAGCTTTGGAGCTTGCTCGGGATCGCCGGAGAGGTGGTTTCCAGCCAACATTTTGCCGCCAATCGACAACCACAAACTCAATGGAGGTGGTGGTGGTGGAAGCCGACCGGGGAGGCCGAGGGGTGGCCGGTAAATAAGGTTTGAAGTTGGTACATGCGGGGAAAATCTGGATCGTCGACTGGAGGAGGATGATGCACCGATGCCCTTGATTTTATGTGATATTAACTATAGCATAGTTTTATTTTATGTATATTTCTGTCATAATTAATATAGTATGTCGCATGCTAGTTTTAATCCCCTTTGAGGCAAATTCATAAATTTCCACCAACATGATAATTATAGAACTATGTCTTACCTTTA
Organism: Platanthera guangdongensis; assembly: GCA_039583875.1. Classification (NCBI taxonomy): domain Eukaryota; kingdom Viridiplantae; phylum Streptophyta; class Magnoliopsida; order Asparagales; family Orchidaceae; genus Platanthera; species Platanthera guangdongensis. Next base: position 82,109,667 of record CM077159.1, read on the forward strand.
ATTTGACATCCTAAATTTCCAATTTGGAGTAGTGTAGCTCCTTATAGATCCATTCCCCTAGAACTGCTCCTAGGCTAGGGCAAAATTTCAAATGTATGCCCACGCTAAAACATAATTCCACATGCTGTGAATCTCATGTAATGCTTATGAGTACAATAGACTTAGACTATGTCCAAAATCATAATTTTTGGAGAAACGTTTATTATAGTTATTGTAGAAATATGATTTATTATATAGTTGGATTTTTGGGTGATTCCCTATTCCAAATGCCACCAAATTTTCTTTGCATGACTCTAAGGACATCTGAAGGCCTTGGTAAAAATTTGCAAACATTTGGACCTCCGCAAGTTAGAGGATCCAACATGCATGGTGAAGGTAGAATAGTGAATGGTGTGCGAATAGTAAAAATGAGAAAAAAATTGGAATTTTGCCCATTTGTCCCAATGCATTTCCATGGAATTTTGGACAGAGGCTTATAGAGGTGGATTACTCCTTTCATGAGAAAATAGGGAGTTTTGGAATACAAAATCCCATCAGTTAGAATTATTTCAAAAATAGCACACTTAGGTGTTAAAATTAAAATTAGGGCTATTGACTTTGGGAAAGTCTAAATTGTTGACCCAAGACCTAATAGATCATTTCACTTCTATGGAAAAAGTTATGAGCATTTTTGAAAATTATTCCATGTATAATCAGTGTAATTACATTTTTACTCTTATGGGACATTGATCAAAAACATGAGTAGTGTTTCATAGAAAATTATGAGAAAATGTATAGGCATTTATTTCAGAAATATGAACCCCTGTAAATTTTATTAAAATTTTTGGGTGATTATTTATGATGGATACTATAATAGTCGCATTTTTGTAATTATCTTAACATGTGAATATCTTAGGTCAAATCAATGACTAGGAGTATGAAAATCTGTTTTGACTATTATCTTATTACTATTAGAGAGTAAAATTTTCCATTAATTGTTACATGATTAGTTTTAATACTTCATTTGAAAAAGGAAGGTAATGAGATTTTAATCATAAATGGAAAGTAATGGCCAAATCAAATTGGAAAATCAGGATTTTTGTTGAACAGACATTTTTAACCAAGATGAACTTCAGATAATTTATTTAGACCTAAAGGACCACTGGTTAGAGTAGTTCATTTTCAAAGTGATCTAGGTCAGTTAATTAATTAATTTAAATTATTCTCCAAAATAATAAGAAGAATGATGGAATTCTGAATTATCAATATGATACACATGGCAAACACAAGATAAAAATTTCGATGTCTTTGGCCCAGGGAATTGGAAGTCATCTCACATGGATAAGAATTAGGTCATGGGTTGTGTTTAGTAAAAGTGACGTGTAACATTAAGGGCAGACATGGTAATGAGACGTGGCTGAATCGAGAGTTGTATTGGGAAGTTTGAAACACTGGTCGGGATCACAAGTAGGTCACAGCTGAAAGACTTGTTTTCAAGGTCAGCTAAACACCTAGATGGGGGGGGGGGTGAATAGGTTTTTGGTCTTACTTCAAGTCATTTAAACTTTTACCCTATAGTTGTACTTAGTAATTAGGTTATTTTTAGCATTCAAGATAAATCACAGACGACATAGCTGTTTAAAGGGGTTCCCCGATCTTGGGTACGTCCACTGTCCCTCCCCACCTTTCTAACAGTGTGTTATATCAGGATCTTCCCGCAAAACATGGCTCATTATGAGCTTACAACTCAATCTCGCAGGACCACTCAGTCTCCTAAAAGTCTTACTCCTCATGCACAATGTTGATGGACGAAAACGGAAAGGGAGTTGAGCACCACTAGCTAACGGTTCGAGCATCGGGGAAAGGAACGGAAAAGAGGAGACTATCGAATAGTCGGTTACTAGCAGTTGTACCTGAGGGACAGAAAGAGAGGCTGCTGGCAGTGGCAACAACAGAGTTCGCCCTCCGCGGCTTAAATGCCACTCCTACGACGGGCTTTCCATTTATTAAAAGTGAAACAGTTACAAGATGGAGAAAAAAAGTGAAGCCGCCCGGACAGTAAGCCGCAAGGCACTAGACTTGAGGCCGCGACTCTTAACAAGCGATCTCCTAAATACCAACCAGCGTGTCTTGGGGAGTGCAACCTCCCCTTAATTATAGGCTCGGGGGCCTACCCAAACGGGCAAGGCAAAAGTTTCGGGCTACGCGGGGTACAGGAGAACCGGGCAAAGGTGAGGGGAAGCAAATGAACAAAAAAGGAGAAAGGAGGGAAGCTGTATGGACTGGAGGATTCCTCCTTGCGAGCTGATGGTCTGGGCCCTGGGACTTGATGTTGAGCAGGGCTGGTACTGATGGCGGCCTGATATGGAGACTTCCAGGCTTCTCTGATAAACAGTCGACATGACGTGTGTGGCGGCTAGAAGGTACAGGCCGCCCGGTCTCTCAAAGCTGTGCGAACTGGTCGTGAATTCCATGCTTAACAATAGTCTTGTGCATCTGGGGTACTTTTGTTGTTCATTACGCTTCACGTTAGTGTTATTTTCTGAGTTTATTTTTGTACCTTACTGTTGTACTTCATTTCAGTATTTCTATTTTTTGGTCTTCGGTGGGTACCCCTTGACCTTAGTTTACTTTTGGCTTACCTTTCTGCCATCACATGTACATTCTTTCTCAGGTGTTCTGTCTTTGGGATGCCTCAGATGCATAGCTGTAGCTGGTAGCGGGTCTGATTTTGGAGTTCTTAAGCAGTAGTGTTTGTTGTGGCTTTTACGTCGGTGTTGCGAGGAAGTTATTATTGTAATTTCCTTTACTAGTTCAGACATACTTTTGGTTTAGGTGGGTTCGTGTAAGAATGTTGGCCCCCATAGAATAGTTGATTTTGGATACTTTTTGCTAGTTGTTGCGTACTTTCATTCTGATTATTTGGTTTACTTACTCTCTAGGTTGTTTTATGCTAAGATTGCATGATAGGTATTTTCAAGTATGAAAACTACTATTACTACTTCATGCATTGCATATTTCAAAATACTAAATCACTAAATTTAACGACCATATCAAAAATCTATTTTTACTTCTATTATAAATCTAGAACATGCATACCATGAGTTGTCCTCTAAGGACCTTTAAACTCATGTAAGATGTCTAATCTTGTAAAATAAGTAATTTATGTTGCGTATAACTATTTTTCCTCATGGACTAGATGAGCCACTAAGCCGAGGGATACGGCTACTGCTACACAAAAACAGGATTTGTCTATAAATAACTTAAAGATCTTTCTTTATGGTTAAGTAAGAGTTTTGCCTGAGTATCCGCAGTTATCCCCCACTGACGTGACATCATGACGCGCATTTTCCCTTACTCTGATATATATTTAATGGCATTGAAAGTGCAGGTTGTGATAGTTGGTATCGAAGGGAGGTTGGTTTGACCAGTTGGTCGAACCAGCCAGTCTCTTACAGTTTGTTTCTCTTCATTCATTTGCATAAACACCGATGTGTCATCAATACATCTTAACCGAAGCATAGTCACTACACTCATACCATGATAAGAAGTATACGGGTCATATTATGTAGTATGAGATGCATAATATGTGTTTGTATATGGATCTACCATAGGAAGCAACATGTGACAGTTATGTAGTATGGGATGGATAACCACCATCATATGGGTGCACATTAACACATTTTTTTCTCGTTGCATGCAATGTTATGTAGTATGGGATGCATAACATTTCATCTGTACTCCACTCATACATGCATTAAGGATTTTTTAGAATGCATAACACTTCATACATGGCATATCATCGCATAAGCATGCGTGCTAAGTTAAGGTTTACATGATGATACAGGTACACACATGATTTTTTTCTAAATCGAAACAAAGACTTCATACATTCATATCATAGGCACATGACTAAATAAGATGAAAGGATATCATCCTAAGTCAGACATAGCATCATTATAAAATCCCAGAGCAAGTTTGCAGCATAAACAAGTGTCTTTAAGTATGGTCTGACCTCGTGGTGTGGCCTAGTTGTAATCTACGATTTTTGATAAGTCATTCAGTACTTTTCTAGAAATGCTGGCTAGACGTCCTGTGACGAGGTCGACTCCCCAGTCGGAGGGGGAGTGTACTGGTGCTCAAAGTTATGTGGTGACTGAGAGTCTGCGTTAGAGTAACGAGGCTCAATCTAGACAGTTAGTTGCGATGCAATCGGAGATTCAGTCCTTGTTGTCTGCTGCTCCCGCACAACAACCCTTAACACAAGATACTGCCTCGGGTCAATCTGTACCCTTCACTCCTGCTCCTCTGGTGCCCCCCATGATGCTACCCCCATAGATGAATTTTTTATCACATTTTCAGTGATTGGACCTTCCACTTATGAAGGGAATGCCGACTTTATGGTTTTGGATGATTGGATCATCGCTATTGAAGAAATGTTCTTGTATTCAGGGATTGTTGAAGCTCAGAAGGTAATGATTGAGGAGTACCAGCTGAAAGGCCTGACAAAGTGCTGGTGGATTCGGGAAAAGGAATGTTTAAAAGAAGGATGCTCTTGGGAGTCCTTCAAGAAGATAATGCTTAATAAGTTTCTACCATCGATCGAGCAGGACCGTCTTATGAATAATTTCGTGCATCCGAAGCAGAGGCAGCTCACGGTGAGCGAATAATAGATTGAGTTTAGTAAGTTGAGCAGATGTGCTCCTGAAATGGTAGCTTCAGAGGCAGGAAGAGTGAAGTGCTTTCTCAGAGGACTGAGAGGCGATGTCCAACAGTTGGCATGCGCTTATAGAGCTAAAAGCTATGCTGAGGAAGTGAAAGCCACTTTGAAGGTTGAGGCGATTGAAAAATCAAAGAATAGAGGTGCTGCGGTGAGAAAAGAGAGGAGGAAAGGCGATGAGGATGGAAGCTCTAGGGCATCTGGCCCTTCTTCGAAGAAGAAATGTAGAGAAGTATGTAGCTTCTGTGGTGGATCTGGGCACCCTTACAAAAGGTGTTTTAAAAGGACTGCAACCTTGAAGCAGCAGTAGGTGCTCGTAATCCAAGGTGCAGCTAAAGGGGAATTGGTGTGCACGTTCTGTGCAAGGAAGGGACAAGATGTGAGTCGTTGCTGGTCGAAGGATAAGGCTTGCTTCCAGTGCTGGCAGAAGGGGCAGCTGAAGTCTTCATACCCCCAGGCTCTGACTACACTGCAGCCTGCCTAGCTTCGGGATCTGTCGACTCCACCAAACTAGGACAGAGGGAAAGGAAATCTGAATGTGGTGACCAGGGTGGAAGCTCAGAACTAGTGATATCAGGTTAGACCCTAGTTTAATTTTTACGCTCTATTATTTCCCTTATTTTGTTCATTTAGTTATGTATGCCACAGTTTTAGGGGAGTTTAAGTTGAAGAATAGGTGGGCGTTCGTCTTTTTCGAGTTGGGTGCAACCCATTCCTTTGTGGCGCGGAGTTTCGTAGATAAACATCGTTTGAACGTGGATCAATTATGAGACTCCTTTAACGTCAAGCTTCCCTCCGGTGATTCGGTGATATCTAATCAAGGAATTTAGAGATGCCCTATTTGTCTAGGTGATTTCCTAGCCTTTGCGGATCTGATGGTGTTAGATTTGGTGGATTTCGATGTGATTTTGTGCATGGACTGTTTGTTTAAGTATGATGTGGTTATCCAGTGCAAGGAAAAACGGCTGGATTTCAAGATGGGCAATAACCAACATATGATGGTCTATGCTTTCTAGGACAAGGTTTCATTTATTATCTCTGCGGTACGTGCCTGTCGTGCTATAAAGTCTAGTTGTGAGGCATATTTGGTTTCTATTTCTTCTTTGGAAATAGCTTTTGTTACACCACGTCTTGAGGATATATCGGTGGTGCGAGAATTTCTAGATGTTTTTCCTGATAGTCTTCCAAAGCTTCCTCCTATGAGAGAGGTAGATTTTGTGATAGAACTCGAGCCAGGTACTCGTCCTATTACCAAGGCACCGTATTGTATGGCTCTGCGTTAGTTGGATGAATTATGCACTCAGGTCGACGAGTTGCTGCATTGTGGTTTTATTAGATCAAGTTCTTCTCCGTGGGGTGCTCCTATTTTATTTTAAAAGAAAAAGGATAGATCGATGAGGCTTTGCATCAATTATAGAGAATTAAATAAGGTGACCATTAAGAATAGATATCCCTTATGGAGGATTGATGATCTGTTCGTTCAGTTGTATGGTAGCTCGGTTTTTTTTAAATATTGATCTTTGTTCAGGCTACCACCAGTTGATAATTCGTGAGATAGATATTCCATGGACTGCTTTCCATTCGCGGCATGGACATTTTGAGTTTTTGGTGATGTCCTTCGATTTTTCCAATGCACGCTCTGCTTTCATGGATTTAATTAATAGAGTGTTCAAAGATTTCTTGGGCCGTTTTGTGATCGTATTCATAAATAACGTACTTGTGTATTCCCGCAGTGTTGAGGAGCATGCTCAACATTTGCGATTGGTTATGTCGGCCCTAAGGTAACATAAGTTATATGCAAAGTTGGGTAAGTGTGAGTTATGCCTACCTCAAGTGTCCTTTCTGGGCCATGTTGTGAGCAAGGACGGTATTTCCGTAGACCCGACCAAGATTTCTGCTATGATGGAATGAGAGAGGCCTTGTACACCTAAGGAGATTAGGAGCTTCTTAGGCGAGGCTATCTATTATAGAAGATTCGTAGAAGGGATTTCAGTGTTGTCTACTCCTCTAACTAGAATTACCTAGAAGAACACCCCGTTCATTTGGAGCGATAAGTATGAAGAAGCTTTCCAAGAGATGAAGAAGTGATTATGTACTGCTCCAGTTTTAACCTTGTCTACAGAAGGAGTTGAGTACGATGTGTATGTGGATGCAACACACATTGGACTTGGATGTTTTTTGATCCAAGATGGAAAGGTGATCGCGAACGGATCAAGATAATTCAAGATTCATGAACGAAACTATCCTGCGCATCATTTAGAGTGTGTTGCTGTAATTTATGCACTAAAGCTTTGGAGACATTTATTGTATGACGCACTGTGCAAGATCTATACAGAACATAAGAGTTTTAAGTATGTCTTCACTCAGAAGGAGGTAAATATGTGCCAACGTATGTGGTTAGAATATGTGGTCGATTATGAAGTTGAGATTCTTTATCATCTAGGAAAGGCAAACGTAGTAGCCGAAACTTTGAGTAGAAAGACCGCAAAAATCTTTAATCTGTCTGTACAGTCCTTTGTGGAAGAAATATTGCTGTTGGATATTGAAGTTGGGAGATGTACTATGTCTGCTAGTTTGGAAGCAGAAGAGCACACTTGGATTTCCCTTACTAAAGCGCACCAAAAGGATTGCCCATATTTGTTTCATCTCCGGAATAGAACTGAGAAGGGATAGCTACATGATTTCTCTTTGGACGAGTTTGATACTCTGAAATATCGAGGTATATTATGCATCCCCACTTTTGATGATATTCGAGCTATGATTTGTAATGAAGCTCATGGTTCCATTGTTTCCTACCATCCTCGTTTTACCAAGTTGTATAAAGATTTAAAGCAAATTATTTGCTGGTCGGGGAGGAAGAATGATATAACAATGTTTATGTCTGAATATTATACGTGTCAGCATGTTAAAGGTGACCATAGAAGACTTGAAGATAGATTGACATCTCTTGATATTCCTACTTGGAAGTGGGAGAGTATTTCGATGGATTTCATCACCGGTTTACCGAGATCTCCCCGTGGGCACGACTTTGTTTGAGTGATAGTTGATAGATTGACTAAGTGTGCTCATTTTGTGCCCTTTAGGATTAGATATTCTATGAAGAAGGTAGTTGAGTTATATCTTGATGAGGACATCATATTGCATGGAGTGCCTGTCAGTTTCGTGTCAGATCGAGACTCTAGATTTATGTCTCATTTTTGGAAGAGTTTATAGGATGGGTTGGGTACCAATTTGAGGTATTCCACCGCCTATGATCTGCAGACGAATGGTCAGACGGAAAGGGTAAATCAGATCGTGTAGGATATGATCAGGTGTTGCATTTTGGATCATGGTGGTGCTTGGGATGAACGTCTCAGACTCATGGAATTTGCTTACAATAACAGTTATCAAGAGAGTCTGCAGACGACCCCGTTTGAGGCCATATATGGGTGACATTGTAGGACTCATTATTTTGGGCTGAGGTTGGTGAGAGACCGTTACTAGGTCCGGAAGTCCTTGAAGAGATTTATTGTGCTGTAACTCATATTCGGAAAAAGATTCGTGTAGCGCAAATGTGTTATGAGAAATATGTTATTCAACATATGGTCGATCTGGTGTTCACCGTTGGGTACTTGGTTTTCTTGAAAGTTTCTCCGATGTCAGGTATTAAAAGGTTTTGAAGGAACCACAAGTTAGACCCCCGGTATGTGTGACCTTTTCAAATTCTTGAGCGCATCGTAGTATCAGCTTATAGGCTAGAGGTTCCTGCTAACATCCCTGGTATCCATGATCTATTTCCTGTGAGCTAGTTGCGGAAGTGTGTTCGTAGTGATCGTCTAGTCCTTGGGTCGGTGCCTCAGATTCAGCCCAACCTTAAGTATGTGGAAGAACCTGTCCGTATTTTGGATTCTCAAGATTGAGTGTTGCGGAGAAAGGTCATCCCCATGGTTAAAGTTTTATGGCGTAATCAAGATTTTGAGAGCGCTATATGGGAATTGGAGTCGGCGATGAGAGAATCTCACCCGCATCTCTTCCCTTAGTTCTGGTATGTCTTCATGTTTTTGGTGGTATTTATGTTTTTTTGTTTTGATGTGGTTTTAAAGTTGTGATAAGTTTCGGGACGAAACTTTCTTTTAGGGGGTCTGACTGTAACGCCCCTAATTTTTCGATATTATTTGATTTGGTGTCGTCATATTTATGACATCGGGGCGTTACCCCTTTTTTTATGTTTTGTTGACGCCATTGCACCGTTTGTGCATTTTCGTGTCCGTTGGGTTTGTTCAACAAGATTTTGGGATTTTGATTGGATTGAATGTTTTCCTGCATCTAAAGGATGAAGTTTTGAGGTTTTGGACTTGTCCATTATTTTTTTTGCAATCTGAGCATTTTGGAGTATCGGCACGTGTGTGTATCTTTGTGATGATTTTTTCTTGTGTAAGCTTTTGATGATAGTGTCTCAAGAATGATGCGTCGGATTCTTGGGTTCTCTTCACTTCTAAATTCGTAGAGTCGACATTTTATCCCGGAATGTTATACAAATTCGAATTTCTGAAATTTACCCTGCTTAGTACTCGAGATGGACAGCCATGTTCTCGAGAGTGAATTGTATAATGTACTTGGGAGTTTTGCCCTTCTGTTCTCGAGTGGTCGGGACTTGTTCCCGAGAAGCGTGTTTTCTCTCGAGAAATACCGCTTTCTTATACTAGAGAAATTTCACCCTCTACTTCCCGAGAGGTCCTTAAGCTCCCGATAAATGATTTTGTTGATTTCGAGAAATACTCCTATGTTCTCGAGAAGTAACTTATCGATCTCGAGAAATGTTGTCTTATTCTTGAGATATCCTTTTACTTCTCGAGAAGGTTATATAGTACTCGAGTATTCTTCTTCTGTACTCGAGATCTGCCTTGTTCTCGAGAAGGCCTTGCCTTGCTCTCGAGAAAGCTCTTCCATGTCCTGTAGAACATGAATTGTTGTTCCCGAGTAGTCTCCTACCTATTCTCGAGTAATGCTTCTTCTACTCGAGTAATCTTCCTCCTAATTCCCGAGAAATATCTTCTAATAGAGAAATACCTTCTTCCACTTGAGAAATTCATGGCTTCTTCTCGAGATGTCTGGTCCAGCTAAACCTCTTCCCTGGTTCCTTTCTTAGAAACGTTAATGTTGTAGGTAAAATTATTTTAAATATACCTTATATATATATGGGAGATATCAAGTGCGGGCAAGCTTGCGTGCGGGCGTACGGGCAGGGCATTTTCGGGGTCAAGATGGCTCCAAATAAAAAAGTGATCAGCATGAAAGTTGTTCGTTTCATGTCGATCACTTTTCGATTTGGAGCCATCTTGGCCCTCGATTTTGGACCCAAAATTTGGGGCGGAGAGAGTGCTACAGTAGCGATCTCGCCGCCTCAGATTTCGGGGCCCAAATCCAGTGCCATGACAGCTCCAAATCAAAAAGTGATCAACATGAACGTTATTCGTCTCATCGAGATCTACAACTTTCATGTTGATCACTTTTCGATTTAAGGCCATTTTGACCCTTGCTCGTACGCTCGTACTTGATATCTCCCCCATATATATATATATATATATATATATATATATATATATATATATATATATATATATATATATATATATATATATATATATATATATATATATATATATCTGTGTGTGTGTGTTTGTGTACTTTTCTTCCTCCTTAGAGCCGTACTTCCTTCCTTCTTCCCGAACCAGAGGTGCGTGAGTCAGAGAGAGAGTTTTTTCGCGATTCTTCTGGTTAACGCAGACGGTGCTAAGGTGCTCAAAGTCTTCAACCAAATATAGATCCGAAAAGCTCTAAACGAGAGCTACTCCATCGTGGTAAAATCTTCCCCATTCCTTGAGGTTTTTCTCGCTAGGGTTTTCGGCCCTAATGCCTATTTTTGGCCATTCTTGTTAGATTTAGATTTCCCTCGTCTTTCTTGGTCCCGATCTACACCGTGGTGCAATTTGAATGTCTTCTCTGGTTAAAACAAGGAAAGTGATGGATTCTCCCTCTCTTCCCTTATTTCTCCAGATCTGTAAAAAATTTCTAACTTTTGATATCATTATATTTTTAACTTGCTTAATATATTGTTGTTTAGATCCCTTGTATAAATCTACTTTAGATTTTCATGTTCGGCACTTTTCTACCTAGCCTTGTTAAGTGCTATATGTTTTGATGATGTGGTTAAATCTCGCTCTTATAATAGTTCCTTAGCTATTATGTAGGACATGTTAGAGTTTACCTAGGATTGTAAATCTTTCCTAAGGTTGATCAACCGCTTCTTAAATATAAAAATGCCTAGTAGAATCCGATGTGCCAAGTCTTTAGATGGATATCATGGTTTTCATCATGGCGATGCCGTGGGGCGAGACAAGCCGCTAGGCCGAGGAAGGGTTGTGGTGGGCCTCTGAGCTCTAAACCCTGGTCGTTACGGGGTGTGACTTCATGGTTTTCTTTGTTGTGGGTGTTATTAGTGGGCAAATCCATCGCCGCTATGTTTGATCCCTCCATTAGTACCATGTGGAACTCTACCAGGTGTTTGGGTATTTGCGGTGAATGGTGCAGTATCCAGTCTCCCCCGCAATTATGACGAATTAATGTATCTATGGGTGTGTTTCCGGATGAGTTCACCACCCTGCCCGTGTTGTTTTTGGTGGAGTTGACCACATGTGGCTAATAGAGTTTTGCTTTCTTTCTTATGATTTAATCGTGGTTTTTTCGCTTATAGTCTTGTGCATCTGGGGTACTTTTGTTGTACGTGACGCCTTATGTAAGTGTTCCTTTCTGAGTTTATTTTTATACCTTACTGCTGTACTTCATTTCAGTATATCTTTTTTTTATCTTGGGTTGGTACCCATTAACCTTTGTTTACTTTTGGCTTACATTTCTGCCATCACTTGTACATTCTTGCTGAGTTGTTCTGTCTTTAGAAAGGCTCAGTTTCAGAGCTGTAGCTGGTAGCGGGGCTAGTTTTGGAGTTCTTGAGCAGTAGTGTTGGCTGCGGCTTTTACCTCGGTGTTGCGAGGTAGTTATTGTTGTAATTTCTTTTACTAGTTCAGACATACTTTTGGTTTAAGTGGGTTCATGTCAGATTGTTGACGCACACAGAATAGTTGATTTTTGATACATTTTACTAGCTGCTACTTTCTTTCATTATGATTATTTGGTTTACTTGCTCTCTGGGATGCTTTATACTAGGATTGCATGATAGGTATTTTCAAGTATAAAAACTACTATTACTACTTCATGCATTGAATATTTCAAAATACTAAATCAGTAAATTTAACGACGGTAACAAAAATCTATTTTTACTTTTATTAGAAATCTAAAACATGCATACCATGAGTTGTCCTCTAAGGACCTTTAAACTCATATAAGATGTATAATCTTGTAAAAGAAGTAATTTTCGCTGCGTATAACTATTTTTTCTCGTGGACTAGATGAGCCACTGAGCCGAGGGATATGGCTACTGCTACAGTTAAACGGGATTTGCCTCTAAATAACTTAAAGATCATTCTTCATGGTTAAGTTGGAGTTTTTCCTGAGTGACCGCAGTTATCCCCTGCTGTCGTGGCAATCACGACGCATATTTTCCCTTACTCTGATATATCTTAAATGGTGGTGAAAGTGCGGGTTGTGACACAGCTGCTGTACCTTCTAGATCAAGGGCTACTGTCAACACGGCCAGTAGACCAGCTCTTAAAAGTAGGTACAATATCTATGAGTGTTGGTGCTGTGACAAACTGGAGCACTATGCTATAGATTGCTGGTACAATACAATTGTACCAAGAGCAAGAGAGAGCTTACCTATCAGAAGAGCTGCAGGTAGGCATGTTTATTTTCAAACTTACATGTACCTTGGACCCAATAAAAATTAGAGTCCTAAGGTTAACTAAATTATGCCTTGCAGGTTAGTGATAATACGCTTTATAGTCTAAACTACTAGGGTAATAACTAGTTTTAATATAGAAATCATGTTTGTAAAGTTTTATTTTGACCTCGTTTTTTATATATTTTAATACCACTAATGTTTTCTCTTCTTTTTGCAAATTTTCTCAGTTTTCGAAAAAAATGACCTGACATGCCCCCTTGACACGCCCTCCCTGGGCATGTCATCAGGCGTGTAGCCTGATCCCGATGTAGATTGCTGCAAGAAGCCATTTCATCGAGTTCATTTCGTCGAGCTCATTTCGTCGAGCTCAGCTAGATCGTCGAGCTCAGCCTTCAGCCCAGATTTCATTGATCTCAGCACAATTCATCGAGCTTATTTCCTCGAGCTTAAACTGATCGTCGACCTCACCCTTCAGTCAGATCATCGACCTCAGCCTTCAGTCAATTCGTCGACCTCAACCTTCAACCCAAATTTTGTTGACATCAGCAGAATTCTTCAAGCTCAGCAGAGATCGTCGAGCTCAGCTTTCTTTCCACGTTCGAATTTCGTCGATCTCCCGCCTTCGTTCTGAGATCGATGATCGTCGAACTCCCCTCCATATTCTGAGTTCGACGCTTTCCTCCACCAATTTCAAAGTGTTTACTTTTGTTTGGCCAATTTCAAAGTCAAAGGACAAAATATTTATGGCCACTACTTTGAAAAGAAGAAAGAAAAAGGAAAAAAAGGAAAAGAAAATGAAAAGGAAAAAGTAAAAAAATATTTTATTTATGATGAAAATTTTTGAAACTCTTTATTTTGGTTTAGAGTGATTTTAAGCCTTTATATTTATCTTTGAATACATTCCTAATTATATGCCTAAACCAAACGTTTCAGTCTTAATAAGTCCTTTTAATTCATGCTTTTGATTGTTATTTATTACCCAAGTAAAGAAGAAAAGTAAAATAGTATAGTTTTGGATTAAAATATAGATTTTTGTTATTTGATTGATATAGTTATAATGTATCTCTTGGATCCAGTAACAACTCAATGCAATTCTTTCATTTTGTTGCTTTTCTTAAATTTATTTAAAGAATTTCGTTAAAATTTTGGATTATCTATTTTCTTTAGTAAAGTTTATAAATTGTTAAACCATGTTTAAATAAATATTTTAGGTTTACATTTCACCTTATCCCTACTTAGAATATTTAGAATTTTCCTGATTAGTCACTTTTATGATAACTAGTTTTATATTTTTGCTTGAGGACAAGCAAAATTTAGGCTTGGGGGAGTTTGATAATACGTTTTGTACTCTAAACTACTAGGGTAATTAATAGTTTTTAATATAGAAATTATGTTTATAAAGTTTTATTTTGACCTCGTTTTGTATATATTTTAATAACACTAATGTTTTCTCTTCTTTTTGCAGATTTTCTCAGTTTTCGGCCAAAATGAACCGATATACCCACTTGACACGCCCTCCCTGGGCGTATCACCGGTCGTGTAGCCTGATCCCGAGGAAGATTGCTGCCAGAAGCCATTTCCTCGAGCTCATTTCGTCAAGCTCATTTCGACGAGCACAGCGAGATCGTCGAGCTTAGCCTTCAGCCCAAATTTCGTCGATCTCAGCACAATTCGTCGAGCTCATTTCGTCGAGCTCAGCCTGATCGTCGACCTCAGCCTTCAGCTAGATTGTCAACCTCAGCCTTCAGTCAATTCGTCGACCTCAGCCTTTAGCCCAGATTTTGTCGACCTCAGCAGAATTCTTCAAGCTCCGCAAAGATCGTCGAGCTCAGCTTTCTTTCTGTGTTTGAATTTCGTCGATCTCCCGCCTTCTTTCTGAGATCGACGATCGTCAAGCTGCCCTCCATATTCTGAGTTCGATGCTTTCATCTGCCAATTTCGTCGATCTCGCTTTCTGGGATCGACGATCATCGAACTCCCGTCCACCTTCTCTTCTCTACATTTGTCGACCTCATTTTCAACTCAATTTCCTTGAACTCACTTTCTGCATTCGACAAACTCCTCTGATTTCGTCGAGTTCCCCCTTCTCTTCACAGTTCGACATTTTCCTCATCCATTTCGTCGAACTCCGCCTTCATTCTGAGTTCGACGCTTTCCTCCACCAATTTCGTCGAGCTCAGCCTTCAGTTCGACGATCGTCAAGCTCTCTCTCCTTCTAATTTCATCGTCGAGCTCCCTTCGGCCATCTCTTTTCTTCAATTTTGTCGAGCTATCCCTCCTTCTCCTCTAATTTCATCAAGCTCTCCCTACTTCTCCTCTGATTTCGTCGAGCTATCTCTCCTTCTTTTGTCGAGCTTACCTGCTTCCAAAGGACAAGTCCCGTCTTTTTCACAGTAGCCTGCTGTCATCATTAAATGCACGTCACCCGTACCATGTCAATCATCATTTCCTGCCAGAACCCATACCAAGGTTAACTCTAGTGCATGGCATAGTGCATTTCATGCTCCTTGAATAAATCTATAAATAGAGCCCCGACACTTGAGAAAAAATATAGAATTTTTGGAGAGGGGAAGTGCTGGCATTTTCATTTCTCCCTTAGTGTTCTTCCTCTCTCCTTTCTGTTTTCAATTTTTTTCTAGTTTAGTTTTAGTTCTCTCTTCTGTAATAGTTTTCTTCATTTTCTTTTGTAGTTTACTTTGCTGCTAGTCTAGTTTTTCATTTCCTGCAATTGTAATATTTTGTAGTTCAAGTGTAGCTCTATGTTTGAATTTAATATAAGTTTGTTTAATTTTTCTTGTCTCTATTTTTGTTTCCATCCACTTCTACTCATCTCTCTCCCTCCACTTCACCACGAGTAACTAATTATCCTTGTACTCGATCTTGATGATACGAGGTTCGAGGTTATTAAGTTATGATGCTCTAATTTGCTCTTTTTTGTAAGGCTTAGACCTTTGATTTACTCTTGATTAATCATGTTTTGAGAAATATTATCGATGTATATTTTCCATCTTTGTTTCCACTCTTAGTTAGCCAAGAGGCTCGTAGTTTGGAGTGAACGCTCAAGAGTAAAGAGAGTTGCATGAACACCCTGAGAGAGGCAGACGTTAAATCTCATGGATTGGAGTGAATTCAAATAGCGGGGTTCACAGCTTAAAGCGAGCTTTAGGCCTCCGATTTGGACGAGAGTTTGGTCGGACCTTCCTGAAATCAGGTGGGGATGACTTCGAGAGAAGCATGTTCATGCTTTTGGAACCTCCACGGTCAAGGTCCTTTGCTTTACTAAGTTAGAGTTTATTATCACATTTTTTTGATCAACTTTAGTTTAGTTGATTCTCGATTGTTACGGTATGTAGGTCGGGCGGCCTATTGCAGTTCGGAGGCCGGGCGGCCTGGCGGTTTGTCTCAGCAGCTTGTCTACCAGCCTGTTGTTGTTTGAAGGTCGGGCGGTCTAGCGGTTTGTCTCTTGCGACTTTGAGACCGGTGGTCTAGAGTTCTCCAGTGGAGGCTTGTTCTCTGTGGCACTTATTCTCTCCTTCTCGTGGATGTCGAGCGGTTAGCCTACTCTTCTAACAACGCAAGTTATTCGGTTTGTTTATTTGTAAAGCCGCATATACTTGTAATTTTTTAGTCCCACAATGCTTATTTGTAATCTCTCTCATCTCCTCCATTCTATAAAAGAGATGTTATACCTTTGTAATACACACCTTTTTTGGATAATAAAATTTGTTACTCCAAATTTTCTGCCTGTTTGTTTTCTATTTGCACATCGTATCACATGACTCGATCTTTTCCTTATGATTCTGTGGGCCCACTCTGTCCGCGAGGCTTGTTTCTTCTTCTCGCGACCTGTTTTCTCGACTTATTTCCTCCACCGGCTTTCGCCCTGTTCGCGGGGTTTCTTTCGCTCCTTTTCGTTGCCCTTTGTGTGCGTTATCTCTTTGATTCCTCTTTCTTCTCGTAGTGACCTGTTATTAAGTCGCTGCGACCTGTTCTTCTTGCCATGACCTCTGCCTAGTCTCCACGCCCTCCTTTTCTAGCCGCTCCTCTTCCTACATCGCCGCGACTAGTTCTTAAGTCATCGCAACCAATTCTTCATGCAGCGACCTGTGCCTAGTCGTAGCGCCCTCCTTTTCTAGCCGCGTCCTGCTCTTTGTCGCTGCTACCACTCTTTCTAGCTGCAACTTGTTCTTCTCGCTGCTTTGTTCTATGGCACCCTACGATATCTTTACTACCACTACTCTCGTTGTCGCTCCTCCTACTACTCCTCCCACTCCTTTGGGAAACCTTGGCATAGTTTGCAAACTCATCGGTCCCAAATACCCGGATTGGAGTGTCTCCTTCACCTTCCTCCTCAACTCTCAATGCAAACATCATCATCTCACCGATGACCCTCCTCCGCATGATTCCCCTCTCTTTGACGATTGGGATGCCAGTGACGCTCTTGCCCGCACATGGCTGGCTAACACCCTCTCTGATGAATGTCTACCCATCATCCGTCATGATGAAATCGTCATGGCTGCTTCGCTTCATCTCGCAGCTCTATACTCCAATGGGGCTCAGATGTTCCGCATCTATACTCTGTATGCGAACCTCTTTGCACGCCCCTCAATTTCTCATATTGCTTCTTACCAACAAGTTCAGGCTCTTCGAGCCGAAATTCTCCAAAATCGCCCCTTCTCTGCAGATCTTACTGAGCGACACAAACACTTCCTGGAACTTCTGGTTGTGTGTTATCTTCTGCGACTTCCTGAGTCATATGACATGATCCGTCAATAAATCCTTGGTGAGGTGGGTCTCCCACCTTAGATGCCAATGCTGCCAGCATTGCCGCTTTTACCTCTCTGCTACAACGTTTGGTGTTATCCTCCCCTCCTCAACTGGACAACTCTGCTCACCAGTGGATCTAGTGGTCGTCATCTCCCATCTAGCAAACGTGGTGCTTACCACTTTCTTTGGTCTTACTGTGGCCGCACTGGCCACACAGTGGATCGTTGTTGGAAGAAGCATCCTCCTCTTCGACCATCTGGAGATGCTTCCACTTCCTCTTCGAAGCCTTCCGCCTTTGTGGTCACATCTTCAGGTAGTTCCCACGTCTCTACTCAAGGTAAATGGCTGATCGACTCTAGTGCTACCAATCATATGACCGCCAATCTGCAATGTTTTTCTCTGCTAGAACAACATGATCAGTTGCCCCGGTCCTCATTGTGGATGGCTCTCCCTCACCGGTCAAAGGAACGGGAGTTGTTCAAGTTATTTCGTCTCTTAGCTTGGCGGACACCCTCTATGTGCCCAAGTTCCTTTGTAACTTGTTATATATTACTTCTCTTTGCAAGCAACTATAATGCTCGGTAATACTCACCTCTACTACTTGTTCTTTTCAGGATCCGGGCTCCAAACGGACGATTGCTACTGGGACTGAGAGAGGCGGCCTCTACTTCTTCGACGACATTTCTGCACTATCCGGCTTCTCCACCTCTTCTACTGAACTTCTCAAATGACACCTTCATCTTGGTCATCCTCCTGCAAGACTTCATCGTCAGCTTCTGCCCCACCTTCCTTCACAGAGTGCTCCTCTTAACTGTAATGCATGTCAGCTTGGCAAGCATCATCTCTCCTCCTTCCCTCCAAAGCAAGGTCATGGATCTTCCCGACCATTTGATCTAGTGTGCTCCTACCCTCACCATAGGTCGGGGTACTTTATATTTTGTAACCTTTGTTGATGATTTCTCTCGATGTACGTGGGTGTATCTTTTAAACGATCGCTCCGAATTATTTTCTGTGTGGACATCATTCTATAATATGATTAATAATTAGTTTGATCAATCTATTATAATTTTTCGCTCTAACAATGCTGAGAAATATCTTAGTAATGATTTCTCTTCTTTTTGTCTGCAACATGGTGTTATTCATCAAACTACCTGTGTCTATACCTCACAGCAAAATAGGGTAACAGAACATAAAAACTGTCACCTCCTCGATATCGCTCGCACTCTGATGACACAGATGTAGGTTCCTCGCTCCTATTGGGGCTACGCTGTCCTCATCTCCGCTATCTCATTAATAGTGTTCCATCCACGTTTCTCCATGGTCTAACCCCATTCTCCATTTTCTATCCAGGCAAAGATCTGTTTCCTCTCCCTCTGCGTATCTTTGGGTGCACGAATTGTTTGCACGCTCCTTCCGCCACTCATGACAAACTCGCCCCACGGGACACCAAGTTTGTCTTTTTGGGTTACTCTACACTCAGAAAGGCTATTGTTGTTGTGACCCCGTTCTTTGAAAAAAATACGTATCCGCAGATGTGACCTTCTTCAAAAATGCGTCCTATTTCTCTTCTGATTCCTCTCCCTCTCTAGATATTTCTACTACTCCTACCGTCCCCACCACCACATCTACTCCTATCGAGCTTTCTCCACCATTGTCTCCACCGTCTCCTCCTTCTCTCTCACCCATCCACCGCTGCTCTCTCCCTCCTCTCCGCGTCCATCTCTCTCCTCTCACAGGCCAGCTCTCTCCGCCAAGGATGCTCCGGTCACTGAGGAACACGCCGACCAAGATCTTCCCATTGCTCTTCGCAAAGGGGTGCAGACGTGTACACAAAACCCGATGACTGTTGTTGTTTCATATGATCATCTCACTCCTTCTCGCAGGGCGTGTAACGCACTGACTTTTCGGCAATTATATAATTCTCTTGTTGACGTCATAATGACGTAAGGGGCGTTGCGTAGCGTGGAGTTGATGGCGTATCGTCGTTAGTGCGTTTCCGCGTCTATTCGATCTAGTCGGCCAAATTCGTGAATCCTTGCCAAAAATGGAAAATTTTACATTGGAAAATTAAATTGATTAATTTCTGACATGTTCATCAAGTTTCGTCGCGATCCGAGCGATTTTCGAGCCTCAGCGAATTTCCGAAGTTTTCGAAAATTTATGTTCGTCATAGACTTTGAGGATTTATATTTCAAGAACGGCTCGTCGGATTCTGGTTTTGATTTCGACGTTAGATTTGTAGTATTGGTGTTCGCATTCGGTGCAAGATTCGTTTAATTCGGCGCTCGTTTGGGCTTCCGTGCTGAGTCTTCTCGAGAAGCTATGGTTCTACTCGATTAGCCCGTTTTAGATTTTACTCGGGCGCCATTTTGAGGGTCAAAATGGCGTCGTATTAAATATTGCTCATCATGAAATTTGTTCGTCTCGACGAGATCTACAACTCTCATGTTGATCACTTTTCGATTTGAGGTCGTTTTAAATCCCTAATTCTGTTGTTTCCGACATAACTCGAGTGGTGAGCTGCTACTCGAGTATATGCTGCTTCTACTCGAGTAAGTCATGTTTTTACTCGAGTAATGAGCCTCTACTCAAGTATATTGTATTACTACTCGAGTAGATATGTTACTACCCGAGTAGGTATGATGTTACTCGAGTAGGTATGATGCTACTCGAGTAGGTATGCTGCCACTCGAGTAGGCTGTTTCTGTCTGTGTTCAGAGGCCGTTTTGAGGGGCAAAACGGCATCGTAGCGAAAAATGGTCAACATGAACTTTGTTCGTCTCGACGAGATCTACAACTTTCATGTTGACAACCGTTTGATTTGAAGTCATCCTAGACCTCTATTTCGGGTTCCCGCAAAACCGCTCGAAATAAACCGTTTTTGACAAAACTTTTTATAAATATATAAATATATATATATATATATATATATATATATATATATATATATATATATATATATATATATATATATATATATATATATATATATACTTATCTTATGAGAGTTAAAATCAACAAAAGACATCTTCTTCTTCTCTTAACCGAACCAGAGCTTCGTGACGACAAAGCTCTTAGTCGGAAGTCTTCCGGTGGCTGCCGGTGGAGTTCCAGTACTCGAAATTTCCAACCGATCGTAGTTCTGGAAAGCTCTCGTCGAGAGATACGCTATAGTGGTAAATTCTTTTCCCATCCCTTGAGTTCCCTCGTTAGGGTTTTTCGGCCATAACCTCTATTTTGCCCATTTTCGTTCAGGTTTCGACTCCTACCGTCTTCGTTTGCCCCGATCTGCGACGTGGGGTGATTCGGAGATTTTTTTTCCGGTGAAAACGAGGCAAGTGGTGTTCTTCCTCTCCCTCGTGTTCTTGATTCTAAGTTTTTGCCATTTTTCCTTCATTTGTTTATTTTATTATGTTTCGATTATGGAGATATTTGTCCTGAAATCCTAATTTTTCCCCTCTATTCCTGAGATTGTGACTTGTTGTCCCTAAAGCCTTAACCCCAAATTTTTTTTAGTCCATTGAACTGGTAATTAAATTGGTTGTCGTGCTGTTATAACCATCGAGTCATCTTGTTCGTGTTTTTTTTCTTCTTTAAACTTCACTTGCTTTACTTTGAAATGCTCTTATGCAGTCCACTTTGTTGGTTATTACTTGAGTTTATGATGAATAAAAAGAAATAAACCATGCTTGTATAATTATGCAACTAAAGGAACACAGATGAATTGTGTGCGTTGGGGTCCTCCCTCGGCATAGTGTTTAATGCTCAGATGAACTGTGTGCGTTGGGGTCCTCCCTCGGCATACTGTTAAATGCTCAGATGAACTGTGTGCATTGGGGTCCTCCCTCGGCATAGTGCTTAATGCTCAGATAGGCTGTGCGCATTGGGGGTTTCTCCCTCGGCATAGTAATTGCTAATAAAAGATTGAACTTCTGCTGATGGTGCTTGTTTTGTCTTGTTAATGTGTTTAGCCCTTCTTGCTCGGCTAGTTTTACTGTTGTTTACTTTTACTCTGCTAACCATTTTGTTGCAGTCGCTCTTCATTTTCTTTCACTTGGAGGTTTGTGTTGTCTGCTTTTACTCTCGTACTACTTGTAACTTGCTTCTGAGGTGTTCTTCTTTTGAATGCCTCAGGATCAGAGCTATAGCAGGTTTAGCTGACAGCGTTTGGCTTCTGGTGCTGCTGGTTTCTGCGGTCGTTTGATTCTACCTCTGAGCTTGAGGTAGTTGTTTTGTTCAGACTTGTCATATTTTACTATGGGTTCGTGTCAGTTGTTGACGCCCATAGACTTTGACTTTTCTGTGATGGACTACTTGCTTCTGTTACTGCTGTTACTGCTGTTACTTTTTACCTGATTGTTCTTGCTCTCTGGGAAGGATTTATGTTAAGATGCATTTAGTTATTTTAAAGTAAACAAAACTGCATTTCCGGAATATTGGCATGACATGACTTCAACTGCTAAATCTACTACTTTTAAGCGTACAAAAGATTTCTATATATCTCTAGTAAATATAGAAGTCACATCATCATTTCATGACACTGGACCCTCACTCCCACGTAGGATAAAAATTGGGATAACTCAGTACTTTCCGCCGCGTACAAGATGTATATTTTCTCACCTATGGACAGTAGTCCACTTGACCGAGGGACACGGTCATTAACTCTATTAATTTATATGCATAGTTTTTAACTAAAAGTTATAAATCTTTTACTTGAGGTAAATGTGAGGACGGGCTGCCTGAGCGTCGGCAGTTGTCCCCTGCTTGGCGTGGCATCACGGCGTGTGGTTTCTCTACTCTGACGTATTTTTGAATACGGAGAAAATGCGGGTCGTGACAGTTGGTATCAGAGGGAGGTTTTGCAAGAGGGTTGGTTGGTTTGGCAAGCTAGTCGAACATCTTTCCCTTAAGCAAAACCCTAATCGTATCATTTCAATGCATACACACACCGATATGTCATCAGTAGATCTTGATGGAAGCACGAACACTACACTCATGGCATGATAAGAAGTATACGGGGCATATTATGTAGTATGGGATGCATAATATGTGTTTGTATATGGATCCACCATAGGTGGCAACATGTGATGGTTATGTAGTATGGGATGCATAACCATCATCACATGGATGCCCATTAGCACGTTTACTTTTCTTCGTTACATACAATATTATGTAGTATGGGATGCATAACATTGTATGTGTACGCCGCTCATAACATGCACTAAGGCCTTTTTAGAATGCATAGCACTGCATACATAACATACCATTGCATAAGCACATGTGCCAAGTTAAAGATCTGCACAATGACATATATACACCCATGATTTGAGATGAAACTTAAACATTCATGCATTCATATTATAGGCACAAGTTAGAAGCATAACATCATTTTATGATTTCCCAGAGCAAGGTAACAGCAAGAGCAAGTGTCTGCTCGTTCCTGATCGGGTATTCGAGTTTCTAGCTTCAGTGTCATAAGCTAGGACCTTGATAAGTTGTTTGTTCGTATCGGTAAAATATGAACCCGAAACAGTTTAGTAAGGCAATATCTTCCCAGTTTGCGATGTCTTAGGCAAGGTTTGACTAGATATCCGTTTATTTTATAGAATGCCACCTAAACGCGTTGCGACGAGGTCAACTCCACAGTCAGAGGGTGAGTCTTCTGGTGCCCAGAGTGAAGCGGTGATCGAAGCGCTGCGGCAAAGTAATGAGACCCTGGCAAGGAAGATGGTGGACATGCAGTCCTAGGTGCAATCGTTGTTGGCTGTCATCTCCGGGCAGTAGACCAGAGCGCAGGGCCCTGCTGTGGACCAAGCTGTTCCTACTCCCCCTGCTGCTCTAGTTCCCCCAGTCGCACTGCCGCCTGAGATGAATTTAATTTCTCACTTCCAGCGACTAGGACCTCCTTCGTACGATGGTAGAGCAGACTTTATGGCATTGGATGACTGGATCATTGCCATGGAAGAAATGTTTTCCTACTCTCGTGTATCCTCCGATCAAAAGGTGATGATTGCGGCATATCAGCTCAAGGGTCTTGCGAAGAGTTGGTGGATCAGAGAAAAAGAGAACCTTTCTGATGGGTGCACGTGGGAGTCGTTCAAGAGCATGTTACTGAAGATGTTCCTACCATCGGTCGAGCGAGACCGCCTAATGAATAACTTCTTGCACCTGAAGCAGAGGCAACTCACTATTGCTGAGTGCGAGGTCGAGTTTGGCAAGCTCAGTCGTTTCGCCCCAGATCTGATAGCATCTGAAGAAGGCAGAGTGAAGCGTTTTCTGGGTGGTCTGAGGTATGACATCTAGCAGTTGGTTAGCGCATACAAGTCTGAGACCTTTGCAGAAGTAGTCGAAGCTGGCTTAAAAGTTGAGGCGATTGAAAATGCGAAGAATCGGGGATCACTTGCAAAGAAGGACAAGAGGAAATCTGACGATGGAGGAAGTGCTAGGGCATCTGGCCCTGTAGCAAAGAAGGATAGAAGAGAGGCGTGAAGCTTCTGTGGTAAGCCGGGGCACCCTTTTGATAAGTGCTTTAAGAGATTGGATGCGCAGAAGCTGCCTCAGGTGCATGCGATCCAGGATGCTCCCAAGGGGGGTCCTGTCTGTTCTTATTGCCAGAGAAGTGGGCATGATGTGGCCCGTTGTCGCAAGAAGGCTGGAGCCTGTTTTCTCTGCTGCCAAAAAGGACACATGAAGGCTAATTGCCCGCAGAGCCAGCCTGCGCTGCATGCAATTCCGTTGCAGACTCTACCGCCGCCCCGGCCTCTCGTGGACAAGGGAAAAGGAAGGTTGAATGTGCTGACCAAGGAGGAAGCCCAATCTTCTACTCAAGCGATCTCAGGTTAGTCTCTGACTCGGCTAGTAATCTCTTTTGTAGATTATAGTTTCCGCATATTAGTTGTGCGTGCTATGTGTTTAGGTGAATTTAAGGTGAAGAATAAGTGGACGCGCATTTTGTTCGATTCGGGTGCTACTCACTCCTTTGTGGCGAAGAGTTTTGTAGACCGTCATCGCTGGGCTCTCGACCAGTTAGACACCTCCATAAATGTCAAATTTCCTTCAGGAGAGTTGGTGAGGTCAAGTCAGGGTATCCAAAAATGCCCCATCTTCCTAGGTGATTTTCTAGCCTTTGCGGATCTGAAGGTGCTAGATCTGGTAGACTTTGACGTGATTTTGGGCATGGACTGGCTATCCAGCTATGATGCTGTCATTCAGTGCAAGCACAAGCGCTTGGATTTCAATGGTAGCAATGGCCAGCCCATGAGTGTGTATGGTTTGCCGCATCAGGAATCTCCGATCATTTCTGCGGTACGTGCTCGTAAATTTCTAGAGTCTGGCTGTGATTCTTTTCTTCTCTCTATTTCTGCTCTGGGAGCTGCACCGATTGAGCCTCGGGTTGAGGATGTTTCTGTGGTGCGTGAGTTTCCGGATGTTTTTCTAGTTAGCCTTCCTGGACTTTCTCCTGAGAGAGAGGTGGAGTTTGTTATTGACCTCGAGCCAGGCACTCGCCCTATTGCAAAGGCACCGTACCGCATGGCGCCGCGTGAGTTAGAGGAGCTGCGTACTCAACTGGATGAGTTATTGCAGTGTGGTTTTATTAGACCCAGTTCTTCCCCCTGGGGTGCGCCAGTGCTCTTCGTGAAGAAAAAGGATGGAATGATGAGGCTATGCATTGATTATCGAGCGCTAAATAAGGTGACAATTAAGAACATATATCCGTTGTCTAGGATCGATGATTTGTTCGATCAGTTGCGAGGTAGCTCCGTGTTCTCAAAAATTGACCTCCGTTCAGGTTACCATCAGTTAAGAATCCGGGAGTCAGACATTTCGCGAACCGCTTTTCGTTCCCGGTATGGTCACTACGAATTTTTGGTAATGTCGTTTGGGTTAACGAACACACCGTCAGCTTTTATGGACATGATGAACAGGGTGTTCAAGGATTTTCTAGATAAGTTTGTGGTGGTATTCATTGTTGATGTCCTAGTATATTCCAGAAATGCAGATGAGCACGCCTTGCACTTGCGCTTGGTCTTGTCTACTCTGAGGTAGCACAAGCTATGTGCAAAGCTTAGCAAGTGCGAGTTCTGGTTGTCTCAGGTGTCATTCCTAGGACACATTGTAAGTAAGGACGGAATCTCTATGGATCCCGCGAAGATAACCGCAGTCTTGGATTGGAAGAGACCTAGATCGCCTAAGGAGATAAGGAGCTTCTTAGGGTTAGCAGGTTACTATAGAAGATTTGTGGAAGGACTCTCTGTTCTCTCTGCGCTGTTGACCAGGCTTACGCAAAAGAGCGCAGCTTTTGTTTGGAATGATGCCTGTGAGGAAGATTTTCAAGAGCTCAAGAGGAGATTGTGTTCTGCTCCAGTATTGGCATTGCCGGTGGAAGGAGTAGAGTATGCTGTATATGTGGACGCCTCACGAGTTGGACTCGGTTGTGTGTTGATGCAGGACGGCAAAGTTATTGCGTATGGGTCGAGACAATTGAAGGTGCATGAAAAGAATTACCCTACACACGACCTAGAATTTGCTGCCGTCATATATGGCTTGAAGTTGTGGAGACATCTTCTGTATGGAGTGTCGTGCAAAATTTATTTGGACCACAAAAGTTTGAAATATGTCTTCACTCAGAAGGAGTTAAATTTGCGCCAGCGTCGATGGTTAGAGTATGTTGCGGACTACGAAGTCGATATCCTTTACCATCCCGACAAGGATAATGTAGTGGCAGATGCGTTGAGCCGGAAGCCCGCACATATCTTTAACCTCTCGGTGCAATCCCTTGTTGAAGAGTTTTTACTCATGGATATAACCGTAGGGTATAGCGCTTCGCCGAGTAGCTTAGAGGTGGCTGAGCCTTCGTGGATTACTCTCACTAGGCAACATCAGAAAGACGATCCTGATTTACAGCACTTCCGCAGTAGGACTGAGGAAGGGGAATTACTTGACTTTTCGATTCATGACGTGGGTACCCTAAAGTACCGTGGCAGATACTGCATTCCCGCTGTTGGGGACATCCGATCAAGAATATGCAGTGAAGCGCATGGTTCAAGTGTTGCTTATCATCCTGGCTCCACGAAAATGTATAAAGATTTGAAGCAGATTGTTTGGTGGTCAGGCATGAAGAATGACATCACAAGATTTGTATCTGAATGTTATACCTGTTAGCGTGTCAAAGCTGATCATAGAAGGCCGGGTGGTAAGTTGACGCCTTTAGATATACCGACTTGGAAATGAGAGAGTTTATCCATGGACTTCATTACTGGTTTACCGAGATCTCCCCGAGGGCATGATGCATTGTGGGTTATCGTGGACAGACTAACCAAGTGTGCCCACTTTGTGCCTTTCAAGATTAATTATTCCATGGAAAAGATAGCTGAGCTTTATCTGGACGAAGTTATCAGACTGCATGGTGTACCTACGAGTATTGTGTCAGACCGAGACTCCCGATTCATGTCTCGTTTCTGGCAGAGTTTGCAAGGAGCTCTAGGTACGGACCATAAGTATTCTACTGCCTATCATTTTCAGACAAATGGTCAGACGGAGAGAGTGAATCAAATCTTAGAGGATATGATTATATGCTATATTATAGACCATGGTGGGGCTTGGGATAAACGCCTCGGATTGATGGAGTTTGCGTACAATAACAGTTATCAGGAGAGTTTGCAGATGGCGCCCTTTGAAGCTTTATATGGAAGGCGTTGTCGAACTCCCCTGTTTTGGGCAGAAGTTGGTGAGAAGCCATCGCTCGGACCGGAAGCGCTGGAGGATATGAGTACTTCAGTAATGCATATTCGTGAAAAGCTGAGGATAGCTCAGGAGCGATATGAGAAATATACAAATCAGCGCAGAATTGATCTGGAGTTTGCAGATGGGTACTTGGTGTTTCTGAAGGTCTCCCCGATGCCAGGTGTTAAAAGATTTGGAAGGAACCATAAGCTAGATCCCAGGTATGTGGGACCTTTTCGGATTCTAGAGCGCATTGGAGTTTCTGCCTATAGACTGGAATTGCCTGATTCTTTCCCCGGTGTTCACGACGTGTTTCACGTGATCCAGTTGCGAAAGTGTGTCCGTAGCGACCGGCATGTCCTTGAATCAGTACCCCAGTTGCAGCCTAATCTCTCATATGTCGAAGAGCCTGTCCGTATTCTAGAGACGCAAGATCGTGTGTTAAGAAAGAAAACAATTCCGATGGTTAAGGTTTTTGGCGAAATCAGGATGCAAGAGGTGCAACTTGGGAATTGGAATCCGCGATGAGAGAATCTCATCCTCAGCTGTTCTCCTAGTCTCCCTGGTTAGTATTCTTGTTTAATAAATTCCTCTGTCGTGTCTCTTCCTCTGCCCTCTTGTTTCGTTTTGTGTTCCAAGTTTCGGGACGAAACTTCCTTTTTGGATGGGTGACTGTAACACCCTGGCTTTCCGGCAATTATATAATTCTCTTGTTGACGTCATAATGACGTAAGGGGCGTTGCATAGCGTGGAGTTGATGGCGTGTCGTCGTTAGTGCGTTTCCGCGTCTATTCGATCTAGTCGGCCAAATTCGTGAATCCTTACCAAAAATGGAAAATTTTACATTGGAAAATTAAATTGATTAATTTCTGACATGCTCATCAAGTTTCGTCGCGTTCCGAGCGATTTTCGAGGCTCGGCGAATTTCCGAAGTTTTGGAAAATTTATGTTCGTCATAGACTTTGAGGATTTATATTTCAAGAATAGCTCGTCGGATTCTGGTTTTGATTTAGCCGTTAGATTTGTAGCATTGGTGTTCGCATTCGGTGCAAGTTTCGTTTAATTCGGCGCTCGTTTGGGCTTTCGTGCTGAGTCTTCTCGAGAAGCTATGGTTCTACTCGATTAGCCCGTTTTAGATTTTACTCGGGCGCAGTTTTGAGGGTCAAAACGGTGTCGTATCAAAAATTGGTCAACATCAAATTTGTTCGTCTCGACGATATCTACAACGTTCATGTTGACCACTTTTAGATTTGAGGTCGTTTTAAATCCCTAATTCCATTGTTTCCGACATAACTCGAGTGGTGAGCTGCTACTCGAGTATATACTGCTTCTACTCGAGTAAGTCATGTTATTACTCGAGTAATGAGCCTCTACTCGAGTATATTGTGTTACTACTCGAGTAGGTATGCTGTTACTCGAGTAGGTATGACGCTACTCGAGTAGGTATGCTGCCACTCGAGTAGGTTGTTTCTGTCTGTGTTTAGAGGCCGTTTTGAGGGGCAAAACGACATCGTATCGAAAAATGGTCAACATGAAAATTTGTTCGTCTCGACGAGATCTACAACTTTAATGTTGACACCTTTTTGATTTGAAGTCATCCTAGACCTCTATTTCGGGTTCCCGCAAAACCGCTCGAAATAAACCGTTTTTGACAAAACTTTTTATAAACATATATATATATATATAATCTTATCTTATGAGAGTTAAAATCAACAGAAGACATCTTCTTCTTCCCTTGACCGAACCAGAGCGTCGTGACGACAAAGCTCTTAGTCGGAAGTCTTCCGGTGGCCGCCGACGGAGTTCCAGTACTCGAAATTTCCAACCGATCGTAGATCTAGAAAGCTCTCGTCGAGAGCTACGCTATAGTGGTAAATTCTTTTCCCATCCCTTAAGTTCCCTCGTTAGGGTTTTTCGGCCATAACCTCTATTTTGCCCATTTTCGTTCAGGTTTCGACTCCTAGCGTCTTCTTTTGCCCCGATCTGCGACGTGGGGTGATTCAGAGATTTTTTCCGGTGAAAACGAGGCAAGTGGTGTTCTTCCTCTCCCTCGTGTTCTTGATTCTAAGTTTTTGCCATTTTTACTTCATTTGTTTGAGTTTATTATGTTTCGATTATGGAGATATTTGTCCTGAAATCCTAATTTTTCCCCTCTATTCCTGAAATTGTGACTTGTTGTCCCAAAAGCCTTAACCCCAATTTTTTTTTAGTCCATTGAACTGGTAAATAAATTGGTTGTCGTGCTGTTATAACCTTCAAGTCATCTTGTTCGTGTTTTTTTTCTTCTTTAAACATCACTTGCTTTACTTTGAAATGCTCTTATGCAGTCCACTTTGTTGGTTATTACTTGAGTTTATGATGAATAAAAAGAAATAAACCATGCTTGTATAATTATGTAACTAAAGGAACACAGATGAACTATGTGCGTTGGGGTCCTCCTTCGACATAGTGTTTAATGCTCAGATGAACTGTGTGTGTTGGGGTCCTCCCTCGGCATAGTGTTAAATGCTCAGATGAACTGTGTGCGTTGGGGTCCTCCCTCGGCATAGTGCTTAATGCTCAGATAGACTGTGCGCGTTGGGGTTTCTCCCTCGGCATAGTAATTGCTAATAAAAGATTGAACTTCTGTTGCTGGTGCTTGTTTTGTCTTGTTAATGTGTTTATCCCTTCTTGCTAGGCTGGTTTTACTGTTGTTTACTTTTACTCTGCTAACCATTTTGTTGCAGTTGCTCTTCATTTTCTTTCACTTGGAGGTTTGTGTAGTCTGCTTTTACTCTCGTACTACTTGTAACTTGCTTCTGAGGTGTTCTTCTTTTGAATGCCTCAGGATCAGAGCTATAGCAGGTTTAGATGACAGCGTTGGGCTTCTGGTGCTGCTGGTTTCTGCGGTCGTTTGATTCTACCTCTGAGCTTGAGGTAGTTGTTTTGTTCAGACTTGTCATATTTTACTATGGGTTCGTATCAGTTGTTGACGCCCATAGACTTTGACTTTTCTGTGATGGACTACTTGCTTCTGTTACTACTGTTACTGCTGTTACTTTTTACCGGATTGTTCTTGCTCTCTGGGAAGGATTTATGTTAAGATGCATTTAGTTATTTTAAAGTAAACAAAACTGCATTTCCGAAATATTGGCATGGCATGACTTCAACTGTTAAATCTACTACTTTTAAGCGTACAAAAGATTTCTATATATCTCTAGTAAATGTAGAAGTCACATCATCATTTCATGACACTGGACCCTCACTCCCATGTAGGATAACAATTGGGCTAACTCAGTACTTTCCACCGCGTAAAAGATGTATATTTTCTCACCTATGGACAGTAGTCCACTTGACCGAGGGACACGGTCATTAAGTCTATTAATTTATATGCATAGTTTTTAACTAAAAGTTATAAATCTTTTACTTGAGGTAAATGTGAGGACGGGCTGCCTGAGAGTCAGCAGTTGTCCCCTGCTTGGCGTGGCATTACGACGCATGGTTTCTCTACTCTGACGTATTTTTGAATACGGAGAAAATGCGGGTCGTGACAGGGCATTTGCATTCGCTATCTATGCGACTATCATTACCCACACCTACCTACAAGCTCTTGATGTTCCTCATTGGAAGGCCACCATGGATGAGAAATTGCTACCCTCACTGAATGGGGTACCTGGACCTATGTTCCTCCCCCTTTGGGCACTGATGTGGTTGGCTATCGCTGGGTCTTTGTTGTAACATTTCGTCCGGATTGCAGCGTGTATCACTATAAGACCCGCCTGGTTGTCAAAGGCTTCACTCAGACCTATGGTGTTGAATACTTTGACACCTTCTCTCCTGTTGCTCGTCTCAGTACCATTCGGGTCCTTCTCTCTGTGGCTATCAATAGGGATTGGCCCATTTCATAGCTGGATGTTAAGAATGTCTTTCTCTATGGTGATCTTTAGGAAGATGTTTACATGGAGCAACATCCTGGGTATGTTGCTCAGGGGGAGACTCGAGTATCTCGACTTAAGAAGGTCATCTATGGCCTAAAGCAAAGCCCTCGGGCTTGGTTTGACAAGTTTAGTGGCATTCTTGCGGCCATTTGTTTTGCTAGAAGTTCAGTCGATCAATGCTTGTCCATTCGTAAAACCTCCTCGGGTCTGGTTGTTCTTGCAGTATATGTGGATGCCATTCTTCTTACTGGCGATGACCAGGCTGGGGTAGCTCTGACAAAAAAACACCTCCGTCAACACCTGGTCACAAATGATATGGGCTCCGCAAAATACTTTCTAGGGATTGAAATATTTAGGAAGCCCAATTTCATGGTCCTTTCTCAACGGAAGTATGCACTTGATCTACTAAAAGAGGCAGGGTTGAGTGGTGTTAAACATGCTCGATGTCCCATGGTTGCTGGAGAAGACAATACTTGGACAGATAACTTGCCTCTTCTATATGATCATACGAGGTACCGGCGTCTTGTTGGCAAACTCATTTATCTCACAGTAACTAGACCCGACATCTCTTATGTTATGGGCAAGGTGAGCCAATTCATGCAAGCTCCTAGGGAGTGTCACCTATATTCTGCCCTAAGGATATTGAAGTATTTTAAAGCAGCGCCAGGGAAAGGACTTCTTTTTCTGAAGAATGGTCACTTGAGGGTTGAAGCGTACTCAAATTCGAGCTATGCTGATGATAAAGATGACTACAAGTCAACATCAGGTTTTTGCATATTTGTTGGAGGAAATCTTGTGAGCTGGAAGAGCAAGAAACAGTCTGTAGTATCCAGGTCCTGTGCAGAAGCGGAATATCGTAGTATGGCATCGACCACATATGAGTTGAAGTGGTTACGAGCTCTCATGCTTGACTTAGGAAAGGTCTACAACTATCCTCTTCCTATGTTCTGCGACAACAAGGCCGCAAGATATATATATATCCAAAAATCTGGTCTTTCAAGAGAGAACAAAACACATAGAAGTCGACTGTCATTTTATTCGGGAAGAGATTTTGAAGAAACAGATTTGTACTCCATTCGTCACTTCTGACAACGAGTTGGCAGATATCTTCACCAAGCCGGTGTTCGCTTCCTTTTTCCACATATGAGACAAGCTGGGTATAATTGATATCTATGCACCAGCTTGAGGGGGAGTGTTATTGTATGGAGGCCGGGCGACCTGTTGTAGTTCGGAGGCCAGGCGGTCTGGTGGTTTATCTCAGCAGCCTATCTGCCAGCCAGTTATTTTTTGAAGGTCGGGCGGTCTGGCAGTTTGTCTCTAGCGACTTTAAGACCGGCGGTCTAGCGGTCTCCTGTGGTGTCGTGTTGTTTGTGGCTCTTATTATCTCCTTCTGGTGGATGTCAAGAAGTTAGCCTACTCGTATAACCACGCAACTTGTTCGGTTTGTGTATCTGTAAAGTCGCATATACTTGTAAATTTTTAGTCTCACATTTCTTATTTGTAATCTCTCTCATCTCCTCTATTCTATAAAAGGGAGGCTGTACCTTTCTAATACAAACCTTTTTTGGATAATAAAATTTGTTGCTCCAAATTTTTGGCCTGTTTGTTTTCTGTTCGCACATCGATCAAGTGCTTTTCTTTATCATTGTTCAATCCCTCATTTTAATCGCTAGTTGTGGCCTTTCTGTTTAAGTGCAAGTGTGTTTTTTCTTTATGCTAATTGTCTCTTCTTTTAAATTAGTTAACAACCTTAAAACAATTTCTCGATAGGATAATAGTCTTTGTGTGAGTAAGATTACTAAACAGTTCCCGGATCTTAATACAACACTTGTGTCCCCTAGCTACAATTCAATAGGTATACTTGCCTCGTTGGATTGCTAGTTCGGTTTTTATTCTCCTTGCGAATATTCTTCCACCAGTTAGTCCAAGTGATCATTAACCTAAATGGTACATGGATAGTGGGTATTCCAGGAACATGACTGGAAGTCTGGAATAAGGAGAATGCTGAAGGAGTGCACACCAGTACTGAATAGACCCAAAGTCATCTTTGGTGGTTCAGAAAGTGGAGTAACTAAAGGGTACAGTAAAATATCAAATGACATAATCACTATCACACAAGTAGCTTCACAACCTAATAAGCATAAGTCAACTATTTGATCTTGGCTATGACATTTCTTTCCTCAAGGATAGGTGCCAAATTAGGAGGTCAAGTGACAAAGTGGTCATCTTGACAGGCACTAGACGAGGAAATATCTATTATCTAAATTTTAATTATG